>OX463295.1:7224851-7843473 GCA_949820665.1 Scrobipalpa costella | reverse complement strand
TATTTTATTTTCATGCTGGTGTGGTGTACTGTAAAAGTTAGTTAAGTGGCCTGGGGCTTCTGTGGTCTGGAAATTAAATGGGTTTAGTTTGTAGGAGTATGAAACTTGGATACATTTTATAAAGAAACCTTAAAGAGCACTTCTTGATTTTGATGTATGTATTTATGTAGTTTATTCGTATATGTATGTATCAATATATTGTTTAGTATCTATGTATGTTTATTTAAGATAGTAATATACGGTAGGTATTTATTCTATGTATAGGTATGTAAGTATTTTTAATGTTGCATTTGCTTGTCCCCTCAAAATTATTCACTTTCCCTTACTAACATTGGGTTGGCTGGAAGAGATCTCTTCATAGAGATAAGTTCGCCCTTGCACACTATATTTGTAAATTACATTTCTTTTGTGTTTATGCAATAAAGTATATATATAAAATCTCATACTATTTTTAGAGATCCGTACCCAAAAGGTAAAAATGGCACCTTATTACTAAGACTTCGCTGTCTGTCCGTCTGTCACCCAGGCTAGGCTGTATCTCACGACATGAATCGTGACAGCTAGAAAGTTGAAATTTTCGCAGATATAGTAATTCTGTTGCCCCGCTTAACAACAAATACAAAAAAGTTAGGGATATTTATAACGGTAACTGGCAAAAAACGTGTCTAATAAATATTGTATATAATAGTACCCATCGTGCGCGAGCGCGACTCGCACTTGGCCGGTTTTTTATTGGATATTATTTTCAATTAAATCAACAATAACAACTAATAATATCAACTTAGAAAACAATTTATCGCGATTATTGTATTAGTCGATGGCTTCTTCTTATTTATTTAATGAATAAAATAATAAAAACAAATCTCGAGTTTAATTCAATGATGGCAAAACTGTGTTATTTCTTGCTATTTTAATATAATAAAAGACCAGCGGCCGTCAAACTTCGTTGTTGTCTTGGGCAGACGTTGAAGTTGATATCCACATCGATTTTCAAACAGACGTCTCTAAGCTTTTCGATCTATATAGCCAGGAAATTCATTTCAAATTCAAAGGTAAAGAAGATTTTTGAAATATTGAATTTTGATATCGTTTAGTAACTGCCTCCGTGGTCTAGTGGCATGGACTCCTGATCTGGAGGTCCTGGGTTCGATTCCCAGGGGGGAAACACAAAGTTGATATTTGAGAATTTATCACTTTGTGATTTTTTCCCCAGTTTGGTTAAGACATTGCAGGCTGAACCTGATTGTTCGAAAAAGAAAAAGATTTCGTGCTTCGGAGGGCACGTTAAGCCGTCGGTCCCGGTCGCTGTCTTTGATAGTGGCCGTTACTCAAACCATGTCAGACGCCTGATAGTTGTACTACTAGGCGGTTTAAAAACTCTGACACCAGGGTTACCCGATAGACTTGATACCCACTCGACAGAAGAAGAAGAATATCGTTTAGTTCATTGCGTTTGTGTCGGGCTACAAGCAGAATACAAGAAAAAAAATAATTTTGAAAAATATGTTATTATAGTAAATATGCTACACGATTAAATATTGTGCGGCAACCAATATTTCGAAATCGCTTGCCAACAAGTCGATACAAACTCGTCACATGAATTTCCGAGAGCCACATTATGGACCTATTTAAATGTTTCTCAAAAAGTTGAACTCAAGCTTCATTTCTTTGCCTTTATCCTTAACGAGAACCATGATCACGGGCAACCGCCTAATAGCATCCAAAAATAGGGCACCATCAGCCGCCATCGATAATTCTTCAACAAATGAATCTTCTTCTTCTTCTTAGTGAGTAGATTCGACCCGATGAACCCTGGTGCCAGAGTTTACAAACAACCTAGTAGCAGAGCTATGTAAGCCTCTGACATGGTTTGAGTAACGATTACTATCAAAGACAGCGACCGGGAACGACGGCTTAACGTGCCCTCCGTAGCATGGGATCCTCTTTATTTTCTAGTGATGATTTTTATACGTTTACCGTTAGGCATAACATCGATAATTTAACATAATAGTCACTAATAGCAACACCAATTTTTTTTATGATAATTTTATTTTATTATTCCCGCGGTCCCGCCATTTTTGTTCAAGACAGTCATAGATTAAAAAGTTACAATTCCTACATGATGTCACAATTATCTACTTTTTGGTTACATTCCCGCGGGTACGTTATGTTATAACATTGGCATGTCCGCTCTATATGTATATTTACTCAATGGCTGAACCACATGAATTCAATTTATGCCACGAGACTCCCTTCTCTAGCTAAATGACAGAGTGGCTTCACCGCTTTTCTAAATCAATGTCAGATTGCATTTCTGTCCCTTTTAAGTTGAAATATTCAAACGAGCGAGGGGGACGGCAAGATGGCTGAGCCTTCGTGTTGATAAGGACCGGCAATTATAGGGAACGTTGAATGACCTCGATGTACTTCGGAAATCTTCGGGCGGGCTCGGAGGCACTCGGGCGTGGAAGGACTTTATCTTGCTATCGTAGTTGCGCGGGCGCATGCAACCAACCCTTGCTCTAAACAGGTCGTGTTTATAAAATTACAGATTTTTTTTGTTACACGGCTAATCTTTGATACAAATTCCTATAATCGTAGTACTCGTAGGTGATGCTGATAATAAGTCGATTCCGAGAACTTAGGCCCGTATTGATAAATATCACTTGAGACTGACAGCTAGTTTGAGTTCGTATCAGAAATGTCATTTCAGTACAATATGGTCTGTCGACATACATACATATAATCACGCCTTTATCCCTATTGGGGTAGGCAGAGCGTAAACGACCTTAACAAAGTTCGTTCCGCCACGTCTGACAAACCAATACGCTTTATAAATACGAGCCTTAGAACTTATTTATACAATCTCATAGTGTTTTTCTTTGCCGGTCGTCATCATAACATAACCAAATGATACTTGGCGCTCAATTTAAAGTTTCATACTCCGTGACGCTTTCAAATATTATTATTTTTGCGAGGTTCTTCGCAGCAAAGTAGGTTTTGTTCGCAGTCGCTGGTCTAAACTCGCGCTTGACTATTTTGTCTACACGTCATAGTTCACGAGCAATTACCATTGCCATACCGTACAGCTGGCATGTCAATGTCCGCTTTACCAGATCAAAATAAAGTACCTTTTAAGTAGGTACGTTGTCATTACATGGATGCGCTGGTCCATTTATTGTGTCGTGGATATACATAGAATAGAAGAAATTTCATTTGGTAATAAATTTTACGAAAAATAAACTTATAGTTAATTTAAAGTTAAACAAAATTTATACCAAATTGGGTGCCACTCACACTCAGCATATTGTCTTGGGTTTTTAGGCCCAAAACACTGGTCTTCCGCGGCCACCGGTTCAAAGCGCTTCAGAGCGCTGATAGACATTTCAATCTGAATAAGACTTTATAAACAACAAGGTAACAATAAAGCAACACAAATAAAATAAGAAATGAGAGCAACATAAATTAACAAGTGGAATGATATAAAATGAGGTAATAATCTTTAATCTCCAACCCGCGACTAATTATTTAATACGCGACTAGCTATTGTAGACTTAATACATATTTTTTAGCTTCCATGCTGGCCTGGGAGTGAAAGAAAAACATAGAATGTGCCAGCTGCATTTCCTCCCGAGCAAGCTGTAAAATCCAGCTACGGGATCTGAGGGTTTTAGTATATTGTAATTTAGGCGATGGGCTGACAACCTATCACTACAGCAATATACGTACAAGTCTATCTTAAAAAACCCTTAAAACTTTGTCAGACGTGGCGACCTTTGTTTAGATCGTTTACGCTCTGCCTACCCCATTAGGGATAAAGTCGTGATTATATGTATGTATGTATGTATACATATTTTTCAAACTTCAACTTAAAGGTAAAAACATTAAATCACGCCGTCATTTCTGAACTAATACGGCACGGTAAAATCAAGTCGGGATCTTCCTCTACTGAACCACTAGTAAACAAACCATTATGGTTTCGTTTAGTAGGAACCTCTTCGTCACATCCATGTTAAGGCCAGCGCTGCCTTAAGTCGTACCTACTCCGATGCTCATTACTGTCGGATGACGGATGGCTGAATGTAGAATGTAGTCACCCGTTAAAACTTCCATTAACGTGCCTTTGAGTCATTAGGACAGGCCAGGGTTTATCTGAGCCCATTTAGACTTCGACTGTGCACGGGTATTGGAATACATACATATAATCACGCCGTTATCCCTAATGGGGTAGGCAGACCGTAAACGACCTAAACAAAGGTTGTTCCGCCACGTCTGGCAAAGTTTTGAGAGTTATATAGTATCCAAAAAGTCATGGATAACCCTTCTATCCCAAGTCGGGCATATCGTAATGATAACCAAAAAGAAAATTACCACGTCAGTCAAAGTATACCACGAATATGAAGGAGTTTTTTGTAGTGGCTAGGGCCGCTGCCTCCTGAGCGGGAGGTCGTGGTTCGAAGCCCACCACGTGCCAATATGTTTTTCGGTTTTTGAATTTCATATGTACGTTTATTCGGCGCTTTTTCCGTGCTTCTGAAGGCTTTTTAAGCCGTTGGTACCGATTCATATCGTTTATTACCATAGATATATAATATACCAAAGATAATATCGTTAAGCCATGTCAGAGTTCAGTGCCTAACATTGGCGGCTTGAAAACTCTGACCTAATCTAGGATTTGATCTAGTTTCCCTTCTGGGTAATGGACGTCAGGTGGCAGTCGCTCTGTGTAAAAACCAGTACCCTCGTTCAATCACCTATATTAGGTAGCCGACCCCAAGGGATACGGGATAAGCCGACGAGTTATGATGCGCTTTTCTTAAAAATTACTGGTTACAGCACGGTTATAGTAATATCATGGCTACGGTCACAGTCGACGCTAGATCCCAGTAACACACTTTGCATATAAACACGCTATTGCTTTGGGGGGACTTAAATCAAGTTAAACTGTCGCAAAAGCAGAAAATACGCCGCACGGTACATACCCAAACGTAACTTTAATTCAAAGCATGTTCCACGTAGATTGGGAATTGAGACTAATCGAGATACTGTTGAAGTTTTGCGAGTATCTCAGGCCACGTAGAATGCTACTAGTGTGCGATTTCGAGCAATGTTTGTTCGATTCACGGTTGATCGATAGAACTGTAGACCGAATCATTTCATAGCAAATTCACGTCACGACACTGAGCGATAAACAACAATTCAAATCAATTTATAATAAGATATGGATTTTATTATTAATATCTAAATAAGGAAATATGTATAACTTACATCAATAATCATTATGAGTTTTGTAATAATCCTGCCAAAAATTATACAGGTGTGTTGATATAATGTGTGTCGGCGGATGTAATGTTGGTCGATCCAATGTCGCTATGGTCTATAAAAAGTAATGTCTATCTTTTCGTTTTTCGCTCTAGTAATTTGGTTTAAAATTATTCGGTCTACAACTCTGTCTGTCAACCGTGAATAGCACTATCGTTGGTCGATCGTAGGTAGTACTGCTACGTGTGGCGAGAGACTAAGCTGAGGTGGGTCAAAGTTGGGAGTTGACCTGCACATCCGAAACTATGTTGACTTTGACTTTGTAAAGCTCAAGCCGTGTTCAGCTTAACGCCTTCTGATGCCGGTGTTGGCGTTTCGAAATGTCAAGGTTATGTTGTTTTTGGGGTGGCACTCTCGAATTCTTGATTGCTATTTTGGCAAGGTGTGCTTTGCTTCCATGCTGACCTGGGAGCGAAAGAAAAACAGAATGCGCCAGCTGCATTTCCTGCCGGGTATGCTGTTAAATCCTGCTAAGGGATCCGAGGGTGTCAGTATGTTGTAATTTAGCCGATGGGCCGACAACCTGTCACTACAGCAGTATATCTACATATCTTAAATAAACCTCATAACTTTTTCAGACGTGGCGGAACGAACTTTGTTAGATTGTTTATAAAGGCGTGATTATAATGTTTGTTTTGTGCTTTGCCGTACTTTCCTATCATAACAATATTGTTCATTTGTATCTGATACTTACTTATGCGCCACTTATTAATAGTTGCCTTGCTCCGAACTAACAAGCTTACGTTGTTGGTTACAATATTAACTAGTCTTCTTCCTAGCGACTGGATTCTCAGGTCGAACAACGACCCGAAGTACCCTGGTGTTAGTTTGCAAACCGCCTAGTAGCATAGTTATTAGACCTCTGACGTGGTTTGAGTAACGACCACTATCAAAGACAGCTACCGGGATCGACGATCGTCTCTATTTTTAGGAACAATTTTACTAAACGACACTAACTTTAAAAAGTAAGCATTATTTTTAGAATTTACGTATACTGCAATAAATTTATTATTATTATTATAAGCCTATGCTGTCCCACTGCTGGGACTGCAATGGATATAAAAAGATAATCAAATGAATTTCTAAGAACTAAGCTTTTTGGACCATTACCAGATTTTTTTACTGGTAATTCAAACTTTGAACATCTCTACTGTAAAATTAGTCTGATGTCGCTTGGATAATTTTTCCTTTTCAGCAACGATTTAGTATTGGATTGGTTAACAAGCCACATGTATTAACCAAATTGGATAATCCACTGTGCATTTAATTGACTTAGCTAGGCCATGAAATTGTGTGTAATGGATGTGCACAATTATTGACCGAACACCTAATTATCAGTTCGGACTCCACACAGATTGATCGGAAATCCCTGGTTGGTAGTTTTAAATGAAATTTTGGAAACTGATTGCCTATAGCATGTTGATGAAAAGTGTAAAATTTCATACCTGAATAATGGCCAGTTTTCGAGATATATTCGTTTGAATGTTGAATCAAAATCTAGTAGTTTTGTATAATTCAAGCTAAAACTTGTTCATATGAGCTTTGTACTCTTTGCTAAAACATAGAATAGTACTAATCAAAACTGTGATATAACTGCTGGCAACAAAAAACTAAATACTGGACTAATTTTCTCGGAAACTATACTAGCTCCTAGATTGCTCGCGTGTAGGTACAATTGAACCGAGTAAGTTTGGACAAAATCATCTTTTTAGATAACAGCTGTCATACTGTCAAACTGACAGCTGTCATCTGAAATGAACATCTCAGCAAGACCTATCATTTGTCCCTACACACAATTAGTCTAGGATCAATATTTTCCGAGATATGCCCGTTTCAAGTTAAACAGCTGTCATCTAAAATTAAGATCTCGTCCGAACTTATCCATGGTCACTATACTCAAGTAGTCTATCTTTTGGGTCGATAAGTAGTTTCTTCATTCCTGGCCTGGAAGCGGGAGAAAAACATAGAATATGCCAACTGCATTTTTCTCTCGGGCATGCTGTAAAAAACAGCTATCTAATCCGAAAGTTTTAGTATATTGCAATTTAGGCGATGGGCTGACTCCGAAATCTATCTTAAGTAACCCTTTACATTTGCATTTTACTTACACTAAACCTTTTGATCTTGAAAGCCTTTTGCATGCTCTAGTTATTATTTTTATATTATTTATTGAAACTATTTGAATACCTCTAATTTCACCAAAAAATATAAAAGCTCGATTGTTAACTTATTTTAAATTCACTCACGCTGACCGACTCGCAAATAATTTTTAACTGTAACTAGTCCTAGTACAGACCAAGGTTCCTTTTGGACTGTTACTACACACCTGCAATATGTAAGCGCTTAAAAGTTCCAACTGTAATTAGTTATTTAAGGTGAATGATATTGTCATTAAATTTTGCATTAAATAAATGAAATGCAATGAACCCTCGAATTTTGTCAGACGTGGCGGAACGACCTATTATTTAGGTAGTTTACGCTCTGCCCACCCCATTAGGGATAAAGGCATGATTATATGAATGAATGAATGTATGATATATCATCATGTCCCTAGCCTTATCCCGTATCTCACAGGGTCGGCTACCTAATCTAGGGGATTGAACGAGGGTACTGGTTTTTACACAGAGCGACTGCCATCTGACCTCCGCAACCCAGAAGGGAAACCAGACCCAATCCTAGATTAGGTCAGAGTTTTCAAGCCGCCAATGCTTAGCACTGGCCTCTGATATGGCTTAACGACTAATATCTACGATATTAAACGATATTAACCGGGACCAACGGCTTAACGTGCCTTCCGAAGCACGGAAAAAGCGCCGAATAAACGTACATATGAAATTCGAAAACCGAAAAACACATTGGTACGTGGTGGGATTCGAACCACCACAACCTCCCGCTCAGGAGGCAGCGGCCCTATCCACTACACCATCGGGCTATAATGTCTGTGAATGTATGATATATAGTTTCCGGAAATATAGTCTTGTATTTGGTTTTTGTACCCAGCAGTTTCGTCAAAGTTATGATTAGTAGTCTTCTACGTTTATATACGAGTACATAGTACAGTACTCCTACGTACAGGTTTTAGCTGAAAATACGCAAAACTACCCGGTTTTGATTCAACATTAAAACGGCTTCTATCTCCAATACTGGGAATATTACGCTTTTCATCAACATCGTACAGCCAATCATTTTCCAAAATTCCAGTAAAATCGTCTGACCGGGGATTTTCGTGCAATTTGTGCGGGGTCTTAATACCTTGCCAATTAGTACGGATCTGGCAAACGTGGCACGACTGCCTGACTAGCTGGGTACTGAATCAAATAGGCCATGGTATCGGCTATAATATAATGGATAGACACAATTCTTGACTAAATACAAAACTATATAAAATTACGGTATATCTTTTAAACAAAAACAGGAAACTGATTAAAAAAAAAACTGTCTGGCTGTCTTAAAAATGATGTGGGTGTACTCCCAGGAAATTAGCTTGCATTTGTCTGTTGGCATTGTATCTAATCTTCTTCTTAGCGAGTGGATTCTCTAGTCGAACGACCCGATGAACCCTGGTGTCAGAGTTTTTAAACCGCCTATTAGCACAGCTATTAGGCCTCTGACGTGGTTTGAGTAACGATCACTATTAAAGACAGCGGGACCGACGACTTAACGTGCCTTCCGAAGCACGGTGTTTTTTTTTGGTCAATCAGGTGATTTAGCCTGCAATGTCCTAACCAAACCGGGGGAAGCCTACAAACTTATAAATTGACGAATCAATTTTGAATGAAGGGGGATGAATGTAACTATTGGTTGGTTAGTCTGATTCATCACTCGCATATAATCTTGTTCGAATATAAGATTGAGCGTTTGAATTTATGCAATTGTTCATTTATTTATCAGTAACAAGTGTAGCATCATAATATGTGGTAAAAGACAATTATGACCAAAAACATTACTAATGGGGGCAATTCGTATGCACACAATATCACTTAAACTTCTAAAATCGTTAGCTGTCATTTTCTGTCATGAGAGAACAGAAAGGGACGACCAAGATTTTGTTAAGGTGGTCCACAAGGAATCATTATGTGCCCTGTACTCATCTCTTTGCAATCGTTGTTTATATGGGGACAGATTATTCCAAATTGTACACAAACTAGGGACAAAATCAGTGGGTACGAATGGGAATGTGCCCATAATGTAACAATATTTCCATCTAATCTGGAATGAAACATCCAGTTTCGACAACAATGAAGTGGTTCGATCGTTGTTTGTCAAAGTAAATGACAGTGGGCTCGATTCCAAATTCCACCGGCTAAAACTAAATACTAAATCTATCGGTCACTTTCAAAATAATAAAATTGAAAAAGGACTCGCGATTTTAACTCTATGGTTTTACACTTTGTTAGCAAAATTTTGACGCCCGATTTTGCAAATTTCCCCAGTATTTCTGTCAATTTTATCCGCCATATCTTATGACGGTGGATAAAAATGACGTACATACATATAATCACGCCTTTATCCCTAATGGGGTAGGCATAGTATAAACGACCTAAACAAAGGTCGTTCCGCCACGTCTGTCAAAGTTTTGAGGGTTGTTTAAGATAGATTTGTAGGTATATTGCTGTAGTGACAGGTTGTCAGCCCATCGCCCAAATTGCAATGTATTGAAACCGTCGGATCCCTTACCTGATTTTTACAGCATGCGCGGGAGGAAATGCAGCGGGCACACTCTATGTTTTTCTCTCGCTCCCAGGCCAGCATGGAAGACTACAAAAATGACAGATAACGCATTAAACCACCGACTATAAATCAAAAACCGGAGAGAATAGTTCTCCTTTCCTTTTCCAATGTTTTTAGTCTGAAAGTGACAAATATATTTTAATTTTAGTTTTAGGGCAAATCTAGAATCGAGCCCTATCTACTAATAATTAGCGTTTGCGTTTGTACAATTCACAATCAAACGCTGGAACTACTAATTGACAATTCTACTAGTGTATCAGCTGATTTGAGTTGCATCCCTCCACGATTTTACTTACGTTCGATTTGAGCAATTAAAATTGATAGTTCATCGTATTTAAATTGATTATTACGAACTACAATCACGCCCTCAGGCTCGGAAAGTCCAATTACCGGTAGGTTTTCGAGGGGCATTTAGTCCATTCCCTGGATGCTTGTATCATCTGCTTTTATCCATTAATAATACATGAAAATTGCTTAAATTGGCATAAAAAATATCCGGTTGTTCTGAAAATCGGTACACTTACTCCTTAAGGTATCCAGGTGTAAAGGGGGGGGGGGACAAAGGTCCCTATTTTATCGGGTTTTTGCTCATAGTTAAATAATTGCACGATTATCATTCATGCTGGACTGGGAGAGATAGAAAAACATAGAATGTTCCAGCTGCCCTTCTTCCCGGGCATGCTGTAGAAGTCAGCGAAAGGAACTTGAGGGTTACAGTGTATTGTAATTTAGGCGATGGGCTGACAACCTGTCACTATAGCAATACATATTACAATCTAAAATTGCCCTAAACTTTTGTCAGACGTGGCGAAAGCGCCTTTTACGAGGCGTCTAACGCTCTGCCTACCCCGTAAGGGATAAAGGCGTAATTTTATGTATTTATGTATTATCATTACGGTTATATCAATAAAAACATTCCACATAAAATTTCTTTTCAAATCCAATCAGCAATTTGTAATCTACAGTAATACAAAGACAGCTCTAAACGCTATATCTGATGTTTTTACTTCGGAACCTTCCGTGCTGGACTGGGAGAGATAGAAAAACATAGCATGTTCCAGCTGCCCTTCCTCCCGGGCATGCTGTAGAAGTCAGCAAAAGGGATTTGAGGGTTACAGTGTATTGTAATTTAGGCGATGGGCTGACAACCTGTCACTATAGCAATACACATTTCAATCTAAAATTGCCCTCAATTTTTGTCAGACGTGGCTAAAGCGCCTTTTACGAGGCGTTTAACGCTCTGCCTACCCCGTAAGGGATAAAGGCGTGATTTTATGTATGTATGTATGATAAATATATATTTGTACACTACTCATAAAACTCTTTCATTAGATACATGGTATGGTTTTAACACTTTTATTTTTTTTGCGGCTATTTTGGATTTCAGACATAAGCGGTAAAATCTCAAAGTGCTTAGAGGATTTTTTAAATTCAGCGTTGTCTAAAACCTCGTAAATGAGTTACCTCTCGCGACATGATCTAGAGGGATAAACCAGATATTTCTTAGCTTATGAAAGGACTTTTATGTAGAATGTTTTTCTAGAAGTAACCGTTATGATATGCATACAGGATTTTTGTATATTTGTATCCTGATTGTCTGATATCGGCTTAATTTTCTCACGCTATAAGGCGCAGGCCGTAACTTAAAAACACTTTGCGGTTCATCAAGTTTATACGTTATAGTACGTTCATTTCCCCTGTTCCACCTATCCCCCCTGGCCTATCCCCCCTAGGAGGGTTTTATCTCGATTAGTGACAGCAAATGTAAAATGTCATTTTCTGCATACAATGAGCTGTCAGTCTGTAACCATCTTATGGTGAATGGGGTATAGTATGCTTACAACCAAAAGCCACTAATGTTACTTTTACTAATGAATAGCTAACTATACAAGGTGTAAGATACAGCGTCTCGCAAACTTATAGGGGTTGCTCAGTCAACGAAACTGAAAAACTATCAGCAAGTTATTTTTTAAGAAGTAAATTTAAATCCATATGTCAATTTCGTACTCAAAACATTAGAAAAGGACTGGAGGTCTATTCCCTCCGGTTTTTTATTTATAATCGGTGGTTCTATGCGTTATCTGTCATTTTATCCGCCGTTATATGATATGGTAGATTAAATTGACAGAAATACTGGGGAGACTTGCAAAAGCGCGTCAAAATATTGCGGACAAAGTGTAAAGTTAAATCACCTGTCCCTTTTCAGTTAAATTATTTTGAAAGTGACAGATAGATTTTAATTTTAGTTGGTTCATCTAGATACCACCGGCTCTAGATACCACCAACTCGAGCCCATTGTTAACCTAGTCTATTCTAGACAGAATCGAAGTAGTTTGGTTGAACTTATTTTAATTTCCTGTAGACAGTTTCGAAACTACCGCGCTCCGTACAACCTTCCTTTGGTAGAGATACTACCGTATTTGCTAAGTGTTGTCAATCCCAACGTATCAAGGTAAATACAGAAAATACTCACAAATTATGCAAATTAATTTATTTACAGAAGATGGAATGAAAACATTTAAAGACATTTTTCAGAGTGTCAAGGGCCACTTAAGAGCGTAAGAGCTGTTTTCAACGTTTGAAAATGTATCGGGGATATTTAAGAAAGTTCGAACCGTATATTTTTGTGTTAGCCTTTCGCCTAAATTTACAAAATTTAATACACTGAATTGTTATTGTGGTAATTTAATATACCTCATATCATAAAATGTTACTAAAGCCGTTCGTGTTCAAATCCGACTCGCAACTGACCAATTAATTAAATAGTTGTTTTATGAAGCGCGCCCGCTACTTGAAACGAGTTTTTAATAAATAGCTCAATTACAATACCCTCCCATTGCTATGGTTTTTACAACATGCCCGGGAGGAAAAGTTGCTGGCACATTTTATGTTTTTCCATCGCTTTCAGTTCAGCATTGAAGAAGAGATGGAATTAATTCGTTTATATAAATGTAGTAAGTAAATAAATACATATAAATGTAAGTACATACCAATCTAGCAGCTCAACTTAAATGGCCAGACGGTTCAACTGAAGAACAAAGATCGAGATAGAGAATCAGGAGTGTAGAAAGCTGTAAAAAGTTCCTTCCTTGGACAAATACAAGCTTCGCAAAGTTCCAACTGTCCAAGTAGCAAGCTTATTACTGTTTCCTACTAATTTGAAAGAATTGGCGTTAACTGAAGTACAAGTACCTAACTTTAAGAAGCAGGAGGTAGTTTCTTGTTACAATACTATATTTACTCGTATGCAAGCCTTGAGAAACTAGATTCAAAGTCCATGCCGGCGGAAATCCCATACAAGTTAAGTTTCGCTTCCATTCTCAAACTACAGGACCGCGTTTTTAACCAAACGTTGTACACGTAATTGATTGCAACATAACAATGGTTCTAATAAGTTTGGTTTGAAAATATTAAACATGAACAAAATAAGAGCGAAAATGCTTTTTGCATGAAAATTACCTAAAATCGTTATGTTTTCTCTAATTTTGTAGGTATTTGGTTAATATTTTCAAATCAAAGCTTTTTCGTAAAACTATGTTGCATGTATTGTGTATGTGTACGAAGTTATAGCAGCCTAAGCATGCTGTAAAAACCAGCTAAGAAATCTGAGGGTTACTTTATATTGTAATTTAGGCTGGCCTGACAACCTGTCACTACAGCAATATACCTACAATTCTATCTTAAATAATATTCATGCTTTATATTTTCACTCCAAAACTAACAAGAAACATGGAATGTTGCATAAGCACAAAGTTTTGTTTTCCGTATTAAAATGAAATTGTAAATATGTTTGTATGAGATTTTGCAGCTCCGGAAGACCTTTAAGATCGGCTATGTAGTTTGAAAGCAAAACTACGTTTGTATAGAGTTCTGTCGCTCCGAGGAAGCCTGAAATTCTAGGCAGTTTGTAAGCTAGCCAGCAGTATTTCTGTTTCTACCTCTAGTTTTCTTTGAAATGAGCTAAAGTAAGTTCAGGAAGTTGTAAAAGTTGACGTTTTCTTCTAAATTAATTAAATATATCTTGACCTTATGCAGTTAGAAACTTATAAATATAAGTTTGCCTTCACGAGTTTTCACTCACACGGTAGAAATCTAATTTATTAAACACGGGTCAAAGTGTTTATATAGTCTGTATATTGCAGATGATAATATTCATAGTTTACTTACCTTTTCATATAATATTCTATTGATAATAGATCATCCTTTATGGCCTGTGAGATCATCATGATCGAACCGAAAGATTTCTGTTATGTTGATAAGTTCATAATTTTTGGAACAGGCGAAGCTTGCTGGGCCCATAACCTAATAAAACTACTTTTTATAAGTAATGTACTGGTTTTATTTATCAATAACCCTAAAAATATACAAGGCTAGGTCAGCTACACAGATTACTATATATGTAGACTAGGGTCAGCTAGTTATGACGTCACGGAGTAGAGTGTAATGAGTTTTGACAATCTATGATTTCATAGAGATAGAAGGCGACAAATTTGAAATAGATTCTAACAAGTGAAGTGAAATATAAGTACTGTGTTGAGATAAATACACACCTTACAACCACTAGCTCTCTATGAATGTGCTCTCATGTTCTCAAAATTTACTTTGTACTTCTTTGTAAGTAGATAAAAATATATTTTTTCTTCTCATGCTCTGAAAGGGCTATTTTCCGCAGGCTGTTGACTGTACAAAATTGAATTTTGTGTACAAGGGCAAAAAGTATATACTCATAAATGCATCTCTTCTAAGGCAAAGAAAATAAGGCCATACAGTCAAACATAAAAAGAAGTTTATAGATAGTTCTTGTTGTTTCAGAATATTTTCTTCAAATTATTTGTCTTCCATTATTTTACGACATAAAACGATATTAAAAATGTAATTCCAGTGCGATAGTTTAATTAATTTAATATAACATAATTAATTTAATAGTAGGCTGTAATCGTCCAGCCCAAGCCTAATATTTCATGTCGAAAGTTTTAAATAGTAATATGGCGGGAAAGAATTATTAACTTTATTTACAATATTTTTGTTGTAGGTATTTCCTCAATTTTCTTCGCAATTGAAGTGAAAAGCAGAGTTTATAAATTGCGAACACAAAACCACTTTTGTCCTCGACTTAATGGCAGCGTTCGCCCTGCGGGCTCGGGCAGCTTAAAGTCTCGGACAATAATAACTTATTTTGTGCACTATTTCATCTCAACTTTCAACCATTATTTACTATTAGGCAAATGTGAGACCACTGCGTCTTTATGGGCGGTGAGACTAGTGCGCACTTAAGGTAGGATTTGAAGCAAGCGTCTGGACATTTTTCACCAACTACAAAAAATACACCAACGGCGTTGGCGCGGCTTCCGGGATACGAAATCTGAATGGACGGCAACAGCATGCTGTGTCGTGCCGTATCTAATGTTGAACATATTGTGATGGGGAGGAGCCCGGAGTATACCGCTAGCACACTGGCCCCTTATTCAAACGCTATAAAAAAGGCTAGTGGAAAAACTCGCAATAACACCACAACTGACAGAGTCAATTTTCTTCTTGAACTCAAGTTATTTCCCAAAATGGCGTCTTTTTGTACATCTATTATTTACTTTTATTCGATTCACCACAGTACGACTGACGCATTCTTCGAAAGTCGACTCTTACTGCGGAAATTTTTCAATCGCAACGTTTATATGATCCGGGGCGATAGAATCCGTGTTATTGATAGGACGTGACGAGGCTCCGATTCACCTGGCCAGGGCGCGTGATCCCGGGCCCCCGACGTCATCATTTACGGCGACACCCGGCACCAGGGGTCTAGGTTAACTGGTCGAGCCACAAGTCGTTTTTCAATGCTTAGCGTGTAGGTATTATTCCGTATTCGGCTTACAGTGTTATCGTCAAGGTAATATTGTGTTATGGGTGCATGTTGACAGCATTGGCTAACCGCCACTTTACTGCAGTTTCCAAGTATTGGAATCTTGTTAACCAAAATGTCTTGTCTCTTGGTCTTAAACAATGTTCCCAAAATTGTCTTCAGTATCAGGCAGACCGTTAGTAAGCTTTGTTTTCTATATTTCCACTATTCAGAATCAGGGACAAACATTTCACTCTTTATCTGAATTATCTAAATATCGCACAATTATCGAAAAAAAGCTAGATCTTTAGAAATTGACAGTCAAACATACAGACACTTGAGGAGTAACTTTAAATGGACTTCAGAAACGAGGTTAAGACTGGCATAACCTCTGCTCTTACAATCAGAAAGTGTCCGTGGAGCTGATCCCGAGGGTGGGGGAGGGGATTTGTTCCATTTTTAAAATTGCAGCGCTATAACGGTCGACAGCTTTAAGGTTATCGCACATTAAGCCGGCGACTCAATGCCAGACGTTACGGCAATGGAACGTGAGCTTTGCATCGGCTTTTTTAAGTTCATTTAAAATATACACGTCTATCTTCTTCTATCGTGCTCGTGTAGATTTTCGAGTCTTCGAATAGCCCGATGAAATCCAAATTTACTCGACCTTAAAATGCTTTTTTTTTTTTCGACCTCGAAGTAATATACTATTTCTGTGCCCTTCCACGAAGGATTTACGGTAAGAGTATTGTCTTTTCGATATTTAACGGTACAACATTGTTTATTGCACACCGACAATCAGCGCGGAACGGTACTCTTTGTTTTAACTCCTATTGTGGCTTGTTGGGCCTACGGAGCCTAAACCCTTGCTGTACTTAAAATGGTTTATTCTGCGAACCCAGTGACATTTTTCATTTATATCTGTCATAGAATGGTTTGATAATTCAAAACTGCGAAAATCCTAGGGATTTTTTTGCGAAACCTCGGATAATTAGACAATTGGTAATCCATTGTCAAATCTTACTCTAAAATGACAGCCACCGGGACCGACGGCTTAACGTGCCCTCCGAAGCGCGGAAGTTCTCTTTTCGGCCAATCTTCTTTTCCCTAAGAATCGAACTCGACCTCGGATCGTAAGCCCTTGGCTCTGATTACTAGACCACGGAGGCAGTTAACACTATTACGCCATTATTCCTTATAGAATACAAAAACAAAAGTTGTTAAGCCACGTTGACAAGTTTTGAGGGTTAGGTTTTTTATATGTGTGTCTCTTTAGTGACTGGTTTTCAGACCATCGGCTCAATTACAATACCTTTAAACATTTGAATCCCTTAGCTGGTTTTTACTGCTTGGTCGGGAACAAAGCAGCTTGCAA
Organism: Scrobipalpa costella; assembly: GCA_949820665.1. Taxonomy (NCBI): domain Eukaryota; kingdom Metazoa; phylum Arthropoda; class Insecta; order Lepidoptera; family Gelechiidae; genus Scrobipalpa; species Scrobipalpa costella. The sequence continues at coordinate 7,826,209 of OX463295.1, read as the reverse complement.
TTCTATGTATTTCTATCGCTCCTAGTCCAGCATGGAAGCGGCATACAAGGCTTTCATCATCGATAGGATTGATTAATATACATACCAGTATTATATGAGCAGGTTTCTATGTCAGAAATATACATACATACATACATAAAATCACGCCTTTATCCCTTACGGGGTAGGCAGAGCGTTAAACGCCTCGTAAAAGGCGCTTTCGCCGCGTCTGACAAAAATCGAGGGCAATTTTAGATTGTAATGTGTATTGCTAATGTGTAGTGATAGGTTGTCAGCCCATCGCCTAAATTACAATACACTGTAACCCTCGAGTCCCTTTTGCTGTCTTCTACAGCATGCCCGGGAGGAAGGGCAACTGGAACATTCTATGTTTTTCTTACTCTCCCAGTCCAGTATGGAAGTAAAACATTAATATAATATGTCAGAAATATTGCTGGCTATTTAGCATAAACTAACGGTCGGATGTACTTGTGGGACCAATTAACACTACTACCACTTTCGACCTACTTCGCGGTAATATTAGTGGTTCTGGCTCTAAAGGAAGTACCAGTAAGTTGGCCAGTTTTACATACATACATAATAACACGCCTGTTTTCCTAGCGAGCTAGACAGAGCCTTTTCAATAACTGTCATCGACCATCGTCCGTTCCGTTTTTTCTATCGTTTCCAGTACAGCACAGAAGTAAGATTTTATTTAGTATTGTTATTAATGTTTTTCTTCTTCTTCCTTCTTATCGAGTGAGCCCGATGGATCCTGGTGACGGATTTTTTTAACCGCCTATTAATAACAGCTCATATCTACGTAGGCCTTTAATATGGTGCATGTCAAAGGCACCGACCGTTTCCGACGACTTAACCTACCCTCCATGCACATTTTTTTTTCTCACAGACAATGAAGAGTTTCAGCCTGCATTGTCCTAACCAAATTAATTAATTTTATAGTATTTATCCATTTCTCATAGCACTGCCATTATTTGTGCTAAATGTGGGCTACTGGCACTGCTAAACAAGTTTGTCCGCACTTCATTTCCACTAATTGAATTGCCCCAAAAGAAAAATACAGGCCTCGATTCTGCTCACCACCACTTAAATGGGTACGTTTCTTATACTTGAAAATATACGAGGGCGGTTTAGCACTGCTCCATATTCGGTTCGTAACCGAATCGTGTCCGTGAAATTTTCATATAAAACGAATATGGATGCTTCGCAAGCTATCATACATTTACTAGCAAGGCCTATTCGGGTACGGATTTCCCTGTGCAAAAGCGCACTTAACTACTTAATTGCAAGACCCTGATAAAAATATTTGCAATCAAAACAAGCAAACGTTTAGTGACGTTGTTTCCCAAACAGGGTAGGCAAAGCGTCAAAGAGCTCATAAAAAAGCGGTTTTACAAAGACTTGAGGTTTTAACTCCGACTTTGTTGGAAACAAACAACTTATAAAATATTTAGACAATTTGCTAAATAGCTTCTAAAAATTAAGGGTCTTAAACAAAATCTCGTGATTTATCAAAACTGTCACTGTCAGGAAGGCTTATGTTTTTATTTTATTTCTTTCGTATGTCAATATTAAGAAAATGAAATAAATTTTAAGGAAGCGTTTGCCAGAATCGATCGAAGTCTATCAAATTGAGACGTATTTCATTAATGTTGTTATGGCGAGTGAAAATAAGCAACGCTATTAGAAAAATTGCTTAATTAGAGTGCTCTGGCGAATGATGTGTTAACTGACGAACGACCTAAAGAAACCAGTTTCTTTTTACCGTTTTATTAGGTTCATGCAATGATCATTATCAGAGAAAACTATTGGGGTACTTCAGTCTGCACTGTCCTAACTAAAAATGGACAAACACTCAAGGGTTAAAACGGCATCCTATCCAATCCGTCTCTTCCCGACGACGTCGTAAAAAGCTTTTTGGATGAGACCGCTTTCAGCGATAAGACCGCCTAATGAAAGTAATTGTAAAACCCATGTCCTCAAACTCTCGTTTAGTTTAGGTTAAACTGTCAGTTCTGCATTTTAATCTATAACTGAAAGTATGACACGGCACTCAATGAACGAAGGAGAACTGTCTAATTAATGTCATATCTCAAGATGGCGGCGCTAGTTTCTTATTAGCCACCTTCATTTAAAGCGTAGTCATACTCTACCTTCTTCTTCTTCTTCTGTCGAGTGAGTATCGAGTCTATGGACCCGATGAACCCTGGTGTCACAGTTTTTAAACCGCCTAGTAGCACAACTATCAGGCCTCTGACATGGTTTTGTGTAACGGCCACTATCAAAGACAGCGACCGGGGCCGACGGCTTAACGTGCCCTCCGAAGCACGAAATCTTTTTCTTTTCGGACAATCAGGTGATTCAGCCTGCAATGTCCTACCCAAACTGGGAAAAAATCACAAAGTGATAAATTCTCAAATATTAAATTTGTGTTTTACCCCCTGGGAATCGAACCCAGGACCTCCGGATCGGGAGCCCATGGCACTAGCCACTAGACCACGGAGGCAGTACACTACCTAAGAACATTAACTTTGCGCATCCACTTTGATGTTTCCGCTTTAATGACGCGTGTCTGTTTCTCGTTCAAAGGTCGTTGACCTTGGCCCGGAAGCCGATCTTCAAATGTTTCTCTGAACAAATATTGATACAGTCTCGTTGTTACAGGTATGTATCCGGGCGGCTCGTGACGTCATACGTGGCAACTTCTTGGTTATTGTTTTCTAGTAAAAAAAGTACTACGGGGTGTAAGGGACAGCATCCCGCAAACTGATAGGATAATTGCTCAGTCTACGACACTGAACAACTTCCACCAGGAAATTCATTCAGGAAGTGAAAATTATAATTGGCTTTTCCATACAAAATGATCAGACAATTTGTATGGAAAAATTTATTTTTATTTTCATTTCCTGAAAGATTTTTTTTGGTGTAAGTTGTTCAGTATCGTCGCCTGAGCAACCCTTATCAGTTTTCGGGACGCTGTCATCTACACCCGGTATACCTAGTACATTTAAGTAATGTTTTGATGACAAAAGCATTTAAATGTATTTTAAATTCATTTAAGATTATGACAAGTTACAGAAAAACAATAACCAAAACAGAAATCAAAGGTAAGTAAGTAAGTAAGTAAAAACACTTTATTGTACACAAAAAAACAAGAAACACAAAAATAAACTTAAATTAATGTGCACAAAGGCGGTCTTATCGCTGGAAGCGATCTCTTCCAGACAAGAATGGGTAGAGAAGAATGTAAAGAGAAGAGAGTAGTGCTGAAGTATAGGAAATATTTAAATACAACAAAAATAAAATTGTATAAATAAGAATAACTAAAAACTAAAATAAATATATGCATATCTTTAGAGGTATATACGTAAGTTACAATTATAATAAATACCTATCCAAATTTGTTTAAATAGCAATGGGACAAAATAAAATTCGTAATGGTTTTTTTTGTGAGTTGTGACATTTGACATACATACATACATAAAATCACGCCTTTATCCCTTACGTGGTAGGCAGAGCGTTAAACGCCTCTTAAAAGGCGCTTTCGCTACGTCTGACAAAAATTGAGGGTTATTTGTAATGTGTATTGTCATAGTGACAGGTTGCCAGCCCATCATGTGACATTTGAGATTTCTTTAAAACCGTATTATTACGTCGTGAACCCTCGGGGGACTTCAATGTAGTTGTATTCAGTCCAATGCCTGTTACCCGACAGGGTTCTAGATCCTTCTAGATCCCTGGCACAGACCTAGAGCCGTAGTTTTGAATCACTCTAACTTCAATGCGCATAAGGAAGGAAAATTTCGTATACGATTTTCATACCAATTGCAATGCGAAAGTCTTTTGTATGCGCATTTCTTTTCGAGCGATACAAAAATACGGCTCCTGTCATCTAATAGATTACACTTGAGGATAAATTAATAGACGGGCTATGTAGATGGAGTTCAGATCCAAAGATTTCTTGGTTCCGCTATCTATATCAAATCGACCTATGAACACACATGCAGGACTGTCCGATACAATCAGTACTATAAAATAAGAATAAAACACTCGTATAAAGGTTTACTTTTGTTTAAGAAAAAAATAAGAGATACATAAACACTTAGACATAAACCTAATTAAATTATTTCGGTTGAGAGCTCTGTCTGCCGCCTACACTCGTCTCAACATTATTGTTTTGTTCAGTGTGTTTCACAGAAAAATAAATCATTATCACAATATCACTCGCCTACAACCCTCGCTCAAAAAGCTACCTTAATAAATAATTATACCTTACATTAACGCGGAAAGTCGAAATCCCATAAACACTCAAGATGACGCACACAATTACACGTGTTTGGGGTAGCTAACACGCGACACAAATTCTAAGTAAAGATAGGCAGACGGTTGTACGTTCATCGGACCCCAATTAAATGGGATAAGGGCAAGCGAATGATGACGGTTGTACGTTCATCGAGACGGTCGACAGACAAGCCTACCGCATTAGCTTACGGCGACCTTCGGCGGCAACAGGTTTCATACGTAAAGTGCGGAGTGAGACAGGCCTGGAGTCATGTTTTTGAATGCGTATACGAAAGAGTAACTATCGCATGCGATTTTCATACAGTTTGGCAAGCGAATGTTACACTTTCGTATGCGGTAAGATTAGAGCGGTTCTAAAATGCGGCTCCTGTTCTTATAAAGGAAGTGCAGTCTACCCGTGACAAGTCTTTGTTCACTTGCTACTTACTACTTATGTTTGTAGTCTGTAGAAATACATACATATAATCACGCATTTATCCCTAACCAGCGACCCGCCCCGGCTTCGCACGGAAATTATCAGCGTTTCTCTTCTATATTATGCATGTATTATACATATAAACCATCCTCTTGAATCACTCTATCCATTAAAAGAATTCGCATCGAAAACCGTTGCGTAGCTTTAAAAAATTATGCATACATAGGGATATAGGGACATAGAAAGCGACTTTGTTTTATACTATGTAGTGATGGGGCTGAGCGTGAACGACCTAATCAAAGGTCGGTCCGCCACGTCTGACAAAGTTTTGAGGGTAATTAAGATACATTTGTAGGTATATTGCTGTAGTGATAGGTTTTCAGCCCATCGCCTAAATTACATACATACATACATATAATCACGTTTTTATCCCTAATGGGGTAGGCAGAGCGTAAACGACCTAAACAAAGATCGTTCCGCCACGTCTGACAAAGTTTTGAGAGTTATTCAAGATGGATTTGTACGTATATTGCAGTAGCGACAGGTTGTCAGCCCATCGCCTAAATTGCAATATACTGCAACTCTCAGATTCCTTAGCTGGTTTTTACAGCATGCCCGGGAGGAAATGCAGCTGGCACATTCTATGTTTTTATTTCGCTCCCAGTCCAGCATGGAAGAATTACAATACATTAGTAGCCTAAATTACAATACACTGAAACTCTCGGATTCCTTGTTGACGTTATATATCGTCCGCGTAATTTCACTCTGTTCGCACACACACACCCGTATGCTGCGAACGTATTACAAAACACATGCAGTTTGATAGGCCGGTGACGATACCGGTAAGAATCAATGCTCTGCCGTTGCCGTGCCGATAAGTGGAAAAGCGTGCCACATACTTTCATTGATTTTCATACAATATCTGTTCCACAAAGTCGTCGACGATACCGTGCCATTGCCGTTGCCGTGGACGTGCGTTCTAGTGGAAAAGCTCCCATAAGAAATTCAGATGTCATCACATCATGGAATCCTACTCCCAAAAGAGTCCCACTTTAGACACTAGTCGAAACTGTTTTCCATGTACGGTTTACCGAGGCTGTACGAATAGAATGTAATCTAAAGTTAGACAAAGAAATCAAATAGAAAACTACGGTATAAACTTTGATTTAGTTCACAGTGCATTCTGCACTTACAACTTTATATACTGATTTTGAATAGTGCAACATTTTTATACATACATATAATCACGCCTCTATCTCTAATGGGGTAGGCAGAGCGTAAACGACCTAAACAAAGATCGGTACGCCACGTTTGACAAAATTTAGAGGGTTATTTGAGATAGATTTTTAGGTATATTGCAGTAGTGACAGGTTGTCGGCCCATCGCCTAAATTGCAATATACAGAAACCCTCAGATCCCTTAGCTGTTTTTTACAGCATGCTCTGAAGGAAATGCAGCTGGCACAGTCTATGTTTTTCTCTCGCTCCTAGTCCAGTATGGAAGAAATCGCGGCTCTAATGTCTGCAATAAAACGCAATTTACAGTCAATCCGGCCAGATTGATGGCTTTCAGTGCCTGTACTGGACGACCACGTTTTATATGAACGTAGCGTGAAAAGGATCATATTATTTCTCTCCCTCTTGCTCGGAAATAGCTCCATTATTAAAAAAAAACATACTTTCACTCTTTTCGGTACTCGTGTTCGTAGCGGCCGACAATTTCACCTAACGACAATAATAACCATTACCGACCGTGTTCCCCCTTGGGAATCGAACCCAGGACCTCCGGATCGCGAGCCCATGGCTCTGACCATTACATGATCACGGAGGCAGTTAAAAAAGGAACTAACGCCACCAAACGCCTTTCTTGTCATTTCTCCCTAAGTGTGGCTTACTACAGCTAAGTTGAGTTACAACTTAACCATCGTATTTTCAAAATTTTTCGACGTCCATTGCGGCCCGATAAGCAGGCTTGCGATTCGCGTTGACGACATAACCAGCTATGGATTATGAAAGTACGAAATACGACCAGTGGTAATCACACTCCAAGTTAACAAACAGTACAATTCTAGCCTTTACGGCTATCGAAACAAGAAGTAAAGTCAAGTGGTTCATTGCGTGCTCTTGACTGCAAAATGTACCCCGACGTTTGAGTTTGCCAAATTAGTGGGTACACGGGCCTTTTATTGACATTGGCCTGTTTTCACACAGATTTCATTTTCATTACAACGCTTCAAAGAACAAAGGGTCTTTAAGTTAACCGATTTCAGGCAGTTAGCTGTTCATATTATAACGATGGTTTTTAAGATTTATGAAAGAAAGTAAACATTAGGTTGGTTCGCCTACGTAGACGTTCGAAATATAGCATGGATACCTTTTTCTACTTTCTATTTGTAAACATTATACTAGATTGAGGAAGTGCCTAATTTTATTGCAAATAAACTACAAGAAAGTCTTGATTGATAAGCTCTCATTTCTGTATCTACACTACCGGCCGAAAATAAAAAATTTATGAGTAAGCAGTTCCTGTACTGTGTCTTTTTTCGTTTCGTAGTATAGAAAAATGGCGCTATCATAATGGAAAAATGGCGCTATCAAAACGAATGATAGTTAACAATAATATCGCCCTCTATTTATTCGTCGATTGTCGTAATGGGCAATACAGCAGGGAATCGGCGCATATGCTCCTTAATGACTTCACGGTGAGTCCGACAGGGGGCCAACCATTATTAGCTCGCCTTTGTTACCCCTGAGAGGACCCCACATTAAAATGACTTATAGTATCTTCAAAACTAATTATAGTGTGCTCCAAAATCGCAGTTTCTGTATCCTGGTTTTATGTTAACATTTCACACGTTTTAGGTATTACGTTTGTGGTAGGTAAGTGAAACGACAATTGAGTAGAATAGAGCGCAATTAGTCCATTTTTAATTATTCTTTTACAATTTAAACAAAAACAAAACTCGTTGACGAAAGAAAATGTTAAAACAGTCGGTAGGAAGCCTTAAATTATGTCCCAGGTCTTTTCAGCTCAAGTTTTGAAAAACTTCTGTAGAAGTAGAAGTTTCTTAGCAGAGGGTGGAAGAGGTTTCTTTTACATTTAGACTTTCGCGGAATTACTTATGTAGAAATTATTGCAAAGGGAAACACTGTAAACGAGTAACTTTAAAATAACAACAATGTAAGGGAAACAATCTTTATACTTCTTTTTATTTCAAAACACATTTCTAGACTAAATTAAGTATATGATTGTATATGTATTTTGTATTGTATTTACATTTCGTGAAAATTTTGTATGGAAAAGCCTTTTTTCTTTTTCATTTCTTAAAAAAAAAAAGAACCTGGTGGCAGTCGTTCAGTATCATTAACTGAGCATCCCCTATCAGTTTGCGGGACGTTGTCCCTTTCACCTGGTATGACGCAGCGGCATCATATATGTCTTTCGTTCGTCAGATATGGCCACAGAATCGCAACGCAAGTTAAAAAATAACGCAATACGTCCAGTGTGACGCATTGTTGGGCCCTCAGTGAGGTCCCAACAGCTGATTAATGACGCCCCCGGATAACCATGGGTGTTTACCCCAAATTTTGCTGTATTTATGGCTAATCCATTTTATTACGATCAACCTTTTGTGTGCAAGTGAGAAAGACCTGATTGCCGCAAGAATCGTACAACGCGTGAAGGAATATCACTACATAGTATAAAACAAAGTCGCTTTCTCTGTCCCCATATCCCTATGTATGCTTAGATCTTTAAAACTACGCAACGGATTTTGATGCAATTTTTTTAATGGATATGGAGTGATATGGAGTGATTTAAGAGGAAGGTTTATATGTATAATACATGCAGAGTATAGTAGAGAAACACTGATGATTTCCGTGCGAAGCCGGGGCGGGTCGCTAGTTAATAATTATTTTTCGCGAGCGAGCTAGCGAGTTGAAAGCTCGTATTTATAAAGCTATTTCACGATTGAGAGCAATATTAAATATGGATTTTACAGGCCATTATGTACTGAAATTACATTTCTGATACGAACTCTAACTCGCTGTCAGACTTAATTGCTGTTTACCAATACTGCTTACAAACTTGCTGTTCATAATACCTAAGTGCGAAATGGGTAGATTTTTCGGTTGGAAATTAATTCAAACGTTGAGTGCGGATTGGTCCTCTTCCGAGCATAACGGCCGGGCTTCAAGATTAATATTCCCTCGGCACTCTCGCACGCTCTCAACACGCACTGGCGTTTAAATTTGCGATTTTTACATTTTTAAAAACAGTCGCGTACGCAAACCGTTGCGAGCTTGTGAGTGCCAGAGGGTGTTCGACGTTCGGACCGAGCAATCTCTGAAGTGGCGACGTGGTTTCACGGAGTTTACACTCGCCCCCCCCCCCACCTAATCCTTTACTACCTACGTGACCACAGTTCTCTATTAGTGTTGCTTCGATATCGATGCCCAGTCCAACTGACTGTGCCACAATGACCATCTTGAATTCAGTATCATACATACATACATAAAATCACGCCTTTATCCCTTACGGGGTAGGCAGAGCATAAAAACGCCTCGTGAAAGGCGCTTTCGCCACGTCTGACAAAAATTGAGGAAAATTTTAGATTGTAATGTGTATTGCTGTAGTGACAGGTTGTCAGCCCATCGCCTAAATTACAATATACTGTAACCCTCGAATCCCTTTTGCTGACTTCTACAGCATGCCCGGGAGGAAGGGCAGCTGGAACATTCTATGTTTTCCTATCTCTCCCAGTCCAGCATGGAAGAAATTCAGTATCACAAACGATTAATAATTCTGCGACATTTGTAGCTCTATGTCTTATAAAATTCTTATTAGCTTTATCTAGAGGGATCTTCCGATGACAGGATGGTGCAAACTGCCACCTCTTTAGCACATAGCCTTTGTGATGTTAAAATAACTAAATAATACTTGGGATTTAAATGTTAAATGTATTTTGTAAATGGGATTTATTTTAGATGTCGTTTATTAAAATATGGATTTAATATCGGAATCATAACGTTGCTAATAATTCATGTAGATTAAGGGCGGGCGGCGATTCGTGAGGTCACCCGCCGTCCGCTTCCGCGAGGAATCTAATAGTATTAAGAGACTTCCATACAGAAAACAACAGCTGCCTCTTGGTCTGCGCCACGGATTATATCTACACTCATACATATATATATATACATACATATAATCACGCTTATATTCCTAATGGGATAGGCTGAGCATAAACAACCTAAACAAAGGTGGTTTCAGCCACGTCTGACAAAGTTTTCAGTTGCTGTAGTGACAGGTTGTCAGCCTATCGCCTAAATTGCAATATACAGAAACCCTCGGATCCCTTAGCTGGTTTTTGCAGCATGCCCGGGAGGAAATGTAGCTGGCACATTCTATGTTTTCTATCGCTCCCAGGCCACCATGGAATTAAGTTATAGTTGCACTTGTTTGAAGTTTCGAATTATTTGAGTTAATTTGTATATTCAATTTTCATAGCTCTTTCAACGAATTCCGATTTAAGCTGTATTCAATGCTTTTACAGTGGCTCTCGTCAGAGTCAGACGGATTATAAAATCAATACCAACAATACCAATTTGAGTTGTTCTTAAAATAGAAAACCGACAGTTCGGATATTATAATGGAAGGCGTAAATTGGCGTAGGATAATCCTCGAATTCGTAGTGATAGAGATGACAAATAATTGATGTAGGCACGCCGATTCCATTTTCCGAATCTGAATCACTGTAACGGAGAGAAATTTGTTAACTTGATGTTCGAGTTTGAAACTGTTTCATACGTACAAGCTTAGATAAGCTAAGGTACTTTTTGCGTCTTCTTGCCTAAGCCGCATGGAATACTGAAAGTCGAGTCGTGGCGGCGAACAGTTTTTTTTTGTAGAAAATGTCAGCGCAGTTTCAAATCTGCTACTGTCACAGTGACGTGAATTTCCAAAGGAAATCTGTTTACCTCCGCTTTGAGTCTTGCAGTATGCCATGCGCCTTATTTTCCCCCTAGTCGCTTTGCCGTCATCGGCAAGGTCACATATGCCGTCTGTCTCGTGAGAGGATCGGGGTCAGGCCACAGAAAAGTTTGATCAGCAGGTTTTTTTTTTTTTTATCAGAGCGGAGAATAAATCTTATTTTATTAGTCATTACATTAGCCGTACTTCCAAGCTGGCCTGGGAGCGAGAGAAAAACATAGAATGTGCCAGCTGCATTTCCTCCCGGGCATGCTGTAAAAACCAGCTAAGGGATCCGAGGGTTTTAGTATATTGTAATTTAGGCGATGGGCTGACAACCTGTCACTACAGCAATATACTTACAAATCTATCTTAAATAACCCTCAAAACTTTGTCAGACTTGGCGGAACGACCTTTGTTTGGGTCGTTTACGCTCTGCCTACCCCATTAGGGATAAAGGCGTGATTATATGTATGTATGTATGTTACATTAGCCGCAGATTGTTTGATGATGTGATGACTAAGGGCCGAATCACAAATCTGTGAATAGGCATCGTCAAAATGATTCCTGTATTTGCGATGCGATCCGAATGCGTAGTTTTGTGATTCGCTCATAACTCGCGGAACCCCGTTATACTACTTACAGCATTGGGATTTGTCATAGCTTTGGCCCATAGAATTCCTACTGGTAATTTCAACTGGCATAAAACCTTGACATCGAAATGTGAAAGCAACTTTGTCTGTTACTCGTTCACGCCTAAATGTCTGAACGGATTTTGATGAAATTTGGTTTGGTAGCGATATAGGTGGTGTCCTGGGTACGGACATAGGCTACTTTTTACCGCGAGTAAATATTTAATTCCAACGGGAAATCTTATTAAGCCGCGGGTGTAACCGCGTGGCGGAAATCTAGTAATATATGAATTGTAATAATATTACTACAAAACAAAGGTAGTTTAAAAGTGAGTGGCTTCACACTTTACAGTGGTAAATCATCTAAAGACTATAAAGTCTCAACCACAAGTTATTACAATAGCACCTCTCGACTGGTGTGATAATGAGGTCTTTGGAATGGAAACGTCTCTTAAGGCAGAAAATCGACGCCTTTGAATCTAAACGCAGAGATGAACTCGACACTAAGCGAGTTGAAATAAAGGCTAGACCACCAACGGTTTAATTTATACCAGGTGTAAGGGACAGCGTCCCGCAAACTAATAGGTGTTGCTCAGTCAACCACACTGAACAACTATTAATTGTTATTAATATTGTCAGGAATAGTATTTTCAAGAAGTGAAAAAAATGGCTTTTCCATATAAATTGTCTGTACGAACATTTTGTATGAAAATGCCATTTTTATTTGCACTGAACCAAAAATTCTGCTGATAGTTGTTCAGTGGCGTTGACTAAACAACCCTTTTTCAGTTTGCGGGACGCTTTCCCTTACACCTGGTAATTACCTATAGCGGCGGCGTCCTCACGTGCCCGAAATGCTCAAGAACCTTTAAGGCCCAAATTGGCTACAGCAGCCATATGCGAGCACACGACCGCGCGGAGCAGCGAGACGCTAGCTGCTGAGTCCGTCCAGCAGTCGCTGTAGCCGAAATCGGCATGGAATCATCATCAATATAAATATAGATGGCGTTGATAGCTACTCTACTTCCAAGCTGAGCTGAGAGAGGAAAAGATAATCACCAACCTCTGCCGCCAGGTTAACAGTTTCTTTCTTCAGTGATCCTCGAAATTTCTCAGATGTGGCGTTAGTGGCACTAACTTACAATATCATTTTTAAAACTTGCATTGTGAAAAAAATATAATACAATTTTGTTTCATTTATTGAGATTGGCTGTTAATTCGTAAATAACTACTTTCTAGGGAACGATGGAACGATTCAACGCCTTCAAAAATAAACGGTACTTGCCGAATTTAATATTTAGGAGCTATGGTTGCACACGGATGGTCGGATATGGTGACCATAAATAGGCGTGATATTAAAAGACATGAGGCGTTAAAAATAAGCTTCATCTAATTTAATATGTTCTTCAAACAATGCAAAGTGAGAGTTAGTAACGAGGTAATAATATAAATGTTTGTGATCACAACGATCACAATTTTATTTCCGTTTTTTTTCATAACAAATAAACAGATTGTGCTGTGCTGGTAGTAATCTGCGTTATTTCGATTTTTAAGGCAATATTTAAACAACAAAACACGAAAAAATTCTTAATCATCTAAATGTTAGTATTTAAGATATTCGAGACGTCACCGGATTATATCATATTCCCGACAGAAACCCCATAATTATAAAGTTTAGAGGCAACTCCGGCGTAAACACTACGGTCTCACTCTCAAACACTCTCGGTTGAAATATAACAAAACTACACTGAACTCCTGTTAAATTTTAGCCAATTATGCAAGCCTCTCTTGCTTTTGAGTTTGAAGTTTTGGCTATTGAATGTCTTTTGTTTTGCACAATACTTTAGAATTTGTCCTAGACTATTTATTTATCTCTACAATACTTAGCAAGTACTGTGTGAATTTGTCCTAAAATATTTATTTATCTGTACAATAATTGGCAACTCCTGTGTGAATTTGTTCTAAAATATTTATTTATCTGTACAATAATTGGCAACTCCTGTGTGAATTTGTTCTAAAATATTTATTTATCTGTTTACCCTACACTCTGAGGGAGATGCGGAAATATGATTGACTACAGAAGCTCCCGCCGGTACACATTTGTCGGTTTGTGAATAAATACGACGGCCGCCAAGGGGCACTGCGACCCTTCCGCAAACACAACTATATTTAGCCTGCATTGTCCTAACCAATCTGGAGAAAATCTCACAAAGTGATCAATTGTCAATTTTGACCACGAAGACACAAAGACAAGGAGACTAGACCACTGAGGCAGTTAACGATAGTTCTTGGAATATTTCCATTTCCATCATAGGTACTCGCAACTCGCAATCAACTCATCATCTCCCTAGCCTTATCCCGTATCTCACAGGGTCGGCTTCCTAATCTAGGGGATTGAACGAGGGTACTGGATTTTACACAGAGCGACTGCCATCTGACCTCCGCAACCCAGAAGGGAAACCAGACCCAATCCTAGATTAGGTCAGAGTTTTCAAACCGCCAATGCTTAGCACTGGCCTCTGATATGGCTTAACGACTAATATCTACGATATTAAACTATATTAACCGGGACCAACGGCTTAACGTGCCTTCCGAAGCACGTAAAAAGCACCGAATAAACGTACATATGAAATCCGAAAACCGAAAAACACATTGGTACGTGGTTGGATTCGAACCACGACCTCCCGCTCAGGACGCAGCGGCCCTATCTACTACACCATCGGGCTCATTCAACTCGCAATCAACTAGCTCTAGCAAATACGAGTAAATGCGTGAATCACGTGAATCGGTGATGTAGTACTGATTTCCAATTTCACGTAGAACTGTAAACAATCTCTTTATGTAATAGGAATTTTGGAGTTACTCCGTTATTGATACAGTTATCTGAATCATCTGAATTTCGGCTTTCTCTAATACCTAGAATATATATATGACTGTTTCGTAAAAAAACAATTGCGAAACAACTCTGTTATCTCTCGCATGGCTCTAAAAACAAATAGAAATGCAGGAAAGACTGTTTTTTTTTTTAAATATTTTTATATCACAACAGAACGAATTCATGGCGAATTCTAAAAACGCAGTTTTTTTTTAAATAAGTACTCACGAAATGTTACAGGCTATTGAGTCATCGAACAGAAATAACTCAACATAGAGAACAGAAGAGGGTATGATTAGCCACGTTGAACGACACGACATATTCTTAAAAAAGAAAAACTCTTAGAAAATAGAAGGGAATAGATTAAGAGGAAGACCGAGACGTAGTTACCTTGACCAAATCAAAGAGAAGGTGGATGTCAAGTCGTATCAAGAAGTGAAATTGTTGGCAGAAGGCAGAGAAAGCTGGCGATTACTCCACCGACAAGTGCCTAGCACTTAAATTTAAGAAGAAGATCAAACTTTAACTCAAATGAACTATACCAGTTACCTAATGCCATACGATAACTGCCTCCGTGGTCTAATGGCTAGTGCCTTGGACTCCTGATCCGGAGGTCCTGGGTTCGATTCCCAGGGAGGGAACACAAAGTTGATATTTGAGAATTTATCTCTTTGTGAATTTTTCCCCAGTTTCGTTAGGACATTGCAGGCTGAATCACCTAATTGTCCGCAAAGAAAAAGATTTTCGTGCTTCGGAGGGCACTTTTAGCCGTCGGTCCCGGTCGCTGTCTTTGATAGTGGTCGTTACTCAAACCATGTCAGAGGCCTGAAAGTTATGCTACTAGGCGGTTTAGTAAGTTGTTTAGGTAGTAGTAAGAATAGGTTTAAAAACTCTTGACACCAGGGTTCATCGGGTCCATAGACTCGATTACCCACTCGACAGAAGAAGAAGAATACGATAAATAAAAAATAGCACAATACAGTTGCTCTGCTGCCAAGATTTATTGTTTGGCAGGCCCAGGAACTTTCCATCCGGGAACAGAGGCACCCAACCATTACCAAACTATAGTCTCCTTACTAAGAAAATAAAGTCAAGAAAGATAAATAAATCTTTTTCTTCTGTCGTGTGGGTCGAGTCAATCGACCCGACGAACCCTAGTGGCAGTGTTTTAAACAGCCTAATAGCATAGCTAATAGGTCTCTGAAATGGTTTGTGTAACGACTACTATCGAAGACAGAGACCGTGACAGACGGCTTAACGTGCCGTCCTAAGTAAGGATTTATTTTCTGCCAGACACCAGGTTTGATTGATTGACTGTCCGAAAAGTAAGATGGTCCGTGCTTGTCGGATGGGCATGTAGATATTCGGTCCTGATTTCTCTCTTTGTTCATGTCAGTCAATCTGTCCCATCAGAATAAGAGATTAAATTAATAAAGACCACTTGTGCACCTGTGTGTAGCACTAACACTTGGGCACTAAAAACTAGTCTTGCGCAGATGGCCGATCTCTGGGAGTTTGGCCGCCATCACTGAAAAATCAGTGGGAGAACTATTTTTATTATTCATTTCACTTCCACATACAAATGTAAAAAAAGTATATAAAGACGCGTGGAAGAATATAAAACTTGTACGTGGTATTATAGTTACTCTGTGATAAAACGTTTTAGCAGTGGAAAAATAAACGGACAGAACGACTGACAACAACTAAAGAAAACCTCCTTTGTACTTCGACTAGAAAACGCTAGACAAAACCCTTGTTTTTCGATGGGTGGTGTGTTTCATTGGAAACTTCTCTCTACGTTGCAACTGGGGATAAATACTTGCTTTTGTATCGGGCAAAACAAGTAGATAAGGATACATACATACATATAATCACGCCTTTATCCCTAATGGGGTAGGCATATCGTAAACGACCTAAACATTGGTCGCTCTGCCACGTCTGACAAAGTTTTGAGGGTTATTTAAGATAGATTTGTAGGTATATTGCTGTAGTAACAGATTGTCAGCCCATCGCCTAAATTATAATAAACTGAAACCCTCGGAACCCTGAGGTGGTTTTTAAAGCAGCATAATATGTGCAGCTAGCACATATTATGTTTTTCTCTCGCTCCCAGTCCAGCATGGAAGAAAATTATGCGGCGCAACTTTGTATTTCTAAAGGAAATTGATAATTTTTTTTAGCAAGTGGGTTTGTAAGCCGACGAATAAGTTTATGGACCCCGGTGTCAAGAGTTTTCAAATCTAATAAATAAAATAACTTCAGCCTAATATTAATAGCATGCAGCTAACTGCTTCCGTGGTATAGCGGTTTTAGCCTTGGGGTCACAACCTGGAGGTTACCGGCGGGGGACAATGAAGTTGTGTTGTTGTTTCTAGTTTGGTTAGGATATTGCAGGCTGATCACCTGATTGTTCGAAAAGTAAGATTATCCATTCTGTCAGATGGGCATGTAAATAGTCGGTCCTGCGTATGATTTCTCTATGGTCATGTCAGTCAATCGGTCACATCAGAATATGAGGTTGAAGTGCATCTGTGTGTAGCACAAACACTAGAGCACAAACTAGTCCTGCGCAATTGGTATCTAGAATACTGGACGCCATCGCTGAAAATCGGTGGGAGGTTTATGTTATGTATTTGCAGCGAATATAAAAGTCTTTTGTCTATTTTTTTTTATTCTATCGATAACGTAAACAAATCAGTCAAAGTGGATAAGCCGAAAACCAATTGCATTTGAAGCAGCTAGATAAACAATACGGTCCTATTTTTTACCTCTATTTTCGATGTTCATAGATTGGAATGGAACGTTTAGCTTCCCGATGTTTTACTGTCCAATTCGCCAACGTTCTAAGCAATCAATTAAGATAATTATTATCCTTGGGTATTCCGGGTAGGGTCAGTTCACAACGGGATGCGATGCGACTTAGCCCAAAGCTGCTTTGCTTGAAGTTGCATCTGACAGCTGACGCCGCGAGAAATTTTCAAGTATTATCAATGAAATGTCTATTATAATGAGTAAATCATCAACTTCCTAGTCTAATCCCGTATCTAGTTCTTGGAATATTTCCATTTCCATCATAGGTACTCGCAACTCGCAATCAACTCATCATCTCCCTAGCCTTATCCCGTATCTCACGGGGTCGGCTACCTTATCTAGGGGATTGAGCGAGGATACTGGTTTTTGAACATTGCGACTGCCATCTGACCTCCGCAAACCAGAAGGAAAACCAGACCCAATCCTAGTTTAGGCCTTTGCCAGGTTAGTGGACTACCCAGCTGCCAGTGTTTTCAAGCCTCCAATGTTAAGCAATAGCCTCTGATGGCTTAACGATTTATATTTACTATCTATATTAACCGGGACCAACGGCTTAAAGTGCCTTCCGAAGCACCGATCCATGACCTGGTCACGGCGACAGTTGCTTATCATTCGTTATCGGAATGAATAAGTAGTAACCATTTGACCAACTAGTGCTTTATGCATAGTAAATCCAGTTCTACATTTATGAAGTTCTTGAAAATTAAGAGCCACTTCACATCGTGTTCCTTCCCAGTGTGAGCCGACCCTTATTCCAGTTAATCCGATTTACAAATCCAGCTATTTCCAATATTTTGAACATATTGGACAGTTACGCTTTTGTTAGCATTCGATGCCGATTCTGTGAATTTTAATTTTACAATTCGAGGAAAACGTAAAGCAAAGGGATCATTCAATTCAATTTAATTTATTTGCAATCAATATCATTCCAGTTATAATTACATAAATGCGATATTGTTCAAATCAGCATACAATATAAATAAAATAAAATTGATAGTAGATTGAATTAACTAGACCGTTACTAATTATGGTCACAAATTCAAGGAAATATATAAATTTTATAAAACTATTCAATATATAAAGAATAAAATATTAACAGATTCACAATTATCATTCATCAGCTAGATCCAACTTTGTAGAGATTCTCCAATGTCGCATTTTATGTATAATAATACGTTAGTCTCTTTCCGCGTATTGGATTGCAATATTAACGGGCATTTACTACTTTTTCCATGCTGGACTGGGAGGGAGAGACAAACATAGAATGTGCATAGAATGTTCCTCCCGAGCATCCGAGGGTTTCTGTATATAGCAATCCAAGCGATAGGCTGACAACCTGTCACTTCAGCACATTTCAAATCTATCTTAAATAACCCTCAAAAATGTGTCAGACGTGGCGTACCCCATTAGGGATAAAGGCGTGATTATGTGTATGTATTTCCTTCTTCCCTTTTTTGCTATTTACCTTGCTAACCATAGAGCAACACGGCTTTTCCGGTACGGAACGGAAGGCCGTGTTGCTCTAAATAATAGTCCTCCCACCGATTTTCGGTGATGGCGGCCAAACTCCCAGAGATCGGCCAACTGTGCAGGACTAGTTTTTAGTGCCCAAGTTTTTGCGCTACACACAGGTGCACTCTCTATTCCGTCAATCTCATATTTTGATACGACAGATTGACTGACATGACCAGAGAGAAATCAGCCGCAGGGCCGCCTATTTACTTGCCTATCTGACAGCATGGATCATCTTACTTTTCGGACAATCAGGTGATCAGCCTGCGATGTCCTAACCAAACTAGAAACAACAACACAAAGTCATTGTCCCCCTCCGAGAATCAAACCTGGGACCTCCGGGTCGACAGCCCATGGCTCAGACCGCTAGACCACGGATGCAGTACTCTAAGTAACTAACTAATAACATCCATCCATGAAAAATATTTGCTTTTCTATTAGTAGACTCCATTTTGTGATCGATATTGATATAAGTAGCAGTCTTTGTACTCGTAGCTGGGTCATCCACATTTTAATCGAACAGAGCAGAGAACTGCCTCCGCGTTCTAGTGGTATGAGCCATGTACTCCCGATCCACAGGTCCTGTGTTGACAATTTAACATTTCAGCTTCACTACATACTCGTAGTATACAACAAAGTCGCTTTCTCTGTCCCTATATCCCTATGTATGCATAAATCTTTAAAACTACGCAACGGATTTTAATGCGGTTTCTTTTTATGGATAGAGTGATTCAAGATAAAGGTTTATATGTATAATACATGCATTATATAGTAGAGAAACACTGATAATTTCCGTGCGAAGCCGGGGCGAGTCGCTAGTTATTTCAACTTCAACTTTTAGTTGTTTGGCGTTTCCGTGATGATTCCGCCATAAATTTTGAAATTTACATGTCACTTACTGAATAGTTTAATTACATTTATTGTTAAATCTAATTTAATTGAGAACGTATTTAATTTATTTTACAATTTAGTTTTATACACAGATAAATAAGCATTAATGGTTTTATATACGTATATATTAAACATTGTTAGTCCTTTTTTGTTTACGGCTGGACTAACGACATTTTGTGCTCTTTGAATATAATCGTTTATATTGTATGGTGCAAGGTTAAGGCGACGGATTGTTCAACAATAATTCTAAAACCGGGCTCGCGCGCCCCGCAACCCGCACACGCCCCGCTAAGTAACGTAAGCATTGCTATTGCGATTGCGCCTGCGAGTCGCGGTGGCGCGGAACATCGACATACTTGGATTTGTCTTTTTATATTTTTTTATGATTTACTTATTATTATTTTTATATTTATCCTACCTACAGAGAGAGCTAAGAGGCTTAAATCGGTCCAATTTAGCCATAAGATGGGAATCTCTTTTTAAAAAGAGGTATGTTTGATATTTTTTTCTCTGTTACAAAAGTTAACTAATCATATATTCACAACTAACAAAATAAGGTTTTGATCATCAGGTAACTAAATTATATTTTCATTCGTTTCGTAATTACTGAAATATATTGACATCACTGATGCCAAAATTACCAATGCCTCCTCTTAAACAGTCTTTAAGTTGTTCAGTAGAAGAGTTAGTGCAAATTGCTATTGTATCATCGTGATATTTTCCCCACTATGGTAAGGACTGAACCACTAAACCACCTGATTGTAAGAAAAAGGACACGTTAATTAAGCCCGTTCGCTCTTTGAATTATGGACGATACACAAACCATGTCAGAGGCAATCAGCTTTGATATTAGGCGGTTTACAACATATCTTAAATTACCCTCAAAACTTAGCGGAACGACCTTTTGTTTAGGTATTTTACGCTCTACCTACCCCATTAGTATTAAAGGCGTGAGGGTGGAGGCTATTTGTATGTATGTATATATATCCTACAACAAAGTGCAGGTAATTTAAGATTTTTTTTATCTGTCTTGGCTCTCTTTCAAAGAAAATGATCGTCTCTGAATCCAAACGTAAGCTAAATTAAAAAATATTTAATGCAAGAGCAGACGATAAGGAATGTAATAAAAACTTGGAAATGATCTTTGAAAGTAATCTTGTCAGGCAGGTGCTCGATTTTAATATTTTTCTTCCTAGGAAGGCATACCTTCTATTAGAAATAAGTAGAGCTAGAGGCACAGAATTAATACGGTAGTCGTAGCGTTATTGCTTCTGATATCGTATTAATTTTGTGCCTCTACTTATTTCTAATAGAAAGTATGACTACCTAATGAATGAACACCAATATTGGAATAAATAATGTCGACAAAAATGAGGAAAATGTTATTGCAGTTCACTTCCGATTTATTCTATTGATAATATTATCGATATGATAATCTGTATCTGTATGGCATTGCATACATTTATATATATTTTTACGTTACAGTTTTAATTCCACTGAATGAATGAAGGAATTAAATCATAATCTTTATTTTGCTTTCATGTGGTATTACAGTTGTTACAAATAAAATGAAAACACTCACGAAATTCTGCAAGAGTGGGTACACTGCAAAATTTAATGTTGAGTACATCTTAGTCTACAGGTAGGTATTAAAATTATAACATAACTTACACAGAAATAGTTAAACTACTCCATTTATACTCACTTCAGCGTGGAAGCTTTCTTGGTAAATGAATATGAAATGCTCCTATTTCATTTTCCTTGATGCGCCAAAGTAGTGTTGGTAGGTATATCTGTTTTCTGTGCAATGTGTTTCGAGTTTAATGCTTGGTCTGCAAAACAAGAAACATGAATGATGAATATAATATTTATTCTGTGTCTGATCTGAGTGTCCGATGTTATACATTACACTATGAGGAAATCTTAATGTTTGGAGGAATTTCAAGGCTATTACTGTTATATACGAGTGTAAGAGACAGCGTCCCGCAGGGACAGTCAACGGAACTGAACAACTTTCACCAAGAAATTCCTTTAGGAGATGAAATATAAAATCGAAGTTCCCATACAAAATAACCACTTCGTTTAGACAATTTGTATGGAAAATCAATTGTTGTTTTCACTTCTTGAATAAAAAATCCTGTTGATAGTAGTTCAGTTCCGTTGACTGAACAATCCTTACGCTGTATTTATTAGTTACGTGCTTGGCTTTTCTGTAGAGAACACCCGGGCGGGAGTGAGCAATAAAAGCAGGTATTAGTTTTTGCTAAAAACGTTTATTGTTTGAATTTTTCACCAAAACCAACAGTGCCAACAGTCAAGTGACGACGAATGAACAAGACAACACCTCCTGCATCACAACTGGACGCTTTGAATAACTTGCCGGCAACATAAGAATCAATCTAGTTTACTCCTGCCCGTTCGGCTCGAGTCTGGTTACTTTCATCTCCACCGCTAGCAAGATCTTTCTTTCTTGAGTCGCGTCCACCGAGGCTCGCCTGCCCCGTGTTGCGGAGAACGGAGCATGCTGGCCATGGCGCTGATCTTGGGGGCGCTGCGACACAGGTACTTCGGCTTCGTCGGCTGCCGCTTCATCAGCAACGGAAGCAGCAGCCAAAGCACGGAGAACAGCAATAGGAGCTGCAAGGGGAGCAAGAGTAGGGACTGCGCGGGTATAACATCTTCTGGCAATCCGAACACTCCAGATAAAAACGCCGTGGCTGATTTGTAGGCACTCTTAGAATATGGGTTTGTGTGTTTTTCGATTTGTTTCTGCTTATAGTAAGTCGGGAAGTTGTAGGTTTGTAAAGTTTGATTGAGTGCAACTGACGGGATGGAAATATGTGACGTGTGTCAAAAGAGAAAAAAATACTTTTGGTTCTATTTTCAGCCTGAGTTTCCATCTTCTCAAGGATATTGTAGGAATCTTATGGATGTGTAACTAAATACATGCAGAGCATACATGAAGATATCTCCTATGGAATCAGTTTAGTCCAAATTCCGTTGCATCCTTTTATTTTTCATTTCCCGTGTTTGGAAGTGCAATACGCAAACCGCGTCATGCCAAAACAGAAAGAGAAGGAAAATAATTTATCTCCCAAATTAACACGAGTTGCTTAAACGGTACCATATAACTACGAAGAGTAATAATTAATAACGAAAACATGTACCTACCTAATCGTTTACATTCTGTTTATTATACTCCCGAATCGAGCACCTTGTCCCGTGGTCACAACCAACGTATCTCGTATTTCCTGCATTTAAAGGCAGGTTCCTTCCTGGACTGGGAGCGACAGAATAACATAGAATGTCTGGCACATTCCTCCAGAGCATGCTTTAAAAGCCAGCTAAGGGATCCGAAGGTTTCAGTATATTGCAATTTAGGCGTAGGGCTGACAACCTGTCACTACAGCAATACACCAACAAATCTATGTTAAATTACCCGCAAAACCTTGTCACACGTGGCAGAACGATCTATGTTTAGGTTGTTAACGCTCTGCCTACCCCATTAGGGATAAAGGCGTGATTATATGTATGTATGTAAAGGCATATATAATCAGATTGTTCAACAAATGCTGGACATAATCCGATTAGTAATTTTGTGTTAAGCTCTGTCGGACCCGGATGACCCGAGTAAACGCATAAATAAAGATGGCGCCGTTTGATTGGCGGATTGCAGTGATACGGTTAGGTTATGTTGAAATGTAATATTATTGCCACTACGTGTATTTTTTAGGATGGACATAATTTATTAAAATTCCCGGATGCCCATATTAAGCGCTACATTTCTGAACAACTTAACATAAGCAAGGTCTTTTATACAATACTAGTGACCCGCCCCGGCTTCGCACGGAAATTATCAGTGTTTCTCTACTATATTGTGCATGTATTATACATATAAACCTTCCTCTTGAATCACTCTATCCATTAAAAGAAACCGCATCAAAATCCGTTGCGCAGTTTTAAAGATTTATGCATACATAGGGATATAGGGACAGAGAAAGCGACTTTGTTTTATACTATGTAGTGATAGAAAAGATTTTGAGGCTTCTAAGTTCACTTCTCAAGGTTCACCTCACCTTAGACCCTGTATTAAATAAGACGACTTTAATAATTATAACCATGGCCGCCTTTTTATCCTTTATTGCGAAGCCTTTGAATATATAAAATTATAAATTGCAAATGATCGCCTTTAAGCCTTTATTCAAAGAAGATCGAAGGCGTGTCTGCCACTTTTGAAATGCTTTTGGATACCTGAAAGCAATGGCCTCGATTCTGCCACCTGCTAAAGCTTAAAATTTAAATCGACCTCTCTTTATGAATAGTTAAATTGAAAACGGGACAAGATATTTATTCGTTTGTGTTCTTGCACTTCGTCCGCAAGTTTCTAGAAATTTGCTACATTTTTCTTCAAATTCCATTAATAAGAGTTATAATAGTCATACATGTAGGGAAAAGTAGCCTAGTTTTAGCTGGGTTAAAAGAAGTCCAGTTGAGTAGAACAGTTGGAACATACTCTCTAAAATATTTTCACTTCTCATGTTCTGAAAGTGCTATTTTGTGCACAAGTGCAAAAACGTATCTACTCATAAATGCATTGCTTCTAATGCAAAGACAATTAGGCCATACAGCCAAACACAGTAAAAAGTTATTATATTGACTTAAAACTATTTGCCTTTTGTGTTTTTTATGACATAAACGATATTAGAATTTAAATTCAATTACGATAGTTTATTTAATTTAATATTACAAAATTAATTTAATTGAAGGCTGTATAGGTCTCCAGCCAAAGCCTAATATTTTATATCGAATGATTAAAAAGTTTAATGGCGGGAATTAATTAGTTTAGTTTATTTACAATATTTTTGTAGATTTTCCTCAATTTTCCTCTCCTTGCGGGCTCAGGAAGCTTAATCTCTCGGACGCAAATGACTTGTTTTGTGTACTTGTCTTAAAATATACTATTTACTGTATCTCGCAAAAACATTTTCACTTTTTTGCAGGCTCTTTGTCATTTTGCAAACATGCAAAACCAGCAAATAACATAGCAACATTCCGTCTATTAATCCGGCCGGACACAGATTTTCGCTTATCACAGTCCAACTCGGTTTGTTTTCTTTTTTAGGATTCCGTGTGTCCAACGGGACCCCTATTTCTGTAACGACCGCTATTAAAGACAGCTACGGGGACCGACAGCTTAACGTGCAATCCGAAGCACGGAATCCTTATTCTTTTCTGGCAATCAGTTGATCCAGCCTGCAATGACCTAACCAAACCGGGGAAAATCTCACAAAGTGATATATTAACAACTGACAGACTGACCTAGAAAAATCAAGGGGCTTACATACAAAACTCTTACACTTTTCCTTGTGTTTGTGTTAAAAATATCATAAGATGTTACGGAACCCTTCGTGTGCACGATTTCCACACAGATTTGCAATTCCACATTTTTTTGAATTTTCTCATAAATATTCTCAAAACGCGGTAGTTGTCGCGTGACGCCTTGTGATCGATGGCCTCATGTCGTGTCTGTTTCCCGCCAGAACGACGGACTGATATAACCGACAGAAATTATCTCATAATATTATGGACGTGTGTTTGTACGTATACCAGGCTGGACTGGGAGCGGGAGAAAAACGTAGAATGTGCCAGCTGCATTTCCTCCTGGGCATGCTGTAAAAACCAGCTAATAGATCCGAGGGTTTCAGTATATTGTAATTTAGGTGATGGGCGTACAACCTGTCACTTCAGCAATGAACCTACGAATCTATCTTAAATAACCCTCAAAACTTTGTCAGACGTAGCGGAACGTCTTTTGTTTATGTCGAATACGTTCTGCCTGCCCCATTACGGATAAAGGCGTGGTTATATGAATGCATGTAGGTTACCCCTTACTACCACCGAATACTTTCCGAAGGGTTTATTAGTTTGCATAATCCGGAAATAGTGAAAATATCCCCTAGTTTATTTTGGACGTTCACCTTGTTATGCGATAATTGGCGTGCCCGTGGGAATAAGGTATTTTCCCGCGGCAAACTGATCTACGGGTGCTTCACCCCAGGTTAATGTAGCTTTTGGTGAAACAATTTACAGTTATCCATAACAAAGAATCTTATGAAGTTTTCTCTGCATAGTGTTCGTGCGGAAAACGTGCAATTTTCGCGAAAATAATTTTCCATTTCAGTTACCCATGTAGAAAATTATTAAGTACGGGAGCAACCTAACGTGTGACGTACTTATTACCTTGAGAGGTTTATGTTAAACACATTATTAATGGGGTCTTTGCATTGCATGTTATGCAATGGATGCATTTACATATTTAACACGACATCAAAGAAATATTAAAGGGGACGCCGAGACTTGGGCCCGGTACAGAAATGAATTCAAATGCGTTCGGCGCGTGTTTCGCTGCACTTTTGAAGGCTGCACAGTTTGACTGCATACTAACTGCATTTGCAAGAAATCGCTACAGTCGAGTCAATCTCATCTACGGCTAGAACCAACGACCAATTGAGAAACTTTTGTCTTAAATTGTACCAGAAATATTTATGCCTAGAAAAAATGAAAATTTTATAAAATGTCGCTAAGCGAGCTGAATAAATGTAAATGTAATTCCTTTTAAAATCAAACTAAAGTTGTACGCCTATGCAATATGGAAATATTTCATTGTAATAGAGTTGAGCTAACTAGGACTAAACGTTACTTAGTAACTGCACTTGAATGGTTTTACAAATAGTATTTAGAGAAATATGCAGTTTGGTTGTAGTCTGTCTATGTAAATTCACTCAAAACCAATAATTCATGTAATTACGCGAAGTGTTATGATGACGGAACCATGAATCATTATCTGACTTAAATGGGAATTTTGATTTTAATTGAATTTAATCCTGAGGGGAGGACTTCAATTTCTTAATAGTATTTTTAATATGGAATCTGCGGGTTTATTTAGTCTTTTATTATTAGTCTAAAATATTATGAGGGTGAATTATTACTGCACATTATTCGTTTAATTGGGTTTTGTAATTAATCATGTCTAAGCATCTACCTTAGCATTAGTATATTTCAAATTAATTCCCTTGACGCTAATGGCTTTTTTCATCCATTACTGCTACAGTACAGTATCCATTAAGTCGAGAATCTAGTCTAGATATTAATGTTACAATAATACATACATACAAACATATAATCACTAATCATAAAATCGCTTATGGGGTAGGCAGAGCGTAAACGACCTAAGGTTAGGCTGCCATGCCTGACAAAGATTTGAAAGTTATTTAAGATTGACACATTACAATCTAAAATTGCTCTCAATTTTTGTCTGACGTGGCGAAGGCGCCTTTTACGACATATTTTACATTCTGCCTACCACTTAAGGGATGAACGTGATTTTTACACTATTTTAAAACTCTAGTAATGTGCGTACCTATTGAATCACACATACATACTGACATTACTTCCATGCTGGACTGGGAGAGATAGAAAAACATAGAATGTTCCAGCTGCCCTTCCTCCCGGGCATGCTGTAGAAGACAGCAAAGGGGACTCGAGGGTTACAGTGTATTGTAATTTAATCGATGGGCTGACAAGCTGTCACTATGGCAATACACATTACAATCTAAAATTACCCTCAATTATTGTCAGAAGCGGCGAAAGCGCCTTTTACGAGGCGTTTAACGCTCTGCCTACCCCGTAAGGGATAAAGGCGTGATTTTATGTATGTATGTATGTACATACTGACATGGCCTTTTCAGCAATACGCATAAGTGCATCATTTGCTCTATTACAAACGACTGACAAGCGTCACTTCACGTCACTTCGCGGTTATACAAAACAAACGACCACCACACACATCGACAATGAACTCTAACTACTCAGCGATAGAGTCGAAAACTAGTCGGCAGTTAGAGGCCATCCACCATGTGGGGAAGTGAAGAACAAACTATTATTTACAGTATGGGAAGTGTTGTAATAATTAATTATGGTTGGATGTGTGAGCAAATTAAGTTCAGAGCTGTTTAGCAGAAATGATTTGGTTGTAGTCGTGTAATGTGTATGCTTTGCGAATAAAAGGGAAAAAACTTCCATGCTGGACTGGAAACGAGAAACTTCCATGCTGGTCTGGGAGCGAGAAACTTCCATGCTGGACTGGAAGCGAGAGAAAAACATAGTATGTGCCAGCTGCATTTCCTCCCGGGCATGCTGTCAAAACCAGCCAAGGGATCTGTCAACCTGTCACTACAGCAATATACCTATCATAAATGACCCTCAAAACGTTGTCAGACGTGGCGGAACGACTCTTTTGGCAGGTCGTTTAAGCTCTGCCTACCCCATTAGGGATAAAACGTCTAAAGCCTGTGACGAGACAATCTTGGTAATCTCCTTTAGCCCTATGCGAAATGTACTTATAGGTAAAGCTTCCCTGCTTAACTTTAAGTGCATAAGTATACTGGAAAGGAAAGCTGGAGCTTTAATTCGTAGATGCTGTTCCAAAGAACCGCTTAGCATGCTCTTAGAGGCTAAGAAAACTCGAGAGAGGATAGATCTATTCGTATCATACACACATAACGTATCCCTTATGGGGGTAGGCAGAGCGTAAACGACCTTAACAAAGGTCGTTACGCCACTTCTGACAAATGTTATGAGGGTTATTTAAGATTGATTTGTAGGTATATTGCTGTAGTGACATGTTGCCAGCCCATCGCGTAATTTACAATATACTGAAACCCTAACCGGGCGTGCTGTAAAAACAGCTAAAGGATCCGCCTTAGCTGGTTTTTACAGCACGCTCGGTAGGAAATGCAGCTGGCACATTCTATGTTTTTCTTTAGGTCCCAGGCCAGTATGGAAGTATCCGTATCCATGACTATTATCTATCATCATACCACTATACGGAATAGCGCTTAATGTAACTTAATGAAGCATGTTATTATACGTTTATTACAACTGTTTTAAGGGTCTGCTGGAGTAGTGAAAGCTGCCTCGTATTTATTCTTAAACAGTAAAACCAAAACCAAACTTAACCAAACTTCGTATTAGGTTTGGTTTGAAAATATTTAGTACTAGCGACCCGCCCCGGCTTCCCACGGAAATTATCAGTGTTTCTCTACCATATCATAATACATGATTATACATATAAACCTTCCTCTTGAATTACTCTATCCATTAAAAGAAACCGCATCAGAATCCTTTCCGTAGTTACAAAGATTTATGCATACATAGGGATATAGGGACAGAGAAAGCGACTTTGTTGTATACTATGTAGTGATACTTGCGATTGTCACTTGGTAAAACGTCATAATCACTTTCGGAGATTGATGTATGTAACAACACTTGTACTCGTTTCACAAAAAAATCGTTTATTCACCGACCGGTTTCGCTAATACAGCTTCTTTTTTTTTTTTTTTTATATATATATAGGCGAGCTTTTGTCCGCCATCTCACCTGGTGGAAAGTGACGATGCGGACTATGTTGAAGCATACTCACCTATGTAGTGCCTATTCACTCTCGCCTTGAAAAGGCCCAGGTTATATTGTTCCGGAAACAGATCCGCC
Source organism: Scrobipalpa costella (assembly GCA_949820665.1). Classification (NCBI taxonomy): domain Eukaryota; kingdom Metazoa; phylum Arthropoda; class Insecta; order Lepidoptera; family Gelechiidae; genus Scrobipalpa; species Scrobipalpa costella. Next base: position 7,797,255 of record OX463295.1, on the reverse strand, counting down.
GGCAGGGAGTTCCAATCCTTAGCCGTTCGCATTAAGAATGTGGAAGCGAACCGCTTCGTCTTCAGGGTGAGTTATTTATACACTGGTCTTGCGTACATAATGTTATGATACATTTGGTCATGTGCACGTAGTTTGGTTAAGTTTGGTTTAACTTAAATCTTAACGTACGTTTCGTTACGTTTGTATGGGATTTCACTAGCCCGGCAGACTCTTAAAACAGTTATTGTATACGTATAATAAAATGCTTCATTAAGTTACATTATATATCATTTATGTTGGGAAACGTAGCTGGGCCAATCCCCAAAAGCAAACTTAACCGTTATTAAGGTAAGAATTTAACAGCTTTTAATTTGTTACTAAGTGGGAATGAAGGGAATAACAGCTCGCGTGTGACTGTAATTGACCTTTTAGAGGGTGTAAGGGACAGTGTCCCGAAAACTGAAAGGGATGATCAACAAAACTGAACAACTGATCGGAAAACGTCACTCTGACTTTCTAAAAGGCGAAGTGCAGTATTAACGGCCCCGTAGGTAAACTATGCTAAGGGAATAAAGCTTTGTTATTGGTATTAAACAGATAAACTCAATTTACTATTCCGATTTAAAAACCTCTTTCAGCATGCATTCATTAATAAATATTAATCGGAGATAAAGAGGGAACAAAAACAGATTACGAATTAGTTAGCAAGGCAAATTCTAGTTAAAATATAATTCCACGTGTGTATAGGTTTTCTTCTATCCATTGTACACTATGTAAAAAAGAAATGCGAACCAAAACCGAATGACTTTTCCCGATCTTTCCCCGGGTGGGATGGAACTCTTGACCTCCAGATTATGAGCTCATAGCGCCGACTTCTAGACCACTACGACTAGAACCGAGACAGGACAGTTGACGTGCGACAAATCGCAATATCCCGCAGGGTGTGACGTCACAGCCATGCCTCCGGGGACGGGATGAAATGTAATAATTGTTGACAAATACCGGACAAGATTTATCTCGCAGATTTATGATAATGTTCGCTCTGGCTGTGTCTTCTTCTGTCGAGTGGGTATCAAGTCTATCAACCCAATGAACCCTGGTGTCAGAGTTTCTAAACCGCCCAGTAGCACAACTATCAGGCCTCTGACAAGGTTTGAGTAACGACCACTATCAAAGACAGCGACCGGGACCGACGGCTTAATGTGCCCTCCGAAGCACGAAATCTTTTTCTTTTCGGACAATCAGGTGATTCAGCCTGCAATGTCCTAACCAAACTGGGGAAAAATTCACAAAGTGATAAATTTACAAATATCAACTTTGTGTTTCCCCCCTGGGAATCGAACCCAGGACCTCCGGATCCGCCCATGGCACTAGCCACTAGACCACGGAGGTAGTTAATTCTGTTCTAGCTGTGTATGGCCAAGGAACGAATAGTTGTTGTCGTGTTGAAATTCCTTTCTGTATCTTGACAACATTTTCCGTAGAATTTCTTTTATACTGTTGGTACGATTAGGAACACAAGCGCTTTGATGTATTGTGTATAGAACATATTGTATGATTTACAGGTGCTTTTGTACTAAAATCTCCCACACGGTCGGTATCGTTTCTTGGTGAACGGATTCAGTTTAGTTCCTAAGCTTCTTGTGAATAATATAGATGAAACTATTGTCTGTCTATCGCGTAGAGTCTGTCGCTTTTTGAACAAAACTTCCTGTCCGAGCTGGTATATTCTATAATATTTCTAACTCAGTTTTAGAATGTTAACAAAGTTTTTTGTCTTTATTCAAATTAATTAAATAACTAAAACTACTATTTCAATATGTTGTCATATCGAATAGCTAAAACTTATTTTACAAACAAGATCTTCGATTAAAAGACATGAAATTTTGTTTACTTTTATTCAAAAACTTCTTCTTCTTAGCGACTGGTGTCAGAGTTTTCAAACCGCCTAGTAGCACAGCTAATAGGCCTCTGACATGGTTTGAGTAACGATCTCTATCAAAGACAGCGACAGGGACCGACGACTTACCGTGCCCTCCGAAGCACGGAATCTTTTTCCTTTTCGGAAAATCATTTGATTCAGCCTGCAATGTCCTAACCAAACTGGTAAAAAAAACTCACAAAGTGATAAATTGACAGATATCAACTTTGTGTGTCCCCCTTCGGAATCGAACCCAGGACCTCCAGATCGAAAGCCCATGGCTCTAACCACTAGACCACGTAGGCAGTTATTCTAAAACTGAATTGCAAATACTACAATGTTAAAAAATTGTGTGTAAGGGACAACGTTCCGCAAACCGATAGGGGTTGCTCAGTCAACGGTACTGAACAACTTCCACCAGGAAATTCTTTCAGGAAGAGAAAAAAAATGGCTATTCCATACAAAATGTTCACCTCGATCAGCCAATTTTTATGGAAAAGCCATTTTTTCTTTCTCTTCCTGCAAAATATCCTGCTGATAGTTGTTTAGTGTCGTTGACTGAGCAACCCCTATCAGTTCGCGGAACGCTGTCCCTTACACCTGGTATAAATTAAATGAACTTATCGCGATATCAATGCTTAAATTAGGGGCGTCATCAATGTATTAACTTCCATGCAGGATTGGGGTCGAGAGAAAAACATATAATGTGCCAGCTGAATTTCCTCTTGGGCATGCTGTAAAAACCAGCTAAGGTATCTGAGGGTTACAACTTTTTGCAATTTAGACGATGGGGACAACCTGTCACTATAGCAAATACAGATCTAACTGGAATAACTCTCATAACTTGTCAAACGTGGCGGACCAACCTTTGTTTAGGTCGTTTTCGCTCTGCCTAACCCATTAGGGATAAAGGAGTGATTATAGGTGTGTATGTCAATGTTTTAAATATTATTAATGTTTCCATTTATTGTTCACAGGTAATATCATCCAGATGGCGTTGCATTACATGCACTTGATTTTCAACGCTTGGTATGAAAAATTAAAAAAAACTTTAACAGTCTCAATCTTTTACGTATAAGTAAGTGCCCTTATACATACATACATACATATAATCACGCCTTTATCCCTAATGGGGTAGGCAGAGCGTAAACGACCTAAACAAAGGTCGTTCCGCCACTTCTGACAAAGTTTTGAGGGTTATTTAAGATAGATTTGTAGGTATATTGCTGTAGTGACAGGTTGTCAGCCTATCGCCTAAATTGCAATATACTAAAACCCTCGGATCCCTTAGCTGGTTTTTACAGCATGCACGGGAGGAAATTCAGCTTGAACATTCTATGTTTTTCTTTCGCTCCCAGTCCAGCATGGAAGTAAAGTAGTAAGTGCCCTTATAATAAAGGAAATGTAGTGCTTGATGCGACGTAACATTTACTTACCAAGGAAAAATAAAAACGTCTTAGGGCCCGCAATCCGCATTTAGATCGTATTTATAAAAACATAAAAAAATATCATATGAAAAACATACATACATAACGTCACGCCTCTTTCCCCGAGAGGTAGGCAGAGATCACATCCTTCCATTTGCTACGATCCTTTCGCAAACTTCTTTCGCTTCATCCACATTCATCAATCTTTTCATGCACGCTCGTCGGTTTAGGGTGCTCCTGACCTGACCTTTCCCTAGAACGTCTCCGATTTGATCGTGGTATGTTCGTCGAGGTCTTCCTCTTCCAATATTCCCATTCACACTCGCACTCGCACTCGCCAAGCACTCGAAAAACATACGAGTATATCATACATTTCTTCCCGGGCATGCTATAAAAACCAGCTAAGAGATGCGGGGTTTCAGTATATTGTAATTTAGGCGATGGGCTGACAACCAGTCGCTGCAGCAATGTACCTACAAATCTATCTTAAATAACCCTAAAAATGTTGTTAGACTTAACGGAACGACCTTTGTTTAGGTCTGCCTACTCCATTACGAATAAATGATTTTATATGTATGTATGAACTAGTATTAAAAGTAGGTATAGTTGGTTTCTTAGAACCGGTCGTGAATGACTCTACGTAAATAGGACTGCTTTCAATGAAGGGCGGGTAAAAATATTGCCTTTTAAAAAGTTTGAATGTCCTTTCCAAATCTATAGTTAAAATATACTTATCTTCCTGTCACTTTCGGAATAGTATAATTGAAAAAGAACAGGAGATTTATTCTGAGTACATACGGAACTTTTGCACATTTACTACGGAATATTTCAAGTCCATTATTTTTCTTCTTTCTTTAAATGACATTTATTATCTTACTTTATTTATGTAAAGTAATTATTATGATTGAGACAAAGTTAGTTGTTACGTTCTCGAAGGAATGTATCGAACAAGAATATTATGTGCTCTGAGCTTATTTAAGGCGCTTTAATACCAGTTTCACAGAAATATGCGGTTCCAACCTCAGTGCGAAAAATTACCAAGGATTTTTCTTTAGTGAGCGCAAAATTAACTCAAAAATGTACTATAAACCTGCCATGAAAAGCAATGGGCAAGACGAAGGAAAAAGGTTGAAGAAGTGTAGTCCGTAATGCGGTGAAAATAAATCTTTATTTCGCATAGACGCATAACAGCTGGTTAGCCGCGGATGATGTTCCAGCGATGAAAACTCTTTCTTTTTTAAAGTACTCTAGGGAATTAAATTAATATAAGATCTCGGGAAAAGACTGTTCTAAATTTAGAAATTATGAAATCCTACTGTTCTCGAAGGTAAATTTAAGCCACAATGAAATCGCGGGATTAGGCGCTGCGCAATCCATACTAATATACAAATGCGAAAGAGAAGGAAGTCTTTTGGTCCTCCCATACAAAGTGACACGACCATCTGGCACCATTTGTATGAGAGGCATTTTTTTTATTAATAAATTTTTTATACCTCGGTTCCTTGACGAAATTCGTGGAGGTTCATCCCTAAAATTTAGTTTTGTTTTTAAATTTTGTTTTTTTTTAAAATCTAGTAATATTCCGGCTGTCCCCTGTTAGCCGGTATTTACCCAGTCTGTGTCACCGATTGCCCCTCTATTTGCACACTGATAAGAAGGGGTTATTGAATCCTTATCAATCCTGATGAGTTCCTACTTCGTTCCTGTCAATATAGAAACCGATATAGTAACACTCATGTCTTTATGAGGGAGGCAGAATGACTGTTTATACAGTATGCATGGAAAAATACAGCTGGAATTTCTGTGAATTTAGTCCGGCATAGAAGTCATTGGAAAGAATTAGCTGGACGGAAAGAAAGACAAATGAAAAAGAATTGAAAGTGAAAATGGAAAAGAGAAACATAATGACGACCATAGAGAACAGAAGAGGAAAGATGATAGGCCACGTGATACGATACGACTAATTCTTTAAAAACATCATAGGGGGAAAATAGAAGGGAAGAGAGGAAGGCAGTGACATATAGTGGATGTCAAGTCGTATCAAGAAGTGAAATCGTTAGCAGAAGATAGAGTAAGTTGGCGATTACTCCACCGACAAGTGCCTATTACTTAAATTTAAGAAGGCAAAAGTCATTGAATGATTGTTACTAGAAGAAGAAGAATGTCACTTGCTTGTCAACGAAAGTTATTCAATTCCATTGACCGAAAAACTTCTTTCAGTTTTCGGTGCACCTTTCTTTATACCTTTTAATATTTATATCATAAACTTAACGAAACTACTTTTTAAGTAACCTGTTAGTACCATTGAGTTGGCAGGAAGAGATCTCTTCATAGAGATAAGTTCGCCCTTGCACACTATATTTGTAAATTACATTTCTTTTGTGTTTATGCAATAAAGTATATATATTAGTTATTCTTCTTCTGTCGAGTGGGTATGTGGGGAACAAAAATCTTATTCTTTTCGGACAATCAGGTGATTCAGCCTGCAATGTCCTAACCAAACTGGGGAAAAATTCACAAAGTGATAAATTCTCAAATATCAACTTTGTTTCCCCCCCCTAGGAATCGAACCCAGGACCTCCGGATTGGGAGTCCATAGCATTAGCCACTAGACCACGGAGGCAGTTACCTGTTAGTGTATTAACTTGTTTTATTTGCTTCTAACATTTAGATTATAAGTCGACTATTCAAAGAATGTGCGCATAACATAATAGTCCTCCAACCGATTTTCGGTGATGGCGGCCACTCTCCCTGGGATCAGCTAACTACGCAGGACTAGTTTTTAGTGCCCAAGTAGTAGTCTGTAGTGCAGAACCGACTATTTAGATGCCTGTCGGACAGCATAGATCATCTTACTTTTCAGACAATCAGGTGATCAGCCTGCGATGTCCTAACCAAACTAGAAACAACAACTCAAAGTCATTTTCCACCGCCGGCAATCGAACCTGGGCCCTCCGGGTCGAGAGCCCATGGCTCAGGCCACTAGACCACGGAGGCAGTTCTAGACCTCGGAGGCAGTATTCAGATCACGAACATAAGGTCATATAAATCGAACGACGCGCACGTAAATCAAGTTTTTGTCGCTAATCTATATTTCACAAGTTGGGCTGGGAAAGGCGACACTCTTTCCAACACTCCACTGAAGTTATAAATCCAAAATCTGATCCAGTAAGTGGATAATGATTTACAGATTTCAGATACTAGCAGAATCTTAATCTTCTTTTACATACATACATAAAATCGTGCCTTTGTCCCTTAAGGGGTAGGCAGTATATAAAACGAAAAACACGTTCTCATCACGTCTGACAAGGTTTGAGTGTCATTTCAGAAAGTATGCTCCGTGTAGGTATTGATTGAAAATAGTGATTGGTTGTCAGTCTTTCGCCTCAATACAATGCACTGTATCCATCGAAACCCTAAGCTGGTTTTTACATGCCCGGAAGGAAACGCAACTGGCACATTCTACGGTTTTCTTTGGCTCTCAGACCAGCATGGAAGCATAATGATTGAATGAGTGAAACAAAAAACGCCTAGCCTAGGAGAGTGAAGGTAAGACCGAGACTGAGATTGAATGACGTTTCCTATACGTGCGTGAGCCGATACCCAGTGCGCGTTTTTATTTGTCGTAAAGGAATTTATGTGTTCCTTTCGATCTAATCCAGTGGTTCTCAACAAGTTAACAAGTGAATAAAATATACAGAATACCCAACTGCGTAAAGGGTAAACTTTAATAGTAATAGATCCTAATTTTTATTTTATGAGAGTAACTTAAAGATTATTTTTAAATACTTATTCAATGATATCTTACTTGAATAGGTTAATTGAATAAGTATAATACAGACTAGATTTTTATCCCGCGATTTCACCCTCATTAGGTTCCCTTGGGAAAGAGGTATTTTTCCGCGGTAAAACCGCGGTAGCCTTTGTCCGTTTTCAGGTTACCATCTATCTCCCTGCCAAATTTTATCAAAATCGGTTCAACGATTTAAACCTGAAAGGACAACAAACATATAGACACAGTTACTTTCGCATTTATAATATCAATACAAAGTATAAAACAAAGTCGCTTTCTCTGTCGCTATATGCCTATATATGCATAAATCTTTAAAACTACGCAACGGGTTTTGATGCGGTTTCTTTTAATGGATATATAGAATGATTCAAGAGGAATGTTTATATGTTTAATACATGCATAATATAGTAGAGAAACACTGATAATTTCCGTACGAAACCGGGGCGGGTCGCTAGTTAAGTATAGATTGCGCTACATAAATTACTGCAACTTCAAACAGTGCGATCGATCATATGTCGCAAATCTTGACAAATCGTAAAACGAATTAACTGAAGAACGAATAACTTAAATCGGCTCATAGTTTGATCTTTGAAAAAAAAAAACAAAAAATAAGCTTAGAAACAAATTACCACCCTCCTTTAACTAGCGCGGTCGGTAAAAAGGTTGGGAACAAGACGGTGGTTGTTTATGTGTCTATAAAAATGCGAAGTTAGTTATCGGTTCTATTAAATTTCGTTTCGATACGTTGTATATTTACGGCGTGCTTAAAAGTGGCTTTTCTTCCAATTAGTTCCTATCTGTGGAGTAAATCAGCATTCTTCTCTGTCTCTCTCTCTCTCTCTCTCTCTCTCTCTACCAGCAGTACAAGTAGTACAACAACAAAAAAATGATTTTTCTGATATGACATGCTATTTTTTTGTCTGTGCAACATATATCAATATATGTAATCCATAAACGTTAAGTCAGTTGTTCATTTTCTGCTACGACGAAAACATTTATTTACCTGGTCAGAAAAGTTAACCGTTTTAAATGTTGAGAGCCGCTGTCGTACTTACCCCGTACCTGCCCATCGCATACTCGATCTTTGCCCTATCAACCCAATCCTTATATTGTAAGAATATAGAATGTACCTCATCTTTGGCACATTCGCCACTTTTGCGACCAATTTTCATTTTCGTGAAAAATTATACAATCCGAATTTAATATGGCGTTACAATATCGCGAGAGGAGGGTCTTGAAATTGAAAATTAAGAGGTTCATCGAGATCAAATGTGGTGCGACGTGACACGTCCTCTTAACCCGGCGGGAGGGTGGTGACAAAAAGTTACATATACGTAGTCTGTGGCGGGGTGTGTCATACCCCAATACAAAACAATTCAAAATATTTTTGTCAATGTAACTACCTCATGTTACTGTTAAATATTGTTGTTGGGGATTTAAAGAGCGTAATGAAAACAATAAATGTTTAATGTTCTTTTTTTTCACTATTTTATTAACAATACTATGACAATACCTAAAACACTACTTTTTGGGAACAAATACAAACCTGATTACATCATGAATTCTTAAATATAATTAAAAAGAAAATAACTTAGATAGTATTGAAGGATAACATTAAAAACATGTAGGTATTGATACCTATCAGTATATTTTTTGTGTGCGAAATTTGTAAGCTTTTCCTTCCTTCCGAGCTTGATTTATCTAAAAATAATCATCCAGAAATTATCAAAATCCTAGGTTTTTGATCAATAATCCAATTTCATCACAATTCTGCGGCATATATACACTTATTATGTGGTAGGCGGGGTGTGACCTCTAAATACTGGCTAGTAAAATGCTGCAGTCACGTCACTTACCCCACCTACAATCCCTTACCTCCAGCTATCTAAAATACATTACTATAAATACAAGAAATTGAAAACATATAACCATGTAAACATAGTCCGGGGTTTGTCACACCCCACCACACTCTCGCCGGGTTAAATTACATCTACAAGGTAGCGCCTCCTCCTCGATAATTAACACCTTGGTATCTCAAGGGAATTATATGGCTAGATGGGCTAATTAATAATTATAAAGTTAATAAATAATGTAGACCTACAAGTACCATTTTAGAATGACATCACCCAAGTCGCCACTGCCTTAGTGGTCTAGTGGTCAGAGCCATGGGTTCGATTTCCACGGGGAACAGAAAGTTGATATTGGTCAATCTATCACTTTGTGAGGTGTTGCCCCAGTTTGGTTAGGACATTGCAGTCTGAAAAGAAAAATGATTCCGTGCTTCAGAGGGCACGTTAAGCCGTCGGTCCCGGTCGCTGTCTTTGATAGTGGTCGCTAGTCAAACCATTGCAGTCTGAAAAGAAAAATGATTCCGTGCTTCAGAGGGCACGTTAAGCCGTCGGTCCCGGTCGCTGTCTTTGATAGTGGTCGCTAGTCAAACCATGTCAGAGGCCTAACATACATACATACAATCACGCCTATATCCCTAATGGGGTAGGCAGAGCTTAAACGACCTAAACAAAGGTCGTTCCGCCACGTGTGACAAAGTTTTGAGGGTTATTTAAGGTAGATTTGTATATTACTGTAGTGACAGGTTGTCAGCCCATCGCCTAAATTACCTACAATATACTGAAACCCTCAGTTCCCTTAGCTGGCTTTTACAGCATGCCCGGGAGGAAATGCAGCTGGCACATTGTATGTTTTTCTCTCGCTCCCAGGCCAGCATGGAAGAAGGCCTAACAGCTGTGCTACTAGGTGGTTTGAAAAATCTGACACCAGGGTTCGTTGTGTCGTTTGACTCGAGAATCCACTTGCTAAGAATAAGTAGGACAAAATTAAGTTCTTACGAAAGAAAGACTCAACCAACTTCATAGTGAAATAGTTATTATGTCGAGTGGGTATCGAGTCTATCGACCCGATGAACCCTGGTGTCAGAGTTTTTAAACCGCCTAGTAGCACAACTATCAGGCCTCTGACATGGTTTGAGTAACGACCACTATCAAAGACAGCGACCGGGACCGACGGCTTAACGTGCCCTCCGAAGCACGAAATCTTTCTCTCTTTCGGACAATCAGGTGATTCAGCCTGCAATGTCCTAACCAAACTGGGGATAAATTCACAAAGTAATAAATTCTCAAATATCAACTTTGTGTTTCCCCCCTGGGAATCGAACCCAGGACCTCCGGATCAGGAGTCCATGGCACTAGCCACTAGACCACGGATGCAGTTAAAGTGAAATAGTAATAAAATACTAGTTATAAGATGCAAAAATTGTAATTGTAATTTCTGCCGCGGTAATAGGCGGCCATAATTTACGTTTTCCTCAGTTTTTCCACTCAACATGTCGACTCAACAAAACAGGGCTGATTGTTTTAACGATCTTTTTGCTAACTACAGCCCGCTTGATAGATTACGCAGCGTAAAATTAAAAGTGCGCTTACTAAAAAAAGTTCCCGGTTTTCAAATCAACGACCCGTTTTTTATACAATAAATATCTAAAATATCACACGGATAAAAGTGTGCTCTGGAAGCGGGTAAATACCCGTGATAATATTTGTTTGTTTACTTCCATGCTGGCCTGGGAGCAAGAGAAAAACATAGAATGTGCCAGCTGCATTTCCTCCCGGGCATGCTGTAAAATCCAGCTAAGGGATCCGAGGGTTTCAGTATATTGTAATTTAGGCGATGGGCTGACAACCTGTCACTACAGCAATATACTTACAAATCTATCTTAAATAACCCTCAAAACTTTGTCAGACGTGGCGGAACGACCTTTGTTTGGGTCGTTTACGCTCTGCCTACCCCATTAGGGATAAAGGCGTGATTATATGTATGTAATATTTGTGTAAAGAAAAGCTGTGAGTCCCTGAGTCCCTTTAAAATATTTACTGAGAGGTATACAAGCTGGAATTTTCAGAAGAAGAGCTCTAAATACTCGACATAGCAAATTCTACTGCTAGGAAATATTTTATCACTAAATGTGTTATTCATACATTCCAAGAAAACATCCGCTCATTTCCATAAAGAAGCTTAACTGCATTAGCAGAGTTTGGAATTATAACTGTACCGGGAATGGAACCTGCTGAAATTGAAAGAAAATAACAACCTGTATTTTTATAATGCCAATTCATAGAACATTTTGTTCCAATAGACATTGGATATCAAATTTGAGGAAACAGTAAATTTAAATTGAATTTGAATTTGACCTTATTCCATTGATTGCATAAAAACACTTATGCTTGCTTAAGCAGGGTGCTTCTATCTTCTATAAAATCTTTGAATACAGTTTTGATTCTTTTCGAAAATAAGAGCATGTTTCCTTTGAGTAAAATTTGCTATCTCAAGTGTTTAGAGCACTTTTCTTGGAGGAGTGGTTTGAAAATTCCACCATGTATACCTTCATTTCTGTTCTTTTCACCACTCTGAAGGCAAATACTGAGGATGATCAGACTGTAGGCAAACATAATTCGTTTTAAGTCATGTTTTCGTAACTAATTATGTTTTCTTCCATGCTGGACTGGGAGAGATAGAAAAACATAGAATGTTCCAGCTGCCCTTCCTCCCGGGCATGCTGTTGAAGTCAGCAAAAGGGACTCGAGGGTTACAGTGTATTGTAATTTAGGCGATGGGTTGACAACCTGTCACTAAAGCAATACATATTACAATCTAAAATTGCTCTCAATTTTTGTCAGACGTGGCGAAAGCGCCTTTTACGAGGCGTTAAACGCTCTGCCTACCCCGTAAGGGATAAAGGCGTGATTTATGTATGTATGTTTCGTAACTAAATGCTAATACCTACTATAACTTTCGTAGAAGATGAAGAATAATACCTATACATCGTATAGCGTGATCTTCAAAAAAATATGTGATTCAGCTGTTTTTATAGTTTTGGGTCTTTTTTTTACCTCTGTAAAGCTTGATGGTGTAGTGGATAGGGCCGCTGCCTCCTGAGCGGGGAGGACGTGGTTCGAATCCCATCACGTACCAATGTGTTTTTTGGTTTTCAAATTTCATATGGAAGGAATTTCTTCGGAAGGCACGTTAAGCTGTTGGTCCCGGTTAATGTCGTTTAACACCGAAGATATTAGTCGTTAAGCCATGTCAGAGGCCAGTGCTAAGCATTGACGGCTTTAAAACTCTGACCTAATCTAGGATTGGGTCTGGTTTCCGTTCTGGGTTGCGGAAGTTAGATGGCAGTCGCTCAGTGTAAAAACCAGTACCCTCGTTCAATCCCCTAGATTAGGTTGCCGGCCCCGTGAGATACGGGATAAGGCTAGGGAGATGTTGATGAAGTTTTTTTTACCTTTCAGATTAGTGTCAGTAGTCATATTTTTATGTTTTTTCAAACTTAGTTAACTAAGTTAAGTAAGTGACATTCTTAAGAATACCCTAGATACCTTTTAATATCCTTTTTATATCTGTGTGTACTGCACTAAAATACTTACACGTGGAGCCAGTATTTTACTAATTTGACGACGCGTCCTCAAAATTTACTACCGCTTTTAGCTAACCGTAAGTAGTTGGAAAAGTAGAAACATGAAAACTGTTTTCCTCGTAGCTGAACTAAGTACATAAAACTAGAATAAGGATAAAGTTTTTGAGGCTCCCTAAGTAAATTAGTGCTTTGAATATCATCCAGGAAACAGAGGTTTGGTTATGCGCAGAGCAGTTTTTTTTTGTTTTCTACACAAATTACATGCCACAAATTATTTAATAATCTCCCAAACTTCAGAGAAGTTTATCGGTAGGTCCACAGTTACTGCGCGCAATAAACCAAAAAATACTATGTTAATTGTATCATTACTAAAAAAAAACTTATAATATTAGCTAATTTAAAGTTGTTCATTACGTTAAAATTATTATTCCGAACACTTTAATAAGTTTATCGAATTAGTTTAAAGTAATACTGTAGTAATATCACATCTCCCTAGCCTTATCCCGTATCTCACGGGTTCGGCTTCCTAATCTAGAGGATTGAACGAGGGTACTGGTTTTTACACAGAGCGACTGCCATCTGACCTCCGCAACCCAGAAGGGAAACCAGACCCAATCCTAGATTAGGTCAGAGTTTTCAAGCCGCCAATGCTTAGCACTGGCCTCTGATATGGCTTAACGACTAATATCTACGGTATTAAACGATATTAACCGGGACCAACGGCTTAACGTGCCTTCCGAAGCGTACATATGAAATTCGAAAACCGAAAAACACATAGGTACGTGGTGACTGGTGGAGTTCGAACCACGACCTCCCGCTCAGGAGGCAGCGGCCCTATCCACAACACCATCGGGCTCTCTATAATACTGTAGTAATATAACGTATAGTAAAGTATGTAACCTTTAGTAGTAATATACGATCATCTCCTGTATCATCATCTCCCAACCCTTATCATGTATCGCTCGGGGTCGGCTACCTAATCTAGATGATTGAACGAGGATACTGGTTTTAACACAGCGACTGCCATCTGACCTCCGAAGGGAAACCAAACCCAGTCCTAGATTAGGTCAGAGTTTTTAAACCGCCAATGCTTGGCACTGGCCTCTGACATGGCTTCACGACTAATATCTACGGTATTAAACGATATTAACCGGGACCAACGACTTCACGTGCCTTCCAAAGCACGGAAAAAGCGCTGAATAAACGTACATATAAAAATTCGAATATCGAAAAACACGTGGTGGGATTCGCAGCACGACCTCCCGCTCAGGAGGCAACGGCCCTATCCACTACAGAATCGGGCTTTCCAATTACGAACAACTCCCGCAGCTTCCAAGAAAACCTTTAATCCTTTGTCATTGTCACCCCTTTACCTAAAACCGTTTCCTGTACCTAGGTTGCCTGGAAGGGGTTGCCGCTTCGCAATAAGGCCGTCTATGTGTACACTAATATCCCTTGTTTGTTGTTTCTGTTGGTGTTTTATTTAGTGCGCTACAAAGTATTCCTTCCATGCTGGACTGGGAGAGATAGAAAAACATAGAATGTTCCAGCTGCCCTTCCTCCCGGGCATGCTGTAGAAGTCAGCAAAAGGGACTCGAGGGTTACAGTGTATTGTAATTTAGGCGATGGGCTGACAACCTGTCACTATAGCAATACACATTACAATCTAAAATTGCCCTCAATTTTTGTCAGACGTGGCGAAAGCGCCTTTTACGAGGAGTTTGACGCTCTGCCTACCCCGTAAGGGATAAAGGCGTGATTTTATGTATGTATGTATGCTACAAAGTATATTCTATTCCATTACTTTCTAATCCATTCTATTCCAATCCATTCTATTTCTATTCTACCTACTGACTTTTTACCCAACAAAGGAGGGGGAAAAATACGCGTTTGCACTTAGAGGTTGTGTATGTGTGACGTGAGTACAGTTTACTCAAAAATGAAAATTTAATTTGAATTTAAAAATTTACTTTTATTGGCTGGAGGTTTTCAGCGGTGGGTCTTAGTCATGCATTCCACAGTCATGTTATAAGTTTAATAATGAATTTATTTTTTATTACAATTAAAAGGCACTCATAGGGTTCCGTAGTTATACCTTCTACAAAGCTTTATAAATTAGAAGTTTAACACGGTTTTTTCTAAATTTTCCTGGCACTTTGAACCTAAACTAAACATATACCTTCGTCTAAGCCTTAGAATTGGCATTAGAATGGCATTGATTTTAAATTAATCCAATTTTGGATGAAATTTCATCTTGAGGTGGTCTGTACGAATTTATGTATCATATGAATGAACATACATAATTTATTATCTCCTCATTTAGCTACTTTAGATTGTGACTCATTGATTGATACTTCCCTACGTATAGGTTGCAAGAGTATCTGCATTTTTGCCCTTGCGATCAATTGTTGGCGACAAGTGATATTTAAATATTCTTCCATGCTGGACTAGGAGCGAGAGAAAACATATAATGTGCCAGCTGCATTTCCTCGGGCAGGTGTAAAAATCAGCTAAGCGATCCGAGGGTTTCCGTATTTTATTATATGGGCTTGACAACCCGCCACTACAGCAATAACCTACAAATCTATCTTAAGTAACCCTCAAAACTTTGTCATACGTGGCGGTACGACCTTTGTATAGGTCGTTCACTCTCTGCCTACTCCATTAGGGATAAAGACGTGACTATTTGTATGTATGTAAGTGATATTTAGAATAAATATTTGCGGCACGATGAATACAACGGTTAGGAGGGTAAAAGATACATACATACATACATACATTTAATCACGCCTTTATCCCTAATGGGGTAGGCAGAGCGTACACGACCTAAACAAAGGTAGTTCCGCCACGTCTGACAAAGTTTTGAGGGTTGTTTAAGATAGATTTGTAGGTAGCGTTGCCAGGTCCACATACCGAAAACGCCTAACATTTGGGTCATAAAGCCGGACATCCTGCATTTTCAACAATTTTAAATATTCGTGTAAAAAATCATTTTTTTTTTGGCCTAACATTTTGGTAAACAAGCCGGACACTTTGCATTTTAGGGTATTTTTTGGTATTAATGTAGAAAATTAATGGAAACCAAGCGTTTTCGATAATTTACAAAAAAACTAATGCCAAATTAGTCTAAAAGTACTTTATTATTAATCAGTCGAGTCGAATTCAGTCTCGATGCGCGCGAATTTTGAAATCTAAAAAGCCTAATAAAAGCCGGACAGGCCGGACGACGCTTATTTTGGCCGGACAGGCAATCAAAAAGCCTGACTATGTCCGGCTAAAGCCGGACGCCTGGCAACGCTATTTGTAGGTATATTGCTATAGTGACAGGTTGTCAGCCTGTCGCCTAAATTGCAATATACAGAAACCCTCGGATCCCTTAGCTGGTTTTTACAGCATGCCTGGGAGGAAATGCAGCTGGCACATTCTATGTTTTTCTCTCGCTCCCAGTCCAGCATGGAAGCACAAGATCAGAGTTAAATTTGCGTTAAGTATCTAAAGAGAACGTGCCTTACTTAGGAACGTCTACTATATCAGCACGACTGTAATGTAATATTACTTATGCATCTTACTGATTCTTCCATGCTGGCCTGGGAGCGAGAGAAAAACATAGAATGTGCCAGCTGCATTTCCTCCCGGGCATGCTGTAAAAACCAGCTAAGGGATCTGAGCGTTTCAGTATATTGTAATTTAGGCGATGGGCTGACAACCTGTCACTACAGCAATATAAGTACAAAACCATCTTGAATAACCCTCAAAACTTTGTCAGACGTGGCGGAACGACCTTTTTTAGGTTGTTTACGCTCTGCCTACCCCATTAGGGATAAAGGCGTGATTATATGTATGTATGTATCTTACTGATAACTGCTTAATAAGAGCGATGTAAGCGCGCAGTAATAACGATGGATTTAGCTCCATTTTATTTTTCTAGAAAAGTATGGTCCCTTGGTAAAGCAAACAGTTCAAAGTGGTCTCTGCTCGATAAAAGGTTGGAAACCACTGGTGTAAGGCCTGGGATCAGTCGTGGGCTGTCCGCACTACTGCGAAAGGTCTGCTGGTCCGCTGGTCCGCTGAGTCACCGGGAGCAACGCCCTCGGTTCTCTGACCAACATACCATCAATTAAATTCCCAGTGCGAATGCGGAATGGAAATATAACTGCGTAACCCACCGATTGACTGGAAGTGGGCTACCGGCCGGCTCATGTCATCGTGCTAAGTTTTTTATTCGTGCAATCTAGACTAGGCTGTCTTAGTGATACATACTTACGGTTTTCTATATATATTATTTTCTTCCATGCTGGACTGGGAGAGCTAGAAAAACATAGAATGTTCCAGCTGCCCTTCCTCCCGCGCATGCTATTGAAGTCAGCAAAAGGGACTCGAGGTTTACACTGTATTGTAATTTAGGCGATGGGCTGACGACCTGTCACTAAAGCAATACATATTACAATCTAAAATTGCCTTCAATTTTTGTCAGACGTGGCGAAAGCGCCTTTTACGAGGCGTTAAACGCTCTGCCTACCCCGTGAGGGATAAAGGCGTGATTTATGTATGTATGTATTATTGCCATATTTGTCTATATCTACTAATTACTACATATAAAACAAAGTCGCTTTCTCTGTCCCTATATCCTTATGTATGCATAAATCTTTAAAACTACACAACGGGTGCGGTTTCTTTTAATGAATAAAAGTAGGTTTATATGTATAAAATTCAGTGTCCTAACCAAACTGGGGAAAAAATCACAAAGTGATAAATTCTCAAATATCAACTTTTTGTGTTTGGAAACCTGGAAATCGAACCCAGGACCTCAGGATCGGGAGTCCATGGCACAAGCCACTAGACCACGGACGCAGCTAAGAAATCTCGTGATTTTACAATTGTGAATGATTTGTCCTAGACAAAAAAATATGCAAGAATGAGCATTTGGATATTGCATATTGTTTCAAGTGTAGTCTGGCTACAAGTGTACTCGTACCTTATTAAACACAAGGCCGTTTGTATATAATTTACTGTTCTAGTATGCATCTAACTGCCTCCGTGGTCTAGTGGCTAGTGCCATAGATTCCCGATCCGAAGGTCCTGGGTTCGATTCCCGGGGGGGAAACACAAAGTTGATATTTGAGAATTTATCACTTTGTGAATTTTTCCCCAGTTTGGTTAGGACATTGCAGGCTGAATCACCTGATTGTCCGAAAAAGAAAAAAAGATTTCGTGCTTCGGAGGGCACGTTAAGCCGTCGGTCCCGGTCGCTGTCTTTGATAGTGGTCGTTATTCAAACCATGTCAGAGGCCTGATAGTTGTGCTACTAGGCGGTTTCAAAATTCTGACACCAGGGTTCATCGGGTCCGTAGACTCGATACCCACTCGACAGAAGAAGAAGAAGTATGCATCTGCTTAATACTACACAGTATTATCGGTTTCTGAGTGTCAGTATGGTCAGAACAATAAATACTAGTCAAAACCTTACAATACGTAGTAAAACACACAAGGGAGGACACATAGAGAGACCTATGATGAAATCGGGGATTTAATAAAAAAAATAGGATTGTGATCAAAACCCGGAGTTTGAGAAAATACTGGTAAATCCAGAGAAAAGTCTAGGATTTTGACAAAGTTTTGAGAAATCCAGATTTTAATTTAAAAAACTAGTTTTTTGTCATAGTCCTGATTTTGATTAATAGATTTTTGGTTTTATGATAACATCATTATGGGTTGTTATTTTATATTTATTATGTTTGTTTAAAATCCTAGCTTTTTGACCAAAAAAACTATTTCATCATGATCCTGCGACATATGCACAACTTCAACTATGGCTGCATAATTGTGTGATAAAATACATACATATAATCACGCCTTGTCCCTAATGGGGTAGGGGTGAGCGTAAACGATCTAAAGAAAGGTCGTTGCGCCACACCTGACAAAGTTTAGAGGGCTATTTAAGATAAATTTTATATTGCCGTAGTAACAGGTAGTCAGCCCATGCATAACTGGTTTTTACTTTGCTGTTTTCACGTTCAATGTTTTTCTCTCGCTCCCAGGCCAGCATGAGGAGGATAAAATAACTGTACCAAATAATCTAATCCTCGGGTTCCATGATACCTGTACAAAGCAACAGAGCAATTACCTAATGGCGGACCGGTGTCAAAGGCGATGGTAAAGGTTCTCCGAAACTCGATAAAAATTTACATTTCCTCCGATAGGCCCGTGTTCAACACTCTGAAATCTCACTGTGCAACCCACACTCTTTGACACTCTATTGTGATGGATATTGAAAAATACGAATATCTATCCTCTTTTTTTGTGGTCGGGTGAAATTAAGTTCATCTACATTAGGATCAGTTCACACCGCACGCGGCACAAAGCTTCATGAGCAGGGCGCCACATACAATGTCTATCTTTCTGCATAGTAAATGAAGTTCTATATTGCGCCATGCTCGTGAAAAGCGCGCGCCGCGTCGCGTTGCTTCGTGTCGCCTCTTGATGTGATTTTGATCCTTAATAGTGGAGGTTTTAGTGGAGGGCCAGCGCTCAGCGCCCGGCTCTCGACAGTGAAGGCACAACAATAAGCCCGACCTTTTTGTGCCTCCATTCTGATGCACGTTTTAAAAAGCAGGCCAGATGTTTATATTGCTGACTCACTGCCCAGTCTTGACTTATAACCCCGCATTCACTCAACCAGCTAGACGATTCTCGACTCTAAACCGTACACTATAAGCTCTGCAGATTCTCGGATAGTATGATAATACGTGGAGTTATGCTCGGGCTATGAAGCAGATTTCAAGAGACGTTTTTGGCGAGCGACCCGCTTCGATTTAATATTCTTAAAGTAACTTGAGATTTTGAGATTGGATAACAAAATCTATTACATACAAGAATGTTTTATCAAGACTTGAACGTTTTTTTGCACGCTTATATTATAACCTGAGTTTATCGCGAAATTTGATCGCTTTTTGTGGCATTTGATGAATTCATATACACAGACGTTATGTATTCAGCCTCGCCTGTATCCCGCCCGGGGTAGGTAGAGCGTCAAAGTCTTATTAAGGTCTTCTTTGATATAGGTTGTCACGATACCTAGGTACACCAAAACCCTAGTCTCTCTCTTCTGATTCATACAGTACGCCCGGGAAGAGAAGCAGCTAATACATTCTATGTTTTTCTTCAGCCAGCATGTAATTTTTCCGCGCTATCTAGGTACAGAGTATTTTTTTAAACTCAGCGAAGAGAATAAACAGTCCTCGAAAAATATTTAAGTGAGAGTATGCGACTCTCAAAACTAACGAATATAAGTGTTGTTTGTGGCCATCTGCTCTTAGCGGTATTTAGGGTTGGCTGATGTGTAATTTCACATTCACATAGCTCGTAGCACTGATGACCGCTATGGTTGAAAGGTTATGGAATGGCAGTCACGTGGCGGAAGGCGCAGCGTGGTCCACGTGGCTGCCATTTCTACTAGGTGGACGTACGAATTTTTGAAGGTTGCAGGCAGCGGAGGGATGCAGTTGGCCAAAACCGTGCTCCGTAGAGAAGCCTGGTGGAGGCTTTTGTCCAGCAGTGGACGTCTCACGGCTGATGATGATATAGCATTGGAGAAGACCACGATTTTATTAAAATAAGTCAATATATGTCATTTCCTGTCATGCATGAGCGCACAGAAAGGGACGGCAGTATAGACAGACTTATTATATTACAATCGTATTAAAAACTGAATCACAAGGTGCGCTTCGCCGACCCTTCTTATAGCAACCATAATGTAATAAAAATAATAAACTAAAGCCCTTTGTGTTCGATGAGCGTGGCAGCCCTGAATATTATTTTGTATTGGAGGCTGTGTTGGAACACCTGTCGTCTCGTCAGGTGTTTGGCTTACCTTATTTAGCCCAAGTGGCCCTTTTAGCTATTCGGCATCCCAGTTTTTTGTACTAGACCTTGAACCAAACTAAAAATGTTTATTTTTTTACTTTTATGTTCTGTGCAACTCCTGAAACGCAAGGCAAAAGTCCTACAAGTACCATGCTATATTTTTAAGCCTTCCTAATTAATAATGTATTTCAGGCATCCAATTTTATTTATTTTAGTTCATTCAAATATGAAATAGTTTTAGTATATTTGCTGTTCTGCAATTTATGACCGGCTAACAGCTGTATTTGAGCGAATACAGTTGTATTTATCAAGGCGACAAAGGACTCGTGGTTCTGTTTTAATAGGTTTATCTTAGATTACACGAAAGAACTAGATAGAACTAGTAGAATAAAACCCATAAAACAATAAGAAGCAGTATATTTACCTACGGTAGAAACTGAAAATATCTTATTATATCACTACATAGTATAAAACAAAGTCGTTTTCTCTGTCCCTATATCCTTATGTATGCATACATCTTTAAAACTACGCAACGGATTGTGATGCGGTTTCTTTTAATGGATAGAGTGATTCAAGAGGAAGGTTTATATGTATAATACATGCATAATATTGTAGAGAAACACTGATTATTTCCGTGAGAAGCCGGGGCGGGTCGCTAGTCTTTATTATAATAAGGTAAATATGTGGCCACGCAAGACACTCAAACACTCTCTTAGGGGATTTTAACACTGCTCCGTTTTTTGTTCGTATCCGTGAAAAATTATATGGATTGGCGCGCAAATGTATGACAGCTTCCACATATTTTTTCACGGATACGAACTGAATACGGAGCAGTGCAAAAACGGCCTTTTTCGGTGTATTTCCCCCTGTAGGCCACTTATTTTTATATTTTAGAGCACTACCTAGTTCACCGATTCAGTTGCATCAAGTGACGTCACTTCTACTAATGCAGCTTTTAATACAATGGGGCCATACATAACAGGCCTCTGGGTTCAAAACGTAAATGATTAATCCTACGTGCCTATCAAGTTAGTTTAGTTTTGCCGAAGTCTAATAAAGGCATGTTTTGTTGCAGGTAAGCGGACCACGAGCGTGCGTCATGCTCATGTCGGATGATACTTGCTCCAGGAATGCAGCCCACAGTCCACTCAGGGTAACAGGGATCTGACACATTGACCCATTCTTTATACATACATACTATCACGCCTGTGGGGTAGGCAGAGCATAAACGACCCAAATAGAGATCATTCCGACAAGTCTGACAAGTTTTAAGAGTTGTTGGTTAGATTCATGTCATGGTAGAACTACATATTTTTGTAGAGACAGGAGGAATGCAGCCCACAGACCACATTCACTCAGGGTACCAGGGATCTGACACACTAGCCCATTCTTTATATATACCTACCTACATACTATCACGCCTGTGTCTCTAATGGGGACCTGTCGGGTAGTCAGAGCGTCAACGACCCAAATAGAGGTCATTCGGCCATTTATATCTACATCTGCATATTTTTTTAGAGAAAGCTTGTCAGACCATCGTCTAAATTACAAATAGCACAAACATTTTCTTTAAGTAAATCTTATTACTTTGGACATTCTTAAATTATATGACCATTAAGACGAGAAAAGGAAGGGTCACTCTGCCCTGATCTGCAAGAGAAAAAGCACTAACATTCCATGTTTTTCTATCGCTGACCGCTGCCAATGCAGCCTTTTTCAGGGAATAATTTCTGTAAAAATATTTGGCAAGTTTTTGACTCAAATGATGACAGACTTGTCAGTTCGTTTCTAGTTTTTATATTTTTAGTATTTTTTATTTCTTTAGATTATTATGTGTCTCGAGCCTGGAGACATTTTCAAAATTGGTATATCGTTTTGTTGATATTCATGCTTAGTACAATTCTGTCGATCAGTTTGATAGGTCATTGAGGGGCTTTTCGATATGTCGGGGAATAAGGCCAAGGCGAATAAGAAGGCGTCTTCAAAACCAACTGACATGCCATTCGCCAAGTCTTCTAAACAAAATGGGACTCCATTCGCAAAGGAGACAGAGAAAACGGTAGCGGAAGAAGCAGTGCCAGCAAAAACCACTAGTAAAGCCAGAGAGATTGCTGCAAAATATGCCTCACAAGGATTTCCAATAGGTAACAAGCAGAGACGCAAAATGAGAGTTATATTTCACAAAACTACACTCGAGAGGCAAATATTCATGGAAGAACTCAAGGAAATACGCTCTGAAAAAGATAAAGAGTATTTTAAAGACATGGTAACAAATATAGGACCGACGTGGTACCAAGTTCTCAGCACTGGTCAAAGGAGAGCTCTAGATAAAATGCCAGATACCATGTTCCGTGACCTACTGCAGGCAAGGCCTGATGGCACTATGGGAATTCTACGCATTTTGGGCGTATCCCCTCTTCCCCATATAGTGGATGTCTTTAATTCCTTGGATATGTCCGAAGGTCATCCCATGGCGTTTTTCGCTCGATTGTTCTATATTATCTATGATCATGAAATTTCTTCTAAGCGTTATAATTACGATTTGAGTAGTCGAGTTATATTATCGAGCATATTTTATTTGGGTCTACGCGATTTGAAGAAACTGCTCACGATAAAATTTACACCGCCGCCGGCCAAAGAAATATCGTCTACTGCGCCGCCTGTGGTAAAGAAAATGAAACCTTACAGTGAGTACCCATCCCCTTACTTGTGTAGAATGATCGCGCCCATGTGGCTTCCGGCAGAACTGGAGAAGAAGAAGCCAGCGCCACTGCCGGACCTGGGCTGGTTGAACGCGCCGTACGACACCGAACCAATGATACCGAGGCCTCCACCTCCGCCGCCACCGCCTCCTATTCCAAAGAAGAGGTTACCTATAGATAAGTGCATGGAAAACGCTGGATATAGACCCATCTTCGGGCCACCACCACCTGAAGTACCAGTATTTACCGAAATAAAACCTAAATCTTTTAAAAGAAGACGCCCCTCAAAAATGTGCCTTAAACAAGAAAAGAAGGTATACGGCCTCGACAAGTCAGTTTGCCCTCCCAGGAGAGTAAAGAAAATTAAGCTTAGGATCCCCGTTTGTTCTATAGAAAATGAACAGTTTCATATCATAGGTATTTACCAGATTGGAAAATTTAAGTGCGCTGTAGTCGGAGGCTTAGTAAGAATGGCATTAAAAGGCGTGGTAATACATGGAGGCCATGCAATGGTCAAATTAGAAGGAAGGTTCACTTTGATAAACAAGGGTGTCGTGGCTGAGATACCGGCCAAACGTATGCCACCTTGTACTTGTTTGGAATCAATGGAACCGAAAGTAATGAAATACTTAGATAAAACTAAATGCACTTGTCGCCATCGCTATGACTTTAAACATGAAGGTAACTTTGATAATGAAGATGACGAAGAACCATTTTTTCAAAAACCGTCATCCACAACACCTATGGTTTTTAGGTTTGAAAACATTTATCAAGCTGACCCACAACTATCATTGGTACAAAAAACAATTACTGAAGCTTGGGAAGACGATAGTATTTTGAATATGCAAGAAGATATCGATCTTCATGACATTGTGGCATTAAATAGAGCGGCGAATAGGAAGAGAAAGAAGGATAGTAAATCATTTAAGCCACGTGAACCAACTTGTTTAGGTGAAAGTCCTAAAATTGAGGATTATTTACGTTGCGCATTAAGGCAATTTAGGCTTATAAACATAGCAGCCAGATTGCCTGACGTGCACAAAACGCGCGAACTTAGGGAATGGATGCGCATGCGTTTATACGGCCCGATGACACCCGACGAGAAACGTAAAATGAACTTTAAAAGTACAACTGACTGGATATATTTCAAGAGTTTCCAAAAGCAGGGATTAGGCGAACCACGAATCAAATACCCTGATTATTTAAAATTAAATGTCATGACGACTTGGGCTTGGAAGGAAGAACTACTTCAGAAATTCAAGCGGTTCACAAATGAGTATAGAACTCTAATATATCAGAAGCATGCTTATATGAATAACCTTTACTGGTCTACTATGTGTCAACCCGAGTTTCCTGATAAGAAGTTTAGAGAGATATACTTTTCGTATATGATCAGTAAGGTGAATGATGTTATTATATGCCATCCTTTCAATCCTTCGGACATCGTAGCGAGGCGTATCGAGTGCTTAAAGAGACCATACAAGTGTTTGCCGAAAGGCGCGCAGGACATCATGAGAATTTGAAATGCTTCTACCTGATAATATATTTGTCAACGTTTCTGATCCTTGGAATAAATAAACGTTCTTTCAACTAACACTAAGACTAATCATGGAATATATATATTTATTGGTATGACTATACAATACGGTATTTACAATAACTTAATAAAATAAATTAATAATTCTTTCGTGCTGGACTGAGAGCGAGATAAAAACATAGAATGTGCCAGCTGCATTTCCTCCCGGGCATGCTGTAGAAACCAGCTAATGGATCTGAGGGTTTCTGTATATTGCAATTTAGGCGATGGGTTGACAACCTGTCACTACAGCAATATACCTACAAACTATCTTCAATTACCCTCAAAACTGTCAGATGTCGCAGACTATAACCTTGTTACAAACGTATTTTTTTTTGTTTACTTTCTTTAAAGTTTAAAGGAGTTTCGAACTCTCGAAATTTTATTTCAAATATCACTATCAGGCAGATCTTTCTCGAAAAGGCCATCGAAGAATGGCTACTCTACGTCACTAGGTGTCAGGGTTAAGACAGGTAATGGGTTCCTGGCTTAAGCCTGAGGGTTGTGACCCTGTATGATATAAGCCGGCTGTGTGACCCGGTATAATATAAGGGTCACGAGAAATTAATTAAACTTCATTACACAAGCACCTGGTTTAATTTCGTGATCTGTTGCTAAATGCCATAAAAACAACATAAATTAAAAACAGGAAACTTCCACTGATTCCTCTCATTAAAGACCGACAAAATTCCAAAATACATGGATTGCAGTCCGTCTGTCTACAAACTTTTTTCTAGACAGACGGACTGCGAATCCAACTGCGAATTGGCAGTTCAGATGCAGTTTGTATGCAGTTGGCACGGGTCCAATGAAGCTGCAGGCCAATTGCCTGTCAACGTGCAGTTTTATAGCAGACTGTCAAATAATATGCAGTCTTTGTAACTAGTAACTGCATATTGACGGGCAGCTGGCGAGCAATTTTAACGAATAGTTTCATTACAGTCGTGCCAACTGCATCTAAACTTAAAATTCGCAGTCAGATTGCATTTGAATTGCAGTCCGTCTGTCTGGATCCTAAATAATGTACAAACTAGAAAAGGAAGAGTAAGTATTGCTTCCGAATCCGAGAAGGAAGATTAATTGTGGGACGGTAATGATAACGAAACAACTGAATAAGGGGGAAACCTGACTAGTTCGTGATCTGATCCTTGGGCTCCAGGATTTCTTTTGGATTTGGATTCAGATATTTATGAATTTATCACTTTGGAAGATTTTCCCCAGTTTGGTGAGGACATACATAATCAGGCTTTAATCCCAGGGGCAGGCAGAGCGTAAACGACCTAAACAAAGGTCGTTTCGCCACGTCTGACAAAGTATTGAGGGTTATTTAATATAGAGTTGTATATTTCTGACAAGCTGCTCCCGGTCGGTGTATTTGATAGTCGTCGTCTGGTCGTTAAACAAATCATGTCAGAAGCGTATTTAGTTGTGATATGCGAGGGCTCGTTAAGCCGTCTGTCCCGTTCGCTGTCTTTGATAGTGGTCTAGCTCTGATACTAGGCGGTTTGAAAGTTCATCGGGTCGTCTGACTCGAGAATCCACTCGCTAAGGAGAAAGATGTTGTGATATTAGGCGGTTCTAAAACTCTGATAGCTGCCGTCTGCTGCTGCCGTCTACAAACTCCTGTCATTTAACTTGGAATAGTACCTTATGTTAGTTTTAGGTATGAATCCTTTATTGGGAGTTACTAGTCATGTTAAATTTATAATATTTTATTTCTTCGTGCTTCGGAAGGCAGGTTAAGCCGTTGGTCCCGGTTAATATCGTTTAATACCGTAGATATTAGTCGTTAAGCCATATCAGAGCCCAGTGGATTGGGTCTGGTTTCCCTTCTGGGTTGCGGAGGTAAAAACCAGTACCCTCGTTCAATCTCCTAGATTAGGAAGCCCACCCCGTGAGATACGGGATAAGGCTAGGGAGATGATGAAGGTGAACTCAATCTGTCCTAAGCGACGCTAAACTAGGACTTGAATAGCCCCAAAATAGCCGCCATTTTTAATTACAAAATCAGTTTTTCCTTCTGCTATAACTCAAAAACTATAAAGGCTACCCAAAATACTTCTTGTGGAGATATGTTCCTTTTAAAACTACCTACAACTTTGCCTTTTACGGTTTATGTCTCGGATTCCTAAGCTGGTTTTTACAGCATGCCCGGGAGGAAATTCTGCTGCCACATATTATGTTTTTTTTTTTCGCTCCCAATCCAGCCCGGAAGACGTCCAATCCACCGTCCACTGATACTTGGCAAAATAAACAGTTTAGTACGATTGGTGATGTTGACTCCAGTGAAGCAATTTATGTTAATTCGAACTGGAAACTGTTAAAATACTTGCCGGTAGTTTTGAAGACGTATTGACGTCACAAATCTCTGAGGGATGTTGACAGAACAAGCGTCAATTTAATTTACTACCTCATTAGTTAATACCGGCCGAGGGGATATCTGGAGATAGTATTTCACTGTTACAGTAGAACAGGTATTTGGTAACTTTTATCATGTTCTCTTAGTGTTTAACTGCAGATTGTTGTGCATATTCGGTCTAATCCAGGAAAGGGATTGTTTTAACTAGTATTTAATTGTTAAAATAGAAAACGTATTTGTATCTTTAATTATTTGGCCTAATTGTTGAACTTAGAAGGTCAGAGTGTGTATTAGTCGCCAAAATTGCAATATACAGAAACCCTCGGATCCATTCGCTGATTTATACAGCATGCTCGGGAGGAAATGCAGATGACACATACTATGTTTTTCGCTCGCTCCCAGTCCAGCATGGAGGAAGGTATTACTTTCAAGTATACCTAATTAGGTCATTATCGTTAAAACAAACGTAAATATATCTATCGTAAAATTAGTAACGGTAGTCTATCATAACATATAGTTGCTTGACCAATTTGGCCAAGTGCGTGTCAGACTTGCGCTCGATGGGTTCTGTACTATACTAATACATATTAATTTTTTTATCAGAGGCCGTTTTGTTAATTGATTTAACATTTAATCACTTAACACTTTTATCTTTGTGGCGGATCAATATTTTATATGTATTGGGTATTTATTTTTAAGATATGTTGGTTTTCATAGCAAACTCAGTTACCCAGGAGGTAAAGCAGCTGGTGTGTGCATTTTATGTTTTTCGATCTGAAAAAGCATGCAAGTCCTGAATACATACATACCAGGGGTGGCTGATAAGTAATCTACCTAACTATGAAAGAAAAGACTTTGATGGCTAGTTTATTTTTTATTTTTCTATATAGTCTCCTGCAAGTGAAATACACTTATGACATTTGCAAATAAGTGTCATCATGCCGTTATAATAGTAATTTTTATTTTGCTCGTCAAAATGGTCAGTCACAGCCTCTTTCATTTCTTCGTCCGTCGAAAATCTGCGACCCCTCAATTTACTCTTTAAATCTTTGAATAAGAAATAGTCACAGGGAGCCAGATCTGGACTATAAGGTGGATGGTTAATTTCTGTGAAGCCGTTTTTGCTCAGGGCTGACCTCGCCGTTAAGGCTGTGTGTACAGGAGCAATGTCTTGTAAAATCAGAACACCTTTGCTGAGTTTGCCTCTCCGCTTTTCTTTGATTTGTACACGAAGCTGGTCAAGCAAGTTTGCATAATATTCAGCATTCATTGTTGTATTTTTAGGCAAACAATCTATCATCAAAACCCCTTCGACATCCCAAAATACGGTGGCCATTAGTTTTCCAGCCGACGGCCGAACCTTGAACTTCCTTGGCGGCTTTTCTCCTTTAAATTTCCATTGCATTGACTCTTGTTTGCTTTCCGGATCCCACTGGCGAATCCAAGTTTCATCACAGGTCACAATTCGAGAGATAGTCTCTCCTTCTTTACCTTTGATCAGGTCTAGAAATACCTGACAACATTCTACTCGCCTTTGTTTGTCAAAGGGTGTCAACATTCTAGGGACCCAACACGCGCTCACCTTGGACATGCCCAAATGTTCGTGAATAATTTCATGAACTCGTTCCTTGCTAATGCCCACATCTCTGGCTATCTCCCACTGCTTGATTCGCCGATCTGCAAGAATCAGGTTCTTCACCTTTTCAACATTATGTGCGGTAACAGCAGAAATTGGCCTTCCACTACGTGTGTCGTCTTCCAGGCTCTCACGGCCATGTTTAAATTGCTTCGACCAAAACTTTATGACGAATTCAGAAGGACTTGAATCACCAAACACCTTTAACATGCGCTCTCTGATCTGCGTAGGCGTATTTCCTTCTTTACTTAGGAATTTAATCACTGCTCGATGCTCAAATTTCATAATTTTGCAATTTTCTTTCGACATGGTGAAATCAAAGCCGCGCCAAAAAAACAAAAGCAAGCGAAAAAAAAATAAGCGTCATAATTTTGAAAAAGGAATAAATATAGAATATGATTTTGCAATGGCCAGTTCGATTTTCAAAACTTTCTTTAACAAAGTAGATTTTATATCAGCCGCCCCTCGTACATACATATATATGATCACGGCCTTATCCCTAATGGGGTAGGCAGAGAGTAAATGACCTAATCAAAAGTCGTTCCGCCACGTCTGAAAAGTTTTGGGGGTTATTTAAGATGGATTTGAACGTGTGTATATTGCTGTAGTGGCAGGTTGTCAGCCCATCACCTAAATTGCAATATACTTAAACCCTTGGTTCCCTTAGCTGGTTTTTGTAGCATGCTCGGGAGGAAATGCAGCTGGCAGATTTTATTTTTTTCTCTCAATCCCAGCCCAGCATGGCAGAAAAGTCCTGAATACATATATTACTATAGTTTTGTTGTGGTGAATTGTCTAGCGGACATATATTAAGTAGCAGCAGTAGTAGTAACTGACTTAATTATAGGGTTCTACTTGGGACCCTTTGCGTACGGAACCCTAGAAACTAACAAACGTTTCATGTCATACACTTTTCATTATTCTTAGTCATTTGTTTGTTCTTTTCCTGTAATCATTACAATGTTGTACAATTATTTAGTTTGCAGTGAAGTATTTATAGTGCTTTAATGAAAGAGGTAATAACTTACAAACATACATACATATAATTACGCCTTTATCCATAATGGGGTAGGCATGGCCTAAACGACCTAAACAAAGGTCGTTCCGCAATAGCCCAAGTCGGACTAAGTTTTGAGGGTTATTTAAGATAGATTTGTAGGTATAAAGTAATAGTAACGAAAGTAATAGTAACTGAAAACACAGCTCCAAAAGACTCATCATCATCTCTCTAGCCTTATTCTGTATCTCACGGAGTTGGCAACCTAATCTAGGGGATTGAACGAGGGTACTGGTTTTTACACAGAGCGACTGCCATCCGACGGGAAATCAGACCCCATCCTAGATTAGGTCAGAGTTTCAAGCCGCCAATGCTTAGCACTGGCCTCTGACACGGCTTAACGACTAATATCTACGGTATTTAACGATATTAACCGGGACCAACGGCTTAACGTGCGTTCCGAAGCACGGAAAAAGCGCCGAATAAATGTACATATGAAATTCGAAAACCGAAAAACACATTGGTACGTGGTGGGATTCGAACCACGACCTCCCCGCTCAGGAGGCAGCGGCCCTATCCACTACACCATTGACAGCCCCAAAAGACTATTACTCTGATAACCAATCCATCTTTCAGATACTAGAAAATAATATTTGAAGAAGCGTAGCCATCACCTAAGAGTGTTTATAATAATGTGTTCGGGTAATATAAACAATTAATGAACACCTGTCGGTCTGTCAACATAAGAAAAAGAAACACCTATTCTGTGGTGGTGATTACGTGATGATTAGTATGTTTATGTAAGATGTTATGAGGCTCGTGAAACTGAACAATTTTCATACACATACATAGATATAATGACTCTTGCAGTTACGGTGTAGCATCAATGGCAACGACGACCATAGTGTAATTTCTATAGTCATAGGTTGGCAGCCTTTTGCCTTTGGGCAAGAGAGTATCCACATTCACTCCCTAGAAAATCTGCCTCCAGGTTACAAAGATCCTTGGCCAATCTGGAGAATCCTCAATAGGCTTAGGACTCAGTTTGGCCAATGAAAAGACAATCTGTGCCGATGGGGGTACCTAACTCTAGTAGTGCAGACGCCAGCTGTGACTGTGGAGAACTCTTGCAATCCATGGCGCACCTCACCTACTATCCTGCGCGTCCGACCACCTGCTCAATTGCAACCAGAGAGCCACTACGGTAGCCGCTTTCTGGGCAAGCAAGATTTAGCCCTGTTCTAAAGAAACCTTTCGCCTATTACACTGAATGTCCCGTCTACTGATTTGAACAGTATGCTCGGAAGGAAAGCAGCTGAGCTATTCTATGGATATCGTTCCCGCTGCAGCTGGGAATTTTAATAGCTGTTAGGCCCGTATTTATAAAAAAAATCTTAGGTTGCGAGCAGAAATAAGTATGGATTTGCGGGTATGATGTACTGAAATTACATTTTTGATACGAACTCAAGCTCGCTGTCAGTCTCAAGTGCTGATTATAAATACGTGCCTTAACAATGTTTAGAAATGTTATTGAATAACTCCAAAACACTATATATTTCGCTCATTTCGCCAATAGGTAGGGTCTTAAATTAAATTATGAGGGTAGGTACTTGATGGAGAAATAGGCCATACTAGAATAGGTGCAATGATTCACCGACTTTCGTTGGGGCCTTGAACCGTGTCCAGCGATGGGCAGTGAAGCGTGGGACCGTGGGAACTTCGCCCTTTGCACACAATGCTTGGCCTGGCGTGTCCACGCACTTGAAATAGGGGCGATATACAGGGTGTCCGGCAGAACGTTTAACATACGAAAATAGCAGATAGGTGGGGTCGTCTGCTTTCACCCAGCCCAAATAATTTGACCCATAGATTTTTTCATTTTGTTTTTCTTTTTATAACTTTGAAGTCCTATAACTGTAGGATATACGAAACTAGGAACAGTATATTCCTCTTAAATTATTGATTGGTGCAGGTAACAGCCAGACAAAAAGTTATGAGCCGGTTCGGTTATTAAATAAAAAATCAAAATTAAAAATATATTGGGCCTAGGTCAAATCATTTGGGCCATGCCATTTTCGTATGTTCAACATTCAACAGCCTGTACTGTAGTGGGGGCAAGATGTATCACTTTCTTACTTGCTTCATGTACTGCAAGCCGTATGTAAAATTCAAAGTTTACTTAATAAAAATTAAATCTAATAATATTTACACTATTAGTTTACACAGTTATTTTCCATGCTGGACTGGGAGTGAGAGAAAAACATAGAATGTGCCAGCTGCATTTCCTCCCGAGCATGCTGTAAAAACCAGCTAAGAGATCTGAGGGTGTCAGCATATTGTAATTTAGGCGATGGGCTGACAACCTGTCACTACAGCAATAAACGTACAAATCTTTCTTGAATGGCCCTCAAGACTTTGTCAGACGCGGCGGAACGGCCTTTGTTTAGGTCGTTTACGCTCCACCTACCCCATTAGGGATAAAGGCGTGATTGTATGTATGTATGTATGTTAGTTTAGACCTATATTTACATCTAGTCGAAGAGCTTCGAATTGTACCAGACGCAACAGTGCCCATCACGCTTATTGCGGTTCCACGTTGGATGGCGATGGACAACCTTTGCGCCAAGTAGAACCCGGAACGGGCGTCCAACCCCCTCTCTCTAAGTCGGCAGCCAATTTTAGCCGTACATTATTATTATCCGGCAAGAGAGGAGCAATAAAAATGTAGATGCAGGGTACCTGCTACGATTCTTCATGAGCTTTGAAAGACATTCAAGATATTCTTATTCTGTTCTGTTAGCCGTCTGACGTCTGACAATCGCAACTAATTCTCCATTTAATAATTCATTATATTAAGTAAGCATAAAAGCTATAAATATATTGTACATACGCTAAAAGTGGCTACTTTTAACACATTTGCAATACATAGCTTTTATGCTTAGTGTCAAATATTATATAATGAATTATAAATAGGAGAATTAGTTGTGATTATCGCCAATCGTAAAATATGCATATTCTTTTTTTATTTCCGGCAATTTTTTTTTTAAACTGAAGGCGCTACTGTCTCTGTTCTCGAACCCCCTTAAACTATAAAAGTTTATCAGAGCGCTGCAAATTCCTCAGATATTACTAAAAGTAAATTATTAAAAAAAAATGTAAATCTCATAACTAAACTAGTTTATGTGTGAAAAGGTCGCCGAATGCACACACAATTTGCCTATTGCTCCGGGAATTTTGCTTATATTAATTTAATATTGTAAATGCACTGGTTTTGTTTGTTTGTAAATGTTTGTGAATGTGTGTGGTTTCTGTTCAAGTGGATAATAAATTAATTTATATTTGATGGGTTATTAATTGTAATAGTATTTAGGTGTATGGGTCAATTCGCATCGAGAAGCCATGCGATATAGAACTTTATTTACTATGCAGAGAGAGTAATTTCTTGGACAAGACAGTAAAATTCTGCGTTGTGCAACGAGATGCATCTTTAAACCAGCTTCGTCGCGTTTCTTCCCAGTGCGAACTGACCCATAACCCTTAAACGGCTGTTACTGCCTATTAGCTTAGCTAAGCCTAAGTAACTGTTCCAGACGCGAGTGTGTGTGTGTATATCAAAACACCCTTCTTTGCTGAAGGATGTGTTAGACAAACTCAATATAAACTTAACAAACAAAAAGGTCAATATCCGAAGGTAAGCAAATTGAGTCAAACTAATATTAAAATTACCCATAACGTAGTTTCAAAATATGGACCACAATTTAGAAAATGTTAACATACGAATTCATGTGCTCAATTCTAAATGCTACATGCTGAAACTGAATATAAATTAGTTCTGTCACTTTCAGCTCTGGTTATTCTTCTGTAGGATTTCTACTTCTGTCTAGATATACGTCTGTCCCTATGTATGCTTTGATCTTTAAAACTACGCAACGGATTTTGATGCGCTTTTTTCAATAGATAGAGTGATTCAAGAGGAAGGTTTATATGTATAATACATGCATAATAATACTGAATAACCATGCGAAGCCGGGTGGGTCGCTAGTTTTGTATAATTTTAATTCTCTAGATTTTTGTTTTCCTTATCTTTTTTTTATATTAAAGGTCACTGGACCAACTAAAATGTAGATTTAGCAAGTGACGTTCAGAATTGAGTCCACATTATTTTTAGTTTGGGAATATCAAGAATATTTTGGAGAACTGTTGATTGTTTATTGTTTATTTATCTTCTATAAATTATCTCATGCGGAGAGCTTTGCTCTTGAATTTCTCAAAAGAAAAGCACTACTTAGGTTCTTCGTTCTTCTTCTTCTGTCGAGTGGGTATCGAGTCGTGAGACCCGATTCTTCGTTTGGAACTAGACACGACTTAGTTTTCTTTTAGTTTTTTTTGAGAAATTTGCTCTTTAAACTAGACTTTGATTGGTCTGAGTTGGAGTCTTTAAAAAGTAAATTTTTTAACTATTTAGTTTTTGTATTCTTCATTTTATAAGCTTTTGTATAACATTAACTTTTTTATTACATTAATTTTTATTTATTATAACCTTTATTGCGGTTAAAAGAATCAACAAAATATTACTACGAATATAAGTTTTAAGTTTGCTGTCATAAAATTGCCCAAATGCAGTGAAATTTTAGCGAACCATGTATTTTAATTTAGTTTTATGTATTTTCGAACATAATCGGAAATAACATGGTACTACTATGATTAATGTTCCGTTTATTGTAGATTACTTTCCTTATTCAAATTTAAACTACAGTAACTTAAAAGTATACAAAATGTGTCAGCCAGAATCATTTCCAAAAGTTTTGAATGAATTAAGGTGTTTAATATACAATAATGACATCGTTTCTGAGTTCCGCGCGTAAATTCTGATTTATGACGTTAATATGCATTATACCGCCTCACTGGAGCGTTCGTGAACGGAACCCCTTATTGCGCCGATAAGGCATATATTAACCTACGCTCTAAGTAATAAAGCTCGATTTGAATCGCTCGCGATCACACTCACATAATATACCTATGGCAGAATTTCTCAAGAATATTCGTAAAAACATTTGTTTCTCACAGTAATTATCCTCTTGTGGGAACAAAGCTTTTTAGAATTCCGCAAATGAAAGGTTTTGAAGAAGACTCGGGAAATAAGCTAGGAATCACGCCTTTATTCCCTTAGATGAACATCAGGCACGTCTAACGAAACCTCCGGAGGTCCCCTGGGTTCAATTCCTAGGGGGAAAACACAAAGTTTATATTTGAGAATATATCACTTTGTGATTTTTTCCCCAGTTTGGTTAGGACATTGCAGGTTGAATCACCTGATTGTCCGAATAGAAAAAGATTTCGTGCTTCGGAGGGCACGTTAAGCCGTTGGTCCTGGTCGCTGTCTTTGATAGTGGTCGTTACTCAAACCATGTCAGAGGCATGATAGTTGTGCTACTAGGCGGATTTAAAAAACTCTGACACCAGGGTTCATCGGGTCGATAGACTCGATACCCACTCTACAGAAGAAGAAGAACGAAACCTTCTGATCTTTTCCCTGACTGATATTTTTATTTTATAGTAAGTTAGCGAAAGAAACAGCAGTTATATCATGTATGTTTTTTATTGCCTCCAGTCCAGCATAATATATGAGATATAAATTCAGTTATATTTCATATAGTATGAAAGAAAGGAAATAATAAATTTGATTCTGATAGGACTCGAACCTGCGTCTCTGGAATGCCGGTCCATCACTCTACCAACTGAGCTACAGAAACGGTAGCGGGAGTGACGAATTTATCAAAGTCTTTCTTATAAAGTCTTTGTTATATTACTACAACAGTGCGGGTTACCTAATTGGAAGAAGGTGCTGGGAGCTAGAGCGCCAATGATTTATTCTAATCTGTGGTAACCAACAACGTGTAGTAGAATTAATAGTGTTTTTATTAGAATCGAGGATCAGTGAACATACTTACATATAATCGCGACTTTATCCCTAATGGGGTAGGCAGAGCGTACAGCACGCAAACAAAGTCTGAGAAAGTTTTGAGGGTTATTTAAGATAGATTTGTAGGTATATTGCTGTAGTGGTTGTCAGCCTTTTGCCTAAATTGCAATATACTGAAACCCTCGGACCCCGTAGCTGGTTTTAACAGCATGCCCGGAAGGAAATGCAGCTGGCACATTCTAAGTTTTTCTCTCGCTCCCTGTCCAGCATCTCCAGGATCAGTGAAAATCTTGATAATCTGAAGCACGGTCCTAAAGGCACTGGAGTGCCAATGCAGCTCGGACACTCCTAACTACCATGTAATTTTGGTCACACATCGACAGACGGCATGTTGCACTTGGCATGCGTTTGTGTGCGTGTTCTAAGGGTTGACAAATTTTATTATACCGGTCATAATCATCACTTGATTAATCCGTATCTTGATTAAACCAACGTTTCAAAGTAGTTCACTGTAACTGAATAGTTAGAATAGATTAGGTTGTATATTTTGTATGAATATGAATTTACTTACCGTCTCTCATCACTGTGGAATCTAAAAAAGTTCCTATTGGAGTCATATCTTGTGGTAGAAAGACATTCGTACACTCAACAGTACCTAACCGTCTTTGGAACACAAAACTTTATTATTTCCGTTACAATGGGAAACATGCGACCGCCGTACCCGCTAAGCGTACGCTTAATGTGGCTCACAATCAGGCTCGGAGTGTAACGTATGTCGGACTGGGGAAGGGAGATGAATGTACATTCTGTATGTAGTACTATTATATATTCTGTGGTGCCAATACCAACGAAGGGCTAATTATAAAGGTCATTGACGCTCTTAACTTTGACCCTACTACAAAGAAGTAATATAATTTCTAGATATATAGGACAGTACTACGGAACGTTCTAGAACACGGACCTGAATTACCCATGTTAGTTTTTTTTGTTATTGGTTTATCTCATATTTACGGTCAGGTGGAGCTTTCTTTCCATTGAGTTTTTGTTCTTGAGAGCTTCCCGAATATTCGCAAATCAGTCTGTGACAAAGGATATTGCCTATAAATATATTTTCCCTTTGTTGCTTCTTTCAATTACCTATTTTCACATCAGCTGAGCGAAGGCGAAATTTTATTGAATATATTATTTGCTTGCCGTGATCAAAATACGTGGCGGATTTTCTAGCGAGCGTGGAATCGTTTCTGTGGTACCGCATCAAGTCTTTTTTTCTTCCATGCTGGACTGGGACCGATATAAAAACAGAATGTGCCAGTTGCTTCTCCTCCTGGGCATAGTGTATCGTAATTTTGGCGGTGGACTGGCAACCTATCACTTCAGCAAAAGGTTCTATAGGAACAAATTTTACTTTCAAATATTGTCAGACTTGGGAGAGGACGACCAAAGAAAAGATGCGTGGAGGTTGATAGGTATGTCTAAATCAGGTGTGGGTGTTGAACTGACGGCTGACAGGGATGAATGGAAGACGAAAACGTACTGCGCCGCCCTAATAAATGGGATAAGGGATGATGAAAAGACGATGATTGTCAGACTTGGCGATTGTACTCTCTGCCTAACTGTATGTTTGTAACATTCAGGGTTATATCGGTTATATCATGTGTTTGTCTCGCTTGGCAGGCGGGTTGGCAAGCGGCTTGACAAGCGATGCGCGTTTTTTTACTTTTATTTTGTGTTCCTTTCACAAACAATGACAGAGGTGTATTTAACTAGTAATATAAATAGTACAAAAACCCCAACCGCGTAGAATACAGAGTAAAATACATATAATAAAAAATAAAAGAAGTACAAATTGTTATAGATCTTAAACGATTGTTCAAAAATTGTTAGAAAATTCGAATACCTATTCAATGATACCCCACTCGGTATAGTTCGTCGACTTTCATTTTATCTATTTTCACAAAATGGCGTCTTATTGTTGCAATATGGTTTTATTTTTGACAAAATCGTGTCTAGTGACACTCGCATGGTTAAGACGACGATTCGAATAATTAAAATTGGCCCACGCGTTTGGTCTCTAGAGTGCCACAGAGGATCAAACATACATACATAGATAGGCTGATAATCACATTACCCTCCTTTGCGTTGCGCAGTTGGGTAAAAACAGGCGGCTTAGAATCTCTGTCACCAGGGTTCCTCGGGGTTTTCGTCGGCATTACAATTCAATAAATAGAAGTTGAAGCTTTTAGGCTTTCGATACGTGCTAAAAGAAAAAGGTGTTATTCCAACACTACTTGAAATAACAAAGTTTATCCAGTGCTTACTTTCGAGTGCTAACGAGAACTTCGGAATTTCAAGACTAATTAAATTAGTTTTGTTTTTTAGTCTTGTTTTTTAAGCAATCAAATATAGAAGCCACATCCAAGTTTTTCTGATATAGCTTCCATACATACATACATGAAGTAACGGCTTTATCCCTCACGGGGTAGGCAGAGCGTAAACGCTGTGCCTATAGATTTTAGATACATTTTCTTTTGTTTTCTTTCCTTCGCAACTACCATCCTAAATTTTACTGAGTATAGGTTCCCTGTGTATTTCTTACTTCAAAGCTGTAACTGCCTCCGTGGTCTAGTGCCATGAGCCACGGGCTTACGATTCGGAGGTCCTGGGTTTGATTCCCATATTCTATGAGATTTTCCCCAGGTTAGTAGTAGGTATATTGCAGGCTGAATCACCAGATTGTCTGAAACGAAATAGGATTCCGTGTTTCGGAGAGCACGTTAAGCCGTCGATCCCAGTTGCTATCTTTGATAGTAGCCGTAACACAAACCTTGTCAGAAGCCTACGTATAGCTGTGCTATTAGGCGATTTAAAAACTCTGACACTAGGGTTCATCGAGTCTATCTACTCGAAACCAACACGATAGAAGGAGAAGACTTTAAAAAAGCTATCGAAATGTCCATTTGTGTGTGTATTTTATGAACTAATTGTGTCGCTCCTTTCAACGCAATAAAACTATTATAACACATTGAGTGAAGGGTGAACGTTTGTTCGTTTGTTGGCCAAGTGTACGGATACTACAAACACTGAGAATAGAAATTATACAAGGTCTTAAGGTGGAAACAGAACCTCTCAGGTAGCTATCAGGTATAGAGTTTAGACGATATGATTACATTTTACAACGTTTTACGCACCCGTCCACCCGTCCCCTGTTACATCACTTCTATATCCCTTACGAGGTAGGTAGGTCTGATAAAATGGCGGATTACGTCATTACGTAATTTGCGATACATTATCATGACTCACTTACTCCGCTGGCTCAGTGACCCGTAGTGGATCTTGGCCTCAAACATTACCGCTATCTTCGCAAACTAAGAAAAAATACGTACATACATATAATCACGCCTTTATCGCTAATGGGGTAGGCAGAGCGTAAACGACCTAAACAAAGGACGTTCCGCCACGTCTTACAAAGTTTTGAGGGTTGTTTAAGATACATTTGTAGGTATAAGGTGCTGTTGTGTGAGGTTGTCAGCCCATCCCCTAAATTGCAATATACTGAAACCCTCGAATCCCTTAGCTGATTTTTACAGCATGCCCGGGAGGAAATGCAGCTAGCACATTCTATGTTTTTCTCTCGCTCCCAGTCCTACATGGAAGAAAAAATACAAGTGTAAA
Organism: Scrobipalpa costella; assembly: GCA_949820665.1. Taxonomy (NCBI): domain Eukaryota; kingdom Metazoa; phylum Arthropoda; class Insecta; order Lepidoptera; family Gelechiidae; genus Scrobipalpa; species Scrobipalpa costella. Next base: position 7,757,973 of record OX463295.1, on the reverse strand, counting down.
CAATACTGCGTGAGTTCGCTCTATCGTCAACTCCGTCTCTGTCGATAGCTTTCGTTCATTGTTTTATTTTTATTTGTGAAAGGTTTCAATGAAATTATCTGAAGGGGAAAAATTATTTCACATTTATTTCTTGACTGTACTTCGTATATGTCGCGAATCTGCTACTTTGAGACTAATTTTTTTTTAGGTCGTTTACGCTCTGCCTACCCCATTAGGGATAAAGGCGTGAGTATATGTATGCATATATGTATAAAATGGGAATAAAGCCCCCCGCCCAAGACCGGAGTCAAGAGCAAACCCATGTCCAATAAAAAACTAAGTCATGTCTTAAATAAATATATTTTAGAATAGAATAACTCTATGATGATATTATTACATGTCACAAGAGCACATACATAATTTATTAGCCTGTAGCCACACAAGAAACACAAGTTCTAAAACGCGGTATCGAAGTTTTTTAAGCTATCTGCAGATACACAAGTTTCCAAATTGTCCGGTTAGACTCCGGTCCCTGGTCATAACACCCGCCTAGGCGGGTAGCTACTCTATTCACGACCTTCATCACTAAGCCCTGCTTTCAACAATTTACACCAAAACTCGGTAAGACTCTGTATGCTACGGACACGAGCTCCATTTTCGCCACGCTACATTTCGTTAGAATAGCCACTGTGAATTTGCTGTTTCCTACTTGCAAGTTGCGTATAGTGCATATTTGCCCCAAAATTTTGTACAATGAATTTTGCACAATGAATTTTGCACAATGAATTTTGCACAGTGAATTTTGCACAATGAATTTTGCACCATGCATTTTGCACAATAAATTTTGCATCATGCATTTTGCACCATGAACTTTGCACCATGCATTTTGCTCCGTGTGTTTTTCTGACATGGCGTTTCCTTACTGTTGAATTGTACCGAGTAGTTGTGACCGTTTGTTTAGTTCACAACATGATTTGTAATTTTTTGTGGATGTTATTGTTGTTCAATTTTAAATGAAATTGTAGCTATATCAATTTTAATAGAAATTGGCTAGTGTATTAAAAGTGTTTACGTCTATCAATATTACTCCCATACTGCCCTGGGAGCGTGATAAAAACATATAATGTACCAGCTGCTTTTCCTCCCGGGCATGATGTAAAAACCAGCTAAGTATCCGAGGGTTACAATATACTGTAATTTAGGCAAATGGCTGACAACCTGTCACTACAGCAATAATCCTACAAATATGGGTTTAATATAACCCTCAAAACGTTGTCAGACGAGGTGGAACGACCTTTGTTTAGGTCTTTTTAGCTCTGCCTACTCCATCAGGGATAAAGGCGTGATTATATGTATGTGTGTAATATTACTTACATGCTGGAAGCGATAGAAAAATATAGAATGTGCCAGCTGATGCTACTTAGTGTCTCTCTTTAGAAGATAAGTGTAGTATAGATACACAATGTTATTCAACTATTGATTCCAAACCAAACTATAGAAACTTGGGTCATAAACATAGAACAAAACCTAACCATTTTGTTTTAAATCGTCCGGCAAATAGCGCTATATTACTGATTGAATATAAACTTATCCAAAATGGCGCATGTACACGCACTAAACGTGTTTGGAATTTCTTGCCTTCACGTTAAAAGACTTCATCTGCAGACCTAGCGTCATAGGTAAATAAAATATTAGAATAATGTTTAAAATAAACTTACTATCCAGTTACGTTTTTTGTGAAGTGGCGTTACCATCACAGTATAATGGCTCCAAACTCGAAAATTGTCTTTCTGAAATGCATACATACATATAACCACGCTTTTATCCCTAATGGGGTAGGCAGAGCGTAAACTCAATCTGGAATAAATTACGTAATAATTTGTACTTATCTACGTGATCTTATAATAGAGTAGGCCCTCTCACCTCTGATAAGGCATCAAGGCGACTGGTACGGCTAATGTTTACCTTCTAGTGATGCGCAGAGTCAGCAGTTTGCTAAGTTGCCATTAATAAAAAAACATAATTCCCTATTACACACGCGCGTTTTCCGACGGGTAGCACGAGTGCCGTAATAGCCGAGTATTATGTAAACAACCCGAAGCAGTATAAGCCGACTGATTATTATCACCAGCAGGCTTATACACCGCTGATGGGATGCCGGTCTCATCTCTATTAGTAGCGTTTTAGCGATAATAGCCTGAAAGGAATTGTAAGTATACGCATTTATTTATACAGTAGTTTTATGTGCCATGCTGGACTGGGAGAGATAGAAAAACATAGAATATTCAAACTGCCCTTCTCCCCGGGCATGCTGTAGAAGTCAGCAAAAGGGACTCGAGGGTTACAGTGTATTGTAATTTAAGCGATGGTCTGACAACCTGTCACTATAGCAATACATATAACAATATAAAATTGCTCTAAATTTTACCAGACGTGGCGAAAGCGCCTATTACGAGGCGTTTAACGCTCTGCCTACCCCGTAAGGGATAAAGGCGTGATTTATGAATGTATGTATTGTTTTATGTTACGACTGCCGCTTAGTCATACTTGCGTGTATAAATGTACCGAAAAAGTTACGAGTATATTATGCATGTAATAGTCGTCTCGCCGAGTTTCGGTGATAGCGGCCAATCTCCCAGATCGGCCAACTACGCAGGACTAGTTTATAGTGCCCATGTGTTTGTGCTATACACAGGTGCACTCTCTATTTCTTCAATCACTTACTCTGGTGGGACAGATTGACTGACACGACCAGATAGACTATTTACATGCCCATCTGGCAGCATGGATCATCTCACTTTTCGGACAATCAGGTGCTCAGTCTGCAATGTCCTCACCAAACCAGAAACAACAACACAAAGTCATTGTACCCCGCCGGGAATCGAACCCGGGACCTCTGGGTCGAAAACCCATGGCTCAGACCGCTCAACCACGGAGGCATTTTTTTTATTTTTTTAATGCATGTATTCGTACATATAAACCTTCCTCTTGAATCGCTTATCTGTTGAAATAACCGCAATAAAATCGGTTTCGTAGTTTTAAAGATTAAAGCATACATACATACAGACAGACATATACGGTCTGTAAGGGACAGCGTCCCGCAAACTGATAGGGGTTGCTCAGTCACAGGAACTGTACAACTATCGCCAGGTATTTTTTTCAGGAAGCGTCAAAATTTAATCTATTTTCCATACACATTGTCTGATTGAGGCCGTAGTTTTGTATGGAAAGTAAAATGTATCAATTAATCTCCTGAAATGATTTCCTGCTGATGGTTGTTCAGTTTCGTTGTCTGAGCAACCCCTGTCACTGTTGCGGGACGCTGTACTTTACACCTGGTATACAAACAGCTGGAAGCGATTTTGTTCTATACTATTTAGCAATAAGGCCGCCTATAATGTACTTGTGTCCTTTTTTTTCTGGTGTATGTGTTTCTTTGTGCAATAAAGAATTTTGTATTGTATTGCTTTGTAATAGACGCGCGCGGTATTTTCACACAGCTCTACAAAAGGACAACTTTACCATGTTACAAATGCTTTTAACGGAGCGAAAATCTGTAAAATGTACATAAATACATACATAAAATCACGCCTTTATCCCTTACGGGGTAGGCAGAGCGTAAAACGCCTCCTAAAAAGCGCTTTCGCCACGTCTGACATAAATTGAGGGCAATTTTAGATTGTAATGTGTATTTCTGTAGTGACAGGTTGTCAGCCCATCGCCTAAATAACAATACACTGTAACCCTCGAATCGCTTTTGTTGACTTCTACAGCATGCCCGGGAGGAAGGGCAACTGGAACATTCTATGTTTTTCTTACTCTCCCAGTCCAGTATGGAAGATGTAAAATGTATGGTGTCCTAAAAATTTAAAGCGGTTGTTCGGTAGAAGAAACATGTTATCTCATATTCAATTTTACAGGTTGGCTGGACGAGATCTATTTATAGTGATAAGCTCACCTTTGTGAACTAAATTTAAATTTGTTTATTTATTGTAAATTTTTTGTACGTAATAAAGAATATATATATAAGAAACTTCTCGGACGTGAGCTATAGACGTAAGCATAGACGCAAAAAAATATCTAGACTCCTCAACTTCTGTTCGCCCTAAATTTAACGCAATGTCAATAAATTAAAACCAGCTAAGTGATTCGAGGGTTTCGGTGTATTTAGGCACAATTTAGGCAATGAGCTGACAATCTGTCTCTACAGCAATATGCAGATCTATCTCAAATGACCATCAAATATTGTCCCACGTGGCGGAATGACCTTTGTTTCTATTCCATTTTTGATTTTCTATGTACTAATTAGAATGCAGGTAGGCTTACTATGACCTTGATGAAATTAAAATCTATTTGTCACTTTCAGACTAAAAACATTGGAAAAGGACTGAAGATCTATTCTCTCCGGTTTTTGACTCAGTGGTTTTATGCGTTATCTGTCATATGATATGGCGGCTAAAAATGACAGAAATACTGGGGAAACGTGCAAAAGCGCTTCAAAATCTAGCGTACAAAGTGTACCATAGAGTAGAAATCGCGTGTCATTTTTCAATTGAATTATTTTGGAAGTGACAGATAGATTTTAATTGTAGTTTTAGCCGGTGGTATCTCGACCCCTATACCTATCCGGAGTGGTATTGCAGTAGGCAGTCATACCTAGGCGCATTATATCAGATTTAAGTACGGAGTTATAATAATCTGCATATACTTAAGCCAGCTAACGCACAAGTTCTGAGTGGAATGGGTTCAAGTATTAACAAACTTCGCATTGTAAAATTAACAAAGGTGTTTAACAAGAATGAATAAGCGTTATCTGAGTCGGTGCAAGATTTGATTGCCATTTAGTTGATAAACTAAACAGATTTTTGGGTCCGCTGACTTAAAATGTTGTTTAATTTATAAGATTTTATATTTTGTCCGCTATCTTAAATTGTCCGTTTTGTGGTTTTTATAATATATTTTTTTCTTCCATGCTAGACTGGGAGCGAGAGAAAAACATAGAATGTGCCAGCTGCATTTCCTCCCGGGCATGCTGTAAAAACCAGCTAAGGGATCTGAGGGTTTCAGTTTATTGCATTTTAGGCGATGGGCTGGCAACCTGTCCCTACAGCAATATACGTACAAATTAATCTTGAATAACCCTCAAAACTTTGTCAGACGTGGCGGAACGATCTCTGTTTGGGTCGTTTACGCTTGCCTACCCCATTAGGGATAAAGGCGTGATTATATGTATGTATGTATAATTTTAATCTTTTGCGGCACTTGTTCTTGTTGTTTTCACCTAGCTAATTGTATTATTTGTTTCCAGGGAAAAATCGGGAACAACGCGGGGACATGGAAGACGACATCAATGTCTTGGCGCCAGCCGGCCTGCGACTCGTGCGCCACCTAGACGGCTACACCCCTATTGTACCAGCTCCGGTCAGTAATATCCCTCACCAAAATAAATATATAAATATCAGCCTCAACCATAACCTAGCTTCTTTTCGCACATGTAATTCACATTTATGCTTATTACGGAATAATAATAGTAGAGCATGCCTGTTCAGAGAACTGAATAGGTTGCCATGCTGATTTTATCTCTTTTAACAATTGGCTTCTTTGGGCGATTGTGAGTAATACGCATAAATACAGTAACTAACAATTAGAATTGAGATATTAATACGTTTTTTTTTACTACAGGCTAACATAAAGGATAACAAAGTAAGGCGTACTAGTTTTTAATTCATTGAAAATAATTTATAATAGGGAGATGAAATGTTTTTATATTTGTTTTCATTTAAAAAAACTATGCAGAATACGGTACAAAAATATAATAAAATTATATAGCATTGCAATTGATCGGAAAAAATACGGTTTCAAATTGACAGTTCAAATTTTCGCGTCAAAACGGACCTATGGTTCCGTTGACGTCATTCCTGTCCTGTCACTGGCCAAGGGTTGCCAAAAAGTGGTAAATTCCCCAACATGTAGGAATTTCAAACAGAATGGGGAACATTTGGGGAGATGCGTGGAATCAAGGAATTTCGATTCAAAGCACAATTTTCTCCGAACTGCAGTGTCCGATTTTAATGCACGAAGGTGTAGTATAAATATCCCTACATAAATACATCAACAGTATTACTATTTGTTCAAAGACCACTTTCGCCGCGTCTCCTTTGAATCGAAATTCCTGGATTGCCTGCATTTTTCCCGCGTTAATGCTCTCCCCAAAACTTCCCCCTTTCTTTTTGGAATTCCCTTCATTTTGGGGAGTTCTCAAGTTTTTGGCAACTCTCGACCAGTGACAGGACAGGAATGACGTCATCACAACCTTAAGTCCGATTTTTCAAAACTGACAATTTGAAACTGCATTTATTCCGATACATTGCAATGCTTTTTTAAAAAATATTTTTGTTGTCTATTCTACATTGAATTCTTTAAAATGAAAACGAAAATAAAAATATTGCATAACATTGCATGTTTGTTCCCTATAATAATAATACTCGTATGGAAAATTCTAACCAAACTATTATCTTTTTTGTTTTCTTAGCCTACCACGGAGACAAGAAAACAAGTAAATAGTTTTAATTATTTATTAGTTATAGTTATTAAACACCTTCTTATTCAAAATTAATCATTGTAAATACCGTGATGACGTAGGTATTATTTAAAAACAAAAATAATTAAATGGAGGCAATTCTGGACGCTCTATTCTTAGAAAGCGCTGTCACTTTCATATCTTTGACATAAGATCAGGATAGCAAATACACACATAATTTTGACATTCTTGATCTAATATTTGCTTCCTTATATTACGTCAAGTAAGCGGTCTTATGTCAGATTAGGAATGTCAAAGTCATGTGTTTATTTGCTATCCTGTTCTTATGTTATGTTAAGAAATTGACAGCACTAGCTAAGAAGTAGAATTAGGATTATGTCGCGATAAAATCAGATATAGTAAAATGTTTAAAATAGTCCTAGGTTTATATTGCTTTATTTATATCGGCAATCATAGTTCTAAATAACACCAAGTATAAATATGTAACTACTTTTTTTAAATATAATGATAATATTGCACTAGCATGTTTCCTATTATGAAAATTCACGGTAAAACTTAACAAATTATAAATACAGATATTTAAATTAATAATACTCTTTTGGAAAATTCTAACGAAATTATTCTCTCTTTAATTTTCTAAGCGCAAAAAGGGAAAAAATAATGTAAGTAGCTTTAATTAATTATTAGTTATAGTTACTAAACACGTTCTTAATCATAATTATTTCTTCCATGCTGGACTTACCCTTAATGGGGTAGGCAGAGCGTAAACGGCCTAAACAAAGGTCGTTCCACCACGTCTGACAAAGTTTTGAGGGTTATTTAAGAAACCCTCGAATCCATTAGCTGATTTTTACAGCATGCTCGGGATTATATGCGGCTGGCACATTCTATGTTTTTCTCTCGCTGCCAGTCCAGCATGGAAGTTCAAATTATTTATACAGATATTTATATTAGTAATACTCTGTTATAATTATGACATGTACTCTTATGGAAAATTCTAACGAAATTATAATTTTTCTTTTATTTTCCAAGCCAAATCTGGCAAACAAAAAGGTAATTAGCTTTAATTCATTATTAGTTATAGTTACTAAACACGTTCTTATTCAAAATTATTTCTTCCATGCTGGATTTACCCCTAATGGGGTTGGCAGAGCGTAAACAGCCTAAACAGAGGTCGTTCCGCCACGTCTGACAAAGTTTTGAGGGTTATTTAAGAAACCCTCGAATCCATTAGCTGATTTTTACAGCATGCTCGGGATTATATGCGGCTGGCACATTCTATGTTTTTCTCTCGCTGCCAGTCCAGCATGGAAGTTCAAATTATTTATACAGATATTTATATTAGTAATACTCTGTTATAATTATAACATGTACTCTTATGGAAAATTCTAACCAAATTATAATATCTATTTTATTTTCCAAGCAATCCAATCTGGCAAAGAAAGAGGTAATTAGCTTTAATTCATGAATAGTTATAGTTATTAAATACGCTCTTATTCGAATTTAATCAATGTAAATACCGTTATTCATGATGAGGTATTGTTTCAAAAAATGATTGATTTAAAATAAAAATAACACAAAATACGTTCTAAATTTGTTTGATATTCAGACATAGAAAAATTTAAAAAATATTCCTCGGTTTATATTTCTTTAAGTATATGGGCAACCATAGCCTCTAAATAACACCAAATAAAACTTTAGACCTACCTACATTAGTTTGTTGTTCAATCTTTGAACTCAGTATAATCTTAATATCTAACCAAGTCATAAAGTATATTTTATACAATGTAGAATTTTCTGCTTATGGAAAATTCTAACGATACTAATATCTGTTTTATTTTCCAAGCCAAATCTGGCAAACAAAAAGGCAATTCCGCCCACTAAGACAAATCTGGCAATGGGAAAGGTAATTAGCTTTAATTCATTATTAGTTATAGTTATTAAACACGTTCTTATTCAAAATTATTTCTTCCATGCTAGATTTACCCCTAATGGGGTAGGCAGAGCGTAAACGGCCTAAACGGACGTCTGACAAAGTTTTGAGGGTTATTTAAGAAACCCTCGAATCCATTAGCTGATTTTTACAGCATGCTCGGGATTATATGCGGCTGGCACACTCTATGTTTTTCTCTCGCTGCCAGTCCAGCATGGAAGTTCAAATTATTTATACAGATATTTATATTAGTAATACTCTGTTATAATTATAACATGTACTCTTATGGAAAATTCTAACGAAATTATAATTTTTTTTTTATTTTCCAAGCCAAATCTGGCAAACAAAAAGGTAATTAGCTTTAATTCATTATTAGTTATAGTTATTAAACACGTTCTTATTCAAAATTATTTCTTCCATGCTGGATTTACCCCTAATGGGGTAGGCAGAGCGTAAACAGCCTAAACAGAGGTCGTTCCGCCACGTCTGACAAAGTTTTGAGGGTTATTTAAGAAACCCTCGAATCCCTTAGCTGATTTTTACAGCATGCTCGGGATTATATGCGGCTGGCACATTCTATGTTTTTCTCTCGCTGCCAGTCCAGCATGGAAGTTCAAATTATTTATACAGATATTTATATTAGTAATACTCTGTTATAATTATAACATGTACTCTTATGGAAAATTCTAACCAAATTATAATATCTATTTTATTTTCCAAGCAATCCAATCTGGCAAAGAAAGAGGTAATTAGCTTTAATTCATGAATAGTTATAGTTATTAAATACGCTCTTATTCGAATTTAATCAATGTAAATACCGTTATTCATGATGAGGTATTGTTTCAAAAAATGATTGATTTAAAATAAAAATAACACAAAATACGTTCTAAATTTGTTTGATATTCAGACATAGAAAAATTTAAAAAATAGTCCTCGGTTTATATTTCTTTAAGTATATGGGCAACCATAGCCTCTAAATTACACCAAATAAAACTTTAGACCTACCTACATTAGTTTGTTGTTCAATCTTTGAACTCAGTATAATCTTAATATCTAACCAAGTCATAAAGTATATTTTATACAATGTAGAATTTTCTGCTTATGGAAAATTCTAACGATACTAATATCTGTTTTATTTTCCAAGCCAAATCTGGCAAACAAAAAGGCAATTCGGCCCACTAAGACAAATCTGGCAATGGGAAAGGTAATTAGCTTTAATTCATTATTAGTTATAGTTATTAAACACGTTCTTATTCAAAATTATTTCTTCCATGCTAGATTTACCCCTAATGGGGTAGGCAGAGCGTAAACGGCCTAAAAGGAGGTCGTTCCGCCACGTCTGACAAAGTTTTGAGGGTTATTTAAGAAACCCTCGAATCCATTAGCTGATTTTTACAGCATGCTCGGGATTATATGCGGCTGGCACACTCTATGTTTTTCTCTCGCTGCCAGTCCAGCATGGAAGTTCAAATTATTTATACAGATATTTATATTAGTAATACTCTGTTATAATTATAACATGTACTCTTATGGAAAATTCTAACGAAATTATAATTTTTTTTTTATTTTCCAAGCCAAATCTGGCAAACAAAAAGGTAATTAGCTTTAATTCATTATTAGTTATTAAACACGTTCTTATTCAAAATTATTTCTTCCATGCTGGATTTACCCCTAATGGGGTAGGCAGAGCGTAAACAGCCTAAACAGAGGTCGTTCCGCCACGTCTGACAAAGTTTTGAGGGTTATTTAAGAAACCCTCGAATCCATTAGCTGATTTTTACAGCATGCTCGGGATTATATGCGGCTGGCACATTCTATGTTTTTCTCTCGCTGCCAGTCCAGCATGGAAGTTCAAATTATTTATACAGATATTTATATTAGTAAGACTCTGTTATAATTATAACATGTACTCTTATGGAAAATTCTAACGTTTTGTTTGATAATCAGACATAGTAAAATTTAAAAAATAGTCCTCGGTTTATATTTCTTTAAGTATATGGGCAACCATAGCCTCTAAGTAACACCAAATAAAACTTTAGACCTACCTACATTACTTTGTTGTTCAATCTTTGAACTCAGTTTAATCTAAATATCTAACCAAGTCATAAAGTATATTTTATACAATGTAGCATTTTCTCGTATAGTAGGAACACTTTATGTAGAAGTCCAATGCCCTGTTAAGCCAAAACACTGTAATTTATATTTATTATTGAGCTCAGAGTAGAATTATGCATGTATTACGGTTTACGGTGGGGTGATCCTAAGTGCAAATTTAAATATCCCTCAAAACCTTGTCAGATGTGGCGGAACGACCTTTGTTTAGGTCGTTTACGCTCTGCCTACCCCATTAGGGATAAAGGCGTGATTATATGTATGCATGTATGTAAAAAAGTTTCAATATTTGTTGGTAACGCTATCATCATCTTAACGAGTGTATTCTCAAGTCGAATAACGACCCGATGAATCCTTTTGTCGTCAGAGTAACGCTATGTTAAAATGTCATCGATCATAATCATAACATAACATTTATAACCTCTTAGTTATCAAACCACATAAATAGGCCACGTAGTTATTGCATATGTATCATTTTCAAAGTTTCATGTGATTGCACTTAGTTATTTCTCTCTAAACTCACTATTGTGAAACTAAACGAAAATGCACAACTATCACCAGAAATTTCTTTCAGTAGACGAAAAGAATAAAAATTGAGCCTCCCATACAAAATTGATCGAGAATTTGTAGGGACCAAAAAAAAAGTAAAAGCCAACATTATTATTTTTTACTTCCGAAAAAAAATCCTGCTGATTGTCATTCAGTTCCGTTGACTGAGCAGCCCCTATCAGTTTGCGAGACGCTGTCCCTTACATTCCGAATATATATGTCCCGCGCACCTCTTCACATAGTTTTATTAATTATTGCTTTAGGAAAAACAATTCGGGCTATAAATAAACACAGAAAAACACAGAAAAATACGAATTGATTATATTATATTATTTTACATACACGAGAACGTCTGCATATTCTAGGCGACTTTAATGCCTTGGTAATGATTGCGTTGGAAAGCAAATCAAAAACGGTCAACACCTCTTAGAATTTTGCTCATAATACCAGCTGTGCGTTACTAATACATATTTTAAAGACAAAGAAATGCGAAAAGTTTCCTGGTAACACCCGCGCTCTGGACACTGGTATCAGATGGATCTTCCTCTAACTAGGAAAAAAGACTTTCGAGAGGTCTTACATACACGATCTTACCATAGTGCAAATTGCGACACAGATCACTCTCTTGTAGCTTGCAGGGTCCGACTGACTCCAAAAAGATTCACTCGGCTAAGCCTCCTGGAAGGAAAAAGCTAGATATTCCTAAGATCACAAATCCCGAGTCAGTGGAATCTTTTTAAGTACTAGTAAAACGAGCGACGGCAACATGGGATGCAGATGCCCCTTTACGAAGAATGGGTGGCAACTAAGTCTCTTTTAACTGAGACCGCTGGTAAGGCCTTCGGATATCAAAAAGCAAAGGCACCAGACTGGTTCTCAGAAATAGGAGACGAAATAGTTCCCCTAATTGCACATAATCGACAACCCGCTGCTAACCATCGCCTTGATCCCAGTGAAAGATCTAAATCCATACTCAGAACAGCCAAGGCTAATCTACAGCGAACATGCCAGTTCGCCAACACATATTAGATAGAGCTGTGTGCGAGTATACAGCAACGTGCAGTTATAGGAAACTTCGCAGGTGTTAACACAGGGATCAAAAGAGCAATTGGACCTGTACCAAAGAAGAAAGCTACACTGAACGAAAAAGATGGTTCTGTAATAAGGGATACTGATCGCCATTTGAATCGCTGGGTAGAGCACTACACCGAATTATATTCGCGCCCTGTTGACATCAATCCAGAAGCAGTGGAAGAAATTCCTTAGCTTGCAGTTTGGACCGAGCTCGAAAACTTATTGACTGTTAGTGAGCTAAAACTTCCGGTTAACAAGCTTAAAAGCGGAATAAGTTCGGGAAATGACGGTATTCCTTCAGAAATATTAAAAATTAAATACGTTCTTCCGATACTACACAACTTTTTGGCAAAATGCTGGAAAGAGCAAAGTTTCCCTCAAGATAAGCGCGATGCGAACATCGTCATCCTCTATAAGGGCAAAGGTGACCGCGGCGATTGCAACTGCTACCGCGGCATTTCCCTCTTCAGCATTGTCATTCTAATAGCAAACTCTACACCAGAGTCATTCTAGCCGAATTGCTGATCGCGTTTATCCTGAGGCCCAATGTGGATTTCGATCTCAACGCTCCACCACAGACATGATTTTAACAATTCGCAGTCTGCAAGGAAAGTGTCGTGAGCAAAATTCTCCCTTGGTAATGGCTTTCGTACATCTAAATAAAGCATTCAATACCGTTAGTAGGGAAGGACTATATATACTGCTCTTTGAATGATGGGCTGCTCACCAAAACTATTAAATTTAATAAACTCATTCCACCAAAATATATAACCCCTAATAACGGAACCCCTCATTATTTTTCATGGTAAAACATCATCAGCCGCCTATGATTTGAGCTTACTCCCCGTACGACAAGGTTGCGTTCTAGCACCGACGTTGTATGGCATATTTTCCTCCTTGCTTCTGAAAGTTGTGTTTGGTGACGCTCAGCAGGGTATACATCTACACAACCAAGCAGATAGTAAACTTTACAACTCCTCTATACTCAAGTCTCGAACTAAGCGCGATGATTTATACATCGATAGCCTACTCTTTGCCGACGACGCAGCTTTTGTTGCCAAAACTTGCAAACGATGATGGACAAGTTTTCCCGAGCATTCTTCTTATTTTCCATGTCGATCAATGCAAAAAAGACCATGATATTAGCGCGAGGTTTCTGCCATAAACAGATAGTGCTGTTGGATGGCGCGCCTTTGGAAGTGGTCGATAAATTCTGCTACCTTGGTTCGATAGTGTCGCGCAATCTCTCGTTAGATGATGAGATTCGGCACTCGCATCGGAAAAGCAGCTACGACGTTCGGGAAGCTAAGTATAATAGTTTGGAACAATAAACATCTCGACATCAAAACCAAGATGATCGTGTATCAAACATGCATCTTGAATGCTCTCTTGTATGGAGCTGACACTTGGACGTCGCATGCCAAAAAAGAACGGCGTATAAACAATATTATGCGCCGTCTTCAGAACATTCTCGGCATCACCTGGAAGGATAAAATCCCCAACGAGAAGACATTAGATACAGCACAGCTTCCTAGTATAACAACGTTACTAAAGCAAAGACGACTGAGATGGCTTGGACACGTTCACCGCATGGAAGCCTTTCCGTTACCCACGCAGATCCTTCTGGGAGAAGTTGCATTTGCGAAGCGTAAAGTAGGAAGACCCATGCTAAGATTTGAAGATATGATCACATTCAAGATCGATAGTGATAATTGGGAAAGCTTTGCCGAGGACCGTGACGAATGGAGGAAAATACTTGCTGACAAGCGATTGAGACGACATATAGCAAAAAGTGATGCTGCGGCCCCGGCAATACAAGGTGTACATACATACATATATTCACGCCTTTGTCCCTAATGGGGTAGGCAGAGCGTAAACGACCAAAGGTCGTCCCGCCACGTCTGACAAAGTTTTGAGGGTTATTTAAGATAGATTTGTATGTATATTGCTGTAGTGACAGGTTGTCAGCCCATCGCCTAAATTGCAATGTACTGAAACCCTCAGATCCCTTAGCTGGTTTTTACAGCATACCTGGGAGGAAATGTAGCTGGCGCATTCTATGTTTTTCTCTTGCTCCCAGTCCAGCATTCAAGAACAAGGTGTAAATTTTTATAATTACAATGTAACTGGATGAACACTGCTTCTTAAGATACAGGTTGACCTAGTTTAAGAAGCAGGGTTTAATGTCATGTGCAAATTATTTAAAATTCAAAATCTGATTGTAACAAATTGTACTTTTCTCTTTGGTTTAATAAATTTATTATTATATATTATTATTATTATTAAATGCCGAGCGTGTGACCGTATTTGTAGTTCGCGCATATGGCTTTACAGCCATGAACGACACTCCAACAGACGCTGATTGTATCATCTGTAAAGATGTACCATGGCCTATGATGATATACATACATACATATAATCATGCCTTTATCCCTAATGAGGTAGGCAGAGCGTAAACGACCGAACCATAGGTCGTCCCGCCACGACTGACAAAGTTTTGAGGGATATTTAAGATAGATTTGTAGGTATATTGCTGTAGTGACCGATTATTTCACATGTCGTTTTCAAATTTGACCATTATTAATAGTTATTAGGGGTTGCCATTTCAAAGGATACTTTTAGTTACATACATACATATAATCAGGCCTTTATCCCTTACGGGGTAGGCAGAGCGTTAAACGCCTCGTAATAGGCGCTTCCGCCACGTCTGGCAAAAAATTGAGTGCCATTTTACATTGTAATTTGTATTGCTATAGTGACAGGTTGTCAGCCCATCGCCTAAATTACAATACACTAACCCTCGAGTCCCCTTTGCTGACTTCTACAGCTTACTTTTAGTTACAAGACATTAATTTATATAGTTTTGTGTTTGGATGTACACGTACTTAGCAATCACGAGCAAAAATTTAAAAAAAGTACAAATCGTAACACCGGTACAAATCGTAGTGACTTCGTCATGGTTAATATGTTCCTAGGGAAATTTAAGATATTAGCTTATTACTTTAGAAAAAAAAAGCCGTAACAAGCAGAACACATAAAATTGAAATAAAAATAAATGAACGAATAAACAACAAATAAATACACATTGCCTTTAACAATGATTGCTATACCGCGCGCACGCAATTCCTACTGGCAGATGGCGTCACAATTAATTTGCTTATATTTATTATGATTGCGAAGATAACTCTTCTGTATGTTACTTCTATATATATATGTATTCAAAACAAACCGAAAGAAGTAACAGACATATCACATAATATCTCATAAATATAATATTAAATAGAAAATATATTAACAAAATACTAAGTGTGACGCCATCTGCCAGGACGCGCGGTATTCCAGAATGTTCGTGTCGTGCGTGAGCGTGACGTCACATTGAAAGGGTGTTACCTAACGGCAAAAACTTTAACAGCTTATTTCTCCTTAACGAATCAATGGAAAATTAAAATAAATATACATCTAAGAAATTTGTTTCTGGCCTGTAATCGCAACATTTGAAACTATTCGAATTCATAAATAAGTATGCTACAAAAAAACTGGTCGTAAAGAAGTTTTTAACAGTAAAGATATTCCTTCTAATCTATTAAAACGCTTTCACGGTTCCATCGGGAACATATCCGTATTACGATTATTTAAAATCGCAACATAGCTTTTATTTAATCCGACTCGTAGTTTTTATGGAAGTAGCTTTTTGACGCGGCCACGGACGTAACCGCCACGCCGTAGCGCGCGCTGATTTGAACGATATTCTAAGGCATTACAGGCGATGGTTACATATCTTGAAATTGACCTGCTCATCTGCCGTTGGGATGCAATTTATGTCGCGATCTTGTGAGACTGCGACGGTGGTATACTTTGTGCTAGGTGTTTTCCGAAGTGTCGCATCGTGTATGCTTACTGCGATGTATTTATGTTGCAGAATGCCAAATTGCCCGAACGGGCTGTGAAGGACAACCACAAGCCAGTCATGGACTGCGCCTCCTACAAACCTACTGTGAAAGAAGAGGCTCCAATCGGGACCTTCGTTACTGTCGTAAGTTACCAATTTTGCTTTACACTAAAGGGAAAAAACATTCGACTTCAGGACGGTTTTTGTAAATTAAACCCAGAAAAGGGTAGTACAGCAATTCTTGGTTCGCTCTCGACTTGGCAGTTTCACTGTTTTTTTTAATTAAATAGCTAGAGCTGTTTGGTTGGCGACATAGATACAGTATTAAAAATCTCTTTATTCTTGCAGATCAAGGCTACCGATAGAGACGAGGAAAATATGGGAGGAAAATTGACATACCACTTGATCACGACACCTGGCGAAAAGCCGAGGTTTAATCTGGACCCGCATACCGGTGTATTAACAACTAATGTCGTAAGTATATTTAGCACTTGCAACATCTACTATAAGTTTTCTCTGAGAGATGTTATCCGACATAACCAAACTACCAACACAGCTAAGAGAATATTGGCCAAAGTTGTAGTGGGCTGGTTACATCTGTCGTAGAATTTATGTCCGTTAGTGCAGAGTTGCAGACAGGTTCTAGAGTGGAAAGAACACGATCGACAGACGTGGTGTACGTCCTGAATCAATTTAAATTTCCTTATTTTACTTTAATCTACAATGGTAAAAGTTTTTAAAAGTAGGTCAGTTAGTTACCAAGTTCTACCTAGTAATTAATAATAATAATATACAGATCTTTTACACTAATTATTATATTACATAATAATTTGAAATCTAATAACCTAAAATAATAAGTAATTTTACAACCACAATAGATTCATATTATAATAATAAACTACCTAAATGATTTGATGATGATCTTAAGGCTAAAGCATTAGAGGCCCAGCAGTGTGTTGATGATGATATTTTTTCCCCTATTCGTATCTAATGAATATTATGCTTTAGGTCTTTGACCACGACGAACCCTCGAGAGAGAAAGTGGTGTACGCCACCGTCCGCGCCACTGACAACGGGCAACCATCTTTAGACGTCGCTTGCACCATTAGGATTGTAATTGAAGACATCAATGACAACCCACCTATTTTCGACAAGGTGGTAAGTATCGGGGCACCGGGTAGCGTCTCATCTTACCCAACTATGGAGTAAGCATGCGGGGGAAATCCACTCACCAAACATTAGCCCTTTTTATCTATTGTCATGAAATTTCTGTCAGTATATAATGTTGTTATTTAAACACTTGTTTCATTTAATATAATATAATCCTACCGGTTTTTCGAACTTATAGCATCATCAGGGATTTTATACACATCATACACAACACATGAAACATTTTAACCGTTCATATTTCGAACGAAGTGCAACAATTGATATGTCAATATTGTTAATTAACTTTAGCTACAGGACGGGGGATGCAGGGAGATAACCTTAAACTTAAAAATTTAGTATATTCAATAAATCACAAGCTTAACTTAGTTCTAATTGACGCGACTAATAGCCGATGCGAGGTCTACGGAATGACGTGAAGTGACCTGAGTGAGTTGTAGTTGATGTCCTAAATAGTAATTATGTGAAGTGCATTGTCGGCAAATCTCGCTCGTGTCGTGCGTCACGCAGCAGCGCATAGCGACGGCGGGATCGGTAAATCTAGGTTTGAAGTGCCAGCAGTTACCACGGCAGGTACAGTTACACACTTATTAATAATATTAACATATTAATTGTTGCAT
Source organism: Scrobipalpa costella (assembly GCA_949820665.1). Lineage (NCBI taxonomy): Eukaryota > Metazoa > Arthropoda > Insecta > Lepidoptera > Gelechiidae > Scrobipalpa > Scrobipalpa costella. The sequence goes on along the minus strand of OX463295.1, from coordinate 7,740,109 downwards.
TTATTAATAATATTGACATATCAATTGTTGCACTTCGTCAAATATGAACGGTTTATTTACAATGTTTTATGTGTTGTGTATGATGTGTATAAAATCCCTAATGATGCTATAAGTTAGCAAAACCGGTAGGATTAAATTATATAGAATGAAAAAGTCATCATCATCTCCCTAGCCTTATCCCGTATCTTACGGGGTCGGCTACCTAATCCAGGGGATTGTTCGAGGGTACTAGTTTTTACACAGAGCGCCTGCCATCTGACCTCCGCAACCCAGAAGGAAAACCAGACCTAATCCTAGATTAGGTCAGAGTTTTCAAGCCGCCAATGCTTAGCACTGGCCTCTGATATGGCTTAACGACTAATATCTACGGTATTAAACGATATTAACCGGGACCAACGGCTTAACGTGCCTTCCGAAGCACGGAAAAAGCCCCGAATAGACGTACATATGAAATTCGAAAACCGAAAAACACATTGGTGGTGGGATTCGAACCACGATTTCCCGCTCAGGAGGCAGCGGCCCTATCCACTACACCATCGGGCTCATAGAATGAAACAAGTACAAGTGATTTAATTTTAAATCTTCTATTTTTATAGTTTGCCGGAGGTAGGCAGGTGGGTACATTATACGTCTTTCTATCTCTCCAGCTTAGAAGATTTTTAGAAAATATATGTATGTAAAAATTATAGACATTGATGTTGCTGAATTTATTTTTGCAGTCTTTTTAAACCTAAGTGTAGTACTTAAAACCTTTTCACATTGCGAAATTGTATGTGATTGCTACTATTTTCTGGAGATTTTTGACTCCCATCTTCACAACACTACACATCCGCTTTATTATTATTATTTATTATTCATAACATACAGACAAACATAAACTTACACAGCTTAGCACCATTAAACCAAGTATCGGTTTGTCTTGGTGCTGCACAATCGTCTATTGACTAATATCTTAAAAACTTAAACAAACTAAATTATCTAACATATTTAAAAACACAAACAATTCATATAGGTAGATACGTTAGCAACGCGCGATACTCGTGCCGTCAAATGGTCCTAATTGTGACCTATATGGTCCTAATGTAAACCTAAACTGTTCCGCCACGTCTGACAAAGTTTTGAGGGTTATTTAAGATAGATTTGTAGGTACATTGCTGTAGTGACAGGTTGTTAGCCCATCGTCTAAATTACAATATACTGAAACCCTTAGATCCCTTAGCTGGTTTTTACAGCATGCCCGGGAGGAAATGCAGCTGGCACATTCAATGTTTTTCTCTCGCTCCCAGGCCGGCATGGAAGAAAAAAAAATATTACTTTAAAATTTTTGATGCTGACTGTACAAATTATCGTGATCGGGAGTAAAATCTCTAGTAGGTTTTATTATTTGATCTGAAGCTGACCCGCGGTCCATTTTATTTTATTTCTATTTGCATGCTGCTGCATGCTTAGTCGAGACTGCCCCTGGAGGCGTTATTGGTAATCAATAATCATAATTTTCCGTGTGCAGTTGAGTAGGTAATCACTTTGCACATTTCGTGATTGGCTTTAGCTAGGCGCTCTCTTCTAGACATTGTTTTATAACACTGCACGCACGTCTATTATTATTTGACTCGTAGCATGCTTCGGAACCGAGTAGGCGACTGGTTTTGCCTTGAGTGACGACACGGCGTGTTCACCATTTTGTTTCTATGAACAGACAAGTAGTTATACAAAGCATAAGCAAAGCTTTCTGGTATTTGGCCTATGACACCAAGCACAGTTTTTCGTCGTCTAGGCCAATTTCACAATTTGTTCTGTTTCTTAAATATGCCCTTATGCCTGCAGGTTTACACGGAGTCGGTGCGTCAGGACCAGCCTGTAAACCAGGAGGTGATGCGGATCTCCGCGACGGACATCGATGACGGGATAAACTCCATTGTCCAGTACAGCTTGGACCCCAGCTCCCCTGACGCTTCCTATTTTAAAATCGAACGTGACAATGGACTCATCTTCCTGGACAAGTCCATTGACGTAAGTGTAACATTTAAATATATATATACAACGTGTAACAGAAAGGGTATATGCACCGGAAAGGATGTGAACCAGCCAATGAAACTGAACAACTTTCCCAAAGGAACGTAGGTCAAAATAAGAAAAGCGTGTGTAGTATGGGAAGTCAAACTTGTATTTTCTTATTTTGACTTATGTTCCTTTGGGAAAGTTTTTTCAGTTTCATTGGCTGGTTCACATCCTTTCCGGTGCATATACCCTTTCTGTTACACGTTGTATATATAGAATATTTCTGAGGATGCAAATTGACGATGCAGACGATATAGGAGCATGATTGCCTAGGTAATGCCTATTAACTCTTGCCCTGAAAAGCCCCAGTTTATAACGTTACGGGAACAGATCTCAGATTTCGGACATCTCAACCTGATGATTTCATCATTGATATAGGAATATACGGCCTGCCTGAAGGTGGCACCGGTAAATGATACTATGACTCGAAAAGTAAAACGCGGTGGTCACTGTGAGACTAACTGCCTCCGTGGTCTAGTGGCTAGTGCCATGGACTCCCGATCCGGAGGTCCCGGGTTCGATTCCCGGGGGGGAAACACAAAGTTGATATTTGAGAATTTATCACTGTGAATGTGAATTTTCTCCCAGTTTGGTTAGGATATTGCAGGCTGGATCACCTGATTGACCGAAAAGAAAAAGATTTCGTGCTTCGGAGAGCACGTTAAGCCGTCGGTCCCGGTCGCTGTCTTTGATAGTGGTTGTTACTCAAACCATGTCAGAGGCCTGATAGTTGTGCTACTAGGTGGTTTTAAAACTCTGACACCTGGAGACTCGATACCCACTTAACAGAAGAAGAAGACTGTGAGACTTCCATGTGCTAATTTGACTAAACGCCTTGCTCTTCTAACCAGATCACAGAAGTGCGAATACATCTGTCTGGTGGCTGGTATATGCAACACTCCTCAGAAGGGCTTCATATAATTCTTTGACATTTTTATTATTATTCTTCTTCTTCTGTCGGGTGAGTATCGAGGCTATCGACCCGATGAACCCTGGTGTCAGAGTTTTTAAACCGCCTAGTAGCACAACTATCAGTCCTCTGCCATGGTTTGAGTAACGACCTCTATCAAAGACAGCGACCGGGACCGACGGTTTAACGTGCCCTCCGAAGCACGGAACCCTTTTTCTTTTCGAACAATCAGGTGATTCAGCCTGCAATGTACTAACCAGACTGGGGAAAACCTCACATTGTGATAAATTCTCAAATATCAACTTTGTGTTTCCCCCTTGGGAACCGAACATAGGACTTCCGAATCGGGAGTCCATGGCTCTAGCCACTAGACCACGGAGGCAGTTTATTATTATTGCAATGTCATTATTAAGTTGATAAAGTAAAATAAAGAAATCTAATCTAATCATAAAAGCCTAAAAAATAACCCTTAAAAGAAACTTCTCTTTTGCCTCGATCTTATGTTCTTTTACCTTCGCAGAAACCCCCTGGCTACATGTTTAAGTTGAGTGCCATCGTGAAAGATATGGGTGAACCACCGCAGCAGAGTTCTATCACCCTGAACATCTATGTCGTCGAATCTAACAAGAGGAGTCCATGGTTCATTGATGCACCCATAGAAATCGTCTACCTCAAGGAGAATTACAACGACTTCGCAAAACCGATTGCCACCATACGGGCATCGTAAGTATACTCAGTATTATCATCAAATATACTAATGTTAAACTTGCATTTATTCCTTACGAGTAAGGTAGGGTACCGAAACCATGGAAGTCTTTTAAACACGCATAAAAAATAACGCCTATCTATATCCCTAACATGCTACTCATAGTATCAAGACTAAGAAAACCGTTTTATACACATCAGACATCATGAGATTTTTGTCTGTCTCCCCTTTTGTCCTTGTACCTAGATTTTCCCAGCCTAATGCTTAGTTCCGCGTTCTGACTTCCAAGATATAGAGGTGCGAAAATGCGTCGAAATTGTTCCAGGAAAGGGTAGTACGGCCGTGCCCGTGATTTGATTCGCTTTTAACTTGGCCGATTGAATTGTATATCGCTAAAGTGACAGGTTGTAATATCATATGACGGCGGATAAAAATGTCAGATAACGCATAAAACCACCGAATATGAATAAAAACCGGAGAGAATAGATCTCCTGTCCTTTCCCAATGTCTGAAAGTGACAAATAGATTTTATTTTTAGTTTTTCCCGGCAAATCTAGAATCGAGCCCAGTATTGTAGATATTGAACAGCTTTGTGACGCGTGGTATGTAACTTCTACAGCATGCTTGTGAAGAGAGGCAGCTAAAACATTCTAAGTTTTACTATAGCATAGCATAGAAGTTATGTTTACTTACATACATACATACATAAATCACGCCTTTATCCCTTACGGGGTAGGCAGAGCGTTTAACGCCTCGTAAAAGGCGGTTTCGCCACGTCTGACAAAAATTGAGGGCAATTTTAGATTGTAATATGTATTGCTATAGTGACAGGTTGTCAGCCCATCGCCTAAATTACAATACACTGTAACCCTCGAGTCCCTTTTGCTGACTTCAACAGCATGCCCGGGAGGAAGGGCAGCTGGAACATTCTATGTTTTTCTATCTCTCCCAGTCCAGCATGGAAGAAATGTTTACTTAGATTTTAATAATACCTTCACCAACAGTTCCAACATCCCGAACGAGAGCAAGGTCCAGTTCGAGCTGGTGAGAGGTCAGACCGAGCAAACCAACAAGTTCCAAACCTTCCTACTGGAGCCCCATGGTGATGAGGCCTACATCAAGATCGCCGACCATCTCGACTATGAAAGGGTTCCTGAATACTTGCTCACCATTCGCATTCAGGTAAAGTAACTATAATCATCATCAGTTTATATACGGCCCCACCGAGGGAGCCTACCACCACGTGGGCCCAGTACAAATTGGTCGACTTCGCACACTTAAGAATTTATTCGAAGGTGTGTTCATGTTTCTTGAAAATGTTTTCTTTCACCTATACGGTGGCGGGAAGAGCGTACGTACATTATGAAATGGGCAAACCGAAAATAAATTGACACCTAATTAAGTGGTGGGGCCTTCCGTACAAAAGGCAAATCATAGTGGATAGGCCCCCACAGTGTTTCTGATTACCGGTGTTTATTGTATACTTTTATTTTTTAAATATTTAGCTATTTATTTTCCTCAACAGAACAACTATCGCCTAGCCAACGAGACAGTCTTGGTCGTTAAGCTCATCGATGTAAACGACAACACTCCCATCTTCAGCGAGCTCCGCACTGGAACTGTCCTGGAGAATGAACACAATGGTACTCCAGTCATGCTTGTTCGCGCGATCGACAAAGACGGCACCCCCGCCCACAACCAGGTAAATATCCTGTAGCTATAGATGGCGCCATACAAGATCTGAAACGCGTTATCAAAGATTTCTATCTTACTGTCTTCCTATCCAACGTAACTCGGCCAACTATAGACGAGTCTACGCCATTAGTAAGATCTAACTAGGCCAAATGGACGAACCAATATGGCCATGGAACGATCTAACATGGCCAATGAAATGATCTAACATGAGTGATAGGACCATCCAACATGACTATTTAATCAATGGGACGAACAAACATGGCCAATGGGACGAATCAACATGGCCGAAAATGATCAGGTTATATCAGTATCTGGAGTAGATAGAGCTCCGATCCGGCCATATATAGAACTTTCTACATATTTCGCTTCCAGTCGTATTAGTCTAGCATATAAAAATATATTCACTTACTAAAAAAATGTTGGTTTCCACCAGATTACCTATGCACTGCTCGACAATTTGGATAAGTTCGCCATCGACCCAATCACTGGCAACATCACCACAACGAAGCCTTTGGATCGCGAGGAGCAATCCTTTTACAACATCATGGTGTCCGCTACTGACAACTCTGAGTCGGCTACGATCGCTGGCAAGCACAACACGGGCGTGCAGACTTTTCTCATCGAGATCGCTGACAGGAACGACAACCCTCCAAAGTTTACCCAAGAAACATTTATCGCGGAATCTATAGCCGAAAACACCAACATTAACGCGTTGGTGACCCAAGTTAAAGCCATCGATATTGACACAGGTTAGTTCTGGTTTCTTACATGCTTGCCTGGGAGCGAGAGAAAAACAAAAAATGTTCCAGCTGCATTTCCTCCCGGTCGTGCTGTAAAAACCAGCTAAGGGATCCGAGGGTGTCAGTATATTGCAATTTAGGCGATGGGCTGACAACCTGTCCCTACAGCAATCTACAATCTACCTACAAATCTATCTTAAATGTGTAACATTGAAGTACCATTGCTGTTATTTTTCTAAATCTCGTTATTTTAAAAATAGTTTACACATACATATAATCACGCCTTTATCCCTAATGGGGTAGGCAGAGCGGAAACGACCTAAACAAAGGTTGTTGTTAAGATAGATTTGTAGGTATATTGCTGTAGTGATAGGTTGTCAGAATATCGCCTAAATTACAATATACTGAAACCTCCAGATCCCTTAGCTGGTTTTTACAGCATGCCCGGGAGGATATGCAGCTGGCACATTCTACGTTTTCCTCTTGCTCCCAGTCCAGCAACCCTCTTTTACTTCACTTTAAAACAGGCCTAAACGTTTTTCAACTTTCCCTCCAGCTGCCGTCATAGAATACAACATAGTCGCTGGGAACGATGACCATGCTTTTACTATCAGCCGTCTCACCGGCGACATCCGCGTCAACAGTGAGTTGGACTACGAGGAGGTCAGCAACTACTCAATCCACGTGCGAGCTACTGACGGGATGTTCGAAGACTTCACGACAGTCATTATCAATATCGAGAACCTTAACGACAATCCACCCGTCTTCACACAGAACTACACCAAGGTCATTCAGGAGGAGCGGGTGTACAAAGATTGCGTTCTTCGGGTGAGTTTCTGGAGGAAGGGAATTGGTACTTAGTGATGGATGGCCTGTGTACTTAAGTTTGGAGCAAGTTATACTTACTGATACTTAGCCTTGTAAACGTAACAACTCATGCCATATTCCTCTTGTTGACGTGGTTGTTTTGAATCTATTGACCACGGCATTTGTAATTACTGATGGCCTTTGTACTTGAATTGAGTAAACAACTTATGGAATTTGTACTTAATTATGGCCTTTCTACTTTTTAGCTTAGTGCTTTCGACCCGGATATAGAGGATCGCAATGCGCCTCAAAATATTGTCTACTACTTGTTGAAGCCCGAACAGCAAGAATATGTATCGATTGACAACGACGGCTGCCTCCGCTTGACTAAGCCTCTGGACCGTGACCAGCCGAGCGGATTTGTTCGTTGGCAAATCCTCATCGTGGCTGCTGACCAGGGGGGCAAGTTGGGCTCCGGCAGCCTGCGATCCACCGCCGAAATCAATATAGAACTCACCGACATCAACGACAACGCTCCTTTCCTGACCAACGTAAGTAGCTATTTTTTATTCTTTTGACCGTTGTTCGTGAATCCTTATCATCGTAGACAATTTACTAGTAACTCCTTGCAGGTATCTGATCGTCTTTTTCAAGCTCTCACGGTTATCAAGATCACGATTTAAGATAGATTTGTATTTACATTGCTGTAGTGACAGGTTGTCAGCCCATCGCCTAAATTACAATATACTGAAACCCTGGGAGCCCTTAGCTGTTTTTTACAGCATGCCCGGGAGGAAATGCAACTGGCACATTCTATGTTTTTCTCTTGCTCCGAGGCCAGCAGGGAATAAACATTATAATGATTAAAAACTGGCTGTTAAGAATAGGGACACACTGTCGGCCATTGCAGAACATCTGCTGGAATCTGGACCCAATTACTGGCTAGAACTACACAAACCACAGATACTCTCAGTAGGACGCCATTACACTCCAAGGATGGTAAAAGAGGCAATTGAGATTGCGAAATACCCTAATTTCAATAGAGATTTCGAGCTGTCAAGTATGTAGAATCCGGTGTCTGGTATGTGCAAAAAACGCTCGCTAAATAGTGTACCTAAAAATTATACTATTAGTTTTGTGTGTCGTGAAAGTGTGCCAAGTATTAGTGCTCGATTGGAGGAGTCGTGTAATACAAATACAAACATTGGAAAACAAAACCGAAAGAGGGTAGACCGATATGTCACTACACCGCTCCCAAGTTCCTCAGTCGCTCCGTGATCATAACGCATGAATCTGCGTTGAAATATCGGACACTCATACAAAAATGGAAAACCTCGGTAAATTTCCCGTTTTTATTAATTATAATACATACTTACAGACATATATTTACTCACGCCTTTATCCCTAATGGGGTAAACGCCTAAACAAAGGTCGTTTCGCCACGTCTGACAAAGTTTGATGGTTATTTAAGATAGATTTTTGGGTATATCGCTGTAGTGACAGGTTGTCAACCCATCGCCTAAATTGCAATATACTGAAACCCTCGGATCCCTTAGCTGGTTTTTACAGCATACCCGGGAGGAAATGCAGCTGGCACATTCTATGTTTTTCTCTCGCTCCCAATCCAGCATGGAAGATTTAAACGTTTTTAACCTACGAATATTCTCGCGTTTCACATGATTCGCAGGGTAAGTCATCGAAAAACATAGAATGTGTCAGCTGCATTTCCTCCCGCGCATGCTGTATAAACCAGCTAAGAGATCCGAGGGTTTCAGTATATTGTAATTTAGGCGATGGGCTGACAACCTGTCACTACAGCAATATACCTACAAATCTATCTTAAATAAACCTCAAAACTTGGTCAGACGTGGCGAAACGACCTTTGTTTAGGTCTATTATGCTCTGCCTAGCCCGTTAGGGATAAAAGCGTGATGTTATGTATGTATGTATGTAAAAAGAGAGATCCGAACCGAACATATTACTTTCATATAAAATATCGTTTCGAAGAGATAGATTAACTTTATGATGGTATTATCTCGGTATTTTTATGATAAATTTCACGGTTGTTATTATCATTTTCAGATACGAATAATAGTTTTGTATGCATATACTCTATTCATTTTCTAGCATAGCTCCACAGTACGAAAAGGCACCTGTTTAAAGCCAGACGAAACCTTAATTAATTCTCAGCGCACCTCCGCGAGGAACTAAATTAAAGGGAAGCAGTCAAACGAAATGCTGTATTTAACAAAAGTTATTAGAGAAAATATTTCCAGATCACAATGGTGCTGTGATCTCTAAGGGTCAATTCGCACCGAGAAGCGATGAGACGCCACCCGGCGGCACTTTTCAACAGCCTGATATGCTAAAGCCCAATGCTCTTGAAGAAATTTTGCCAATCTAAAATTAACCGCTAAGCTCGAATTTTCAATGCGCGGACTGTATCACTTTAATTCAAGTTAATTGGGTCCAAATATACCTACCATCTAAACCTCATAAAACCGATATTAAGAATAGTCATCCTAATGATATACAATAAATAAATATGAAATACGAAAAAAAAAGAAATTTCGGAACTTTACTTACAATGCAAAAAGATTTACAGCACTATAACAATCTTTCCGCTGCGCGTCTGTCACTTCGTGGTGCAGCGAGACACACCTTCAAGCAGCTTCGTGCCGCGTCGCTTCCCTGTGTGAATTGGCCCTAAGTGGTATAAACTCGCGATGTTCTTAATCTGCCTATCAACTCTACATCTGAGGATTCCCCACATTTAAGGGCACCCGACATTTGGAAATTTCGTATAAGCCCCCGGGATATCCGGATACGTACACACTGTATGATCTTACCATATGACTCGTCTTTTTCTTCTTCCTAGCGTTTCCCGGCCTATAGGTAGCCTTGCGATCTGAGTCGCGGTGCACGGCAGCGCTGCCAGACCGCTTCGTATGGAAATGTATGGGTGGCTCATCTCGGCAGTGCTGCCGGGCGGCATTATAACTTTGACAGCTGTTATCCGCAATGTAGATCTCATCAAGACCTATAATTTGTCCCTACACTCTAGAATCAATAGTTTCATGTATATTCCTGCTTCCGACTTTTCCATCTAGATCCCCATATGAGCATTCATTTACCAATATGGGATTCGAGTGTATTGTAATTTAAGCGATAGGCTGACAACCTGCCACTATACTTGTGACTATAGTAATATACTGATCTATATGATATAGGAACGAACTTTGTTTAGGTCATTGACACTCTACCTACCTAATTAGGGATAAAGGTGTGATTGTATGTATGTCACAATTTGAAGCGAACGTATGTGGCGGCGCAAAAAGCTCCGCCAGTTGGGGACCTGTCATGGGACCCGTCCTTCTGTTGAATCTTTCAAGATAAATGAATGTAACGTTCCGAGTTCAAAACTTCACCCCTTGAAATAAGTCTTCGCTACTGCCTAATAGAATGATACCGCTGAGATGTATATCTTGTTTGCTATCGTTATTGGCCACTGCCTCTTTTTGTTTGACTTGGATAGCATGTATTATACTATACGTATATATTATTCCATGCTTGCCTGGGAGTGAAAGAAAAACATAGATATGCTAGCTGGTTTTCCTGTATTCTTCGGCATGCTGTAAAAACCAGCTAAGGGATCAGAGGGTTTCTGTATATTCCAATTTAGGCGATGGGCTGACAACCTGTCACTACAGCAATATACCGACAAATACCTATATCTTAAATAACCCTCAAAACTTTGTAAGACGCGGCGGAATGACCTTTGTTTAGGTCGATTACGCTCTGCCTATTCCATTAGGGATAAAGGCGTGAATATATGTAGACAGCGACGGCAAACATCGGAGCTGTCAGATCTATCCTCAGCCTCACAAACACAACCCGATAAATCAGGCTCACATTACAGCTGTGAACTTTTACATCACGTTACGTAAATACGACCATTTATTCCGTGTTGTGTTTTTCTGCTGTCAAAAAGAATCCTTTTGACCATTTCGGGCCACGTGGTCAGAGTTTCATAATGTCAGAGTTTCAGAACGTCATTAATTCAAATCGTCAGAGTTACAATTAGTCAATGTGCAGTCGTTATTAGGTTATTGTACAATGAAAGAAATAATTTCGTACTTATTTTATATTATGATGATAAAAACAAACAAAACTTGAGGGTACAGAAATCGAGTAGTCGAGCACCCTATTATTTTTATTCTGTCTCGAGATTGTCTAAGGATTTTCCATTTTTGTGTAAAAGCTTCGTTATAATATTAGAAGGCTATTGTACACCGGAATTTTAATAATAGCGTTATGATTAATTATTTTCTTCAGTCCTATATGAGGCCTCTTTTTCTATAAAAGTTTTCAGGGAACTCGAACAGAAACGCAAATCATTTCCCTGTTACTAGCACTGGCGGTTCATGTAGTTAATAACTGTAACTTGATTCTGTTGGACCAGTCTTTCGATTCATTGTGTTTTTAGTGAACTACGTTTTTTTCCCCTTCCATGCTAGCCTGGGAGCGAGAGAAAAACATGGAATTTTCCAGCTGCATTTCCTCCCGGGCATGCTAAGGGATTCAAGGGTTTCTGTATATTGCAATTTAGGCGATAGGCTGACAACCTGACACAGCAGCAATATACCTACAAATCTATCTTGAATGGCCCTCAAACCTTGGCAGACGTGACGGCACGACTTGTTTTAGGACGTTTACACGCTCTGCCTACCCCGTTTGTGATATCGCCACTTGGCTAGTATCGTCACCCTAAAATAATTTTGGTAAATAATGGAAAAATCTTTAAAGAAAATCCACTCCTCAAATTCGTAAAGACACAACGGAGTTTCCCTTTTACCCCTGAACATTATACGCTGTCTTATGTTCTCGGTAAACCTTAGGTATTTCACTCTTAGGATAGCGTTACATTTAAGTAGGAATTGCCTTGGGTGTACCCAGTTGTCAATTTTTCATGCAAATCACCATCCTATGGGTGTTCAATTTCTTATTTTGGCGCTACCCATATCCTTTAGACCTCGATATTGAAAGGGTACCCGAGCTCTTCCCGTGCACGAAGGTTTATATTGGACATCCAAGTGGGGATTCACTCGGTAAACGGAGTCTGCAGATGCGGGAATATACCTATTCGGCCAAGAAACGACTTTATTTGTCAAACTCGGAATGTGTTCGGATATAGCATTCGGTAAACTCCCGTCGTTTCGAATTTCACGATCTTTCTTCAAAGGGCCGCAATCCCACTGCTTGCCGGCCAATTATCCTGGACAGAAACGTACAAGACTTTGTTCATACGTGTGTTTTAAATTAAATAAACATACCACTACCTGGACCATTGTGTAAAACCAACTGCGCCGTGTAATTCGCGCTCACGTACGCTGATATTTCCGTAAAATTTTGTGTTTTATTCCGCTGGAAATTGAGCGGCCTTAAAATTTTCCTTTCCGCCTCTTTTCGTTACTCGGTTGCACAGGGTCATAATTAAATCTACGAAGACAAATGAAAAGTCTGCTGAAATTCTTTTTCGCAAACTCGTGCTTTTGTCTTTTGCGGGAAAGTCGGATGATAAATAACCGTTAATTGCGTATTATATTCTACAAAACGATGACCTTCAAAATCAGCTTACAAAATATTGTTTCTATACAGTATTGGTAACCCTAGCCTTGTGAATTGCATCTTAAGCAAAGAGAAGATTTTCGGTGAATCGTCGGCATTGGTCGCTTCTACTAATGGCGTTTCTGAGGGTCTTGATTATTAGATTAAAACTGCAGCTTACCCTCGTTACTTTGCTTATTAGGATTGATAGATTTTTCCTTTGTAAGAAACAATTATAGCAGGTAAATCACGCGGCTCTGTCGTTGGCTTCGACATCAATCCTTGTGTTTGTTGGCGGTCGTGTCGACGGATTACTGATGTGGTGCTTTCGGATCACAAGCCCTGTCGTGGCATGAACTTTTCACATCAAAACAGACCGAGTTACTTTTGAAAAATAACGATTGGATTTGGAATATCCCCACAATTTTCTTGATACTTTTTCGTCGTGTTTGCGACGGCAGTACTAATAAAGTTTTTTGTTTTACACAGGTCCAGCCTATAGTATGGTACGAGAACGAGCCAGCTGGTAAAGTGGTGACGCTTACTGCTAAGGACAACGATTCTATTGAGAACGGGCCGCCTTTCACCTTCAGCCTGAACGACACCGCGCCCTATTTTATCAAGACCAAGTTCAAGATCGAAGGTGAGTATGACAGGACAAACAGGTGACCACTGAAGCGATATGTAGTCCGGAGTACTCCAATGCTTAGTGAATTTTGCTGAGTGATTTAGCTAAGCGATTTTTTGCTATGACTTTTCGTTACCCATTTTGACTGCTAACAAATCTATGTATAAAAGCCATGTGGCCTGTTCTGCTGTGCTAACCGTGAGCTATTCAATATCCCATTGTTTTGAATAGCGTTTTCAAATAATCATCTACTCTTATTTAATAAATTAATTTCTCCCGGATATTTTCTACACGCGCTTTCACCGTTTCCGCTTATCCTATCTTCAATAGGGTACGAAACCGTTGAAACCGACATATTTCCTTCATAATACGGGGTGTAAGGGACAGCGTCCCACAAACTGATAGGTGTTGCTCAGTCAACGATGCTAAACAACTTCCACCAAGAAATAATTTCATCCCTTACACCCGGTATAGTTAAAACGCGGTAAACCCGACATAGGCTCGGCATGAGCTCTAACCGAGTTTGGAAAGTTCCAATTTGATTCGTATCCTCGGAAGCCGTGTGTATCACACTTGCGAAGTTATGTTAAGGGGATCCCCGGTGCACCCCAGCGCCATCATCAGTTAAAAAAACATTACTCACTGAAAACGAAGTATTAAGTATTGATGTTTTTTTTAAGCATTATCAATTAATAATTCAGTGTTCACTGCAGTTATAGATAGCAAAAGTGCTAAAAGTGGCCGTTTTTCGCAAATATTCTATCTGTAACTACAACTAACTATAAGTTGCAACTTTATGAGGTTCTAGATGCCCTTCATTGCTAGAACCTCAATCTGATCTACCCGATTTTCGATTGATTGTGTTTACAGCGAATTATGATGTTTTGACTGGTGAGGACGCCACTTAGCCCAGGGAAGCCCCTTAAGTTAGTTCGGCTTTTCAATGGTGGAAACTGTAATATCACGGCGCTACGTGATGCGCAAGAGTTTAACGTAATGTCATTTGGATCGTGTTTGCAAAACGAAATTTTTCACAAGAACTTAATTTATAAATACAAATTAGGAACGACTTCTTGGCTAATACAGTTATCAACGAATGGAATAAACTGCTAGAATAAGTAGCCTCAGCGCCAAACATTAACGCATTTAAAATCAAACTACATCCACACAAACATAAAATTAAGAAAAATAAAGGTCACTAAATCAACTGGATATAGGCATTATCAGTTGTCTTTCCACTGCCTGCCTGCTCAGGAATATAAAAAAAAAACAGACATGGAAATAGCAAGTCATGGGTAACGGTCGGTGTCTCGAGACGCAGATAACATTGTTGTATGGTCCACAGGCTCAGTGCTTTATTCTATAAAATCGTTCGATCGTGAAGAGAGGAAGGAGTACTTCGTCCCGATCGTGATCACGGACTCTGGATCCCCGAGGATGACAGGGACTTCGATGCTGCACGTCATCATTGGAGACAGGAATGACAACGCCATGGCCGGAGGGTACAGCTCAATTTTCGTCTACAATTACAAAGTAAGTGTGCCATTTTAGATTTGCATTAATTATGACGGGTTTTATATTACGTGTTTTTCATTTACGTACATATAGTCACGCCTTTATCCGTAATGGGGTAGGCAGAGCGTAAACGACCTGAACAAAGGTTGTTCCTGGTGGAGCAACGTCTGACAAAATTTTGAGGGTTATTTAAAATTGATTTGTAGGTATATTGCTGTAGTGACCGGTTGTCAGCCCATCGCCTAAATTGTAATATACTGAAACCGTGGGATCCCTTATCCGATTTTTACAGCATGCCCGGGAGGAAATGCACTGGCACATTCTTTGTTTTTATCTATGGTCGTTTACGGTCTGCCTACCCAATTAGGGATAAAGGCGTGATTATATGTATGTATGTTTTAAAAATTCAATTAAACCGGATGCTCAGTTTATTATCTTCATTATCATTCTTTATTTCCGTCTTCAGATAAAACCGTAAAGATATCTTAACTCCAGTTTGGGTTGGTACGCCTTTTGCCAACGACATTTCATATTTTAATACACCTACAGTGGCCGTTGAATACAAATAACTTTTTCCCACTTCCACCTCGAAAAGATCACATTTCGCGCCTAAATTCCGTGAGTAAAATGCCTTTTTATTCTTAAGAGAGGCAAAGTAGCTTTTTAATTATTTAGAATGAGGCAATGGATGGGATACGGTTTAAAAGTCATATTTTGACATAAATAGCAACCAATTTTTTTTTCTCCCACAACATAAGGGAAGGCAAAAAGCTTGAGACCATGCAGCCTAAAAATTAAATTTAGGGGGTGCGTTTCAAAAATTATTTTAGCCTAAAATTTTAATTTTGTGACGACTTTTTTGTTACGTTTTACTTGTTGTTATATTTAAAAAATAGATTATGATTTTGTCTGTAATACTACATGCTATACTATATACATATTATCTAAAACTATAAAATAAATAACATTTACTATTAATTTTAGATAATATTTTTTTAGTTTTTTGTTGATGCAATTCCGAAACGCAACTTAAAAAATAAACTAAATTTTCTCACTGGAAGTGGGAAAAGTTGTATGTATCACACGAGAGCAAATTCATTTACATCTCGTGCTTTGAATCCTTCGTTGAGCTCAGGATACTATTTTTTTACTACTCTCATCGCTCGTGATTCAATTTTAGTATCCTTCGCTACCTCAGGATTAAAAATCAGCACTCGCAGTAAAAACGAAGTTTGCTCTCTAGTCGAACAAATAACTATATAAACCGACACTTAAGAATTTCAAGTCAGTAATCAAATTTGTATAAAGAACAATGCTAAGTATTTACTTTCTTTTTGGTTCTTGATCAAGTTTTCCATGATATAAATATAGTAAGTACATTACTTCGAGGTCGATAAAAAAGCAATTTAAGGTCTAGTAAATTTGGAAGGGCGAGATGCAGTTGAGGCCTTCCAATGCAAACGAGTGTTTTGAAAAGAGTGAACGTAGGTATTTCTTTTTAAATAATAAAGCTTTTCCCGAGAAAATGGGAGAAAAATTCTTTTCTTCTGGGTTATAGGGATAAATATTGGTAAATGGAATTTGACCCGTTGTACTTTAATAAATTAAATAACAAAAAACGAGAAACGCAGCTATATATATTGCAATAATATAATAGAAGAGTTTATGTACTAAACCACATACTTCTTAGAACTAAGAGTCTCGGCAAACTACGTATGTAGTAGACAAGACGAACCCTCAAAGCGAATACATTTATAGTGGGAAATGTCATTTAGCTTTCCGTTACCAAATCTCCTTATCTCTACCGAGAAATACGCCGAAATCATCCATGATGATCTTTATCGCTAACTGTTCAGCATGGAAGAAGAATTAACTCCTACAGGAAAAAACAGATACTTGGGGGTTAGGTTCGCTTGGTTTGTGTCCAGTTGGCTAAATAAGTTAGGGGGCGAACAGAGGCGTGACGGTGGCGACACAAATTTTAAAGTTATTGTGTCCAAAATACTATAATTTTCATAAATATTTTATGTCAATCGTCAATTGCAAGTAATGCTCCATTTTGTAACATAAATATCATAATTTATAATTAGTATCTTAGGTTAGTATTACAAATGCGCTAAAAGTGGGCACTTCACATTCATGAAAATGATTGTTTTTGTCACAAATAATTTATTATTAAATGATATTTTTTTAAGTGAAACGGTAGCTCGAAGCGTCAATAGCTACCAAGGATTAATGGCTTGGCCCAATAGGTAAATTAATTAATGCATAGTTCTGAGTGGTTCGAAATGGAAGCATATTCAAGCCAGCGATGGACCGCTGTCGAACCATGGTAATGGACTCTAGGTAAACCGACTATTTAACTGCAGCTATAAAACTTATTATTTTTTGCACCTGTATTGACTTTTTCCACGAGCCGTTAGGCAGACTTTTAGATATTACCTTTGACATCAAGCCCGGCATAAGTTAAATAAATAAAAATAAAATTAATCTGCAATCCGACTGCCAAAACGTAGTTTGCACGACTGCATTGATACTGCACATCAGGCGGCTTGTTTCACAGGCGCTGCGCTTGTGTGCGTGTTATAAGATTGTCAAATTCTGTTAAACCGGCCATAGTTATTTTCACTTGAATATACAGGTACCTAAACAACGTGATTGGTAGGTAGGCAATTACTTATAAACATTACTGCGTAAGTACTGACGGTACCAAAAAAAATATCCTTTGCAAATTCGAATGATAATACCACATACGTACTACAATCACTAAGTAACGCGGAACAATCACGTTATGCCTAATATTTTACCATATTACACACATAAACATATCATACTCATCACCATAGTTCACAAGTTTTAAACCTCACTGCCCTTAACTCGAGGACGCGAAAGCACACGTCACGTGACCTCGCATGACGTTTCGTGCCGGGCGGGGTGAGGTAACTAGATCGGGTGCGGGGCGGAGAGTGGCCATTCTGTACGTAGTACTATATGAATTTTGTGCCATTAGTCCAATATAAATCCTGTGTCATGTTTCAAAGTGGTGTAACCACCTCTTTACTCCCTATATTGTAAAACTCGATATCGTTGAGATGTGTTCCTTACAACGTGATAACGAGCGTCGGTTATAGTGCATCTTTTGATACGATCCACCACTAAGTCCATTATAGTCCGGGTTGTCAGCTTGTCTGACAGATTTTCTCTTAAACGGTAAATGGACTTTATTTACACAGCTATACATATATACATATAATCACGCCTTTATCCCTAATGGGGTAGGCAGAGCGTAAACGACCTAAACATAGGTCATTCCGCCAATTCTGACAGTTTTGAGGGTTGTCGCTATAAAAATACACTCAGGGTCAATTTATGCCGGGAAGCGACGCGAAGCTCCGCGTAAGTTCGATAAATTATAGTATGACGCTCTTGAAAAAGCGATCGTGGTTTCGCTTCCCAGTGTGAACTTAACCTTCGTATCACGTCGCTGCTTGAACCATCTCGCTGCACGCTCTTGAAAAGTGCACGCAAAGTCGCGTCGCGTCGCTTTCCGGTGTGAATGAGTTTTTCACTTGACAGCTAAGTAAGGGTTCATATATTTTTGCTTCAGCAGCACCAGTTACCGAGACAACTAGGGCACAAATTATCATTGCCTCTTAATGGACAATCCTCGATGAATAATTAACTTCACGTAGGATTCGATATAACCTATAAACGTTTGCGATAATGTCCGTGTTTTATAATAATACCGGGTGTAAGGGACAGCGTCGGGGTTGCTCGGTCAACGAAACTGAACAACTGTCACCAGTTTTTTTTTGACATACATACATTCATATAATCAGGCCTTTATCCCTAATAGAACCTAAACAAAGGTCGTTCCGCCACGTCTGACAAAGTTTTGAGTGTTATTTAAGATAGATTTGTAGGTATATAGCTGTAGTGACTGGTTGTCAGCCCATCGCCTTGAAATATACTGGAACCCTCGGATCCCTTAGCTGGTTTTTACAGCATGCCAGGGAGGAAATGCAGCTGGCACATTTTGTTTTTCTCTCGTTCCCAGTCCAGCATGGAAGTAAATTATGTGAATGTATATTGCTATATTGACAGGTTGTCAGCCCATCGCCTAAATTGCAATATATAGAAACCCTCAGATCCCTTAGCTGATTTTTCAGCATGCCCGGGAGGAAATGTAGCTGGCACATTCTATCTTTTTCTCTCCCTCCGAGTCCACCTTGGAAGTTTCTTTGAGAAGATGAATAACAAATTTGAACTCCCCATACAAAATGACCTCGATCATACAATTTGTACGGAAAATCATATTTTTTTTACTTCCTAAAAAGATTCCTGCTGTTAGTTGTTCAGTTCCGTTGACTGAGCAACCCCTATCAGTTAGCGGGACGCTGTCCCTTAAACCCCGTATACGGCTATTAAAATGTTAATTTTGCGCCTTAATGAAAGGGGGTTTACTACTGTGCGTATGAGTATAACCAGGAATTATGGTAGGGTAAGGCACTTTTTACTGCATTGCCCTGATTCCTCGGCTATAGTACCGCAGCTGGGTGTCAAAATATTTGTTCACTGAGGGCCGATAACGCGGGTCTCCTAAACAAAAGAACATTTGGCAAAGTTTTCTCGAAGTAACTTACGGACTCCTTTTTCTCCCATTTTCGACCTTATCAGGCTGTGCCTACCCCATTAGGGATAAAGGCGTGATTATATGTATGTAAGTGGCTCGTACTTTTGAATCTCGAACTTGAGAGCAATATTAACTATAGATTTGACAGGCCGGTTTGTACTGAAATGACATTTCTGATACGAACTCAAACTCGCTGTCACTCTTGAGAGCTGATTACAAATACTGCCCCGTATGTTAAATAGTCAAGTGATTCGTCTATACAAAAACCATGTCAGCGGCCTATTACTTGTGCTATTAGGCAGTTCAATAACTTTTGACACCATTTTTCATCCGTCACTCGATAAGAAGAAGCACAATACAATACAATAATTCTTTATTGCACCAAAATTATTGCAGATACAAAAACAAATAAAAGAACAGTCAGTACAATATAGGCGGCCTTATTGAAGCACAAATTCTGTCAGTCGGCTGCTGCACTAAAATTTGCTTAAAGTTTCCCCGTCGTGGTTGCAGTGTATTTGAACCTCCCCCGGGTTATACCTCATATAACTAAGTTATGCGCCTGTTTACGCCACAACTGAGCTAAGTTGCGCTTCTATGAATTTTGTCACCGTCTATCGAGCAAGGATAACTGCATTGTTTGAATAATTTCAACAGTCCTGTTTTACAAAAGACAGGGTACACTGTACAGAATACGGGGTACACTGTACAAAATACGGGGTACACTGTACAAAATACGGGGTACACTGTACAAAATACGGGGTACACTGTACAAAATACGGGGTACACTGTACAAAATACGGGGTACAGTGTACAAAATACAGAGTACACTTGTAGTACAGATGTTTTATCTCACGAATGCGCGTGCGCCATGCCTACTTGTTTGTGTGATCTAACACAATGCACGTACCAACCAGTTTGGCTTAATTAGAGTTAGTTACGCACATAATTTACTTCCATGCTAGACGGGGAACGAGAAAAAAACATAGAATGTGCCAGCTGCATTTCCTCCCGGGCATGCTGTAAAAACCAGCTAAGGGATCCGAGGGTTTCAGTATATTGCAATTTAGGCGATGGGCTGACAACCGGTCACTACAGCAATATACCTACAAATCTATCGTAAAAAACCCTCAAAACTTGCTCAGACGTGGCGGAACGACCTTTGTTTAGGTCGTTTACGCTCTGCCTACCCCATTAGTGATAAAGGCGTTATTATATGTATGTATGTAGAATTTACGCGCATTTCTGCATGTAGCCGCACCGCTATAACCGATCCCGCGTGACGCGCGATAAAGCGATATCGACCAGTGATAGCGACCATTATAAATACCTACCGACTATTGTTTGTTTTATATATAGAGTTGGATATTTTAAAATATTTTTATAGGCTCCTTTTACGTTACTGAAACATCCCCTAAGCTATGACACGCAATTAAATTAACACCCTGTATATCTCTTAAGAATACTCACCTTATGCAATGTACGTATTTTTGCATTCATTGTTAAATTCGTCTAAAATCGCGTAAATATACGGCGCTGCGATTGGATGATTTGAAATTACAAATGTGTACATTTTATGGGTATTAGCATGTAGGTACGGATGTAGGTCTGAACGGCATAGAACTAGCATACATATAAATTGAGACCCAAGATTGAGACGCAACGTGAATTAGCCTTGAAAGGTGTGTTATAAAGTCGCTATTCTAACCTCTTTAATAAAATGTTCTGTGACATTGACTGTTTTTCCACTAGACGCCACGTCAACGGCACGGTAAAGGCATTACGACAATAACGTCGCGAATCCGCGGCTTGGTTTTTCCTTTGTTGTTCGACGGTATATCGTCCGTCTAGTTCCACTCCGAACGTACAATAACGCATGCAGTTTGGCAGTTCGGCGCCGAAACCGATGGGAAAAGAAAGAATAAAAGTAGAAAATAAGAAAGAGTGGAAAAGCGTGTCCATATAATATCATAGATTTTCATACATTATCTCTTCCATATTGGACTGGGAGAGAAAGAAAAACATAGAATGTTCCAGTTGCCCTTCCTCCCGGGCATGCTGTAGAAGTCAGCAAAAGGGATTCGAGGGTTACAGTGTATTGTAATTTAGGCGATGGGCTGACAACCTGTCACTACAGCAATACACATTACAATCTAAAATTGCCCTCAATTTATGTCAAACGTGGCGAAAGCGCCTTTGAGGCGTTTAACGCTCTGCCTACCCCGTAAGGGATAAAGGCGTGATTATATGTATGTATGTATGTATATCTCTTCCACGATACCGTGCCTTTACCGTTTGCCGTGGACGTGAGGTCTAGTGGAAAAACGCCCATTTCCCTAATTCGTATCCGACAGTTACTTAAACTGTGCTTCGCCGCCTTAATGAAGCTGTGACTCCACCGCAAATGCCGCGTTTATGGTTCGTTTACACTTGCAAAATACGAGAAGGCAGTTACTGGAACGCATAAAGTTATGTTATAATGATTACTTTTCGTTATTTTCTTCTTTGTTATGTATTTTAAGTTATTGAAATTATTAAGTATTTTAAGTCTTTCTTAGGTTAAGTTGCCTTGAGTAAATTTAGCTGAACTTAGGTAAAGCAATGTTAGATAAGTAACAAAGTCAAAAATAAGTAATGTTTAGCGAGAAATGGTCTAAAATATCGAGTATTTTCGTAATATATATGGTTGGTTTGAGTGGATATTTTTGAGGATTGCGAACATTTCTGACGCTAGACATAGTTGTATACTTCTTAACTGACCACCCTGTATTAGCAATACAAGGCAATGAATGAGATATTTAACGCGTTTTTCGGTTAAGTAGGCCAGTGCTGAAAAATTAAACACTGCAGAATTTTATGTTCTAGCTGCGACTGCGATTTCCATGCGGGTAGTTTCCATAGAGTGACGTCATACTTGTATGCAAGTATCACAATGGAATTGTGGCTGAATAAGTACGTGCAAGATCTGTTTGAACGAGGCACGCTTGACTCAATCCACCGAGTCGGGTAGTCGGGTAAACGGTACGGCGCGCCATTCACTCTAAGCCCGAATTATTCTCTAAAAGTTTTACGCAAAAACTTTTCTGTTCAAAAGATTGGGCGACCGGTCGAACCGCGTTTGGCTTCAACAATTCCAATGGGAACTTTGATCAGTTACAAACTTGTGCCTATAAAATTAGATTATTATTATACATACATACATATAATCACGCCTCCGTCCCAAATGGGGTAGGCAGAGCGTAAACGACCCAAACAATGATCGCTTCGCCATGTCTGACAAAGTTTCGAGAGCTATTGACAGGTTGTCAGCTCATCGCCTAAATTACAATATACTGAAACCCTCGGATTCCTTAGCTGATTTCTACAGCATGCTCGGAAGGAAATGCAGCTGGCACATTCTATGTTTTTCTCTCGCTCCCGGTCCAGCTTGGAATAATAATTATAATAATCTCTTATTAACTTATTATGCTATGAACTCTTTGTGAATGGTTCTATTAAATTACGTACCAATTTCTCTCTGAGGAATTTTCTTTTAATTAACTTTCATGTCGCTGTAGCTCTTAGGAACGGTTAATATAGGCGGGTCCATTCCTGTCAATATACGGAGAACTGTCAAATCAATATACAATTTCAAGATGGCCGCGTTAGTTCTTTTTTTCGCAACCTTAATTTAAAGTATGGTTGTACCGTAGTCTGCTCTGTCCGGACAGACTATGAGTATGGTATGACTTTATTTAAAAGAATTTCCTGGTGGAAATTGTTCAGTGTTGTTCCCCTATCAGTTTGCTGGACGCTGTCCCTTACACCAGGTATAGCTAGACGCCACCGGCTAAAGTTAAAATTAAAATATATCTGTCACGTTTAGATTAGTGATTCGATTAAATTGTATTTCGAGTACGGTAAACATCATAATTTTTAAATCTTGTTGATTTTGGGGTGCTGAATCTGAATCGGAGTTCTGTTAAGAAAATTTCGCGACACAACATAAAAATATGTTGTTTTTTGTAGGGAAAATAAAAAAGAAATGTTCTGAAACCTATCGTGTGTGGTATCCAATAAAAGGGTGTTTTGAGCTTATTCTAAAAATATATCACATCATTACATATCAATCACAAATTTAAAATTAAAGTGAAAATAATTCTCAAAATATATCAAGTTTGAGCTGCTCCAGATACGATATGATTTAATATTTGTCCGCGAACTATACCTACTTCAAATTATACGTAATATCCTCATAAATGCATCTCCAAAAAACTGATTTGGAAAATATTATGTTTTCATTGTATTTACCACACACAGGTTTCAGAACATATGTATTGTAATTTCCCATAAAAAAACAAACTTTATTTTTTTAATCCGTCATGAAATTTTGTCAGCAGAGCTCAGATTCTGCATGCCAAAATCAACTATAGTTGAAAAATTATGACGTCCCCAACACATTCCTTGCAATAACAGTTTCTTAACTGAATTATAGACTAATAAGATTGAAAAATACAGACGATTTATACCTACTTCATGTTTTTACGCATTTTTCATAAGATTATGGCGCGCATTTGCATGTTTCCCGAGTATTTTATCCGGCGGACAAAGGGGATGTAACCTTTTTGGCATAGTGTGAATGGCGGTCCTTATATTTTACATAAATCTTTCAGCGCATGATTAGACCTAAACTATTTGATTCTACAAACCTTAAAATACTCGGTGATATTTGTCTAAAGCGTCACATTACTGAGATGGTTCCACAAAAAAATTCCGTTATCTTTGATATAAAATATCTCGGTAATGTGACGCTTAGGCCAAAAATGTCTAAAAGATTTTTTCATTTCTATTTGTGTGTAGAATCGAATAGTTTAGGTTTGACCGTGTGCCGCGATGTGTTTTTTTTTAAGAACAAAGGGTACATTCTATGTTTTTATTTCGCTCCCAGTCTAGCATGAAAGCACTATTCACAGTATGCCTGGCTCCAAACATAAATGTTACATAACCTTTGACAGATAAAGCGTAAAATCACAGATTGGAGAGATTTTAGACGTGGAGAATTTAATCACCTGGCCCGTTTCAATCATTTTAATCTAATAGTGACGGATAGATTTTAATTTTCACTTTAGCCGATGGCATCTATAATCGAGCCCATTTATTTCACAATTTATCTTGTTTAACACGGGTCAGTAATTTAATGTGGAAAGCTACTAATGTACACGTAACAATCAGATGCGTTGATTACACAGAGCTATTTGGAGTCGATTAACACGATCCCAAATGATTACTCGGAAATAGGGGTGATCCGCGGGGTTGCAATACCGGTCCCTTTACGTCTTATTTTAACCGGTTTCATACTTCATTCACTTGTCTTCTTCTGCCTAGTGTTTTCCCGGCCTAATGCTAGGGTCCATACGCCATTCGCTTATAAGAAAAAAATATCTGTCATCACTACATAGTATAGTATAAAACAGAGTCGCTTTCTCTGTCCCTTTATCCCTATATAAGCATAAGTCTTTAAAACTACGCAACATATTTTGATGCGGTTTCTTTTAATGGATGTGTGAGTGATTCAAGAGGAAGGTTTATTTATATAAAACATGCATAATATGGAAGAGAAACACTGATAATTTCCGTGCGAAGCCGGGGCGGGTCGCTAGTACCTAATAAATCAGTTTTTAATAAGAAAAACAATAGTGTGAATGAACACTTACGTAAATTTTCAACTACATGAATATATTTTATGTTTTGATGGTTTATCCAAATTCATGTTCTATTAAGTTGTAATAAAATATATCCTAAAATGGGCTAAAAACAAGGCTAAAAACCACTGTAGGGGATTAAACGGTAAACAAGTGTTATTCATACTGGATTTCTGTAGCGGCTTTCTGTACTTATTATTATTAGTCTTTTTTAAACTCTCACGGACCCTCATACAAAAATGGAAAGCCTCGGTAAATTTATCGATTTTAATCATTATAATTATTATTATTTTATCTTGATAAACTATAAATCTGTAACTAAGTTTCCTTTAGTTTTTAAAATAATTGTATATTCGAGGCTTATGTACAAATAACCGTTAAAAACTGTCCAAACCTATATTTTTATCCGTGTATAAGCCCTAGTGATTTTCATTTTAATGTAACAAATGCCAAATTGACGTGTTATTAATTTTGCTCGTAGATTCGCATCGAATTATCGGGTGTAAGGGACGGCGTAGTATAAACAGGTAGGGGTTGCTCAGTTAACGAAACTGAACAACTTTCCCCAGGAAATTCTATAATGAACTGAAATCTTTTTTTGACTATTCCATACAAATTGTTTGATTGAGGTGAAACTGAAACTGGTGAAAGTTGTTCAGTGTCGTTGATTGACCAACCCCTTACACCCGGTATTATTACGAAGTAATGAATGATGGATGACTGATGATTATGAAGTACTGAGTATCTGTTAATCAGAGGAAATAAATGTTCTGGTTTATTAAGGTCGTTTTAAATCAAGTGCAAATGTACAGTCGTTTAAATTCCTAGTCGTTCCTCTACAATACAATTTAAGACTCAAGAGAGACCCTGTACTGCAATTTTACTTCTTTTGGCAGTTCAAATGCAGATGACACGATACGACTGCACGCCCTTTGCCCTTTTTGTAACTGCACGCCGACTGCGAACCAACTGCACGTTAGCAATTGGCATGCAGTTTCATTACAGTTGTACAGTCAGCAAAGTAGATCTGGGCAGGCCCGCTCGAAGCAGATAAGATTATTTCAAGAATCTTTTGTTATTTTTTATTTGATTAAATTGCGTAAATGTGCACAATTCCTTTACCGCAACAAATATACGAATTTTTATGAAAATCCATAAGTAATTGCTTGAAACAATCTCAACTGTCCAGCAATCGCCTTTGCTGACTACCAACTGCATCTGAACTGCTGTTTTACAGTCGGTCGCAATATCCATCTGTATAGAGTCGAGACTTCTGAAACTGAGACCAGTTGAAAACTAAGTGCGTTTGACAGGGTCAGTCTCCGGACACTGAAGTTGGCCGCGTGTACGTTAACGACCCTGATGATTGGGACGGCAAGGACAAGCGGTTCCAGTGGCTGCCTTCGTACGAGATGCGCCATCCCTTCTTCGACGTCAAGACCGAAACCGGCATGATCACCATGTTACAAGGCACGCCTAGCGGAACCTACACTCTGCGATTCAACGTAAGTATAGCTAGCTGCTTAAAAGGCCATCACATATCATGTGGCTGCCTTAGTACGAGCAACGCAACGCCTACTTCGACATCCACAGCAAAACCGGCATGACCACTATGAAGCAAGGCACGCCCATCGGAACCTGCGATTCAAGACTCGTATAATCGTAGAAGCAACATAGCCCCTACATTTGTTGACCTTTCACCCCAAAACGGCTGAAGGATTTCCATAAAATTTGGCAGGACAATAGTTAGTATCCCGGAGACAGATGTAGCCTTATTTCTACCGCAGGAAAAATCCTTGTTTCAACGGGAAAACACGTAGTCGTTACAAAAAAACCTGACTTTATAACCTACTTTGTTTTCCACAGGTCACCGAAGAGAACGAACCATTGGTGCCATTCCACTGGGTGCAGGCGGTTGTCAACGTTACCGTCAAGGATATTCCCGAGGAGGCCGTGGATAAGTCCGGCTCCATCCGGTTCGTCAACATCACCGGCGAAGAGTTCATCACTGCTGAAGCAGATGTGAGTAGAAGTGTGTTTTCTAAAGAGAGGACTTAGATTAGACGGGTCACTTGATGTTAGCAATCACCGCAGCCCTTGGACACCTGTAACACCAGGGCGCTCATAAATGCGCTATCTGCCTTTCAAATACAAATACAAAATACAAATCACTTTATTTTCACAAAAAACATTACACAAAATAAAAACACGCAATCAAGAATAACATAACGAACAGGATAGGTAGGCATATAGATATTTTTACAGAAGTGGAAAAAGGTGTGGACACAGCTTGCCTTATTTTAAATCCACCCTAAGTTAGGTGTACAGAGGATAGAAATGAAATAGCACAGAACAACATGAACTACAATTTGACAAATATTTGTAATATATATTTTTAATTGTAACAATATTAGGCACATCATGTAGAATGCTCGTTTATTGAAGACTGTCGTGTTGTATCGGTCCATGTTTGTTTTTCGCAGCCACTTAATAATTCGTCATATGGCTAGGGAATATCATTGGCATAGATTAGGACATTATCACAGCTCGGACACTCCTAACTATCATGTCATTTTGGTCACAAATCGACAGACGGCATGTTGCACTTGGCGTGCGTTTGTGTGCGGGTTATAAAGGTTTGTTATACCAGTCATAATCATCACTTGATTAATCTGGTTCTTGATTAAAAAAATAATATGGTTCTTAATAATAAAAATAGTTCACTGTAACTGAATAGTTAGAATAGATTAGGTTGCATATTTTGTATGAATTTACTTACCGTCTCTCATCACTGTGGAATCTAAAAAAGTTCCTATTGGAGTCATATCTTGTGGTAGAAAGACATCCGTACACGGAACAGTACCTAACCATCTTTGGAACACAAAACTTTATTATTTCCGTTACACTGGGAAATATGCGCGCGCCATACCCGCTAAGCGTACGCTCAATGTGGCCCACAATCCGGCGCGGAGTGTGACGTATATCGGACTGGGGAAGGGAGGTGAATGTCCATTCTGTATGTAGTACTATTATATTTTCTGTGACATTATACCTAATTGTCTGTAAGAAAGAAGTTTCCGTAAAGTAGACACAAAGTACGAGTATATATATCTGAGGCTTTAAAGTTGTTACTAATAGGCGGTATAAAACTCTGACACCAGGGTTCGTCGGGTCGTTAGTTGATTAAGTATAACCTGAATTTTCTCACCAGGGCACCAGCAAGAAAGACAAGTTGCACCGTCGCCTGGCCAAGCTGTACAACGTGTCAATGGATAACGTGGACGTGTTCACCGTGTCCTACAACCCGAGGGTCAAGGATCAGTTCCTCGACGTGCGCTACTCGGCCCACGGCTCCCCGTACTACACCCCGGAGAAACTCGACTCCATGGTCAGCAGCATACAGGACAAGGTCAGTAATTTGTATTTAGACAACATTATTTTCTGTTCTTTTCTTTTCCTTTCTTTTCTTTTCTTTTCTTTTCTTTTCAATTACATTAATACACTTGTTCATAATGTGTGTTTATTACAGTCTTACCCACAAACACTACCGCACTTGATATTAGTACCACTAATTTATTTTAATACATACATACATATAATCACGCCTGTATCCCTAATGGGGTAGGCAGAGCGTAAACGACCTAAACAGAGCGTAAAAAGTCGTTCCGCCATGTCTGACAATGTTTTAAGATACTAGATACTGTAGTGACAGATTGTCAGCCTATCGCCTAATACATTATAGAGAAACCCTCGGATCTCTAAGCTGGATTTTACAGCATGCCCGGGAGTGCAGCTGGCACATTCTATGTTTTTCTCTCGCTCCCAGTCCAGCTTGGAAGATTTTTTTTTAATGGTATCTAAAATGGTTTATTTACGGAAATGTTTCAAGACCTAAACTAAACGCTCCTCGCCCTGACTCCCTGTACTGGTCTCTTAAGAGAAAATACAATCCTACGTGTATGTTGGTCTATCGTTCCCAGTTCAAAAACAAAAAATATACTTTTATTTATATATCCGTGTAGTCGAGTAACTGGCACACGTTTAACCCCCGGTCTGTTTGACGGCGTCCCGCACACTCCCAATTTGTCACTTTAGTGGTCGAACAAGCGAGCAAGCCCTTGTCATATCGCCGCTTAAATAGGCGGCAAATATCCTGTCATTTCTATAACCGAGCTGACTGCACCGGCGGCGGATAGCGGATCTAGCAAGTGCAATATTAAACTACGGTTGGTGGAACTTAACCGTCAAGATATATTATTATTATATTCTTTATTGGGAAATTCAGTTTATATTAATACGTTTTTGAAGACCGTATATACGAGAGAAAAACATAGAATGTGCCAGCTGCATTTCCTCCCGGGCATGCTGTAAAAACCAGCTAAGGGATCCGAGGGTTTCAGTATATTGTAATTTAGGCGATGGGCTGACAACCTGTCACTACAGCAATAAACCTATAAATTTATCTTGAATAACCCTCAGAACTTTGTCAGACGTGGCGGAACGACCTTTCCTTAGGTCGTTTACGCTCTGCCTACCCCATTAGGGTTAAAGGCGTGATTATATGTATGTATGTATATACGGGGGTAAGGGACAGCATCCCAAAACCTGATAGGAGTTGCTCACGACACTTCTTCTTCTTAGCGAGTGGATTCTCGAACAACACTGAACTATTTTCACCAGGATTTTTTTTTCAGCAAGTGATATATTTTCTTTTTCCTACAAAATGACATCCATCTAGATCAGACATTTCGAATGAAATAGTATTTTTGACTTGTCATGCTCTGAAAGTGCTATTTTGTGGAGGCTATAGGCTACACAAAAAATATTTTTATGCACAAGGGCAAAAACGTATTGTATTTAGAAGTTGATCACTTATAAGGGAAAGAAAATTAGGCAACATTAAACAGCCAAACTTAATAAGAAGTTCATAGAAAGAACTTGTTATTTCTAATATTTAATTTATATTATTTGCCTTTTGTGATTTTACGATATAAATAGATATTAAAATTTAAATTCAAGAACGATAGTTTATTTAATTTATAATTACAAAAAATACTTTTATTGGTAGGCTGTATATACGTGGGACACTCAGAAAGTTTTGCGACACTAAAAAAAATTGTTCTACAGGTACATATATTTTTATTAAACCTTTTCAAAGTACTCTCCACCAGCCTCTATACAAAGATTCATGCGTCTGAACCAGTTTTCAAAACACTTTTTCCAGTCCGCCGTAGACACCTCGTTTACAGCCTGCTCGAACGCAGCCAGCGCATCTTCCGGCGACGAAAATTGTATCCCCTTGAGCTGATTTTTTATTTTTGGAAATAAAAAGAAGTCACACGGTGCTAGATCAGGGCTGTAAGGAGGGTGACCCAGGAGTTTGACTGGTGTGCTGTCCAGGAAGTCCCTCGTTTTGAGCGCGGTGTGTGCAGGCGCATTGTCGTGATGGAGCAGTAGTCCGCGGAGCCCTGTGTTTGGTCGCTTGTTGCTCACAACAGAAAAAACTTCTGGTAAACATTTGGTAGTATACCATTCGGCGTTAATGCTTCTTTGATCTCGTAAGGGAATTGAGGCCAAGTGGCCAGTCAAATTAAAAAAGCTGGCGATCAAAATCTTCCCCCCGCTTCGAGATTGCTTCACTTTGGTAGGCGTTGGTTCATTTTGAAACACCCTAACTGTCGACTGGCGCTTGGTTTCTGGATCGTATTGATAAATCCAGGACTCATCACCTGTTACGATGTCGTAAACACGCCGAGACGAGCCTGCTTCAAATTTGTTCAGCATATCACGGCACCATTCCACCCGGGCCTGCTTCTGAGCGTCGGTGAGGTAGTGCGGCACCCAGCGCGATACTATCCTCCTCACGCGAAGATGCCCTTGTAGAATCTCGTGAACGCTTCCCGATCCAATCTTTAATATGTGCTGAATCTCCTGATATGTAATTCGCCTATTATCTTGGATTAAATTTTTCACTGCTAGCACGTTTTATTCCGTAATAGCCGTCAAAGGGCGACCGCTTCTTTCTTCATCCCCCAAGGTTGGTCGACCGCGCCTAAATTCGTTATACCAACGATACACGGTTGCCTTGGAGGGGCTTTCATCCATAAATGCCATTTGAAGTCTACCGAACGATTTATCCGGTTTCAGGCGACACTTGAAATCGTAAAAAATCATAGCTCTAAAATGTTCCCGGCGCAGATCCATTTTTCAGTAAGACACGATACTTTGAATTGGCTCGCAAAAAATGTGGAGGGAAATTTTGAAAATGGAACACACATATTTTTACTTACAAGTAATCATATTTTCAAAAAAGATTCTAACCGGCCAGTCTGCCATATATAAAAACTATTTATCGCAATACTTTCTGAGTGGCCTGGTATGTCCCAGCACAGGCCTAATATTTCTTGTCGAAAAATTTATAAAGTTTAATAGCGGAATTAATTGTTTAGTTTATTTACAATATTTTCGTAGAATTGCCTCTAAGTAAAAAACAGAGTTTATAACTTGTGCACAAAACCATTTTTGTCCTCGACTAATATCAGCCCTCGCCCTGCGGGTTTGGGCGGCTTAAAAGATAACTCATTTTGTGCACTCGTCGTAAAATCTTCTATTTTTCTCATTCCCTGAAAAGTAATCCCCTATATTAGATAGAGAATGTCCCGAGAAATTCGGGAAAATACTAGGAGATAGAAACAAAAGCAAAGCAAGAAATACAAGCAACTGGAAAT
Organism: Scrobipalpa costella; assembly: GCA_949820665.1. Taxonomy (NCBI): domain Eukaryota; kingdom Metazoa; phylum Arthropoda; class Insecta; order Lepidoptera; family Gelechiidae; genus Scrobipalpa; species Scrobipalpa costella. The sequence continues at coordinate 7,708,401 of OX463295.1, read as the reverse complement.
TATAGTTGACGTATAAATGTAAATCTTTACGCTTTAAAGGAATCAAAACGATACATAAATAAATCACGCCTTCGTCCTAATAGGGTAGGCAGAGAGTCAACGACCTAAAAATTGTTTCTACCACGTCTGACAAGTTTTGAGGGTTATTTCAGATACTCTGTATCTGACAACCCATGGTCAACAAAATCGTTCTAATCTTTTCGCATCTTGATAAGTATGTCTAGCCACTAGTCTAGCTGTAACGAACTTCGTTGTCATATATTGGAATGCTGATGGCATTCGTACCAAATTAAATGAGCTGTTAGACCTGGAAGCTTTCTATAGATATCATTGCCATTAACGAAACAAGGCTAGGCAACACCGTTTTATTACCAACTCCGCATTATACCTGCTACCGTAATGATAATTGACCTAATGGGAGCGGTTAAGGAGTCGAGTTACTGATTAAAACGATATCCCACATAATAGATAGGCTAGAAGTTAAAATTTCACGTAACCCTCATGCCATTTTTAACTTTTCAAAGACTGACTCGACTAAATACAGGCGTTTCCTAGATGACCACATCCTATTATCATCTAAAACGCACAAAACACCATCAGTATTCGACACCACCATATCTTCCTTAATCAGTCAAATGAAAACTGGGCGGGGATAAATCGGTCAAAACATTGATCTTGAGCCTCGTTAATAAACATCAATCTCTGATTAAGTCCGTAATACTAACACATAATGTCATCCTATGGTCAGCTAAACTTTCCAAAATTGATAATCCTAAAAGGCTGACATGGCGTGTAGTTAAGTCTATTAACAAAAGACCTACGATAATACCTCAATTAAAAAAATAAAATGGTCAAATTACTTCCTTCACACAAGAACAGTGTGAAGTTGTTGCCGATGCATTTAACAGTAACATGAGAATCACCAGTGAGTGTATAAGTGCTGGCGAAAATGAAACTAACGTGTTATACTTAATGACAGCTATAAATGGCTACGATCATTCTGAAAACAAAATCTATCCTGTCACTCTCCATAAAATGCGAAAACTTCTACGCAAATTAAAAAGAAAGTCCCCAGGTAGTGACACTGCAGACAATATGCTTTTAAAGAATATTTTCCAAACAACTATAGTGCTGCTTCCAAAAAAATGACTGCTTACAACTTTCATAACTTCCTTCTGCTTGCTGGAAATCAGCAAGGTTCATAGCTATTAAAAAGCCTGGTAGGGATGCAAATGTAGCTACAAACTATCGACCAATTAGCCTATTGCCAGCGATAAGTAAACGGTTGAGTAGATCAAAGCAAAGAGGCTTATGAAACATGTTGGAGACCATGTACTGCCCGAACAATTTGGCTTCTGTCCAGGCCATTCCACGGCTCAGCAACTGGCTAGGGTAATGGAGCATGTCACCCACAATCTTAATCTAGATAAATATAATACGTGTGGAACGTATTATATTAATTGATGTCGAAAAGGCTTTTGATACGGTTTAGCATAATGGCTTTCTCCACAAATTATTGGCCTTAAACACACCGTTAGACATTCAAGCTGATTCAGTCATACCTGTGTGATCGGTCGTTTGCTGTTTACATTGGTGTCACTGTACCTGGTTTAAGATCTATTCCATCTGGTGTGCCCCTAGGCTCAATTCTGGGCCCCTACTTATTCTTGATATACCTAAACGATACCCCTAAGCAGCCCCACACGCACTTTGCTGTATTTGCGGACGATACCGCAAGCTTTACATCAGATAATGATTTCGATATTATCATTAGCCGGTTATAATGGTCCCTCGAATTACTGATAGCAAATTTTACACGATGGAAACTAAGATTAGATACTATTAAAACGGAAGCTATTACCTTTACTAGAAAGCGAGCGGCACCAACCCGTAGGTTTAAAATAGATAACCGTTTTATATTCCGGAGTCCATTAGTTAAATACCTCGGTCTGGTTCTTGACTTTTTGGATTTATTCTATACTTGTGCGAGTCTGCATCACTTATGCTGGTCCTGTTTGGTCTAGCACTTGCAATGATTACTATAGAAAGCTACTTGTAATACAGAACAAAGCCATAAAAATCTCGTATCGTACTAAATTTCGGACTAACCTTAAAAAGCTACATAAAACTATTAATTTCCCATTTCTTAAGGAATTTATCTTTAAAAGTTGTATTTATATACAAATTCACAACACTCAAATAAGCTCATACCAAATATTGGGTCATTTAGATATAAAAATCTACCGTATGTAAATTCGTACAATCGATACAGATTGCCCCATCGCTATCTTCTAAGGTGCGAATGACGTAGTGGTACCGACGACCTGACCGGTTCCTTTGTCTGACCGAGTCGCGGTAACAATGGCGCTTCACTTAATGCAATACGATTACCTACCGTCTTAAATTGTAAATTATTTTTTAGCATTATCCAAATTACTATTAAATTCCTATAGGACATAATGGAAATATTAGTTTTTCTACTATATGCTAAATAAATATGTGACAAGCAAGTTGCGTATATAATAAAAATTAATTTGTTATTGTTGATTTATGAGTGTTAATGCAAATGTTGTTTTTCTTATGCAAAAATGTTATATAAAGACGTAAGTACTCAAGTCTGTATAAAACTATAACCCTTGGATTATTACATCTACACCATACTCTTGTATTGTAATATTCTTACCTACCATTGTGTTATTGAATAAAGAACTTTAAAACTAACTAAAACTGTATCTGACAGGTTGTCAGCCCATCTAAACTGATTTTTACAGCATGCCCGGATGGTTTTTCTATCGCTCCCAGTCTAGCATGGATGAATGTCATATATGAGAATATATTTAATTTCAATAATCAGTCAATTATCTTAAAAGACTGATATGGCATGTGCTTTGAACTATAACAAAATCACGAACATTACAAACTTTCACGTCTTCGAACGTTGCCAAATCTTTGAATATTTATTACACGTGCAACTAGAGGACCTATTTTCGAAATTCACTACTAAGAGAAAAAGAAAAATAATATTTTGTTCTATATTCTTCTTCTTCTTCTGTCTAGCGTTTTCGTTTGGAGAACTGACAAAAATGGCGTTTGACGGCGTTAGTTCCTTTTCTCATTACGTTTATTTAAGGTTTATTATACCAGTGTCAGATAAGCAACTCCATTTCAAGCTATTCAAATATAGAAAAAGTGAGCAAACCACGTCCTCGCTAATAACTTAAGGAATATATTCAGTGAAAATAACAAAGCCCTGATTTTTTATAATTAAACAATACAACTACCACAAACCGTTTTTAAACCTGAGTATGTGATTTCGTTTTATAAAACTAATTTGAAAAAAAATTAAAAAATTCAAACTATGCTCTCAAGCATATTTTCTACGTAGTTACACACATATTTTTTTATGAGTTAGATATGCTAATAGTTACTGAGTATAACTAAACATTTGCGAAATTTCTGCTTATTCGCCTTAAAGCGTTGTCGTAATGTATAACTCTGGTATAAGACACCGCCACGCGCTCAGTGTGTCCTAGCCTTAATTAAACGATTCATCAGTTAAGGTTAATTCAAATGAAAAACGATTGCATGCATCGGAACTAAACTTTAACAATTAGCATAAAGATAAAATATTTTATCACTAGATGACGAACAAGTGTTCTACTCATACATACATACATACATAACGTCACGCCTCTTTCCCGGAGGGGCAGACGTGTTCGACTCACTTGTTTATTTAACGGAAGTGATGGACCTCAACGTTTCGACTCTTTACGAGAGTCTTCTTAATGGAGAGTGAAAATCACACAACACCGCCCGCCGCGTGTGATGTCCGACTGCGGTTCGCGCCGACAACGACGGGTGACGCTGCAGTCGGCACCGGGGCTTGATAGAAGATATAATAGTTATTTGTTCAACTAGAGAGCAAAGTTCGTTTTTACTGCGAGTGTTGATTTTGAATTCTGATGTAGCGAAGGATACTAAAATAGTATCCTGAGCTTACCGAGGGTATCAAAGCACGAGATGTAAATGAATTTGCTCTCGTGTGATACATACAACTTTTCCCTCTTCCAGTGAGAAAATATTCTTTTTTCGACACGCTTTTATTTAATGGAGTCTAAGGTAACTAATTAAACCATCTTCCAAGGCTTGTAGCTTCATGACAATTGGCAGCTATATGTAGTACATACATACATACATACATACATATAATCACGCCTTTATCCCTAATGGGGTAGGCAGAGCATAAACGACTGAAACAAAGGTCGTTCCGCCACGTCTGACAAAGTTTTGAGGGTTATTTAAGATGGAATTGTACGTATATTGCTGTAGTGATAGGTTGTCAGCCCATCGCCTAAATTGCAATATACTGAAACCCTCGGATCCCTTAGCTGGTTTTTACAGCATGCTCGGGAGGAAATGCAGCTGACACATTCTATGTTTTTCTCTCGCTCCCAGTCCAGCATGGAAGTATATGTAGTTCTGATGACAATACAATAATATGGTACTGTCGAACTGATATGATGATGGAGCCGGAAGATATGAGCTGGAAGTTCATGATGGAACATCGTATCATATATTTGTTCGCAACATCGTATCATGACTTGTTAGAAAGGTCTTGTAATGAACTTTGACCACGATTTAGTTTCAAGGTCTGATGATGAAGCCGGAAGACAGGAACTGGCATTCCATGATGGAATATCATATCATAGTTGTGTTTGCACTTGTTTCAAGGTTTCTTGTATTTTTTTTTGTTTTTACGTGCTTTTATAAAAGCGTGTTTTTCTAGTGTTTTTAAAACTATTAATTATTATCTGTAAATATTTTATGAATAAAACCGTCTGTACTGATTTTTCTTACCATCTACACACGCGTAGTACCTATCTGGTATTATTATTTTGGCCGAACTGACTTTGGGCCAAAGCGACCCGCGGCCGCGAAAACACCTTCACTAAGCATTTGACGCTCTGCCTACCCCGTAAGGGATAAAGGGGTTACTTTATCTACGTTAGTATAATAATCCCCCAATGGTTTTTTTTCTCAGCGTTTGTAACACCACTCGTAATCAACGAAATGAAACCACAATTCGTTATCTTCCTGTTTGTATATGCGTAGTTATCTTTTCGCCCTTCTTTTTGTTCCTGTCGCGTCATTAGTCTCTGTGAGTTTTTCATTAGCACCCTTTTCATACACGTGTGCAGATGAACATATTTTAACAGCATTTAGGAGACAAGAGCAGATTGAGATTAAGGAAGGGGTTAAGTTTTTTATGGCCAAAGACGTCAAATCTAGGAAAAATATTGACTGCGATTTCAGTTAGATTCGATAAAAACGATTCTGTACTTTTCTAACAAGATCAAACAGAAAGTGCGGCAAAAGCAGGTAGAGACAGATGTATTATAATCCTGCCGCGCAACAGATATTTTTATTCTATTTATTTTTCCATGCTGGACTGGGAGCGAGTGAAAACCATAAAAAGTGCCAACTGCATTTCCTTCCGGGCATACTGTGAAAACCAGCTAAGAGATCCGAGGGTTTCAGTATATAGTAATTTAGGCGTTGGGCTTACAACCTGTCACTACACATCTTAAATAACCCTCAAAACTGTCAGACGTGGCGAAACGACCTTTATTTAAGTCGTTTACGCTCTGCCTACCTCATTAGGGATTAAGGTGTGATTAAATGTATGTATGATTTTTATTTATTGGGCAGCGGCGCATCTACTATTATAACTTTTTTTATAGCCTGTGATGTCCCAGGCTATATAATAGAACTTAACTAATAAAAATCTCCTTTCCAACAGCTGGAAGACGAGCTGTCTCTCAAGATCTTCATGGTGCACATTGACGAGTGCCTGATTGAGAAGGAGCAATGCGAGGACTCCTGCCGCAACGTGCTGATCAAGAGCAACGTGCCCCTGGCGGTGTACACCAACACGACCAGCTTCATCGGCGTGTCTGCCAGGATCGAGTCGGAGTGCACTTGCGAGGCTGGCGATCCACTGGTCTGCTTCAATGGAGGTGAGTCTCAAGTCTGATGAATCGAACGTCAAACTGCTCAACTGTGTCATGTTTTTTGAAGAAATTATAATATTTATTTTCATTTCATTTATTATTATTCAGATTACATGATTCATTGTTAGTATGTTCTTAGTTATAGGTTAGATACATAGTATAAGTTAGTAGGTATGTAGGTTAGGTAGAATCACAGAATACGATACAATTTATGCAATAGTAAGCACGTTACGCATTTGATTATACAACTGTATGCTCGCTAATTATCTAAATAATAAAGTGCCTAAACTAAGTACTTATGTAAAGTAAGTACTTGTATCTTAGGAACTTAAATTGCTGGGAAAATATATTCTAATGCTAAGGAATAAGATAAGAACACGTGGCCTCATCCTATTATCTTTCCACTTGGTGCATTTCAAATATGTTTCTCTACCCAGGCACCCCATTCGCGGACAACTGCGAGTGCCCGGTAGGCTACCCTGGGCCGCGCTGCGAGCGGACCTCGATCGGATTCCATGGCGACGGCTGGGCCATGTACCCACCACCGCCGGCCTGCCAAGAGAGCCAATTGAGCCTCACCGTGACTGCACATACTAGCAACTGCCTCATCTTCTACATGGGACCGCTCAAGCAGAACCAGCTGCTCAACGTTGAAGGTATGTCGTAGCTATATGGGGTGTAAACTGATTTAGTTTTCAATACAAATTGTCTGATCGAGTTGTTCATCGTGTATTTCATCTCCTGAAAGAATTTCCCGGTTTAAGTTTGTTTAGTTTCGTTGACTGAGCAACCCTTACACCCGGTATTGTAGGTTTACTACGAGAAATGCAAAGAGAGTAAAATTAACAAAAAAAATAAATGTCTTCGAGGCGCACACGGAAAGTTATGCACAATAAATTGTTGCAATATTTTAACAATGTTTTGTAACAACAAAAACCTCAACGTTGTTTTTTAGGTTTGTTTACAACTGAGTTTAATTTATGTAATTCTTAGCAGAATATCTTGCAGAATAAGTGCTTTTGGAATTGGAAAATCTTCTCGAGCGAGTTGAATGAATTCACATTATTATCAATAAGTTAAATGACACCATAAGAATTGCGTAGTTAACGTAGATAAAACTAGTATAAACTCAACATATAACTATTATCTATTCTGTGCCTATAAGACGGGATGTTATGCACCTATTCTTCACTATAAAACGCTGAGATCGGAAGTCATTCAACAAAATCTGAACGAAATGGGATGGAAATTGCAATCGGAATAAAAAAAATGTTCAGTCTACTTCAACGCCTGCGAAACTTTCTCGTTAAACCGGGACGATTTTTCATTTTTGCAGCTCTAGCGTGAATTCACGTGTGAAGTATAGTCCAGTAAATCTAGAGTAGATCTATTAATATAGCCTTCATTCGCAGATTAGCAGCACTTTGTAGAAACAAACAACACAATTCTTCCTGGAATGTGAAGTAAAAGCATATAGTAGCAAAATTCGGTTCTTTTTAAAAACTGTTTTCCCACTTTTTTAGAAATATTAAATTCATGAGCACACAACACATTGCGCTTACGGCCGTTGTGATATAAAATTACACCATATGTAACTTTTTGTACATATTTAAACTTTGGTTTTATTGCTTTATTTTTCTGTGTAATGTGTTTATTATTTACAAAAAATACTAAATAAAACTTAAAATCTTGCTTTATTGACTAAATATTTAACAATATGTCCTTACTAGATTTACCGGACTATAGTAAGACTGACATCTCGCGTCGATGCCAAACGGCCAAGACGACTAAGTGGATACTACAGTAGTCTGTTAAGGTTTACTAGGTCAATTAAGTCAACTGAAATGCATCATCTCACGATAATCAGTGATTATATTGTGACAATAAAAGATTGGAAACGCTGACTGCACAAAATATCGTCTTTGGGACCGCGCCAAAGATTTACCTATAGCCAGCGAGAATTATATTAACAAGTAATTTAAAACGTTCCAAAAACCCTGCGTAGAACACAAAGCGAGCTTTAAAAAATCGTTATAGATCTTAAACGATTGTTTAAAACGAGAAACGATGTAAGAAAACTCTAATTGATTTTCAAATAAATTCAATGACACCCTACAGTATAGTTCATTGGCTTTCGTTTTTCCATTATCACAAAATGGCGTCTGATTGTCGCCATGTTGATTTTTTGACAAAATCATGTCTTCAGTGACACTCACGTGGTTAAGGCGAATCGATTGCCGTAAGAATCACAGACGCCACAGAGAGGATTAAACATATAGGTCTGTCATAAATAGAAGTAATTAATTACAGAGGAACTAACGTGTTTATTACATGACAACACTACATTAACTGACAAATGGTTCCGGATAAAGGGTTTGTTTCCATGCCAAGACACTTCTTTAAAAAAATATAAACGTCAATCAAACAAACAAAAATGTTTACGGAAATTGATTGTTTTTCATGGATAAAACCGTGTAATGTATTAGTGAGTTGTTATTTATTACAGGCAAGACAATAAACAGCAGGGCCAGGGAAGTGATACATAAAGTTTTTTTAAGTTTAGTTTTGTAAACTTTTTTTAGCTTGGCCAACGATTAATTCTAGACGGAAAAGTAAACTTTGTCTTTTACACTTGTTTCTACCTCGAATGTTTGCCCAGGCATGAGGTCCAAAAAGTTAATAAACTTATAGTTACTAATCTAATCATGCATAAAGTCATAAAAAAATGAAACAATTTATGACTGAAAAGTAAGAGTAGTTTTCGAAGCTCATAGCTAGGCAAATATTGGACATAGATAAAAAGTGTGAAGGCCAAAGTTGTTGAAAATTTTATCAGGTTTCATTATGTACTAAAACTAAACTTCGCTTGTAAATTTACACACTGCTTTCGAAATGTAAGCAAATAACCAAAATACGGGACTTTCTTTGCGGGGCGGACCTCGGAGGCGTCCGGGGCTTATAGTAGGTATGTTTATCTCCTGACTAGTCTAAACAAATATCCGAAGTCAAACTTCCTGCTTCTTGCTTTTCCGCCCAGATTCCCCATATAAGCGTTCATTAACCATAGATTTATGACCTTTACAAACGAATTGCTACTACTCTTGTATTTATATGCACCAGTAGACATAGTTCGCGATATACTTGTAAATTATTATAATTTATCCGTTAAATGAGTAAGAAATATCACAGGTACGAAGTTTTCTTCGGGTTTAGTTAAATTTGATAGGTTATGTTTACATTTGAAATTTATAGTGCGACTGTATGATTTTGGTCGTTTGATTAAAAAATATAAGGTAATTTTAAAACATAGAAGTAATCGATATAAAACAAGCAACTTAGGAAGTCTTTAAAAGCATTACTCCTGAAACATGTAATAAATGTGTTTATCGTGTTAAATAGTATTATTTATGCGACAAACTATTATTATTCTAATTGTTATTTGTAATTTTAAATTTATCAGAAGTACGTTATGGATCTACCGCTTTGAAAAATAGATGAAAAAATGCAACAATATAAAAAGACTTACAAAATACTAGTATCAAATTTATTTTACTTCAATGCTAGCCTGGGAGCGAGAGAAAAACATAGAATGTGCCAGCTGCATTTCCTCCCGGGCATGCTGTAAAAATCAGCTAAGGGATCCGGGTTTTTCAGTATATTGCAATTTAGGCGATGGGCTGACAACCTATCACTACAGCAATATACCTACAAATCTATCTTAAATAACCCTCAAAACTTTGTCAGACGTGGCGGAACAACCTCTGTTTAGGTCGTTTACACTCTGCCTACCCCATTAGGGATAAAGGCGTGATTGTATGTATGTATGTATGTATCAAATTTATTCAGGTCGTAGTATATACATTTCCATATGAACGATAGTGCCGCCTTCATATTTGTTCAGTTCTTTATGGTTGACCTGTAGGTACATACTTACATACATACATAGATCGGCTGATAAACACATTACCCTCTCCTTCGCGTTGCGCAGTCGGGTAAAAAACAGCGAACAATTGTCATAACTAAGATTATATAATAATGCGTGTTTTGTGTTGTATTTTACTAATAATACTGTTTTTTACACCGTGTATGAGAAATAAAAGTTACCAAATAACTAATCAGGGAATATGTTAAGGTATGTAGGTGATAATTTGTATAAAATAAAGTAGGTTCTAGGATGTGATACTAGGTATTGTAGCTTTTTATTTATACCCAGAAAAGACCGTAAGTTTAAAACTAGAAACATACATACATATATTCACGCGTTTATCCCTAATGGGGTAGGCAGAGCGTAAACAACCTAAACTTAGTATTTTTTTATTTATTTTGTACAAACTTTCCATAATAGATGAGGTATTTTCACTTCTCAAAAGTCAATACTACTAACAGAAAAAAATCTCTGTACAAAAATATCATTACGACGCTCTGTTACGTAACGACGCGAAAGATATACGAACAAAGATACACACTTTAGCATTTACAAAATTTGTATGAATTCTTTGTTTGGACATAAAATAGAAAATTGTAAAAGATAGTTAGATATAACGTTTATTCAAGAACACAGTGCAAGACATTGACACGGATACAGGGTAAACAAAGAGAAAAGAAAAAATAGTTAGAGAGTAAAGAGTACATCCTAATGTAGTGTACCGCACCCTCGAAAAGGCTCAGCATAATGTTGCAGTGCTAAAAAAACACCTCAACGCTGTTTTTCAGTCAAATCTGTGTGAACATCAGCCTCAACAGTCCACTGCTGGACATGGGCCTCCCCAAAAATGGCGGTATATGCCATACTCACCACGCTTGGCAGCCGTGTTGGTGCAGTAGAAGTTTTCCATTCACAGGGAACGCTGCTGCCCATTCCCTGGGTTTATCCCTTAGTCGCCTTTTACGACACCCACGGGAAGTTATAGGGTGATGCTGTTCTAATCCGGCACCACACGGGGCATCCGTGTACCCGCAGAAAATGCGCGTAAGACAACTCTGCCCCAAGCTGGCAACAATTGTGAATTGGAGCTCGGAAATCATTACTCAAGTTGCTTCACCAATCCCGACATACGAGCATTCATAGTTGGCAACATTGTTAGTCTCACTTCCAACTAACAGCCAACCACACACAACTAAGTTGCTTTTACGGTAGTTCTCAAGTTTTTAGCAATATAAAGCTATCGGTTTAGTTCTTGTAACCAAATCAGATTTCAATTTATTATGTACATTGTACATAACTTGTTTTCACTACTGTTTTGCTCATGTTGGTATACGATTCTTTCCACAATAAAAAGTAAAACCATAATTACTCGTTCATTATATTTTTTTTTGTTCAATCCAGGGTATAACCACCGTCCTACTTAAGTTTAAGAACTATATTAATGAAGTTTAAAATTGCCGGCTGAAATCCGTGGCAGGATAATTATGGTTAATACTAGCGGGCCGCGAGACTATTAGCTTAACACTTCTAATTCTTGAACAGCAAACCCGAAAGACATTTTTCGAAAAAAAAAAAACAAAAAAGAAAAATGATGGTGATTCCACTAATATTGTACATGCTAAAAGTTTTGGAAAGGATGTTATTTCAATCATTGGGCAGATAGGGATAAAAGTTGGTACACATGTCGGTTAAATCCTAGAATACGTAGAACAGGTTTTTTATAAAGTACCTCGCCTAACCTAACATATCGTGGCCTAAAATCTCAATAAACTCACGACTCAAACTTTTCTGTTCTTACACAATTTTTATAGCATTTTTATTTATTATAATTATTTATTTCGCTTAGATAATATTTCAACCATTTGGCAGATAACAGATTAAAATTAACCAGTCTCTACAACAATCGCTTCGCCGAAACAGACAAAATAAATCAGAGTTTCGGCCAACAACGTTGCTGATTATTTTAATCGGATTACTAACTGTTACTGGCTTTGATTTCGTGATCTAACTGTTTACGAAGTTGGCTAATTAAATTTTCTGATTTCACTCAAGAGTTGCTCAGTTTGAAGGTGGAAACGAAATTAGTCTTAATTTTAGCGGTTTTATCATAATTATGATCCTTCCGACCGATTTCCGACATGGCGACTATTTCGACTCCTATTCGGTGCGGCGCTCGTGCGCCCGAAAGTGACTCACGTAGCCGATTTTCGCCTTAAACTTCCGTGCACACTTAGGGCACGTGAGTACACCTTGCTCATAATGGTATTGAATGGCAGCAGACTGGCGGGACTTCAGCTCATCGCGTTTCGTGTCGAGGTCAACTTTACGTTGTTCCTCAAAATCGCTGACTCGCTTCTGTACCAGCCTGCACCACTCTGGACGTTGTGCTGACAAACCCTCCCACTCTGAGGGCTCGATTTTGCATCTTTTCATATGCCGTTTCTGAACATCATTAAATCTGAGGAGTTGTCCGCCATGCTTCCGCTTGCCCTCCTCCAGTTCAGAATAAAAGATGCGCTTCGCTACTCTCTCCTCCGCTATACGCGATACGTGACCGCACCATCGAAGCTGGCGACGTATTAAATAAGCCTCAATCCCACCAACATTGGCTCGTCGCAAAACTTCGGTATTTCGCACTCGATCAGACTATTTGATATTCAATATCTTGCGTAGGCATTAAAGGTGGAAACGGTCTAAAGTACGAATGTGGTGACGATACACGCACCACGTTTCGCAAGAGTAAAGAAGATTTGGCAGCACAATCGCCATGTATACAGAAATGTTGGTAGCCAACTTAAGGTCGTGTGTGCAGCACTGATCCTGCTGTTGATTTCAGCCTCAAAGTCACAATTGGACGTTAAAGTGATCCCCAAGTAGCGAAACTTGTCGACCTGCTTTAGCACGTCTTCACCAAGGTTTACGACCAGTGTTTCGTGACCATGTGAGTCTAAAGACGTCTTTTTGACACTGATTTTCAAGCCGAACTTGCAGCAGGCTTGGTGAAATACCGACATTAGCTGTTGCAGGCCATCTGGGGATTCCGCTAAGAAACATAGGTCATCAGCATACATGATATCTGTTATCAATGCATGTGTAACCTAAGTGCGCGCCTTAAGTCTGGCTAAATTGAAAAGACCGCCATCAGTGCGGAAGCGGATACGGACTCCCTCGGAAACTGTCTGCAAGACTTACGAACTACTACCGCAAAGTATAAGGCGAACAGTGTAGGTGCTAAGACGCATCCTTGTTTCACCCCACATGTAACGGGAAAGAAATCTGACTGTTCACCGTCTACGGCGACGCAGCACTGCATTTCGTCATGCAGGAGTCTTAGAAGTCTCACAAACTTCTCTGTGCAACCCAGCTTACCTACCTACAACTAACCATAAGGCTTCAAGAGGAACACTGTCAAATGCCTTTTCCAGGTCAACAAAGCAGAGGTACAGATGGCGACCTTGTTCTCTGCTTTTTTCCTGCAGTTGACGCACAGAAAATATAGCTTCACAGGTTCCTCGGTCTGGTCGGAAGCCGAATTGAGTCACAGTCAGAATCATTTCAGACAAATCAGTAATGCGGTTTAGCAGCGTTTTGGCAAAAGTCTTTCCAGGTACTGACAAGAGCGAACCACGTACCACGGTATGAGTTGCAGCCAGAACGGTCACCCTTGTTCTTGTAGAGAGCTTGGATACGAGACACTTTATAGTCATCCAGGACTCGCTCTTCCTCCCACACGCAAACAAACAGGTGCCAAATATTAACATGCAACTCGTTACCGGCGTACTTTAGCAGCTCCTCCGGTATAAGATCAATGCCAACTGCCCGCTGATTTTTCTGCTGTCTGATGGCAGTGACAACCTCATCACGTGACAGGGGCTCGTCCAGCTCGTTAACTAGAGGAAGTTGGGGCATTAAATTGATGTGTTGTAGATCAGCTGAACGATCTACGTTAAGTAAAGAATTAAAATGGTCTTGTTTGCTTGTCAGCAACCTTCCACCATCTATTAATCGTAGATGTACCTTTGCTCGACTGCCCGTACCGGTCAGTTTATGCACCTTACAGTAAAATTCCCCAAGCTGCTTAGTGTCAGCGAGCCACTGCATGCGACAAGACATTCTCTTTAATTTGTCGAGACAGCCTGCGTATTTCGAGGTCACTCGCTTTGACTACCTCATTGCTTCCACCTCGTCGTCTGTGTTGCCGCAGGAGGTCTCGATGTTTGTCGAATGCAGCTCTGAGAACCGCGTCATTCTCGTCAAACCAATCTTCGTTACACCGGCTCTTACCGCCTAAATTAACCGAAGCGGTTTCCAAAATGCGAGAAGACGAAGCCTTCCAGGCCGCATTTACATCTTGCCTATCGTTAGCTGGCGGCAGTTTGTCGGACAGGGCTTCAGCATACTCCTTCCTAACCTCGCGATCTTTCAGCCTTTCTTTCAACGTTAAAAGACGCAGGCATTTTTACTTTGGATCTACGTGGTCGTCGGAGGCGGAGTCGCAGCTTCGTAACAACAAGCCGATGGTCAGTCCAACAGTGCGGTCCACGCATTACCCGCGTGATTTGCACCTGACTGATGTGTCTTTGCCGTTCGATAGCGTAGTCAATCAGATGCCAGTGTTTGGACCTTAGGTGCTTTCCACGTAGTTTTGTGCTTAGTGGCAAGCCTGAACATCGTGTTCGATATTGTCAGCTCATATTGAGCACAAAGACCGAGTAGCAACTGACCATTGCTGTTCATGTTGCCGACTCGGTGTCTACCCAAAACTCTAGGCCATGCCTCATAGTCCCTTCCAACTCTGGCATTGAAATCGCCCAGTATTAGCACTTGCTCTTTGGCGTTTTTGCTATCTAGGCATCGAGTTATTTCCTCATAAAATTGGTCCTTCATGTCATCAGATTTGTCTAGCGTTGGAGCATAGACACTGATGACATTTAGGTAGTTGGCTTCATTTAGGTTGAGGCGCATTGTGGTAACGCGGTCCGAGATATGTACTGGGTACTTCTCAAGTCGCTTCACTAAGTTGTTCTTGACGGCAAATCCTACACCTGAACGCCGAGGCTCGGAGGCAGCGGTACCTTTCCATAAGAAAGTGTAGCCGCCACCATCTTCCACAAGCTCTCCTTCATCGGCAAGGTGCGTTTCGCTGAGCGCAGCCACATCCGCGTCATACCTTTGAAGTTTTCGGGCTACTATGGCAGTCTTGCGTTCAGGGCAGGCGTTGCTGTCTCGATCAATGAGCGTTCTCACGTTCCACGCACCAAAAGTCATGGTAGATGTTTTCATGGTATTGTTATTTTTGTCGACCACGATTTGATGTGATGCGATGGCAGCCGCGGCTACTACCATCTTCCAGAAAAGGGACGAGCATTGTCTTAAGGCACCTTTTCTAGCCCCGTCCCCGGCTGAGCGGGGAAAACAGTGCCTCCCTGAATTGGGCTGCTTTGTCATCCCGGGTGCTGCCGAATCCATAATGTCGTACCAAGTTTGCAGTACAAAAGCGACCACGGCGTGTACTCACACCCCCGGAACCGCCCATGTGCAGGAATCAGACAAAGCCGCACGTTCATCGTGCCAGGCCTCTCTACCTCTTCCCATCGCCATAGGTCTTTGCGTTGATCGGAGTCCATCATTCGGAAGCGGTCTATTGCGCATATATGCATGCGCATATATTTAAGTGTGTAAGTGTACGCGCAAACACAGATGCACTCTCTCGTCCTTACCCTTCTTGATCCAGTGGAACGAAGAACCGCTACGACTGGAGAAGGGATGGATGCAGTGTCTGGCCGACGATTGCTCTTGACCTCTATCGTCGCCCTCGGCCTTCCACAATGCCTTGCTGTCTCGCCGCATCCACCAAGGTCCATTGCTAATCAATCAGCGTGGGTTGCCTTTTGCGCCGAGACAGACTTCGTGCTACTTATGCGGGAGGCATCCGCATCAGACCTTTCTGCCGGAACAAGAAAGGTCCCCGTCGACCAGGTTTAGCCCGCGAGCCGACGCGGTTTACCGGGATTTGGCCGCTGCGTGCACTGCAGCTACTTGGAGCCACTGGCGAGAGTTGCAGGCCTGTACCTGGCGGTGCACTACCCATCAGTGTCAGCTAGTACACCTAAGCGGTAAACAGACGCCCAACTACATCCCTATCATAATTATATGGAATATAGGACTATACAAAATGCCTTACAGTACGGGACAATTTATACTGCACATCGATTGTTGATAGTCGCCTACCACGAACACGATTCTATCGTAATTCATCATCTCCCTAGCCTTACCCCGTATCTTACGGGGTCGGCTACCTAATCCAGGGGATTGAACGAGGGTACTGGTTTTTACACAGAGCGTCTGCCATCTGACCTCCGCAACCCAGAAGGAAAACCAGACCCAATCCTAGATTAGGTCAGAGTTTTCAAGCCGCCAATGCTTAGCACTGGCCTCTGATATGGCTTAACGACTAATATCTACCGTATTAAACGATATTAACCGGGACCAACGGCTTAACGTGCCTTCCGAAGCACGGAAAAAGCGCCGAATAAACGTACATATGAAATTCGAAAACCGAAAAACACATTGTTACGTGGTGGGGTTCGAACCACGACCTCCCGCTCAGGAGGCAGCGGCCCTTTCCACTACACCATCGGGCTCTCTTTCATTCTATCATAATTCTAAGCACAAAATTCCATATAGTACGGGACCATTTATACTGCACATCGGTTAATTTAAGCTTTCTAGATTATTATCTATCGCACTGGAACAACAACTGGCATACTTCAGTGTTTCTTTCCAAGTGTCGATGTGCATTATTTATGGCCTTTCACTGTACGTTGATGGATGACTATTTAATGAACTCGTAACGATTGACAGCTGTGTATAAACTTGTTATAATGGCTTATTATACGCCATCGCGTGCTGTACGTTACGGCTCAAAACTTGACGGTCCACATTCAAAATTTAGAGCAAGACACGACGCGTCTTTTTCCAGAAAGATTTCACAATTATTTGTATTTATTCTTTATTCAAAATTATTTAGTGACTAAGTACATTAATTTTTTTAGTAATTACTAGGTAAAAAAACGAGTTTAAACTGATGCATGAACTTATTTGATTAAGATATCAGTAGCAGCTCAAATATACCTAGGGCTAGCTACCTCAATGGCATCATCACTGTTTAATTTATCTGTGTTTTCGCAAAATCCCCAAGCTTTTTGCAAAGAATCAAATTATCAAATCATCCTATGACACATATAAAAGCAAATTCAACTTGTGACACGTTTTCACACACTCTCATTATTTCTCATCATTCTCTTATTCTCGTTATGGTTCTAGACAGACGGAATGCAATGCTACTGCCGAATTACAGTTTGAATACAGTTGGTACAACTGCATGCATTTAAATTGTACCCATATTCCATTTTTTTACAACATTGCCGTTGTGTGGCGCGCCGCTTTAGTGCGGTATATCTTATACATTTTAATACAAATAATCTTTTGCCGCTACCTGTTGCGTCGCGCCGCGTCGTCGTAGTGCGTTCTAACCTAAACTGTCTGTCAACGTGCACTGTGATTGCAGTCGGTGTGCACTGACAACTGCATTCAAACTGCAATCAGGCAGCCGCATTGAAGTTCGTCTGTTTAAAGCCTAACCTTGTTAACGGAAAGTTCTATTAGCGAGTTAATTATGTTTGGTTTGTTAACTTGTGACAAACTTGTTGTAACACGAACAACTTTCGTTTTTTATATATTTTTGTATATTCGTGCCGAAATAGGTAACACAAATTACTACACAAGCTTTAAACATTAAAGAAAACATCATAAAACTAAACAAGTTGTTGTTTTAATTAAACTTTTAAGAAATCCGTCACATTATTCCTTGGTCAATAGTACGTAAAATGAAGAACTTTATGAATATGAAAAACAATCAAAGTCCATGAACTATGCCAAGTGGGGTATAATTGAATAGGTATTTGAAAATTAGTTTAAAGTATCTTACATTAATGTATTTTCATTTTTAATAAACGTTAAGGATCTATAACAATTTAAAGTTTCAAAGCTCATATTATATGCAGTTAGGTTTAAAACCGGTACTTCTCCCACCAGACTTCATGTCCCTGGAATTGGTTGACGGCTACCCAGTCCTGCTGGTGAACTACGGCTCCGGCACCACCAGGGTCAACAACACTGTTGTGTACGTCGCCGACGGCAAGCCCCACCTCATCGAGATCATCCTGATGAAGAACAGCATCGAGATGTTCTTTGATCGCTGCAAGCTGTCCACCTGCATGAGCCTCGAAGCACCCACTGGCAACAAGGAGATCCTCAACAGTAAGTAACTAATTCTCAAAAGTAATGAACTGATCCTCAATAATAAGTAGCGGGTCCTCCACAGTAAGTAGCTGATCCTCAACAGTAAGTAGCTGATTTTCAACAGTAACTAACTGATCCTCAACAGTAAGTAGCTGATCCTCCACAGTAAGTAGCTGATCCTCCAATGTAAGTAGCATATCCTCAACAATAAGTAGCTGATTTTCAACAGTAAGTAGCTGATCCTCATCAGTAAGTAGCTGATCCTCAAATGATCAAGAATAAGTCGCTGATTCTCAAGAATAAGTAGCTGAACATGAAGAGTAATTAGCTGATTCTCAAGAGTAAGTAGCTGATCCTCATAAGTAAGTAGCTGATCCTCATCAGTAAGTAGCTGATCCTTAAATGATCAAGAATAAGTCGCTGAACATGAAGAGTAATTAGCTGATTCTCAAGAGTAAGTAGCTGATCCTCATCAGTAAGTAGCTGATCCTCATCAGTAAGTAGCTGATCATATAGAATAAGTAGCTGATCCTCAAGAGTAAGTCACTGATACTCAAGAATAAGTAGCTGATCTTTAAGAGTTAAGTCACTGATTCTCAAGAATAAGTAGCTGATCTTAAAGAGTTAGCAGCTGATTCTCAAGAGTAAGTAGCTGATCCTCAAGAATAAGTAGCTGATCTTGAAGAGTAAATAGCTGATCCTCAAGAGTAAGTACATGCCATACGCAGGGCCGGTTAAACCATATCCAAGGCCCCTAGGCAATGCAATTTTTGGTCTCTCATTTCAGATGTCTGAATATCATCAGCTTTTCGTCATTAACAATTTAACTAATGCGGAATCGATGCTTTTTGCGAGCAAGCTCGACATTTTACGAAATAAAATAAATGTCCTCCTAAAACCTTAAATAATACAGGGGAAGGCCATTGTATTTTGATTACTAAAATAATACAATACAATACCAGATACTTTATTGCACAAAGAAACACAAATACATACAGCAGAAAAGGAAGGAACAAAACAGTACAATATAGGCGGCCTTATTGCTAAAGCGGCAATTTCTACCAGGCAACCTTTGGGTATTATAATAATACGAGCATGCCCGGGAGGAAAACTATCGCTGCCAGTCCGGCATGGAAATATAACTATTTTAGCTCTATAAAAACTGTTGCAAATATCCTAAAACCTAAATGTATTCCACAGTCAACGGACCTCTACAGTTGGGTGGATCGAACGTGGACCTCACAGCTTTGGCTGCGGACTTTAAGTGGAAGCACGTCCCCAACACTCAGCCCCTCGTCGGCTGCATCACCAATTTCACTTTCAATAATTTCGTAAGTAGACCAGGTCCAACAGCCTAACCAGTTGTAAGTGAAGTATTTTATCACTTAACTAGCGACCCGCCCCGGCTTCGCACGGAAATTATCAGTGTTTCTCTACTACATTATGCATGTATTGTACATATAAACCTTCCTCTTGAATTACTCTATCCATTAAAAGAAACCGCATCAAAATCCGTTGCGTAGTTTTAAAGATTTATGCGTACATAGGGATATAGGGACAGAGAAAGCGACTTTGTTTTGTACTATGTAGTGATGACGAACAAGTGTTATTCATACTGATAAACGTTGAGGTCTAACACATCCGTTGAACAAACAAGTCGTTGATTTATCAGATAATGTGAAGAATAGAAATAATAAGGGATTTCTCTAACAGAACAAATTATTTATCTCGAGCGAATCTGGCCTATGCCCTGCAGTGGGTAGACAAAGGGCTGAAATGATGATGATGATGATGAATCTGGCTGACGTCATTCTGCCTAAAAATCAGCGCCACATTAAATATGCAATGTTCCGCCCATTCCTGCCGCGCTCTTGTCCCTGCCATTATTTTCGTCCCTCTTGTCCCTACTATACGTACACGAAACAGGACTATAATCTTAGGTCTATTTGTTTAGCAATGATATGTGACAATTGTGTTTTTTGTTTAGATGTACAACCTGGGCGAACCTTCGTACCATAAGAACGCCGACCCCAGTTGTCAGAGCAGCATGTACACTGCGGTGACCTTCGGAATCGATACTAACTTCTTGGTGGCAATTTTGGTGTGCGTGGCGATTTTAGCCGGTACGTATAGTTCAAATTTATTCTTTAACAATTAAATAAGTCTCACTCCAACTGCCAAATTTAATTTAATGCAGTTGGCACGACTGCAACGAAATTACACGCAAATTACTGTTTGGCAGTTGGATTGCAGTTGACCTGCAGTCGGTGTGTGTTGAGCGTCCAAGATAATACGTTCTTGACCTAAGTAAGATCTCGCATAGCATGCATTCCTTATGGCGTCCGGGCAAAATCCAGAAACACTCCAGAATGTTACAGTTAAAAACTTATTCGACCGGGATATCTGTTCACATGTCACGTCGCCACTATAGCTGTCATTGCTATAATCGCTATCAGAGTAACCTAGTCAGATTTTAGTTCTTAACATTGCCATCTGAACAGTTAAGTCAAAAACGTATTATCTCCACAATCGTGAACTAAACCATGTGTATTACTTATTCGGCGATTGCTCAAAAACCTTTCAAAACTGAACAATGCGATGGGAGTTAAAAAAGAGCTCGTGTTATATAACATTCTTGGTTTAGACAATGGGTTTTTGAAACTAACTTGAATTTAACGTCCCGTTATGTCAACTATTGTTCTGAAGCGCTATCCTGCTGAGAAAAATACGATGCGGTTTCATAGTAATGTTTTTGTGCCACCACGGCTAGAAACTGTGTACAAAATTTTGTTATTATACCGGCATGTTAAATTCAGGTGTTATTACCTATGTTTCTTGATATAAAATTGCTAGGGTTGTGCTATTAAAGCTATCTAAAGCAAGTTCACACGGAAAGCGACGGGACGCCACGCGATGCGAAGCTGCTTTAAGATGTATCTAGTTGTATTTGTGCTGCGCGACGCAGCGAAACGTTGATATTTTTGCATAGAAAATAATAGTACATTACTCAGAAAAAAACAATCTAAGGTCGAGTAAATTTGGAACGCCGAGACCTAATCGACGTTTTTTTTTAAATAATGAAGCTTTTTCCGAGCAAATGGGGGAAAAGTTCTATATTGTATCACGCTCTTAAAAAGATCGCGCCGCGTAACGTCGCATCGCTTTCTGAACTGACTTCGTAGACAAAGTGTGAAGTATTTACGAATAGATATAGTCATAGAATTATAAAAGAGATAAATAATCAAGGTTAATAAAAGAGAACAAACGAAATTATTAGCTAAAGCATTTTTTTTTTTTCTCAGATTGTTGTATATACGTACCTATAGTTGGGTCTGCAGACGAAATAAGTCGGCAGTTTACAGCTGAGAGTATTTTATTAGATTTTGGTAGGACTAGTCTTTAGAATCTAAGCATTCATTTTCAAAGAACGGACACCTTGATTTTTGAGATCGTTTTTTTAGGGGAGTTCGCTTCCCATTAACCACGGTGATGTCCCTAGTTAAGGATCAATGTGCTCGTGGCAACTGTCCCTTTCAAACCAATGACAGAATGCGCGCTCTTTCCTCCTCTAGCATGGGGCTGTTTCCCGCGGATTTCATATATTTTAGTATGCAATGTAAACAAAATGTATTAGAAAACAGAGTTAGTCATAATGTTCTTCATAAATTTATGGTGAAATCTTTATAACTGTTGTTGTTTCTTATCTTATAAAAACGCCACAATATTAATATAAAAATCTGGTAAAAGTGGTTCAGTTTCTTTGACTGAGTAACCCCCTATCAGATTGCGGGACGCTGTTCCTTACTCCCCGTATGTAGAATAAAACACAAGTTTTGGAGTAAGTTGTTGCTGGTGAAGACAGTATGTCACTTTGACAAGAAGAGTTAACCAGCGCGCCACAGGTTGCATGGATGGTGGCGTCAACTTGTGAGGAAGTTATCTTAAACTATTACCAGAAATTAACGTAAAAAAGTGAGTCAAAATTGCTAAAATATAATTTTGTTATATTAAATTAAAATAATGCAAATTTGATTTTAGAAAATGATATCGCACTCGACCTTGTTGCTTAACTAGGGATATCACCAGGATTCAATAAAAAGCGGACTCCCCCTAAAAACTGATCTCAAAAATCAAGGTGGCCGTTCTTCGAAAATCAATCCTTAGGTTATAAGGACTAATCCTGCCAAAGGAAATGTAATAATTACTTTCAGCCGCACAATAAGGCTTCCAAAGCCAACTAACTAATAAGCTTGTTTTGCACAGAAAGTTTTTATTTCATTTTAATTCAATGCTAGTTTTAATTGCAACCCCAAGAGCAAAGGGAAACGTACCTATTAAATCGTTTTAATAATGCTACATCAATTAATAATAAACGTATCGTTAGGCACTATCCCTATTACGTACATGTTTCACACTTTATGTAGAATTACTAACACCTGCGCCACTTGTACCATTGTAAATACTTTTACTTTTTTCACATGGTATGAGCATCCTGACACATGTCAAACGCATACATTTTTTGACAGTTATAAAGGATTCCCTTTCGCACCCATAACCTAAAAGATTGATTGATTGATTGTCTCTTTCGTACCTGTGATGTTTTAACATTTCCTAACTGCTGTCAGGCGACTCATACTATCTGAAAAATACTATAGTTGTTTTACGCTATACTAACCTAATTGCATTACTTTCACGCTGCCGGATACATAGGAGCTATCATTATAGTTATATACTGGGTGGCGCAAAAGTACTGGCACTAAAGAAAATATTTTTATTTTTTTTATATGACATTTTCTGTCATTCTGTTGTTGAAAATTGTGTAGTGAACAAATGTAAAATACACTGAAAATAAACATGGACCGTTTTACTCTCCAAGAACGTGGAATAATTGTGTCAATGTTCTTACGGAATAATTCATCAGTGATAAGAACACAACGTGAATTTCGTCGACGATTTCCCCACCGTCCGGCACCGATTGGTCGCACAATTCGACGCTTTGCCACACGCCTTGAAGCAACTGGCTCAACATTGGATAGACCTAAGTCTGGGAGACCAAGAACAGGCCGTTCAGCTGAAAATATCGATGCTGTGCGCGAAGATGTGGAAGAGTGTCCAGAAACATCAACGAGGCGACGTGCCACGCAATTGGGCATTTCCAGACGGACCCTGCAGCGTATTTTGGTGAAAGACTTAAAGATGTTCCCGTATAAAACTCAAATGACTCATCAGCTGCTGCCTGCTGACCACCGAGCTCGTCTACATTACTGCCAGCGCGTCATAAACCTCAACCTTGAAGAGGATAATTTTCCTTCAAAATTGGTTATGAGTGACGAAGCGCATTTCCATCTCTCAGGGCATGTCAATAAGCAGAATACTCGGTTCTGGGGCACTGATAATCCGCGCATTATTCAAGAAACACCTCTACACCCACTAAAAGTTACTGTATGGTGTGGCATCTGTGTTGACAGAGTGATCGGACCCTATTTTTTCGAAGACGCTGGAGGCAATGCGATAACTGTCACTGGAGAACGCTACAGAACCATGTTACGTGAGTTTTTGATACCCAGTTTGGACAAATTGGGGCTGGAGCACATCTGGTTTCAACAAGACGGCGCTACGGCACACACAGCGCGCGACACTATGGACTTAGTGAGGGACGCTTTTCCAGGCCGAGTTATCTCTCGTTTTGGCGATTTACCTTGGCCTGCAAGATCACCCGATCTGACCAGTCCAGACTTCTTTCTTTGGGGTTTTTTGAAATCTCGGGTGTATGTGAACAAGCCACAGACTCTCGCAGCTCTAAAAGAAAACATTCGTCAAGAAATAACGAACATATCGCAGGAAGTGTTACGGCAAGTTATGCAAAATGTCATAAATAGGGCTCAAATGTGTATCAACTCTGGAGGTCACCATTTAAAAGACATCATCTTTAAATCCTAATGGTACGAAATTTAATGGCACAAATATACATTTAAAAAAACCTAAATCTAGTTTTCTAATTTAGAAAAAATGTTATAGCTGAACCAAATAGGGTCTTTACTTTTGCGCCACCCAGTATATTCTCGGTAAGTTTTCTCCGAGAAACGAGTCCCTAATTCACTCTGCATTATTCTAGTGTACCTACTGTATTTTGTACTATTAAATATGTATCTCTTCTATGCTGGACTGGGAGCAAAAGAAAAACATAGAATGTGCCAGTTGCATTTCCCCTAACCCTAATGGGGTAGGCAAAACAAAGGTCGTTCCGCCACGTCTGACAAAGTTTTGAGGGTTATTTAAGAAAGATTTGTAGCTATATTGCTGTAGTGACAGATAGATAGATAAACTCTTTATTGCGCATAAATCGTACAGTTTGAAAAAACTTATTAATAACAGTGTGCGCAAAGGCGGCCTTATCTGCTGAAAGCAAGCAAGCTGGGAAAATTGTATTTATTTTGATGAGAGATGCAACTGGAACATTCTATGTTTTTCTATCGCTCCTAGTCCAGCATGGATGTATATGCATATAAAATTAAAATAATGAAAAGTATTAAATGAGAATATTACGGTCTGCCTACCCCATCAGGGATAAAGGCGTGATTATATGTTTCTATTTTCGAAACTCATTCCACAGATCAGAATCATGGCTAAAGGACGTTTCCAAGCAGGGCCTACAGCTGAACGAGGCCTCTATACTATAGAGGCCTATATAATGCGGGCCCAGCCATAGTAGTTGATGGCGACGGATGGCCCGCGGTGTTCTTAGTTCAGGTCGTTAGACAGTTAGCGAGATCCACCGGGAGTGTCCCGGAAGGAAATAGCCTACATATAATTGTATCATTTTAATTTAAGTAGCTGAACAGTCTCTAGCGGCCGTTTAGTTTCACGCGATTGCCGGCCACTGGTGGTCGTTTAACCAGTATTGCTATACATCCACTAGTATTTAGATATGTAAGTTAGTTTCTTGATAGGAAATTAGGCAGCTTTTCAATGTACATATTTAAACGTAGTGAAAACAGTTACATACGATATGAACCTTACTTGTATTGAATGAATGAACATTTTTCAATATATGTTAGTATCTATAATACAGTGTAACCATAAACAAATGTTGTATTATTTACACAAGCGGATAATTTCTTTCGAAATTTTAAACTTTGTATTTCTTTACTTGAAATTTGAGAAAATGAGTGTCAATTACCCGGAATTTGCATCTGTAGACTATCTTGATCAATATATTAGTGATTATGAAACGGAAAACAGTGTGCAACTGCGGAAAAGGGGGGCAATGACACTGAACAACTTCCACCAGGAACGTTTTCAGGAAGTGAGAAAAAGAAATTGCTTTCCCATACAAATTGTCCGATCGAGGTTAACATTTTGTATGGAAATGCTAATTTATTTTTCACTTCCTGAAAAAATATTGTAACAGATCTAGTTCCTGCAATTTAAAATTAAATCACTGTTTTAAAATGCAAGTAACGCTATTTATCAGTGTTCGCGGGGAACATAAATGAAAGATACAGATCTTATGGAAAACAAACTGTAGCGGTTTATTTAAAATAATTTTACAGAATATTGGGGCGTCTGATCGCCGCCATGTCTAAAGAGCGAGATAGTTGAAGCTATACAATACTAAAGCGTATAAAAGAACGCCTGAATATTATAGAATAGCAAATTTGCCTATTAACGATATGATATCAAAACTATTTCAGGCGCTTAGCCGTTAGAATAATAATTAAAACATTAAAAATATATAATAGGCCGGCCGCAACAATTAGATTGGTAAGAGAATCACTATAATTTCTTCTTCTTAAAAGTAAAGTAAAACTAAATTCAAATTGATTAAATCCTCTATTCCTATTCCTTCTAAGTTATCCAAACATTTATAATGTGTCAAAACTTACTTTTAAATATATAATACCAATTTACGTATTATTATCTAAAAATCAAACAAACACTTAATTTTGACCGATTTCTAGCTCTTTTGGTATCCCTTATACATTTTTTCTAATATTTTCTACATGTTATTATAAATTCTTGTCCCAATTCTAACATAATAAGTATTTACATTTTCTTTCCTAACTGATCCTATTTATATTTCCCAAATTTCGTTAAAAAATCCTTTTAAAGAAACTACGTATACGTTTCCCAAGTTTTGTTAGTGTCAATGCGCAAACCGCGTCATGCCAAACAAAAAAATAATAACTATATGACTGATTTATGGTCAGTTGGCTTTGACAAGCCATTATACTACTGAATACTTACTTGACTTGATGTCGATTGAGCAACATGGTGTCAACCTTGGTCAAACCTTCATAACATACGACATCTTAGCATTCGATATGTCTATAATAGCATTTAGATCACAGAAGCTTATTCTGCCCTTAGGAAGTCTGACAATCAGTCACTAGTTGCTCTTGCCTATCACTCCTATATCTACAACGGTATGGCTTGTGTGAAATCTAGACACGCGGTAGCGTGTCCAAGCCAAGCTCAAGCCAAACGAAAAGAACTGCTCGGCAGCACCGTGTGTATATTTACAGGAACCATTTGGAGCCACTTTTGACCCCTTCATAACTCCAAAACTACTAAACTTATATACAAGAAACTTGATGAATATATTAGGATCATCTAGATAAACAAGTACTCCAAATTTTATAAATATAGCTCAAACGGTTAGTTAAATATTAATTCTGAAAAATTGCAATTTTTCTGACTGACTGATTGACTGACATACATATGAAAAATCAATTAATCAAAACCCCAATGACCTAGGAAGCCTGATATTTGGAATGAAGATTGCTCACAATGACACAAGGTTAGAAATGTAAAAATTAAATAAATAAATAAAAAAAATATGGACCCCTCTCCCATAGAAGTGAAAGATCTCAAAACTTTTTGTACGATTCACGCACCAAGACCACCATGAACTTGGCTTACACTTTTACATTTATGTTTTTGGTGGGATTATATTATCTGGGATTAGCTTTGCCATCCCTATCTACTCAACTGACTTCCGTTTGGGTTTATCATAAGTGGAGATCGATGACTGCTGCAGTTTCATAGTCGGTGCTTCCAGCATAGCTGGACAACATATTAAACCTTTGTTGAGATGATGTTTCTCAATTGGACATCACAACTTTTTACAAATTACATCAGACTAGACTTGCTCTGTCTTGGTTGGCTGACCAATAAATTGGCTCAAATTAATTATATTTTATATGATGCTGTTCATCAATCTGGACTCGTTCCAAAAATCCTAAGTGCGCTGTCACTTATCTCTGGCCTGAGGCTTGGCCAAAACATAAACCACTATAAACCAAGTGGAGGGCACAAAACTGCCTCCACTTTCCTTTTCTGGGGCTCGCATAATGGGTTTTGCGTCAAGGACATGTTCCTAGACTATATACTGTCTTTATATTAGTGTCTGGGAATTGGTAATTGAAGCAAATCTCATTGTTGGTTGGCGAGCACATAAGTCCTCCACCAGCGAATGGCTGGAGCTGGGTTCGGAGGTTCCGTTGTCCCGCTGCCCACTGTCCCAATATTGTCCCAAGAACCTATAGAGAACTAAATTATGACATCCCACTACCACTTTAAAAGATTTGGGTTACTTTTATTACTTCTATAAATTCTATCACACAACGTACGGTCCTAACTATAATACTAGACGATCACAATCATTCACGAGCCATTATTTTATTTTATCACTACCCATTCCCATTTCCACTATTATCCCTATCCCATTCTTCTCCCTTTCATATTCACATTTTCCCTTCCTCTCCCCACTCTCTTCATTTCTTCCCATTCTTATCCCAGGCAGATGGTAGTTACAATATCCTGGTGATAGTTGTTCAGTATCATTGACTGAGCCACCCATAACATTTTGCGGGACGCTGTTCCTTATACCTGGTATAACATACCTATTTCATTCCAAAAAAATATAGATGTAGAAATTAATATCGAAGTTGAAGACTACACATAGACTTGACTGGTGTATAGCAATACTTGTTAAACGGCCTCCAGTGGCCGGATAGCGCGTGAAACTAAACGACCGCTAGTGACTGTTTAGCCACTTCTAATTTTAAACCGTTTCGCTCGCGATGTGTGGTGTTAAATGAAAGTCTACTTGGAATATACAATTTTGCGCTCGCTTCGCCCTCGATGCCCATTTCAAGATTTCATTGAATATATTTTTTAGCCCTTGTTTTGGTCGCGATAAACATTATGGTTTGGGAGTAGCACCCGCATTTATACATCGAAACTGGGGAGTTGCAGGGGCTTGCCCCCTCACAGACAAAGAAAACTAACAGCCCGGTTTGCGCATTCAGACATCGATGCTGGGGGGTTGAGGGCTTCAGAAAAAAAGAAAGTAACGACCATTTGGAAGTAGCGAACACATTCAGACATTGAAACCGGAGGTGGAATCTTGGATTCAAATAGTGATAGTTGACCTTTCTGGTCCAAACACCCTGTATGATGTTCAGAGATGCCATATGTATGATGGTCGTATGCCACCTATCCTACTTTAATAATTGCAACCACACGGCGGTAAGGTACAGGTGGATACGACCACGGCTATCATCTGAATGTATTAAATATTAATTCGGATGAGAATATTTTCCTGTTTTATACTTGTCAGTAGTCGGGTTTTAGTGTTTGACCTTATTTTTTTTCAACCAACCACTTAAAAAGCATTATAACTCGTAAACTATAAACAATGTTTCGAAAATTATTTCTCATTTGTAAATTTTATGGTGACACTGATACTTGGTTCTTAATAATAAACAAAAAGTGAGTTTTTATTGAATAAGGAATAAAAAAGGCTGAGTTCGTCTAATGCATTTGTATTAGGCAAATACGTTTGATATTGTCAAATATATTTACCCTCAGGCACAGGAGGTACAGTGTCCACTAGGGGCATTAAGTCCATCTCCCGGAATGTCCATTTCCCAGAATGCTCATTTCCCCAATTGTTCAAATGAAGTACAAGTAAAGGACACAGAAAAAAGACCTTCCGTGAAATAAACTCTCAAGGAAATGGACGTTCGAGTAAATAGACGTTTTTTATTTAGTTTTTCAAATGGGACTTGTTTCAAGGTTCAAAGCTGCACCGCGAATATTTGCAAGTGAATTATTTACTCAACTAAAGGCTCCTTACGACACATAGTGCCGCTGGCGGAATATGTGTAGGAGCCTTAATAATACGCTTGGCGAATACTAATTTCATTTCAAAAGCCATGGCAACAATTAATTTGCAAACAGATGACATCTTGATATATTTATTTTAAATCTCGTTCCAGATAAGTCTATAACCGCATTCTTATTTGAAATCAAAGCTTTTTACTAATACCGATCTTAACAACATTTAGCAAAAGGAGCATCAACCCTGAAGATTGATTATCAGTATACACATTTATTTTTTTAATAATATAATCAAATAAAAGAAATACACTTAGAAATACACCTTTCAAACAAAATGCTCTTATTATTGTTCAGTTCACAAAAAGATCACTGATCCTTCAGGATTGATACTGTTATTGTTACCTGTTGTAGAAGATCAAAATTGCTTAAGTCCACATGGCGCAAAATATCCTGCACCAGTGATAGCGGGTTACTTATTGGCCAGATTTTTTTGCAGTGCTCCTATTGGCAGTGGTCGTACACCGTCGCCGGCAAGACACCTGGGCGGAGAAGGAGCTGGATGACATCAGGGAGAACATCATCGCTTACGAGGATGAAGGGGGCGGCGAGGGAGACGCGGGGTACGACCTACATGTCCTCAGGCAGATGTACGAAGGACCACCACCTGAGGGAGACAACTGGCGATCAGCAGGTAAACTAAACTAATTCTTTTCTACACTGCCCTCAGAAGAAAAAAAACCATAACTACAGATTTTAGCGAAATCTTAAAAACTATTCAAAATATGCAAAATCTATGTAAATAAAAAAATAAAAGAAATAAAGTGCTTCCTTTTAAAAAAAAACCGTGTACCTTTAAGTTTATTTAACCAAAGGATATGATAGTCGAAAGTCTTTTGCATTTTACGCGCAACATGGTAGGATGCAGTTATGGTTTTTTCCTTCTGAGGGCAGTACAGCTCTCCACGATAAGAGTAAATGAAGTGGCATGATCCAAATTTGCATGTTGAAATTACTCGAATATGATTGGCGATAAAGAAGTAGGTATATAATTAGAGAGGATCCCTCGCGACAAGATACAAATACCAGACCCCTGGCAGCAGATGGAAATTTATGTACTGATCTCGGGAAAAATAATAATAAAAACGAAATTGGCCGGGTGTACCAAAAAAAATGCTACTTCCGGTCATTTCAGACCCCCGCAAAATTTGTGATTTGACACAAGAATGAAACCCATGGCAGCATCTAGGAAAATATTGGCAGGAACAAGAAAACATCGCTTGGTAGCTTCAAATCTGCCGGAAGACCTCGAAAAACGTGTTCAAAGGCCCAATTAAAATTCGTGATCTGATACAAGGATGAGACTAGTGTCAGCAGGTAGGTATTAATACTATATTTAAGAATATATCAGTGTTTTGAACTCAAATTGGCCGAAACACCGTCGTATTTGACGAAATAATAATCTTACTAGAGACATGTTTATTGCGTTATTTACTAAACAACTGGAAGAATTCTATGTTATGATATATTTTCGGAATCAGCTCGTTGAGCCCTTTCATTTGATATCCCATGATTATGAAAATGATTAGCGAGCTGATCAAAAATAAATATATCTTCAAGCACACGACCTAACACCGCTGGTAGGTACTAGACTAACTACAGGTACCTACAAATCACGTTAGATTTTATAGTATACGTACAGTTAGCAAACAGATATCTGGGCACTCTGGGCAGGGCCGCTCGAAGCGGATGAAGCTATTTCAGGGTGCTATTTTTTATTTCCCAAGATAATTTATATTTTTGCACAATTTATTTACAGCAATAAATAAACAATATTAAACAGGATAATTAAAAAGGATTGCAAGCGCCCCCTTCAAGAGCCAACTCTGGCGGTGAACACCACTCCCACCTCCTCCCATGGTCCTACCGACCACTCTGTCATCAGGACCGTGTCAGACCGAAACAACGGGACGTACAGGGGACTTACAAAGCATACGCTAAAGCACTGTCTGAATTCTGTATACCTACAATATTTTTTTTCTGACTTGAGTGTCCCCTGTCGCACTCTCCCCTTTCTGGGGCAGGACAATTCGTCGCACTCTCCCAACTCTGGGGCAGGAGTTCACAGCACGGCTCCTATCTTCTTCCTTTTTCCTCCGATCGCTTCTCGATCCCTACTCTCCTCACACCTTAATCGCTTCTCGATTCTCCATTTTCATCAATTGCTACATCCTGATCTTCTCTAGTCACTTCTCGACCCTCTCAAACCCGTTCCTCGATCTCTTCAGTTCTCCTCCTTCGGTGCCATTTGTAGCAAAACTCCTTGAAACACGCAAAGTTCGCCTCAGAAGATACCAGTTCCGCGAAATGAACTGGTCCCTCCTCAACTACGCTCAGACCCCCCAACAGAGCCGCCATCTCCCGCTCATACGTCCTACATGACCACAAAATGTGGTCCCTATACTCGTCGGCGTCCCCGCAATTACACGTGCCCTCGGACCGAAGTCCGAGGTCACGGAGCCGACCTTTGAAGTGTCCGTGCTCAGTGAGCATCTGGGAGACGACATAGTCTGGTTCCAACCACCTACGCCCCACCCGGTCGTTGACACTAGGGAAGAAACGGTAGAGATCCCGGCCCTTGTCCGATTGGTCCCACCGCTCCTGCCACGAGTGCAGTGCCTCATCCCATGCCGCCCTTTTTGCGTAAACTGCCCTCCCTCGCCCCACTCGGATTTCTCACGCGTTGCTCTTCCAGCTTGCCCTCCCTTACCACCTCCAGATCCGCCGGCAGCACTCCGGCCAATACTGGCAGGCAGTCGGTGCTTGCCGTGCGGTAGGCCTTAGTCAGAAGGACTGAAGGGCTGCGTGCTCAGAAGCTTCGAGCGTACCACGCGTAACCCCGCCTTGTGATACCAAATCCCAGCAGCATACGTTAATGTCACAACAAAAGTACCGTGATAAATAAGTCTAAGTATCTTGTACCGTTGCCCCACGAAGAAGTTGAAACGCGTGACATCTTCCCGAAACAACCGGCGGCACGTTCGCCGATGTCACCAGCGTGCTTTACGAATGACTGGGCCGCGTCAATGGTGACCCCCAAAAGCTTGACGGCCGTGGCGGCCCTAATCGGACCATCTCCCATTCGAATGGTAGGCGACCGTTTGAACCTCCCCTTGAGGGTAATCGTTTCCGACTTGGTTCCGGAGAACTGCAGACGGTTCCGACTCCCCCAATCCAGCGTTAGCGCTAGGGTTGTCTGTGCCTTACCCTCGATCTCCGCCCTGGTGTCCGCCTCGATTAGGACCGTTATGTCGTCGGCATCAGCAATTAATTAAACGCCTGTCGGCACCGGTAATCTCAGTAAGTCGTCCAGTAAAATGTTCCATAACGTGGGACCCAGGACCGATCACTGTGGACAACCCATAGTTAGCGACTTCCACTCCTGCTGACCCCCAGCAAACATCCCAACCCTTCTGCCAACGAAGTATGAAGAAAGCAACCTATACATATTCGGACGACAGCCCCCTTGCTTAAACTTGAGCATCACCATCGGCCACCACGTATTGTCAAATGCCCCAGATATGTCAAGCATAATTGCCTGGACGTACTTGCGGTCTGAGGACTTTACAGTCTCCAGAACCGCTCCTAACGCTGTCACGGTACTTCTCCCCCTTATAAACCCATGTTGCCCATCTGAGATGCGACTGTACAACCCCGGTGTGCACTCGCAAATCACCCTTTCGAGGATCTTGCCCATCAATAGCAGAAGCGTAACGAGTCTGTTACCCTTCGGGATTACCACCAGCCTACCTACTTTCCAGACACTAGGAAAGACTCCTTCGCGGTCACATTTTGCCATAAGCTCAGTGATTTCATACGCTGATACTTCCCAAGCCATTCTGAGAATCTTAGCCGTTATGCCATCTAGGCCTGGGGACTTGTTTGACAGCTCCCTAATGATGCGCTCGATCCTATCACGGTTCAGTGGTTCCGAGTCTTGGCCTGACATTATGCATGCTGCCGCTCCCCTAATTTGGATGTGGTACGCCGTGTCCGCTTCTAGATTGTCATCCGGGAAAATAAGCCCCAGCACGCCGCGCATTGCTGAGCTGGTATCACCAACAAACCCCTCGACTAGCCTCAGTCCGTTAACAACCCGGTGGTGGACGCACCCTGCCGCTGGCGGCACGGTACGCCATACCCCAGGGGTCATCATTTCCACTGTTCGCAACTTGCCGGAAGTGGTCGGTTTCGGCTTGTCGCATCCTCCCTCTATACTCAGAGCAAACAAGGTGGAACAGCTCCTTAGCCGCTTGCTCTGCAGCACCCCCCGCGCGCCTAGTCAACCCCATTGGACTGACCCCCAGAAATCAGCCGCCGCGAACTTGAAGTCGCTAGACGGGCCTCCCCCCATGGGGAATCACCCGGCTTGCTCGAGCTCGCCGTACCACGCCGTTTGCTGATGATCCCGGACAGGACACCGAGCTTTTTAAGCGCCCCAACGACCTGCCTGTAGTCACAGGCAGAGAATAGAGACTACGCTCGTGAGGCTCAGCCTAGATAGCGTCTCCCCGCCGGTCGCTTTGCGACCGTCGAGAAGAAATCCACAGCACAGCGTACAAATATATAGCACACTATAACATTTCTAACACTTGGTCTAACAAATTGTAAGAAAATATGCAAAAAAGCTGCAGTTTTGAGTTTACTTTGACATACATGCATACATACTATCACGCCTGTATCCCTAATAGGGTAGGCAGAGCGTGAACAACCCAAACAAAGGTCATTCCGCCACGTCTGACAAGATTTGAGGGTTGTTTAAGATAGAACTGGATATTGCTGTAGTGACAGGTTGTCAGCCCATCGCCTAAATTACAATATACCCTCGAATCCCTTAGCTGGTTTTTACAGCATGCCCGGGAGGAGATGCAGCTGGCACATTCTACGTTATTCTGTCGCTCCCAGTCCAGCATGGAAGTGGAGTTTACTTTGAACTGCTATAAATTGGAAACAACTTAATGGATGAATGTAAAATATGTGTGAAATTATTCGAAATGATTCTCTCAATCACGTGAAAAATGGAAGTGTGATATTTTTTAATAGAAGTCGCCATCTGAACTGGTTGGTCTAAATCGAACATCTTTCTTAGCATTGTCACACTTATTCTTTAAATTTACTTTGAACACTAATTTAAAAAAAAACCTAGCTAAGAGAAGCGTTATAAGTTACATGACATATTTTTTTTGAAAATCGAACAAGTTGTTTACAACCGATAGCAGTTTAAAGTCAAATATGATTTCTTGCAGATTTTTAAACTGTTTGTTTGACTAAGTGTTAAAACCGATCAAGAGCGTTTCGGACACGCCCATAGTAGGGTTCCGTAGTTATGTTATTAACTTTGACAACTTTATTTCCTTTACATTTTCCATTTTAACTATATACAATAGCTATAAGTATCATTTCAGTGTGTCAGGTATAGAATAGTTTGGTAAACCGGTTTTTCCTAAGTATTTCGCAAACTATAAATGCGAGATTTACAATTGTAGTTTTTGTTGCATCATCACTACATAGTATAAAACAAAGTCGCTTTCTCTATCCCTATATCCCTATGTATGCTTAAATCTTTAAAACTACGCAACGGATTTTGATGCGGTTTCTTTAAAGGATAGAGTGATTCAAGAGGAAGGTTTATATGTATAATACATGCATAATTTAGTAGAGAAACACTGATGATTTCCGTGCAAAGCCGGGGTGGGTTGCTAGTTTAAATATAAAAAAAACTATAGTCTGTATTATTTTTAGGATGTTTTATATTTAAAGTTTAAAAGCTATGACTGGTACAAAGTGACAAAACCAGCAACTTTGAATGCAAATATCTCGAGACAGAAACATTAGGAGACTTTGTTTAAAAATCTTCTAATTCATTTTATAAGACCTTTCTGAGGATATCCTACTTAATTTAGTAAAAATTAAATACCCTTCCGACCCCCTCTCCCCCTCCCTTGTATGGGAGGAGTCCAAAATAAGTAATTTATCATATTAGTAACGTGTTTTCATCTTTGATTTACTAAGGGTATCCTAAATGAAATCCGATAAGTATTAAAGATAAATAGTTGTGATTTAAATTAAAGTATACAAATACCTATAACGTCACAAATTAATATACAAAACAAGGTATTATTGTTATATTAACAACAGTGCAAATAATTTAATTTTACAAGTTGTAGTGAACTAGTGAAAGTCACTAAGTATTGTATTAATACCTACCTGCTACCACTTGTCTCATCCATTTATTAGATCAAGAATTTTACGAGGCACAGGGTGAAATTTTGCCTCGATTGCGGTTACCTATATTTTATCTCTTCATCTTTTAGATCCAAGTAAGAATTAAAACTACTGGGAAGAAACCTCATTTTTTTATGTTTAGTTTTGAAGTTATTTAAAAACTTTATAAAAAGCCATTGAAATGTATTATTTCGCTGAAATTGCTGATTTTTGTAACCATTAGTGTATATTATTATAGTTTTTTTTTTCTTCTATTAGCTTAGTCACAAACAAGATAAAAAAGAAGTTAATTATATTAAGTATATTTAGATAGCAAAATAACTTGCTACAATGATTCCACATCCAATTTGTTTTTTTGGAAAAATCTATAACACCTTTATTTTTTCGTAATTATTGTACATAAAAGACTCCAATTTTGCATTTAAATAGATATCATTTGGATGTAATAATATGTAATTTTTTTAAATGTGTAGGTCAATTTTGTAATGAAATATAAATTCAATTTGATTTTGCTGACGTCAGCAAATTTAAAAATATCTTTTAAACTAAACACAAAAAATACATAGTTTCTTGGGGAAAGTTTTATTTTCCATTCAGATATATCAAATGAAAATATAATAATATACGTGTCCGCAATCGAGGCAAAATTTCACACTGGGGCGTCCGAATTGGGCCTTTGAACCCGTTTTTTGAGGTCTTTCGGCCGATTTCTTTCATTAATCTTGAGACTGAAAAACCGCATCTGCTGTTCCTCACTGAGACGCAGATCAATTGTCCAGCTGACGCGGCGTACCTCAGCTGTCCCGGCTACACACTTGAACACAGGTTTCTACCTCGTGCCGGAGTCTGTGTGTACGCTCGCGATGACATTTGCATCAAGCGTCTCAAGAACCTTGAGGCACCAAGTTTTTCCGTATTGTGGGTACTGGTCGATACTGGTGTAGCTCAAAATGTGTATGCTTGCGTCTATCGCTCGCATAGTGGAGACACGGAGACAACCAAACTGTTTGAACACCTCAGTGAAGGTGCTGATGAAGCTCTGCAGAGATACCCGGCAGCGCAGCTAGTCATCCTGGGGGATTTCAACGCTCATCATAAAGAGTGGTTGTTCCCATACCTAGAGACCGATCATGCTGGGCGAGAGGCGCGCAAATTTGCATTGTCGCTAAATCTCTCCCAGCTTGTCAGCTGTGCAACAAGGGTCCCGGATATTGAGTCTCATACAGCCAACTGCTTAGACCTTCTGCTGACTACCGATCCAGACCGATACTCTGTGTCTGTTTCTGCCCCATTGGGCACATCAAATCACTGTCTGGTGAAATCTGTATCAGTGTATTCACCACCCGATCAGGGCCCTTGTGGTAAAAGACGGGTGTGGCGATACAGGTCAGCAGAATGGGATGAGATGCGCCAATTCTTTGCTTTGTATCCTTGGCAGGACTGTTTTTCTTCAGGCGAATCGTCGAGCTGCGCGGATGCTATTACAGAAGTCATACGTCAGGGTATGGAGTATTTCATACCGTTCTCTGATGTTCCTACCGGTAGCAAAGCTCGCCCGTGGTTTAATGCTGACTGTAACTGCGCGGAATCGCAGAAACAGTCGGCATTCCTTGCTTGGGCTGATGCTCGTGCACGCAAAGCTCCGAATACTCGCGATCTGAAGAAAAACTATAACAAAGCCACCAAGTTAAGCAAAAAGAAATTACGCAGGGCTCGATTTGCCCACATAGGCCGAGTAGGCGCTAAACTTGCTTCCTATCCGGCTGGCAGTAAAGCATTCGGGTCGCTTGCGAAAGCAGTGGAAACCAATTTCTGCCAGCCATCTTTACCGCCTTTGCAGAGACCTGATGGGTCGCTTGCTCATACTGCGGAGGAGAAAGCCAATCTTTTTGCCTCCTATTTTGCGGAAAGTTCGCGTCTTGATGCCGCAGGTAAAATACCACCCCCGTTACCTCGTGTCGACTGCTCTATGGCAGCTGTACGCATCCGACAAAAAGAGGTCCTTAAAACCATGCGAAATCTAGACGTGAATAAAGCAAGTGGCCCTGACGGTATCCCTGCAATCGTCCTGCGTAACTGTGCGCCTGAGTTGTCTCCGGTGTTGACACGCCTGTACCGCCTCTCACTTGAGACTGGTGTTGTTCCCAAATCGTGGAAGCTTGCAAATGTGCAACCTGTACCCAAAAAAGGTAGTCGAGCAGACCCTGCCAACTATAGACCCATATCGGTAACCTCTATACTCTGCAAGATTATGGAGCGTGTACTGAATAATCGGCTCCTGGCATACCTTGAGGATAATGATCTCCTTAACGATCACCATTACGGCTTCCGCCGAGGGCGATCGACGGGGGACCTCCTCGTGCATGCCACTCACTTATGGAGCGAGGCTATCGAGAGACATGATGAAGCACTTGCCGTGTCTCTGGATATCTCCAAGGCCTTTGACAGGGTCTGGCACGCTAGCTTTACTGGCAAGCTTCCCGCCTACGAGTTACCTGTTGGCTTTTGCAACTGGATTTCGGACTTCTTGAGTGAACGATCCATACAAGTGGTCTTAGAAGGCTGCTCCTCCGGACAACAGGCTATTGATGCCGGAGTTCCTCAAGGTTCTGTCCTGTCTGCAACCTTATTCCTGCTGTATATCAACGACATGTTGACACCCGATACCTTTGGGTACGCTGATGACTGCACGGTTGTTGACAGATATCTGTCCAGTGCAAGGGCCAACAGTGAAACAATCCAGTCTTGTCGAGAGTCCATAGTGGATCGTCTGAACTCATCGCTAAGGGTGATATCCGAGTGGGGCGATGCCAATCTCGTCAAGTTCAACGCATCCAAAACCCAGGCGTGTCTATTCTCGACAAAACGGAGTCCTTTTAACCTGGCTCCAACTTTCCGGGATGTATCCGTACCGATTTCTGACCATCTTGAGCTTCTTGGTATGAGCCTTACGTCCGACTTGAACTTTGGACGTTACATTGAGTCTCTGGCCACAACAGCTGCCAAAAAACTTGGTATCCTCTCGAAGGTGAGGCAATACTTCACACCGGGACAGCTATTGCAGTTGTACACAGCTCAAGTCCGATCGTGTATGGAGTACTGCTGCCACCTTTGGGACGGTTCAGCTAAATACCAGCTGGCTGCCTTAGACTCAATCGAGAAACGTGCTAAGAAGCTCATTGGAGACTCAGCACTGGTTGAGGCAAAACTACAGAACCTTGAGCACCGTCGCAGAGTGGCGTGCATGTCGGTATTTTACAGGATACATTTCGGGGAGTGCGCGTTAGCACTTCATGACCTTATACCCCCCTCCCCTTTCCATCTCCGGAGCACGAGGCGTGGACAGGGGTTCCACCCTTATATCGTGGATATACCACAAATTCGCACGAAGCGGTTCGCTTCCACATTCTTAATGCGAACGGCTAAGGAGTGGAACTCCGTGCCGGCGGATCTGTTTCCGGAACAATATAACCTGGGCCTTTTCAAGGCGAGAGTGAATAGGCACTACATAGGTGATTATGCTTCAACATAGTCCGCATCGTCACTTTCCACCAGGTGAGATGGCGGACAAATGCTATATATATATTTGAAAAAAATAAAATTTGAAGCTACCAAGCGATGTTTTCCTGTTCCTGCCAATATTTTCCTAGATGCTGCCATGCGTTTCATTCTTAAATCAGATGACGAATTTTACGGGGGTCAGAAATGACCGGAAGTAGCAATTTGTTTGGTACACCCGTCCAATTCCGTTTTTTTATTATTTTTCCCGAGATACATACATACGCATAATCACGCCTTTATCCCTTAAGGGTTAGGCAGAGCGTAAACGACCTGAACAAAGGTCGTTCCGCCGCGTCAGACAACATTTTGAGGGTTAATTAAGATAGATTTGTAGGCATATTGCTGTAGTGACAGGTTGTCAGCCCATCGTCTAAATTACAATATACTGAAAACCCTCGGATCCCTTAGCTGGTTTGTACAGCATGCCCGGGAGGAAATGCAGCTGGCATATTCTATGTTTTTCTCTCGCTCCCAGTCCAGCATGGAAGTAAAGATTTCCCGAGATCAGCACATAAATTCCCATCTGCTGCCAGGGGTCTGGTCTTTATATCTTGTCACGAGGGATCCCCGCAGTGTCCTTTCGGACCTTTCCTGTCCTTTCCGAACGTTATCGTGGGATGCTTCTTTTGTTTTGAAATATATTTTTTTATTACTTTTATAAATAATCTTTTACTAAAGGACGAGGCCATCACAGAATGCGGCAGACCCAATGTTGGAGGTGTCCCGAGAAGCGGGAGCAGCACGTTTGCGAGTGAGACAGTAAAACCATGTTATGACTTGCAGAGGTTTTATTGAGAACCGTGCCTAACAAGAAAAGTTTCATACAAGAGAATTGCGTGATAAGCACTCACGTGCGTGCGGCCATTCGATAGCAAGAGAACGAACGATGGGAAGCGCAGAGAAAAGTGAAACTAAAACTGACGTTTGTGATTTTTGATGGTGACACTCGTAGCATAGGCAATAAGTGCCCTATACACCACCCCACTTCACCCCCCACGGAGAATAATACACATTAAATGTACATTAACATGTTGAAAGTGCAAGTTAGTAAAAAAGTTATAATTAAAATAAAAATAGTACATGATACTAGTTAAATTGATAAAAATAGTATACAGTAATTGGTACAAGAAAATACTACAAGATACCTAATAAATTAACTTACAAAAAATACAAGTGTTTTTATTTGAATAGGTATTTAAGGGAGTGAATTCAATTATTTATCTTTTCAAACATAACATTGAGTTTAGGCAATAGTTTACATAGTATTAAAACATAATATGTATTACAATTACAATATGTACCTACCTGTTGAGAATTCAATATTGGGAAACATAAGAAATGATTTTATCAATTTAAAAATAAATCAGTTTTATATCGTACGATAACAGATCCATGAGAAATTGAGGTTGTTTCGTCCAAGGAAATTGTATATGTATTGACATTGCGAATAAATACTTACTATATTGTATGTATATTACACTGTGTCTACTTTATTTGTTTATTTCATTTCGACAGTTACAAATAATTAATGAGTTCAAATCTAAAATCCGACTACTGAAAAGTATAAAACAATAATATATTCTCATCTGAATTAATATGTTATATATTATAGTGATGTTCAGAGGATAGCCGTGGTCGGATGTCACCTTTACTACCTTACCGCCGTTAAAATCTATTTTGAGGTTGAAATACATTTTTAAATTAGGATAGGATAGGTCGCATACGGCTACGGCTATCTTCTGAACACCTTGTGTGTTTGGAAGCTTGGAGCAAAACAAGAAGGGTCAACTATCACCAGTTGACCCCAAAATTCCACCTCCGGTCTCAATGTCGAATGGTCTGAATGCGGTCGCTACTTCCCAATGGTCGCTACTTTTCTTTTTCTGAACCCCTGGTCTCGATGTTTGATTAAGGTCGCTGTTTTCGAATCGGACTGATACCTGCCTTATTCTGTGAGGGTTGGTAATTGGTTATACCTGCAAATACATGTGTTTCATATAAGTTTATTTTTGTTAAATTACTATGTTATTTTGTAGGTAATTATTTTATTTGACTAAGTGTTAAAATGTTTCCATACAAGGCCCCCTTAACCCCCCAGTCTCGAGGTATACAAGAGTACGTACGTAGAATACGGTCGCTACATTCAAACCGATCGTAACTTTTCTTTTTCTGTGAAAGCAAGGCAAGGCAAGGTCCCCTTAACCCTCCAGTCTCGATGTCTGAATTTGGACACTACTTCCAAAGCGGTTGTCTCTTTTCCTAAGCGGCCAACCGCGACAGCATCAGGCGACTCCACCTCCTGATCGTTAGCCCATCTCTGGTCGAACTCAACGTGCCATCCATGCAGCGGTAACTAAATGTCCCTACACCGTAAATGTACCGGGGAAGTCCGAACGGAAGCGCATCAACAGCGTATTGCGCCAGCGCAGCCTTTGTGTTCCTCGACGACTCGCACGATGGGGATATTCTACAGTCAGGCGCGGCGGCCACGGAACATGGCGCAGTAAACAACACCGAAGATGACTCACCCTGGCAGGAGATAAAAAAGGCAAAAGAAAGACTCAAAAATCTGTGATACTGGGAACTGGCAGCAAGAATGACGACCCACAGGTAGAGAAGATTAAATCAGCCATGCATCCATCGGAGCGGCAGACCTTAGATTGGCGGAGGGGGAAGGACAAAGGAGGGTGGAAGGAAAATGTGGCTGGGAGAGGACTTATATGAGTTGGGATAGGAAAATATGTGTAAGAATACTACTGCCTCGGAGGACTTTGTTTATGGCTCGGGAAGCCGGGGTCGCATACCCGTATACAGAAACCGCAAACCGCCGGATAGGCAGCTTAGTTGGGTATCCCCTGGCTGATTAAAAAATTACGGCATTAATTCCAATGCTCTTTCACTCTTGGTTCATTTCTTTCGTGATTGATCTCAGGCGGTTATTGGGGATGGAGGCAAAGTGAAATCTGATTACATGGTGATAACACTCGGAGTCCCTCAAGGATCGTCCATATCAAATATTCTGTTCTCCTTGCTCCTCAATGTCACGAAAGAAGTCACGTGGTAATGTACTCCGATGACGCGGTTGCCGTAATCAGCGCCTCGAATATTCAAGATCTCGAACGTAAGATTAACCTAGTAGCCAAAAACATATCAGATTCGTTTGTCCTAAATAGTTTAGTCTTAAATCTTAATAAGACGCACTTTATTCATTTTGACTTGTCCGGCCATAAAAGTACCCCTCTAGAAGTATCCGTGGGTGCAAGCACAGAAGAGTAAAAGCTGGCACTCCCCGATAGAAAGGCGATGTGAGTTTGCCAAGCGAGCCA
Source organism: Scrobipalpa costella (assembly GCA_949820665.1). Taxonomy (NCBI): domain Eukaryota; kingdom Metazoa; phylum Arthropoda; class Insecta; order Lepidoptera; family Gelechiidae; genus Scrobipalpa; species Scrobipalpa costella. Next base: position 7,665,865 of record OX463295.1, on the reverse strand, counting down.
CTAATAGGCGCTCCACGACTATATCTGTCAAAGCGCTTGAAACCTTACCTCAGTCATGCCCATTTTTTGCACAATTCGCCGCTTAGTACTTTTTGAAAAAAAAATGCCATATTGCGCAATAATTACTTGACTAAAAAATAATAAAAGAAGTACCTTGAATAAAGAGGGAATTTCTTACCATCGGAAGTCATAAACACTATCTTTTTCAAGAAATTGTAGAAATAAACGCAAAATAATTTTTAAACATCACTAGTGTTGTTCCATGATAATTTTATTGAATTTGTCGTTCATCGTACTTTCAATAAGCGGAATGTGCACAATTTCTAAAAAAAAGCCTCTCGCACACTTGCGGTGGCGGTGGCGGACAATTGTGTTCCTCAAAATTGTATGAAGGACCGCTAGTTGTTTCGCCTTTCTTAAGCAATTGGTCTGGAGCTTAAACAAGCGTCCATCACTATTTTAGTTAGTTTTGCATACAAAGTTGGACTTGACAGCCTATCTATTAGGGAGCGGTAGCGACTTCTCAAATCAGTGGGTACATCTAGAGTGTGTATACAATGCATCTTTTTTGGGCTTAAGCTTAGACAGGGCACTCACTTTCGGGTCACATGTGGAGAAGCTGTATGATAGATAAGCTTAGCCGTGCCTGCTTCGCGCTGTCGCGAGACTCGCTTCTGCAACAGTCCACTCTCTCCTGCAATAAGGTGTTGAGTTTTGGGGGCGAGCCGCCGACTGGGGATCTTCAGGATGCTTAATCGAGCTAAAAGAGCGATAGTGCGAGTACGATGGGATGTGTCTGCAAAATCTTATTTCAATTAATTAAATATACTCACGTATGGTATCCGTAAAGCAAATCCACATAATGGGCCCTTCTGTGTACAATCGCTTACCGGAGGGTATTAGACGTTTACCCTTAAAAATATATATAAAATGTTTAGAGCGTTGGGCCGGTTTTCCAAAGACGCAGTTCAAATCCCGTCAGCGGTCGAATTTTTAATTTGTTTATTTCTAATCTTTTCATATAAAAAAAAAATAAAAAAAAGGGTTGTCGAGCAAATATTCTACACTATTGGTGAATTTATGAATTTGAAAGAAATTGTAATTTCTATTTAACTATTATTTTACTGTATAGTAGTCAGTTATATTTCATTATGTTTTATGAAATATTATTTTTATGTAGGTATGTCACAAAAATCTGAGAAGTAGTGTGTTAATTTATGTGAAATTAATAAATTAATTTTATGACCTGTAATACTATATTACCCATAAAGGACTATTGACTATATAGTATAGCGGGCTCGCTCAGCTGTAAGCCCGGCTGGCAATCTCCACCATTGGCCATTCTGAACTGTTGAGTGATTTTAGAAAAAAAAAAAAAAAAACTCATTTATTGTGTATCTTTTTTATGTAAATCTGTTGGATCGACTGTAGTCCTAAGCCATGTTGTCAAATAACTATTTTGGACGGCAAATTTCGATTCCATGTAAATTTTCAGTTTCATGGATATTTTATTTTACAGGTACCTAGAAAACAATATTGCAAAACGAATTGGCCTTGTTATAAAATCTATATTTCATAGTAAATGCTTTTCAGGAACTACCCGTCAGGAAATACCAGTGGCAGAGCCACGCCTGGAGAATCCCCGTGATGAAAATATTGTTTTAGAAATAGCCGAGCCACGCCTGGAGAATCCCCGTGATGAAAATATTGTTTTAGAAATAGTTGGATGTCCTCATCGCATCTACAGCGTGGAGGAGATCTCCACCAGATGTTGTAATAAGTTTTTGAAATTGTAATGGTACAAGCATGTTATGGAAGTGTCTTTGTCATATCTTTTCTAACGTCCGTGTATGTTAATTTCTGTCACGTGTCTTTTCTCGAGCAAAAGCCCCTTTAGCTTTTCAAAAAGATACACAATCTTCTTCTCTGTTGACTGTGACTGTCACTGCACTTGCAAGTCTGTTAGACCGCATGGTTGTGTCGACTGGATCTCTTGCTGTTGTACGATTCTTGTGTACGTTTGTCTACGATTTTATTGTAAAGCATGCTTGTGTTTTCCCCGTAAATCCTGAGTAGGCATACATGTATTGTAAAGTTGGTGTGATATAGGTGCATTTCGTAGATTATTACCTCATAAATATATGGTCGATTCAACGGGCCGCTGCAGCGGCTTGGAGTTGAAGACTTTGTACTTGAGGAAATTGTTGCAATTGATTTATTGTCGTATATAGATTTGTTAAATCTTTTTGTGTTAGGGTCAAATTGGCTGAATATAAAATCGAAATTGTCGTTGCACCATTAATTCGGAATTCTTTTTGAAGTTAAGTGACCATCTTCAAGAGTAGTAGGTTAAATTAATTTAAAAAATACATATCTCGTATCGCCATATTAGTAAAATATTGTGGCTCCGCGTAGTAAAGGGTCCCTTAATTTCAAAAACCATTGGCTTTGGTTTGGTTTGTAACTTATTACTTAACTTAGTACTCAAGTTGCAACCAAACGTAATGTACGCAAAAGTGCACTCGGCCTCAGCTCAGGAGAGCAAGATAATGTTGATCTAAGACCGATTGTACCTATATATGTTTTATGTTTATGCATGATCTGTCGTTGCGCCTTGTTGGACTCCTGCCGTAAACACAACTCGTTTTTAGGAATCCCAAACACTAGGACGACCAGATGACGCACGGCTGCGCTCGTGTCGTTGGTGCCCGGCCGGTGCTCCGGCCCGAGTTCCGTGGCCGAACCCAGGGTCATCACCCTGTTGTCGGCGACGGACTTGCGGAAGAGCGTTAACAAGCGTTTCAGTAAGTCATTAGCGTACAATTAGCGCTGTATATATGTTCTGATCATACATTCATCGTTATAGATCGGTGTTTTTCGTCGCAGTTTCAGTTGTTTTTATTTTCGGAGCAGCAATTGGTTTGACCTTACCATAAGTTGGTTAGAATGGTGAATAGGTACTCACCTGTTTTAAAACGCAAGGAGGCGGTTCTATTGGTGAAACAAAACTAATTTCCCAAAATTGCCATTCAGCAAGCCGTTTCCCTATGACCTCGTTTTTTTCTTAATATTTCGTTTCGGGGGGTGTTTAATAATCATGTTTTGTGTAATCTATAGAACCATCCTCTGTCCGTCTTAAAACAGTTTTTTTTCTTGCTTGCCTTTATTTTGGTTATCGGTCGTCTCGTTTCCTATGGTTTCGTTTATTTTGTTTATTTAGACGTCGATTACTATTTTTAATTGTTTATTTTTCAGCATGATTGTTGACTTCCGCCTTTTATGTATCTACCTACATACATATCATCATCTAGTTTTAAGGATCTTATTTTTATTCATATCAACGTTTTGTGACTTACGTTTCTACAGTTTATTTACTTAATTGCATACGTAATTACGTTACGTTTTTACTATATTGGACTCAATTCTGGATGCCACTAACTGAAAATACTATATCACTATAATCAAAGAAGTGTCCAAGTCAGGCGTGATACTAATCCGTTTTCTTGGTGCAGAGCTCGGCGCCGCTCCTGACATCTCTGGTTTCCTCGACGACAAGAAGGAGGTGATGGACCGTGATCCTGATGCCGTCAATCCATTCGACGACGTCCGCCATTACGCGTACGAGGGAGATGGCAACTCCACCGGCTCCCTCTCCTCATTAGCGAGTTGTAAGTATTATATTTATTTACCCGTCGGCACAGGCCGCAGGAACTTGCAAGATGCATTCCTACGATGCTGTGGCTTACTCGTGTTATATATTTTATATTGAGCTTAAAACAGATTCACCCACAGGGAATTCCTTACCCGCACGTTAAATGAGAAAGCGTTGTTGATAGCAAATATCAGAATAATTTTACTATCGCTTAATCCCAAAAGGCGTTTAGGTGAACTAATAGTGATCGGTCCAGCATAATCGAACCCATCATCTCCCTAGCCTTATCCCGTCTCACGGGGTCGGCTACCTAATCTAGGGGATTGAACCAGCATAATCGAACCCACTACATATAAATGCTTTAGTTGGCGTGACTTATCATACTTATATATACTTATCGTGACTTGTCGGCAGTTGACATATCATAGGCGTTTGCTTGTTCGTTGAATGTAAAACATTTATTTTAATTACCAAACTCTTAACACGAAGAATAATCATGTCCTAACCTCCTCCAAAAAATATCTATTAACCATATTTAGTGTTAATTTCTTTGTTTTGTTGATTATACGTTATCTTTTAGGTACGGACGACGGCGATTTGAAGTTCAACTATTTGTCGACATTTGGACCGCGGTTCCGCAAATTAGCAGAAATCTACTACGATTCAGACGACGAGAGACCAGAGAGACACGAGCGGCACGATAGGCACGAGCGCCACGAGCGCAACGAACGCCACGAGCGCACCCACGCCCAGCAAGAAGAGTCATGGTGCTAACACTTGCTAGCATTTGATCGTCCATAAAAAACTATGTTAGAGATTGCACCCACCGGCGAACACCTATTATACTTATTAAGCTAACTCTACAGTAGAGGAGATAGTCCTTTATATAATAAAATCACGTATTATATAACATGTAGTTAAATGAAAGACTATTTAAGCCTTCTAGACTGACACTTTAGGCCATTATGGCTTATTTCTCTTTTATTTTTTTTTCTTATATAAATTTAAAATTTTGAAAAATCCTTCGTAACTTAGAACTAAGTATTAGTGTAATTTAATACTACGTTTTTTTTCTATGTTCTTGTTTTGTATTAAAATTGTAAGTTTAATTTAAAATTTAAGTGCCATGTTTAAATATTTTTGTATGTTTAATTTAGGCAGCGGCTCGCTTTAAGTGTTTCCATAAGTATCATTGTATTTTTTTTTAAACTCACGGAATTCTTGATGCAAGTAATTAATTTCCATTGTAACAAGTTTTTTTTTTAAATATTCGGTATGTTTTGTTTTTTAATATTTTTTTCCGCTAATTTAATTTTAAAAGTTAGAACGTTATATTAATTTGTAAACTGTAATGTGTATTTCTTAAAATATAATTTGTAGATTCTTCTACATAAATTTTGTGAACATTTTTAATTGTAAATATTGTACATACCAACACACTGTCATTATATACAGGCGTACCTAGTGATAGTATCTTTCTTTTTAATATTTTTATTTTGTTTTTTATTATATAAATGGATACCGATAATATCTAATAAACTTGATGTTTTAGATTAGATTGTTTTGGTTCTTAATCTCATCTGTGAGCTTGGTAAGACGAAAGCCAGTAGATATTTATATTCGAAATTGGTTAAAAAGAAGATCGCTTTTGTTAAGCTAGACTTTAAAGGTAGGCAAAATCTGATATACGGGGAGTAAAGAAACTTGAGGACTGACTAAGTAAAGAATTGTGATAAAATATCTATCTTGTAATAATCTTAAAATATGAATATTATAAGAAGTTTTGACATATACCAGTTTAATTCATGGTAGGCTCGTGAAGTGCTCGTTCCCCTCGGTGGGGACCTGGGGACGTATAATAATGGGGTAGGCAGAGCGTAAACAGTTGTTCCGCCACGTCTGACAAAGTTTTGAGGGTTATTTAAGATAGATTTGTAGGTATATTGCTATAGTGACAGGTTGCCAACCCATCGCCTAAACTACAATATACTGAAACCCTCGGATCCCTTAGCTGGTTTTTACAGCATGTTCGGGAGGAAATGCAGCTGGCACGTTCTATGTATTTCTCTCGCGCTCAGACCAGCATGGAAGCAATCAAATATTTGATAATTAGAAATTCATATAAAAAATAGGAGAATTTAAGTCTCCTAGGTAACTACCTAGGAGAATTTAAGTCGTTTATCGCCAACTGGCGTAGGGTGAGGATTATAATAATGGGGATATTTGGGCGTAGAAAGATGAAATATTTCTACTAGATGAGATTAAGAGACAGAATTATTTTTAAAATCATTATATTTAACTTAGATTAAGTAAACTAAATGTTGATGTCAAATAAAAAATCAAAATGCTCTGCTTTTTTTATTTTTTTTTCGTCCTTCTTAATTTAATATATATTATACTTAGATCCGAAAGTTTAGTTACGAACTTGGCGTTTACAGTTTTGTTTTAACTTTCTCCATCAGTTAATTCCAAAGCTTTTTTCATATCCTCGCTTTATATTTATTATTAGCTGTGCCCGCGACTTCGTACGCCCGCTTTGTATGGAAAACTCGCAGTGTCGAACATACTGAAAATGTTTCTCCGCGCGTATGAGCGGGATCTTCTAACCTGAAGCGTGTTTCGGATAGTCTCATCTTTGTTTTTGTATGGAAAACACGCTTCCGCGCGCGAGCTAGCAGGCCCCGCACCTACGCGCGGGGAAGCGTTTTTGTTCGACAATGCGTGTTTTCCATACAAACTTGGGTACTTACTCAATATTAGCATGGTTTGCGTGATTATTTCTAACCTAGGCTGGACACCAGGTAATTAACCTTTTCGCCGCCAAGCAATACAGGTAAAAAATTGCAACCAGCGCCACACCAATTTCTAGGTAAAGAAATACTCAATAAAATGGAGATGTCGAACAGTTCATATCGATAGTAAATCTTTACGTTTTAAAATAAGTCTTAATTAATCTAAAACCATTATTTTGCTTCCTAATTTTCAATTATTCTTTCATTTAGGTCAAAACAATAATATATCATAGTGGTAGAGTGGTGTACTAAACAACACTTGGAATATTCAATAAGTTTATCTGTAATTCAGTTTTCGAATTAGCACCGGCGCATCTTTATACATCGCGTGGTCGGCTGAAGACGACTGTGGCGTCGGTGGCATTTCAATTTTCTCAGACCGTTAGGACAAATAAGGATGTAATATAGAACATCGATAAAAATATGAAAATGAAATTCTTCAACTTTAGAACATCAAAGGATTTATTCTGGTTTAATATTTCATTCCGTCTAAAAATATTCATTCATTTCCTTCTTTTTTATTATTTAACTTATGTTGAATATTCATTAAAAACGACGAACTGTCAATGGGCAAGCAATTATCGCTGTGCACGAGTCGGCGAAACTTTTTAACTACATTTTGTCGGCTGTAGCCGACCGTGGCGCTGACGACAAGTCGCGGGTTGTCGGCTATACCCGACTGTGGCGGTGAAAAGGTTAAACAAACTCAGCCAAATAAAAAGTCCCTTTAAGATCGGTTAAAAACGATTAGAGTTCAATTTCCTGCCTACCCCCTAAGTCTTATTACTTATTAAGCTAACTCTACAGTAGAGGAGATAGTCCTTTATATAATAAGATCACGTATTAAATAACATGTAATTAAATTAAAGACTATTTAAGCCTTCTAGACTGACACTTAAGACCATTATGGCTTATTTCTCTTTTATTTTTTATCATATAAATTTAAAATTTAGAAAAATCCTTCGTAACTTAGAACTAAGTATTAGTGTAATTTAATACTACGTTTTTTTTCTATGTTCTTGTTTTGTATTAAAATTGTAAGAATAATTTAAAATTTAAGTGCCATGTTTAAATATTTTTGTATGTTTAATTTAGGCAGCGGCTCGCTTTAAGTGTTTCCATAAGTATCATTGTATTTTTTTTTAAACTCACGGAATTCTTGATGCAAGTAATTAATTTCCATTGTAACAAGTTTTTTTCTTTTTTTTTATTATTCAGTATGTTTTGTTTTTTAATATTTTTTTCCGCTAATATAATTTTAAAAGTTAGAACGTTATATTAATTTGTAAACTGTAATGTGTATTTCTTAAAATATAATTTGTAGATTCTTCTACATAAATTTTGTGAACATTTTTAATTGTAAATATTGTACATACCAACACACTGTCATTATATACAGGCGTACCTAGTGATAGTATCTTTCTTTTTAATATTTTTATTTTGTTTTTTATTATACTAGGGGTGGCTGATAAGTAATCTACCTAACTATGAAAGAAAAGACTTTGATGGCTAGTTTATTTTTTATTTTTCTATATAGTCTCCTGCAAGTGAAATACACTTATGACATTTGCAAATAATTGACATCATGCCGTTATAATAGTAATTTAAATTTTGCTCGTCAAAATGGTCAGTCACAGCCTCTTTCATTTCTTCGTCCGTCGAAAATCTGCAACCCCTCAATTTTTTCTTTAAATCTTTGAATAAGAAATAGTCACAGGGAGCCAGATCTGGACTATAAGGTGGATGGTTAATTTCTGTGAAGCCGTTTTTGCTCAGGGCTGACCTCGCCGTTAAGGCTGTGTGTACAGGAGCATTGTCTTGTAAAATCAGAACACCTTTGCTGAGTTTGCCTCTCCGCTTTTCTTTGATTTGTTCACGAAGCTGGTCAAGCAAGTTTGCATAATATTCAGCATTCATTGTTGTATTTTTAGGCAAATAATCTATCATCAAAATCCCTTTGACATCTCAAAATACGGTGGCCATTAGTTTTCCAGCCGACGGCCGAACCTTGAACTTCCTTGGCGGCTTTTCTCCTTTAAATTTCCATTGCATTGACTCTTGTTTGCTTTCCGGATCCCACTGGCGAATCCAAGTTTCATCACAGGTCACAATTCGAGAGATAGTCTCTTCTTCTTTACCTTTGACCAGGTCTAGAAATGCCAGACAACATTCTACTCGCCTTTGTTTGTCAAAGGGGATCAACATTCTAGGGACCCAACGCGCGTTCACCTTGGACATGCCCAAATGTTCGTGAATAATTTCATGAACTCGTTCCTTACTAATGCCCACATCTCTGGCTATCTCCCACTGCTTGATTCGCCGATCTGCAAGAATCAGGTTCTTCACCTTTTCAACATTATCTGCGGTAACAGCAGAAAATGGCCTTCCACTACGTGTGTCGTCTTCCAGGCTCTCACGGCCATGTTTAAATTGCTTCGACCAAAACTTTATGACGAATTCAGAAGGACTTGAATCACCAAACACCTTTAACATGCGCTCTCTGATCTGCGTAGGCGTATTTCCTTCTTTACTTAGGAATTTAATCACTGCTCGATGCTCAAATTTCATCATTTTGCAATTTTCTTTCGACATGGTGAAATCAAAGCCGCGCCAAAAAAACAAAAGCAAGCGAAAAAAAATAAGCGTCATAGTTTTGAAAAAGGAATAAATATAGAATATGATTTTGCAATGGCCAGTTCGATTTTCAAAACTTTCTTTAACAAAGAAGATATAAAATCTTCAGCCGCCCCTCGTATAAATGGAGATGTTTTAGATTAGATTGTTTTGGTTCTTAATCTCATCTGTGAGCTTGGTAAGACGAAAGCCAGTAGATATTTATATTCGAAATTGGTTAAAAAGAAGATCACTTTTGTTAAGCTAGACTTTAAAGGTAGGCAAAATCTGATATACGGGGAGTAAAGAAACTTGAGGACTGACTAAGTAAAGAATTGTGATAAAATATCTATCTTGTAATAATCTTAAAATATGAATATTATACGAAGTTTTGACATATACCAGTTGAATTCATGGTAGGCTCGTGTAGTGCTCGTTCCCCTCGGTGGGGACTTGGGGACGTATAATAATGGGGTAGGCAGAGCGTAAACAGTTGTTCCGCCACGTCTGACAAAGTTTTGAGGGTTATTTAAGATAGATTTGTAGGTATATTGCTATAGTGACAGGTTGCCAACCCATCGCCTAAACTACAATATACTGAAACCCTCGGATCCCTTAGCTGGTTTTTACAGCATGTTCGGGAGGAAATGCAGCTGGCACGTTCTATGTATTTCTCTCGCGCTCAGGCCAGCATGGAAGCAATCAAATGTTTGATAATTAGAAATTCATATAAAAAATAGGAGAATTTAAGTCGTTTATCGCCAACTGGCGTAGGGTGAGGATTATAATCATCATCCTCCTAGCCTTATCCCGTATTTCTCGGGGTCGGCTACCTAATCTAGCTGATTGAACGAGGGTACTGGTTTTTACACAGAGCGACTGCCATCTGACCTCCGCAACCCAGAAGGGAAACCAAACCCAATCCTAGATTAGGTCAGAGTTTTCAAGCCGCCAAAGCTTAGCACTGGCCTCTGATATGGCTTAACGACTAATATCTACGGTATTAAACGATATTAACCGGGACCAACGGCTTAACGTGCCTTCCGAAGCACGGAAAAAGCGCCGAATAAACGTACATATGAAATTCGAAAATCGAAAAACACATTGGTACGTGGTGGGGTTCGAACCACGACCTCCCGCTTAGGAGGCAGCGGCCCTATCCACTACACCATCGGAATTATAATAATGGGTATATTTGGGCGGATGAAATATTTTTACTAGATGAGATTAAGAGTCAGAATTATTTTTAAAATCATTATATTTAACTTAGATTAAGTAAACTAAATGTTGATGTCAAATAAAAAATCAAAATGCTCTGCTTTTTTTATTTTTTTTTCGTCCTTCTTAATTTAATATATATTATACTTAGATCCGAAAGTTTAGTTACGAACTTGGCGTTTACAGTTTTGTTTTAACTTTCTCCATTAGTTAATTCCAAAGCTTTTTTCATATCCTCGCTTTATATTTATTACTAGCTGTGCCCGCGACTACGTACGCCCGCTTTGTATGGAAAACTCGCAGTGTCGAACATACTGAAAATGTTTCTCCGCGCGTATGAGCGGGATCTGCTAACCTGAAGCGTGTTTCGGATTATCTCATCTTTGTTTTTGTATGGAAAACACGCTTCCGCGCGCGAGCTAGCAGGTCCCGCACCTACGCGCGGAGAAGCGTTTTCAGTATGTTCGACAATGCGAGTTTTCCATACAAACTTGGGTACTTACTCAATATTAGCATGGTTTGCGTGATTATTTCTAACCTAGGCTGGACACCAGGTAATTAACCTTTTCGCCGCCAAGCAATACAGGTAAAAAATTGCAACCAGCGCCACACCAATTTCTAGGTAAAGAAATACTCAATAAAATGGAGATGTCCAACAGTTCATATCGATAGTAAATCTTTACGTTTTAAACCAAGTTTTAATTAATCTAAAACCATTATTTTGCTTCCTAATTTTCAGTTATTCTTTCTTTTAGTAGCTGTCTTTGATAGTGGTCGTTACTCAAACCATGTCAGAGGCCTGATGGTTGTGCTACTAGGGGGTTTAAAAAAAAACTCTGACAACAGGGTTCATCGGGTTACCCACTCGACAGAAGAATAAAAAAAAATGTTAACCACTTTCTGTAGGATACTCGAAGTACCTGATGTGTAACTCTAAGGCCCGTAATTATAAACAGCACTTGAAACTGACACCTAGTTCGAGTCCGTATCAGAAATGTCATTTCAGTACAAAAGGACCTGTCAAATCCCTACTTAATATTACTCTCAATCTTGAGATCACTTTATAAATATGAGCCATACGAGCCTTAGAGCCTAGCTATTCTATGAAATATGTAGAATAGAAAAACGTTTATTCATGAAACAATACAAAACTAAACATACAGTAAGTATAATACACAATATAATAATACAATATAAAATCTTAAATTTAAAATACATACTATAAATACACTACAATATTGAATATAGTTAAACTACTTAGTAGGCACTTTAAGCGACAAAAATGGCTCGCGTTTTATGGAAATACCACGTTAACAGAAGATGTTCAGTGTCACTAGCGCTGTCTGATGTCATTTTTTTATGGGTCTATAGTGCCTGACGTGGAACCCTAAGAGCATAGCTAGACTATAAGAGATATCGAGATACCAACTTTCCGAAATTTACTCACAGTGATGAGCAATTTTAGTTTAATTAATAAAATTTTAATAGGGATTGAAAATACTTGCAGTTTCTTAAAACAAATAAAACCTCTCATAGAAAAAAAAATACTAACATGAGGCATCAACACGGGGCTGCGGTGAGGGGTGCTAAAAGAACCTCTTTTAGAAGTAAGTACATACATACATACATATAATCACGCCTTTATCCCATACTAATTAGTAAGTTTTTTCCATGCTGGCCTGGGAGCAAGAGAAAAACAAAGAATGTGTCAGCTGCATTTCCTCCCGCGCATGCTGTATAAACCGGCTAAGGGATCGGAGGGTTTCGGTATATTGTAATTTAGGCGATGGGCTGACAACCTATCGCTACAGCAAGATACCTACAAATCTATCTTAAATAACCCTCAAAACTAGGTCAGACGTGGCGAAACGACCTTTGTTTAGGTCTTTTACGCTCTGCCTACCCCGTTAGGGATAAAGGCGTGATGTTATGTATGTATTTAATTTGTAGGTAGTTAATAATATGAGACTCCCACTTCAGGGGAGATTTGCGTTGCTTTTATAGAAAAGGATATAAATAAGTATATCTGTTTTAGGAGTATTTAAAACTACATCGCATCGATACAATAGGTACTCCGGGATTGAGGAATACTTTCCCGCCTCAAAAAAGGAAAGAATAAACCTTATTTAGAAGTTATTCCTATGCTTTGAGTAATGGTATCAATACTTGGTACTATACGTGGTAGAAATAGCTGTTGGTTGTGGGCTAGCGTGGTTCAAGCTGGTATTGAAAATAAGTCAAACTCATGCTAGAGATTTGGCCAGCCTCTCATACATTACAAGTACTAAAACTGTGGTGTGCATAATTTCATAAAGATGTCTTTAATGGAAAGGAATGCTCATCGGTAGACAAATTTTTGGATTTGTTTGAAGAGATGAAAAATAAAAGAAATCAAAATATTGTTTTTAGTATAGGAAGCTGATTCAAATGTAACAAAGGATTGAATATCAAAAACATTCAATAAAAAAATGATTTTTCGCCTAGAAATCATTAGAGTTTAAACAAACCGCCAGGACTTTAAGATAGATTTGTAGGTATTTTGCTGTAGTGTCAATTTGTCAGCCCATCGCCTTAAGATACTCTCCTTCTCCGCGCGTAGGAGCGGAATCTGCTAGCTCGCGCGCGGAATTGTGTTTTCCATGCAACGCTTCCGCGCGCGGGTTAGCAGATCCCGTTCGTTTTGCTGTAGTGACAGGTTGTCAGCCCATCGCCTTAATTACAATATACTGAAAGCCTCGAATCCCTTAACTAGTTTTTACAGCATGCCCGGGAGGAAATGCTGCTGGCATATTCTATGTTTTTCTCTCGCTCCCAGGCCAGCATGGAAGTAAGATTCCAGATCACTGGCCTAAAATAGCCAAAAGGCTATTTAAAGGCTGTTCCGACTATTTCTGACCGAAGAAACGAAAAATGATAGCTGTCTTAGGCAGGTGCCACATGGCGTCGCAGTACCGCCCCAGCCTTAGTTTAGTTAGTAAACAAAATATTAAAATGGGTTTTGCTTTTCTTTGAGTAGGGTGGCTGAATCACTGAGCAATCTGATGAACCCTGATGTCAGAGCGTCTGACGTGACGTGGTAAGTGTATCGACAATTATCTGAACGACCAACATATAGCGTAATGCTGAGGGAGCGACACCGCTTCGGATATTCTTTGCTACGGGCTACGGCCACTAGTAGAGGAACGCCTACGGATGCTACGCAAATTGTAGCAATTCTACTACGATGATGTACTATACTTACTTCGTTAGCGAGAGGAAAACATAGAATGTGCCAGCTGCATTTCCTCCCGGGCATGCTGTAAAAACCAGCTAAGGGATCCGAGGGTTTCAGTATATTGTAATTTAGGCGAGGGGTGACAACCTGTCACTACAGCAAAATACCCACAAGTCTATTTCAAATAACCCTCAAAACTTTGCCAGACATGGCGAAACGACCTTTATATAGGTCCTTCACGCTCTGCCTACCCCATTAGGGATACAGGCGTGATTATATATGAGTATATGTATGATGTACTATAAGATGTTTGCGCAGTTTGTTATTGTTTTTAGTTTATTATTGTATTTTGTTAAGAGAATAGTTGACTAAATAATTTGCCGGCTAAAAATTAAATTTAAGTCTATTTGTCACTTTCAGACTAAAAACATTAGAAAAAGTTTTATGCGTTATCCGTCATTTTTATAGTCGGATAAAATTGACAGATATACTGTGAAAACGTGCAAAAGCGCGTCAAAATCTAGCGGACAAAGTGTAAAACCAAAGAGTATCAATCGCCTGTACTTTTTCAATATTATTATTTTACTAGCGAACCGCCCCGGCTTTGCACGGAAATCATCAGTGTTTCTCTACTATATTATGCATGTATTATACACATAAACCTTCCTCTTGAATTACTCTATGCATTAAAAGAAACCGCATCAAAATCCGTTGCGTAGTTTTAAAGATCTAAGCATACATAGGGATATAGGGACATAGAAAGCGACTTTGTTTTATACTATGTAGTGATAAAAGTGACAGATAGTATTAATTTTTTGTTGTAGTCGGTGGTATCTGGAATCATATAAATCTTACTTAGGTTTTAGTTTTAAGCGTCTTGTTTTAAGTATAAACACTGTACCTACTAGTTTCTTGAGTGAACTCTGAAAAATATAATTAAAAAGAACTTTCTTCCATGCTGGACTGGGAGAGATAGAAAAACATAGAATGTTCCAGCTGCCCTTCCTCCCGGGCATGCTGTAGGAGACAGCAAAAGGGACTCGGGGGTTACAGTGTATTGTAATTTAGGCGACGGGCTGACAACCTGTCACTACACATTAGCAATACCCATTACAATCTAAAATTGCCCTCAATTTTTGTCAGACGCGGCGAAAGCGCCTTTTACGAGTTGTTTAACGCTCTGCCTACCCCGTAAGGGATAAAGGCGTGATTGTGTGTATGTGTATTGTGTGTGTGTAAAAAGAACTAACCAATTTTATCACGCTCTTCGTCATATCAATCGAGATGTTTGAATTGAAGAAAGACCCGTTTTTATAACTGGTACCATAGCTTTTAAACAACTTAGGGCAGTATTTATAATCAGCTCACACGAGTGACAGCGAGTTTGAGTTCGTATATGAAATGTCATTTCTGTACAAAGTGGCCAGTCAAATCCATACTTCATATTGCTATTAAGTTAGATATCGCTTCATAAATACGAGCCATTTCTTCTTCCATGCTGGACTGGGAGCGAGAGAAAAACATAGAATATGCCAGCTGCATTTCTTTCTGAGCATGCTGTAAAAACCAGCTAAGGGATCCAAGGGTTTCAGTTTATTGCAATTTAGGCGACCGGCTGACAACCTGTCACTACAGCAATATGTCTACAGTTCTATCTTAAATAACCCTCAAAACGTTGTTAGATGTGGCGGGATGACGTTTGTTTAGGTCGTTTACGCTCTGCCTACCCCATTAGGGATAATGGCGTGATTATATGTATGTATGTAATACGAGCGTTAATGTGCCACGTACACTGTTGACGAGGAACATAGCCTCCGTTATAAACCGTTACAAACAAAGGCATGAATAAATATATTTACAGGATTATTTAAAATAATAATAGCAGTAGTTAAATCCACTTTTTCCATGCTGGACTGGGAGCGAGAGAAAAACATAGAATGTGCCAGCTGCATTTCCTCCCGGGTATGCTGTAAAACCCAGCTTAGGGATCTGGGGGTTTCTGTATATTGCAATTTAGGCGATGGGCTGACAACCTGTCACTACAGCAATGTAACTACAAATCTATCTTGAATAACCCTCAAAACTTTGTCAGACGTGGCGGAACGACCTTTGTTTAGGTCGTTTACGCCCTGCCTACCCCATTAGGGATAAAGGCGTGATTATATGTATGTATGTATGTATAAGGCAATAAAGTTTTGCACAAAAGACCTTGTCGTTACTATAAGTTTATTTTCAGAAAAATAAATTATTTTATCCGTACCTAACGAATAGGTTAAACAATAAAATTACGTTCTTAATTATTTTCCCTATTCTTTTTTAAATACTGTTTTATTGCAAGCAGTAAAGTGAAATTATAACTGACACTATTTCCACAAATTACAGAGAGTGTACAGAAGTTAAGCTTCATACAGTACATCTAGCTAAAGTAACGCACTAATATTAGACATTGCTCACAGACACAAAACATCTAACCCGCCGAATAGGTGCGATTGTCGCCCTCTGCTGTCCAAAGACATAGAGTGTACAGAAGTTAAGCTTCATAAAGTATATCTAGCTAAAGTAACGCACTCATATTAGACATTGCTCTCAGACACAAAACATCTTACCCGCCGAATAAGTGCGATTGTCGCCCTCTGCTGTCCAAAGACAGAGAGTGTACAGAAGTTAAGCTTCATACAGTACACCTAGCTCGCCTGTCCCGAAAGGGTAAGGTAGGGCATGTTCGTCTTAATATTGTCATTTATCAATTAAATAATTGTCAGTATTAAGTCTAGATTTATTAATAATAAGATACTACTTATGTTATTACTTATACTAACTAAGATAATTTGTAATATTGTTATGCGGATAGTCATCGAGACAAACCTATTACGGGTTTAGCAATGTCTTATAGATTGTTTAAGAGTCATTTATTGTAATAAAAACCTAATAAAAAAAAAAGCTAAAGTAACGCACTCATATTAGACATTGCTGATACAAAATGTCTAACCCGTCGAATAAGTGCGATTGTCGTCCTCTGCGAATACGTATTCTATGTATATTAAAAATTAATTAGGTATATTTTAGATATGCACAGTTTATATATAAATATTGCACATCAACCCTTGGTAAGAGACAATCGGCTAATTATAAAGTTTATTTGTTGTTGTTACTTCCACACTGGCCTGGGAGCGAGAGAAAAACATAAAATGTGCCAGCTGAATTTCCTCCCGGGCTGCTGTAAAAATCAGCTGATTTTTGCAATTTCACTACAGCTATATACCTACAAATCTATCTTGGATAGCCCTCAAAACTTTGTCAGACGTGGCGGACCGACCTTTGTTTAAGTCGTTTACGCTCTGCCTCCCCTTTAGGGATAAAAGCGTGACTTTATGTATGTTTAGTTGTACAAGTCGATAATATGCAAAACTGTCAAGAACCAGTACTTCTATACTCTCTGCCCTCTGTGTTATTTCCTTGTGCTATAAAACAGCTATAAATTTGCATTTAGTCGCTATTAAGCGCCATAAAGTTTTTCAATTGTTTCAGCAATATCGTCATACACGTTTCAGTTACGACACCAACAGTCTCTTGGTAATGGCCACCTGAATATTATTTCTTGTGTGGTGCTAGTGGTCGGAATACATTACCAACAGAATTTGCACATAACTAACAATAATTCTTCCATGCTGGCCTGGGAGCGAAAGAAAAACATAGAATGTGCCAACTGCATTTCCTCCCGGGCATGCTGCAGAAAACAGCTAAGGGATCCGACGGTTTATGTATATTGCAATTTAGGCGATGGGCTGACAACCTGTCACTACGGCAATATACCTACAAATTTATCTGAAATAACCCTCAAAACTTTGTCAGTCGCAGCGGAACGACCTTTGTTTAGGTCGTTTGCGCTCTGCCTACCCCATTAGGGATAAAGGCGTGAATATATGTATGTATGTATGTACTAACAACAATACAAAATGCACCAGCGGACTGAATCTCCATGCTGGAGCCGGATTTTTAGATCACTTGAACTCCAATGTAACTTTTGTATGCGATTTCCATATAATTTACCATCCGTCTCGAATGATTCAAAAATACGGCTCCTGAACAGGGAAGTTTTAACGCTCTCTACTTAGCCTCGTATTTATGAATTGATATCAAACTTGATTGCAATATTAAGTAAGGATTTGACAGGCCAGTTAGTACTGAAATTACACTTCTGATACGAACTCAAACTCGCTGTCACCCTTTAGAGTTTATTATAATTACGGTCCTTAAAGCCTACAGGGCTCGACTGACAACCGCTTGACACCCCACATGACCCCCTCCACGCTGACATAATGCTGAGCGCGGGGCTCTATGAGCGCCACAGTAAAATCTAGTAAGCAGTAGAAAATACTGCTTCCATGGTCTAGTGGCTACTGCCATGGATTCCTGATCCGTAGGTCCTGGGTTTGATTCCCAGGGGGGAAACATTGATATTTGAGAATGTATCACATTGTGTTTTTGTCCCCAGTTTGGTTAGGACATTGCAGGCTGAATCACCTGATTGTCCAAAAAGAAAAAGATTTCGTGCTTCGGAGGGCACAGTAAACCGTCGGTCCCGGTCGTTGTCTTTGATAGTGGTCTTTACTCAAACCATGTCAGAGGCCTGATAGTTGTGCTACTAGGCGGTTTAAAAACTCTGACACCAGGGTTCTTCGGAACCATAGACTCGATACCCACTCGACAGATGAAGAGTAGAAAATAAATGAGGTATTTTATTATACTAATATATAATGTATGTAATATAGTTTTGAGCATTTCCAATCTAAAAATAAAGCCGATACCTATTTTATTGATTATTATTATTATTCACAAAATTTTCGACCTCATTGACATTTGCTAGATGAGAGTCATCTGACAAATGCCAATCAGGTCGAAAATTGCATGCACTCGTTTTTTTTAGGGTTTCATAGTTAACAAGGAACTCTTATCATTTTGTTAACTCTGTCTGTGTGTCCAATAAAACTGCCAATTTTTTTTCGAAATTTGTTTGCAGAGAAATACCTATGGTGCACAAAAAAACATAATTCTTTTCGTGCCATTTTGTATGTTGAATCACAGTTGGCACGATTGTGGCACCATATGTAAACAAAAACATAATAAAAACAGGACATAAAAACAAAGATACAGCAAGCACAGCGAAATTAAATTTCTTACAGCAGATTTACAAATTTCTTTACACATGAATATTTATCCAAAAGTGAAAGAAAATATAAAACTTTTTCAAGTCAATTTACTTTAAACTTACTGCGCTGGTATTATATACTGTGATCAATTTGATTTAATTCCCAGATATAAACAAATAAATTCAAGTTGATTATATGGCTTACCACACATATTTTACACTTATTTATGTAAACAATGAGTTTCTATTACTATTGTATTTCATTTTCATCCAAGAATCAACTTCAACTTTTAGTTGTTAGGCGTTTCCGTGATGACTCCGCCGGTGTCAAGTTTGTAGGGCCTTTTAAGGAGGTAGGCATAAGTAAATATCACCAGAAATGCCTCCGTGGTCTAGTGGCTAGTGCCATGGACTCCCGATCCGGAGGTCCTGGGTTCGATTCCCAGGGGGAAAACACAAAGTTGATATTTGACTTCATCACTTTGTGAATTTTTCCCCAGTTTGGGTAGGAAATTGTAGGCTGAATCACCTGATTGTCCGAAAAAAAAAGATTTCGTGCTTCGGAGGGCACGTTAAGCCGTCGGTCCCGGTCGCTGTCTTTGATAGTGGTCGTTACACAAAACCTTGTCAGAGGCCTGATAGCTTACTAGGCGGTTTAATAACTCTGACACACCAGGGTTCATCGAATCCATAGACTCGATACGCACTCGACAGAAGAAGAAGAAGAACCAAAAATTTTACATAGCCTTGGTGACGTCGTACAAATTTTTATTCATCTACGGTGACGTCCCGAGGGACTCTGTCAAGCGATGCGCAAACCAAAAATTACTTAAATCAACCTAATCAACAAAATTAACTTAGAAAAATATAAAATATATCTTAAAAATATATTATTGGTTCCTTTCTATTGATATAATTTTCAGAATAAATGGCTTATTCATTTTCATACAAACCGGGAATTAGTGTGTTAAAAATCTGGGAATCTACCCGACGTTGTTTTTTTTATGGAAGGAAACTATACCGTATCGTTATTTCATCAGGTTCGATCCTCGAAGAAATAGTTCGAGTATTATTTTTTTTCAGGGTTGAAATATGCTGATTTGCATATCAAAAACGGATTCTAAAACAAGCAAAATCAGTGATACCAGGCCTTATTGCTAGACTGGGAGTGATAAAAACAGAATGTTCCAGCTGCTCATTTTTCTACACCTTCGGTTACATTGTTCAAATTTTACCAAGGATCCCTAATTTTTTTCAAAATGAAATGTAGTATGTCAAATTGGAAGAATGTAGCAATCTATTGGTGAAAGTTTTTTTTAAATCGGCCCAGTACTTTTTGAGCCTATTCATTACAAACATACAAAAATAGGTACAAATCTTTTCTCTTTATAATATTAGTGTAGATGTATGTAATATAGTTTTGAGCATTTCCAACCTAAAAATAAAGCCGATACCTATTTTATTGATTATTATTATTATTATTCACAAAATTTACGACCTCATTGACATTTGCTAGATGAGAGTCATCTGACAAATGCCAATCAGGTCAAAAATTGCATGCACTCGTTTTTTTAGGGTTTCATAGTTAACAAGGAACTCTTATCATTTTGTCAACTCTGTCTGTGTGTCCAATAAAACTGCCAATTTTTTTTCGAAATTTGTTTGCAGAGAGATACCTATGGTGCACAAAAAAACATAATTCTTTTCGTGCCATTTTGTATGTTGAATCACAGTTGGCACGATTGTGGCACCATATGTAAACAAAAACATAATAAAAACAGGACATAAAAACAAAGACACAGCAAGCAAAGCAAAATTAAATTTCTTACAGCAGATCTACAAATTTCTTTACACATGAATATTTATCCAAAAGTGAAAGAAAATATAAAACTTTTTCAAGTCAATTTACTTTAAACTTACTGCGCTGGTATTATATACTGTGATCAATTTAATTTAATTCCAAGATGTAAACAAATAAATTCAAGTTGATTATATGGCTAACCACACATATTTTACACTTATTTATGTAAACAATGAGTTTCTATTACTATTGTATCTCATTTTCATCCAAGAATCAACTTCAACTTTTAATTGTTAGGCGTTTCCGTGATGACTCCGCCGGTGTCAAGTTTGTAGGGCCTTTTAAGGAGGTAGGCATAAGTAAATATCACCAGAAATGCCTCCGAGGTCTAGTGGCTAGTGCCATGGACTCCCGATCCGGAGGTCCTGGGTTCGATTCCCAGGGGGGAAAACACAAAGTTGATATTTGAGAATTTATCACTTTGTGAATTTTTCCCCAGTTTTGGTAGGATATTGCAGGCTGAATCACCTGATTGTCCGAAAAAAAAAAGATTTCGTGCTTCAGAGAGCACGTTAAGCCGTCGGTCCCGGTCGCTGTCTTTGATAGTGGTCGTTACACAAAACCTTGTCAGAGGCCTGATAGCTTACTAGGCGGTTTAAAAACTCTGACACACCAGGGTTCATCGAGTCCATAGACTCGATACCCACTCGACAGAAGAAGAAGAAGAACCAAAAATTTTACATAGCCTTGGTGACGTCGTACAAATTTTTATTCATCTACGGTGACGTCCCGAGGGACTCTGTCAAGCGATGCGCAAACCAAAAATTACTTAAATCAACCTAATCAACAAAATTAACTTAGAAAAATATAAAATATATCTTAAAAATATATTATTGGTTCCTTTCTATTGATATAATTTTCAGAATAAATGGCTTATTCATTTTCATACAAACCGGGAATTAGTGTGTTAAAAATGTGAGAATCTACCCGACGTTGTTTTTTTTATGGAAGGAAACTATACGGTATCGTTATTTCATCAGGTTCGATCCTCGAAGAAATAGTTCGAGTATTTTTTTTTTTCAGGGTTGAAATATGCTGATTTGCATATCAAAAACGGATTCTAAAACAAGCAAAATCAGTGAAACCAGGCCTTATTGCTAGACTGGGAGTGATAAAAACAGAATGTTCCAGCTGCTTTTTTCCAGAGCATACTGGAAAAACCAGCAGAGGGAGACGAAATTCTCAATTTCTAGCAATTTAGGCGATGCTACACTACAGAGAGTGAAAAAAAACATTGGTAGGTCACATTCACACCTAATAATGTTTATTCATAGAAAGAAGGAAAGAGAAAGAAGAAAGAAAATAATTCATCTGTGGTTCACACTCTAAACTTAGGTCAACCATTTTTTTCTCCCGGTATAGCAATACACAAATCAACTGTTAAGGATTTCCGTTTTAGAAAAATGTCTCAATCCCAAGCGACTATAACGAAGACGTGAAAACTAGTCTATAATAAACTATAAACCGGGTGTTATTTCTTTGCACTGATTACCTGACCTGCTACAATCAGGGATGCCGCATTGAAATAATAAATATCTTAGTCGAACGATCCGATGAACAACAACCCTACATTTATTTACTTACTTAGCGTCTGGTATATATAGTAATGTATTGTATTTATAGAATCTGCTCATTACATGATGAACTCTCGTTTAATATCCCACATAATAAAAAGAAAAAAAAAAAGAAAAAAAGTTATTTTGTTTAAGTCCTTTTATGTAATTTGTATTTTATGAAACACTGCGTAGGCAACCCTAGCTGTAAGTATGCAATCACGCTGAGCTGCGCTATTTTCAACCCATAAACTGCTATGCATAAACACCATAAGGGAAATTCCTGTTTCTATAACACAGGTACAGGTAGTACAGGAAGTAGTGGTAGTACCTACTTACGGAAGCATGGGTTTTTACAATCGATTGTGGATTATTCACACCCTTTTTAAGGTTCCTTACCCAAAGGGGGAAAAACGGGACGCTATTACTGAGTGTTCGCTGTCCGTCTGTCACCAGGCTGTATCTCATAAACCGTGATAGCTAGAGAGTTGAAATTTTCGCAGATTATGAATTCATGTTGCCGCTATAATGACAAATACTAAAGACAAAATAAAATAAATATTTCAGGGGGCCTCCCATACAACAACACGGTCCACATATACTTCATGTTTTTAACCATTACTCTAAATAAACAACTGATTATCACTACATAGTATAAAACAAAGTCGCTTTCTCTGTCCCTATATCCCTATGTATATATAAATTTTTAAAACTACCTACGCAACGGATTTTGATGCGGTTCCTTTTAATGGATAGAGTGATTCAAGGTTTATATGTAGGTATAATACATGCATATTATAGTGGAGAAACACTGATAATTTCCGTGCGAAGCCGGGGCGGGTCGCTAGTAATAATATAAATACGATAATGTAATTTACAGATAATGTTATTAAAATTTACAGATGCATTTAAAAAAAATCTGAATCGCAATATTCCAACAAATTACTTAGAACTACATAAAGTGTCCATGCGCAGGTGGGCAAAATTTACAGTGAGTATACTCGTATTAAGTAAATCTTTTGTAATCGGAAACTTATGAAGTCGATCGCCAGCTGTGGAGCAACAAGCGACACAGCCTCCCCTCACGAGTGCTTGCGCAGGACTGCCGCCCGCGTCCCGCGCAGAGCCCCTCTGCACCCCTACACGTGCGGAAACAATTTTTTTTGGGCTCCAACACACAGGCGTCATTTACTACGCGCAACGTTGTGCTCAACATGCTGTCTATGCTTTTTACATATAATCACGCCTTTATCCCTAATGGGGTAGGCAGAGCGTAAACGACCCAAACAAAGGTCGTTCCGCCTAGTCTGACAAAGTTTTGAGGGTTATTTAAGACTAGGTTTTACCCGCGACTTCGTCAGCGATTTTTATTTCTCTTTCGTCCACCCGTGATTATCTGCAGCTGTCTTGTGGGTCTGGTCCAAAAACGTCACTTTGGTGGCGGTCAAAGTAAGGTCAAACCCCTTCTCCCATGATTGTTCCCCACGTACCTACCACACGTTCCCCCTTGTCCTACCCGTCACACACGTCCCTAAACAGTCATCATGTCTGTCCAGCCCTCTCATCCATTCCTCCCATCCATGACTCGCTCCAGTCGCTTCTGTTCTTTCCTCCTGTCCATCCTGTAACTTATGTCTTAGAGTCTCACATTTTTTTAATACACAACACACATTATTAATTGAATTGCTGACAACATTTCAACACCTTCTTTTTTCTGCCCTGCCTACCCCCTACGTTAGCTAGCGTGATTGATGTCTTAAATCGAGGTAACACTAAGTGAACTGAAAAAGTCCTATCAAAATCGGTTAAAATACATACGAGGGTCATTCAATAAATACTTAGCCTACAAAAAGAAAACGAAAATTTTGGAAAAGTGGCAATTTATTTTTCAACATAGTCTCCTTTTAGTTCTATACACTTAGCCCAGCGATGCTCCAACTTTTTTAACCCGTCCGAAAAATAGTTTTTGTCAAACTCTGCAAAATAGGCCTCCGTGGCGGCGATGACCTCCTCATTTGATCCATATCTATTCCCGGCGAGTGACTTTTTCAGATTAGGAAACAGAAAGAAGTCACAAGGGGCCAAATCTGGAGAATACGGTGGATGGGGCAGCAATTCGTAGCGTAATTCGACCAATTTGGCATGCAACATGAAATGCCATGGCAACGGCAGACGTGTGATCCGGTGCGTTGTCGTGGTGAAACAGCACTTTTTTCTTCGCCAGATGGGGTCGTTTTTTCTTTAATTCGACGTCGAATCGGCCCAATAAATCGGCATAGTAAAGCCCTGTAATTGTTTTACCCTTCTGGAGGTAATCGACGTAGATCACACCTTGTGAATCCCAGAAAACGGTGGCCATAACTTTTCCGGCCGATTTTACAGTTTTTGCCTTCTTTGGAGCACGTTCCCCGGTCTGGATCCATTGTTTTGATTGCTCCTTGGTCTCTGGTGTGTACCAGTGGATCCAGGTTTCATCGACGGTCACAAAACGACGCAAAAACTCGTTGATCCAATTCTTGACGGTGGCCATCGATGGAGAAGAGTCACCGTACACAGCATCCAAGCTTTGATTTCGAAGCGCGTTTTCCCTTCCAAAAATAGGAATCGAATCACCGAACGATATTGCTCTTTTTCCATTTTTGTAAAACCGATCGACACGTTCGCTTCCATAAGTTGTAAAATTAAAACAAATGAAGGGATTGGAATGAAAATTTGAAAAAAGAATTAAAAAAGAATGTGCACTGTGTTTAAACTCTTTTGAAACTACAGCGCCCTCTGGCGATGAGGCTCGGTACTTATTGAATGCACCTCGTACATACATACATACATATAAATCACGCCTTTATCCCTTACAGGGTAGGCAGAGCGTTTAACCCCTCGTAAAAGGCGCTTTCGCCACGTGTGACAAAAATTGAGGGCAATTTTAGATTGTAATGTGTATTGCTATAGTGACAGGTTGTCAGCCCATCGCCTAAATTACAATACACTGTAACCCTCGAGTCCCTTTTGCTGACTTCAACAGCATGCCCGGGAGGAAGGGCAGCTGGAACATTCTATGTTTTTCTATCTCTCCCAGTCCAGCATGGAAGTAAAAATACAAACTTAATTCAGATCCCTGCCTACTGCCTACCCTTAAGTACGGTGGCTTGATTATATTTATCCTTAGTTTGTGTTCAGGTAAAACTCAGTTAAATAAAAAAAGTCCCATCAAAATCGGTTAAAAACACTAACTAATTTCAGTTAAATGCCTACTGCCTATCACCTAAAAACGGTGGCATGATTATTAATATCTTTAGTTTGTGTCGTAGTAACACTGAGTTGAATAAAAAAGTCCCCTTGAAATCAGTTAAAACACTAACTTAATTAATTTCTCTGCTACTGCCTACCCCCTAAGTACGGTGGAGTGATTATATATATCATCATTTTGTGTCTTGGTAGCACTCGGTTGAATAAAAAAAGTGCCATAGAAATCGGTTAAAAACAGTACCTAACTAAATTAAGTTTCCTGCCTACTGCCTACACCCTAAGAACAGAGGCGTGATTATTTCTATCCTTAGCTTTTGTCTATGTAACACTTAGTTGCATAAAAAGTTTTCATCAAAAACGTTTAAGAATCACCAACTAACTACAGTTCGCTGCCTACTATCTAACCCCTAAGTACAGTAGCGTGATTATAGATGTTGTAGGTTTCTAGGTAACTATTTATTAGCATACCAAATTCCATTAAAATCCGTAGAGCCGTTTAAGCGTGAGAGAAATCACTTACTAAATTCAGTTCCCTGCATATTTCATACCCCCTAAGTACGGCGGCGTGATTATATACAGCCGATGTCCGTCTCCAGGTTACCATCTATCACCATACCAAATGTCATCAAAATCCAGTCAGCCGTTTAGGCGTGAAAGAGCAACAAACAGACAGATAGAGCAACTTTCGCATTTATAATATTGAAGTAGGTATATAAGCATTGATAGATTTGTAGGTATATATATTGCTGTGGTGACAGGTTGTCCCATCGCCTAAACTGCAATATACAGAAAACCTTGGATCCCTTAGATGGATTTTACAGCATGCCCGGGGAGAAATGCAGTTGGCACATTCTATGTTTTTCTCTTCCTCCCAGGCCAGCATGGAAGGAACAGCTAATTATACTCGTAATAATATAAATACGCTAATATCATTTACAGATAAAACTGATTCTCAATATTCCAATAAATTACTTAGAACTACATAAAGCGTCCGTGCGCAGCTTGGCTAAATGTACAGTAAGTTTATAAAGTATATCTTTTATAATCGTAACTATATGAAGTCGATCGCCAGCTGTGGAGCAACAAGCGACACAACCTCCCCTCACGAGTGCTTGCGCAGGACTGCCGCCCGCGTCCCGCGCAGGGATGTTATAAGCCAACTCAGGAATTATGATACAGACCCGTCAAAATTATGGTACAACTAAAAAAATATCACCTACCCCCTAAGTACGAAGGCGTGATTATATATAGCCTATGTCTGTCTACAGGTTCTCCGTCTACAGGATCTATTACCATATCGAATTTCATCAAAATCCGTTCAGCCGTTTAGGCGTGAAAGAGCAACAAACAAACAAACAGATAGACAGACAGACAAGAGTTACTTCCGTATTTATAATATTAGTATGGATTGCTTAATTACGAATTGTTGATACTGAATTAAGCAATAATGTAACTAGGTTATTCTGGAAAAACTAGAAAACCTAGCCTAATTTGAGTTGCAAAGTCAAATCTTCATGATTTTTAGAACAAAATTGGATTCATAACTCAATTTCGGTCATCGTGTGGGTTGGTAAACGCCAAACACGGTCCACATATACTTCATGTTTTTAACCATTAGTCTAAATAGACAGCTTAATATAATAATATCATTACGATAAATAACATTTACACAAAAAAATATATTTGATTCGCAATATTCCAATAAATTACTTAGAACTACATAAAACGTCCATGTGCAGCTGGGCAAAATTTACAGTAAGCATATAAAGTAAAACTTTTATTATCGGAAACATTTGAAGTCGATCGCCAGCGGAGTGCGGAGCAACAAGCGACACAGCCTCCCCTCACGAATGCTTGCGCAGAACTGCCGCCGCCCGCCCGCGTCCCGAGCAGGGATGTTATAAGCATACTCAGGAATTTTGACACAGGCCCGTCAAAATTATGTGAGATAGTCTTCTCGACGGCCGCGAAGAAAAAAAAATATATGTTACAACTGGAAAAATTAAAGTACTACTACCTTCCCCCTAAGTACGATGGCGTGATTATATATAGCCTATGTCCGTCTACAGGTTACCATCTATTACCACATCAAATTTCATCAAAATCCGTTCAGCCGTTTAGGCGTGAAAGAGCAACAAACAAACAAACAGATAGACAGACAGAGTTACTTTCGCAATTTTAGTATGGATTCGCTTAATTACAAATGGCTGAATTAAGCAATAATGTAACTAGTAAATTCTGGAAAAACTAGAAAACCTAGCCTAATTTGAGTTGCAAAGTCAAAACTTCATGATTTTTAGAACGAAATTGCATTCATAACTCAATTTCGGTCATCGTGTGGGTTGATAAACGCTTTACACGGTCCACATATACTTCTACTCTATGTTTTTATTCATTTAGTCTAAATAGTCAGCTTAAAATAATAATAATAATATATATACAGCTTAAAAGTTCCATCTGTAATTAGTTATTTAAGGTGAATGATTTTGTAATTTAATTATGCATGAAATAAATGAAATGAAATATAAATGCAATTTATTGCATTTATAAATAAATAATAAATTGCATTTATACAAAAAAAAACTGATTCACAATATTCCAATAAATTACTTAGAACTACATACAGCGCAGCTGGGCAAAATTTACAGTAAGCATATAAATAAAGTAAATCTTTTACTATCGGAAACAATCGAAGTCGATCGCCAGCGGAGCGCGGAGCCACAGGCGATACATCCT
Organism: Scrobipalpa costella; assembly: GCA_949820665.1. Classification (NCBI taxonomy): domain Eukaryota; kingdom Metazoa; phylum Arthropoda; class Insecta; order Lepidoptera; family Gelechiidae; genus Scrobipalpa; species Scrobipalpa costella. Next base: position 7,637,831 of record OX463295.1, on the reverse strand, counting down.
CCCCTAACGAGTGCTTGCGCAGAACTGCCGCCGCCTGCGTCCTGCGCAGTGTTGCCAAGTCTTTTTAGTATGAAATTTATAAAAATTAGTATGAATCGGAAAGTCAATTTCAAGTCGCCTAAATGTCGCCCAAGGTGAAGTAGCCTAAAATCGCCTAAATATTTTACGAATAGTCTAAATCGCAATAATTTGGTTCGATCTCAAAATCTTGAGTCAAATCTTCCAATGATTATTAAGAAACCCCTTGTTTTTGGGCCCATTATGTTCGTATTCTTATCCTATAAGATGAAGATAGCCCACTTGTCCTAATTATTTTTGAAGTAGCCTAATACTATATATAATACTCATATATACCAGGCCACTCAGAAAGTATTGCGATAAATAGTTTTTATATATGGCAGACTGGCCGGTTAGAATCTTTTTTGAAAATATGATTACTTGTAAGTAAAAATATGTGTGTTCCATTTTCAAAATTTCCCTCCACATTTTTTGCGAGCCAATTCAAAGTATCGTGTCTTACTGAAAAATGGATCTGCGCCGGGAACATTTTAGAGCTATGATTTTTTACGATTTCAAGTGTCGCCTGAAACCGGATGAATCGTTCGATAGACTTCAAATGGCATTTATGGATGAAAGCCCCTTCAAGGCAACCGTGTATCGTTGGTATAACGAATTTAGGCGCGGTCGACCAACCTTGGGGGATGAAGAAAGAAGCGGTCGCCCTTTGACGGCTATTACGGAAGAAAACGTGCTAGCAGTGAAAAATTTAATCCAAGATAATAGGCGAATTACATATCAGGAGATTCAGCACATATTAAAGATTGGATCGGGAAGCTTTCACGAGATTCTACATGGGCATCTTCGCGTGAGGAGGATAGTATCGCGCTGGGTGCCGCACTACCTCACCGACGCTCAGAAGCAGGCCCGGGTGGAATGGTGCCGTGATATGCTGAACAAATTTGAAGCAGGCTCGTCTCGGCGTGTTAACGACATCGTAACAGGTGATGAATCCTGGATTCATCAATACGATCCAGAAACCAAGCGCCAGTCGACAGTTTGGGTGTTTCAAAATGAACCAACGCCTACCAAACTGAAGCGATCTCGAAGCGGGGGGAAGATTTTGATCGCCAGCTTTTTTTAATTTGACTGGCCACTTGGCCTCAATTCCCGTACGAGATCAAAGAAGCATTAACGCCGAATGGTATACTACCAAATGTTTTCCAGAAGTTTTTTCTGTTGTGAGCAACAAGCGACCAAACACAGGGCTCCGCGGACTACTGCTCCACCACGACAATGCGCCTGCACATACCGCGCTCAAAACGGGGGACTTCCTGGACAGCATACCAGTCAAACTCCTGGGTCACCCTCCTTACAGCCCTGATCTAGCACCGTGTGACTTCTTTTTATTTCCAAAAATAAAAAATCAGCTCAAGGGGATACAATTTTCGTCGCCGGAAGATGCGCTGGCTGCGTTCGAGCAGGCTGTAAACGAGGTGTCTACGGCGGACTGGAAAAAGTGTTTTGAAAACTGGTTCAGACGCATGAATCTTTGTATAGAGGCTGGTGGAGAGTACTTTGAAAAGATTTAATAAAAATATTTGTACCTGTAGAACAATTTTTTTTAGTGTCGCAAAACTTTCTGAGTGTCCCACGTATATAATACTTTTTTCGAAATAGCCTAAATTTCGACCAGTCGCAAATCGCAATTTTTGGTTCGCCACAGCACCCTCCGAGATAGCCTAAAAGGCGATAAATCTCCGCATTTGGCAGCACTGGTCTCGCGCAGGGTTGTTATCTTCATATTCATATTATTTGTACGAGATAGTGTTCGGCGTAACCAAACGTGCCTACCTCAATGTACACGAAATAAAACTATACTATAAATGGACTGTATATTTATTAACGTAAAACTACTAACAATGAAATGTTGAAACTATCTGGCAACACTGTAAAACAGAATGGTGCAAAATCTTAAATATTTATGAATTAAACTATAAACGGCACTTCACACTTCTATTATCACTATTAATCTTAATATTTCCACTGTTATTCTTATACTTGCTGCTTTCGGAACTATTCATAAACGGATACGAAACGAAAACTGTTTACGGAACTCTTTGTCGATAACTATAAACGAACTATCACGGAAACACTATACGAAACGATTACGGAACTGTTTGTCGATAACTATTTACGAACTGTCACGGAATCACTGTCACTGTTACTATATACTGTTCACTTCACTATTTCTTCCCACTATTCGATCACTGATTCGAAACTGAATCTGAAAACTGTATCACGGAACTATATCACTGAACTATACTGTATCTATCACGAAACTATATCTATTCTGTTCACTGTCCACTATTTTTCCACTATTCGGACTGATCTCCCGAAACTATATGACGAAACTATATCGAAACTATACCACGAAACTATATCGAAACTATACCACGAAACTATATGCTTGGTGCGGTCTGCGCAGCCGTTTATATACTCCAATCTCGGTACTGTAGAATTCTCGGGAAACAGCTGGCAATTCTTTTCTCGAAATGTCAAGCGTCTTCTATAATGTTCGATCGAGATAGCTAAATACAAACTGTCACTAGTAAGACAGGGATGGCGTTATATCGATTCCCGAATATTCTTGATCATACGTCTAGTTCGTAAAAAGACAAGAATAGAACACTATTGCTATCTCGTTCTATCACTCGCTCTGATTGGCTAATTTGAATTTGGCTCCAAATTTAGGGATAACAGCTCTCTAGTGTGGCCATCCTAGAAAATACTCCTTATTTATAAGGGAATTAAATTAAAATATAAAATACTTAAGCGCCGTCGCGAACATTATTCTTGTTGTGAATAAAGTTATCACAGATCACCAATAGTATTGGTTATGAAAGTATACATTGGCTTGAATGAAGGAAGAAAGAAAGAAGAATTTATAGAAAAAGACTGGCTCAATAGGACTAAGTTTCCAGAGCCGTAAAACGATATATCAACAAAAAAAAAGCAGGGATGTTATAAACCAACTCAGGAATTATGACACAAGCCCGGCAAAATTATGGTATAACTGGAAAAAATATGGTACATTTTGATTTTCATTCAAATAAACTTAATAACATTAAAATGGACTAAAGTTTTGACTGTAAGAATCTTCTCCGTACCTATTCTACCCCTTTTGATACTACCGAACGGTCACCGCAATAAGGAAACAATATAATACATATAACTTTGATACAACTCATTCAATATAATCACCAGGGATAGATAGGGAACTGTACATTGGCGATACTTTCGCTATGTAGTACTATTATATATTCTGTGTTTTCGCAGAAGAAGCTCTAGCATGCATCAAAAACATGAACTTAATGTAATATCCTTTCCATTATACGACAGATTGTGTGGGCGAAATTGTGTGTATGGCAATGAATGAACAATGCAACAATTAACCAATTTTTTTGGAAATCGCATGCGAACGTTACTCTTTCGTATGCGCATTGAAGTTCGAGTGATTCAAAAATACGGCTCTAGGGTGCGAGGACCTGAATTATGGCACGATAACTATAATTTCGGTACGTATAACACCACTGGTACCGCGCAGAACCCATCTGAACCTCTACACGTGAGGAAACTCTTTTTTTTACTTTCGTTTATAAATATTCGGTCGATTTTAAAATGATATGTTGTGTTTATAGTTCTTTACATTTTTGTAAAGAAGAAAATTTTGAAATATCTAAGCGTTATCAATTTTAAGCCTAAAAACGTCATGTAAAATTTTAGGAATAAAATGTTGCGGACGTTGTTCTTGAATCTATAATCAGGATATATTTCTTTTTACATTTTTGATCAAGGCAATTAGAAACTTCCGGGCTGGACTGGGAGCGAGAGAAAAACATAGATGCCAGCTGCATTTCTCCCGGGCATGCTGTAAAAACCAGTTAAGGGATCCGAGGGTTTCCGTATATTGCAATTTAGGCAATGGGCTGACAATCCGTCACTACAGCAATATATCTACCTACAAGTACAAATCTATCTTACACCCTCAAAACTTTGTCAGACGTGGCGGAACGACCTTTGTTTAGGTCGTTTACGCTCTGCCTACCCCATTGTATGTAAAAAAGTTTTTAACTGCTCCCGTGGTCTAGTGGTCTGAGCCTTGGGCTCAGGACCCGGAGGTCTCGCATTTAATTCCCGGCGGGGGACAATGACTTTGAGCTATTGTTTCTAGTGTGGTTAGGACATTGCAGGTTTATCACCTGGTTGTTCGAAAAGTAATGTGATCCATGCTGTCGGATGGGCATGTAAATAGTTGGTCCTGCGCTTGATTTCTCTCTGGTCGTGTCAGCCATTCTGTCCGATCATAATAAGAGATTGAAGGAATAGAGAGTGCACTAAAAACTAGTCCCGCTCAGTTTGCCGCTCTTTGGAGATTAGCCGCCATCACCGGAAATCGGTTGGGAGATATTCAAAATCTACTTCGTTCCTTTATTAATGATGCTCGACATGCTTTACTACATACATACATATAATCATGCCTTTATGGGTTAGGCAGAGCGTAAACGACCTAAAGGTCCTTCCGGAACGTCTGACAAAGTTTAGAGGGTTATTTAAGATAGATTTGTAGGTATACATCTACAAACAGACCGCTGGGTCTGTTAAGTGTTAACATCTCCTTAAACGAGAATATCGTTGGTGTGGCGTGAGTATCACAACGGAAACGAACATGATCCTTGAGGTACACCGGCTCCTATCAAGTAGGCTTGCGCCATGTTGTGTTTTCTACCACCACCACAAACTTTCCTTTGCTCGAGGAAAGAGTGACGACGACTTGATGAACTCTTCTGGTTGCTGATGAAGTTGACAGAGAGTGTACAGTAGGCTGGGTCGATTTCACTGATTTCAGAATTTCGATTGACAAGACCACTTGAAGTTTCGTACGGGTACGAAGATTACACAAAAAAAAAAAACAAAAAAAAAACTGTACTAATTTTATCCCGCAGATTTATTTTGAAAATATACCTACATTTCCGTCATTTTTACATTTGGTTCGCTATTAAGCAATTATATTTTAAGAAAGATACGTTACGTTCATACTGCGTACACATTTTAAATGTTCCGCGACACATATACATACATACTTATAACATTGCATATCTAAACAAACGCTGAGTGCGACAGAAAATAGGCAAAGCGTTAGAGTGAAACAGATAGCTATTTGTAATCAGTGCAGCTCGACTGCCTAAAATGGTGACAATTAGCACCATTTGACGGCACGAGTTTCGCGCGTTGGTAACGTATCTACCTATATATAATATCATTGGCTATACATACATACATACATACATATAATCACGCCTTTATCCCTAATGGGGTAGGCAGAGCGTAAACGACCAAAACAAAGGTCATTCCGCCACGTCTGACGAAGTTTTGAGGGTTATTTAAGATAGATTTAAAGGTATATTACTGTAGTGACAGGTTGTCAACCCATCGCCTACATTGCAATATACTGAATCCCTCGGATCCCTTAGCTGACTTTTACAGCATGCTCGGGAGGAAATGCAGCTGGCACATTCCAAGTTTTTCTCTCGCTCCCAGTCCAGCATGGAAGTTGGCTATTAAGTTTGCAAACTGAATAGCTTTATATGATGTAACAGACCTTGGGATCTTGTTTATTATGAGATAATTTGAAATCACATAATGCATTATGTTATGTATCAAAGGTGGGTTAGTACATTATCGCAAAATTACGAAGCTGGTTTAATAATTTGCTTTTGTGTACATACATACATATAATCACGCCTTTATCCCTAATGGGGTAGGTAGAGCGCAAACGACCTAAACAAAGGTCGTTCCGTCTGACAAGGTTTTGAGGGTTATTTACGATAGATTTGTATTGCCATAGTGAGAGGTTGTCACGCTATCGCCTAGATTGCAATAAACTGAAACCCTCGGATCCCTTAGCTGGTTTTTACAGCATGCCCGGAAATGCAGCTGGCACATTCTATGTTTTCTCTCGCTCCCAGTCCAACATCGAAGTATGCATTTGTGTATTACATATTCGCTGAATTATAAAATGCTGATACTGAATTAAGCAATAATGTAACTAGGAATATCTGGAAAAACTAGAAAATCTAGTAGCCTAATTTGAGTTGCAATTCAGAATCTTCATGATTTTTGGAACTAAACTGCATCGTGTGGTTTGATAAACGCTGAACACGGTCCTCATATACTTCATGTTTTTACCCATTAGTGCAAATAAACAGAATTATATTAATACAAATACGATAATATACGAGGGGTGGCTGATAAGTAATCTACCTAACTATGAAAGAAAAGACTTTGATGGCTAGTTTTTTTTTTATTTTTCTATATAGTCTCCTGCAAGTGAAATACACTTATGACATTTGCAAATAAGTGACATCATGCCGTTATAATAGTTATTTTTATTTTGCTCGTCAAAATGGTCAGTCACAGCCTCTTTCATTTCTTCGTCCGTCGAAAATCTGCGACTCCTCAATTTTTTCTTTAAATCTTTGAATTAGAAATAGTCACAGGGAGCCAGATCTATACTATAAGGTGGATGGTTAATTTCTGTGAAGCAGTTTTTGCTCAGGGCTGACCTAGCCGTTAAGGCTGTGTGTACAGGAGCATTGTCTTGTAAAATCTGAACACCTTTGCTGAGTTTGCCTCACCGCTTTTCTTTGATTTGTTCACGAAGCTGATCAAGCAAGTTTGCATAATATTCAGCATTCGTTGTTGTATTTTTAGGCAAATAATCTATCATCAAAATCCCTTCGACATTCCAAAATACGGTGGCCATTAGTTTTCCAGTCGACGGCCGAACCTTGAACTTCCTTGGCGGCTTTTCTCCTTTAAATTTCCATTGCATTGACTCTTTTTGCTTTCCGGATCCCACTGGCGAATCCAAGTTTCATCACAGGTCACAATTCGAGAGATAGTCTCTTCTTCTTTACCTTTGACCAGGTCTAGAAATGCCTGACAACATTCTACTCGCCTTTGTTTGTCAAAGGTGGTCAACATTCTAGGGACCCAACGCGCGCTCACCTTGGACATGCCCAAATGTTCGTGAATAATTTCATGAACTCGTTCCTTGCTAATGCCCACATCTCTGGCTATCTCCCACTGCTTGATTCGCCAATCTGCAAGAATCAGGTTCTTCACCTTTTCAACATTATCTGCGGTAACAGCAGAAATTGGCCTTCCACTACGTGTGTCGTCTTCCAGGCTCTCACGGCCATAGTTAAATTGCTTCGACCAAAACTTTATGACGAATTCAGAAGGACTTGAATCACCAAGCACCTTTTACATGCGCTCTCTGATCTGCGTAGGCGTATTTCCTTCTTTACTTAGGAATTTAATCACTGCTCGATGCTCAAATTTCATCATTTTCTTTCGACATGGTGAAATCAAAGCCGCGCCAAAAAAACAAAAGCAAGCGAAAAAAAATAAGCGTCATAATTTTGAAAAAGGAATAAATATAGAATATGATTTTGCAATGGCCAGTTCGATTTTCAAAACATTCTTTAACAAAGTAGATTTTATATCAGCCGCCCCTCGTAATTTACAGCGTCAGATGCATTTACTCAAAAAAACTAATTCACAATATTCAAATAAATTACTTAGAGCGAATAAACTACATAAAGCGTCAATGCGCAGCTGGGCAAAATGTACAGTAAGTTTATAAAGTAAATCTTTTATAATCGGAACTATATGAAGTCGATCGCCAGCTGTGGAGCAACAAGCGACACAACCTCCCCTCACGAGTGCTTGCGCAGGACTGCCGCTCGCGTCCCGCCCGTCCCGCGCAGAGCAAAGCCCTTCCGACCTCTACACGTGCGAAAACTCTTTTTTTTTTACTTTTCTTTATAAATGTACGGTCGATTTAAAAGTTATATGTGGTGTTTATAGTTCTTTACATTTCTGTAAGGAAGAATATTTCGAAATATCGAAGCGATTTTAGCGAAATATCAATTTGAAGCCTAAAAACGTCATGTAGAATTTTATTCTTTTACGACGTAAATATTAGTCCTATAGGAAAAACAAATGTTGCAGAGGTTGCGTTTGAATCTATAATTCAGAATATTTTAATTCAACATTGTTAATCAAGGCATTTAGGAGGAATAAGCTTCAAAGAGCAAGCGTTTTGCGGCGATTCCTGGTCATCATCTCCCATCTCCCTAGCCTTATTATTAGGGTCGGCTACCTAATCCAGGGGATTGAACGAGGGTACTGGTTTTTACACAGACCGACTGCCAGCTGACCTCCGCAACCCAGAAGGGAAACCAGACCCAATCCTAGATATGGTCAGAGTTTTCAAGCCGCCAATGCTTAGCACTGGCCTCTGATATGGCTTACCGAGTAATATCTACGGTATTAAACGATATTAACCGGGACCAACGGCTTAACGTGCCTTCCGAAGCACGGAAAAAACGCCGAATTAACGCACATGTGAAATTCGAAAACCGAAAAACACATTGGTACGTGGTGGGATTCGAACCACGACCTCTCCCGCTCAGGAGGCAGCGGCCCTATCCACTACACCATCGGGCTCAAATAGTCAGCTTAATATAATAAAATAAATACAATAAATTGCATTTACACAAATAAAAACCTGATTCACAATATTCCAATTAAGTACTTAGAACTACAAAAAGCGTCCTTGCGCAGCAAATTTACAGTAAGCATATAAATAAAGTAAATCTTTTATTATCGGAAACATTCGAAGTCGATCGCCAGCGGAGCGCGGAGCAACCAGCGACACAGCCTCCCCTCACGAGTGCTTGCGCAGAACTGCCGCCCGCGTCCTGCGCAGTGTTGCCAAGTCTTTTTAGTATGAAATCGCCGAAAAGTCAATTTCATGTCGCCTAAAAGTCGCCCAAGGTGAAATAGCCTAAGTAATTTACGAATAATCTAAATACCTAGCTACTATTTTAAATGATTGAGAAAGACTCTATTTAGTACGGACGTTATTTTAATAATTTGGTTGGATCACAAAATCTTGAGTCAAAGAGGGTGGATCATGGGTGGATGGTAGAAATTCCCAATTATTATAAAGAAACCCATTCTGTTTGGGTCCATTTTGTTCGTATTCTTACCCTATACGATGAAAATAGCCTAATTATTTTTGAAGTAGCCTAATATTGCCTGATAGTTTTTTAGAGATAGCCTAAATTGCAACCAGTCGCAAATGGCAAATTTGGTCGCCACAGCAGCCTCCGAGTTAGCCTAAATGGCGATAAATCGCCGCACTTGGCTTCACTGGTCCTGCGCAGTGTTCCCACCGGGATTCGAACCACGACCTCCCGCTAAGGAGGCAGCGGCCCTACCCACTACACCATCGGGCTATATCACAAGCATTATAATTTTCTCAACTTTGATTCGAAACATTCAAATCACAAATGATCCTGAATTTGAAAAGCGCAGGTTTGCGGGGCCAATTTCATTGAAGTCTTATTGGAAAAAAACCTACAATATTTAAAAATTGAGAAATTATTGCCCGGACGGACCCTAAAGTTACTTAAAAGATCTCTTTCCAAAAAAAACCACGACTTTGATGCAGCTTTCTTTGACAGTCTATAAATATATTAAAAAAAACGAAAAATATGTAAATTTCTCTTGAAAAACAAAGGTTTTACCCTATATTATTGCAATTCGTTGCTGATACGCAGAAACATTCACTTGAAACAAAAATAATACACTTTACAAAAGTTGTAAGTTTACATACATACATGTAATCACGCCTGTATCCCGAGAGAAAAACCTCCCGGGCATGCTATAAAAACCATCCGAAGGTTTCAGTATGTTGTGATTTAGGCGATGGGCTGGCAAAGTGTCACTACAGCAATATACTTACAATTATATCTTAAATAATCCTCAACACTTTGTCAGACGTGGCGGAACGACCTTTGTTTAGGTCGTTTACGCTCTGTCTACCCCATTAGGGATAAAGGCGTGATCATATGTATGTAAATAGATTTTTGGAAAACCCACTTTTGGCCTCGTAAATCAGCGACAATCCTTAATGAAACTGGAAATGCACATATGAAGACATCCAGTTTCATTAAGGATTTCAGCGAACAGATTGGTTTTAGTCTCAAAGTGCGGATCTGTCCAATATCCTTTGCCTCTGTCACTGTTTAGACGAATCCGGTCAGTGTACCTACGCGAACCAGAATTCCTGTGCTGCAGAATTTCAGTACACCTACAGTTCAGTCAACACTTCGCAGTCACTTTGATGGGTATTCTAGATTAACAGTACACGGACATACCGGGTGTAAGGGACAGCGACCCGCAGACTGATAGGGGTTGCTGTTGGGTGAAAAACTATCACCAGGAATTTCATTCAGGAGATAAAAAATAATAATAATTAATTCCCATACAAAATGACAACCTCGATCAAACAATTTGTATGGAAAACCATTGTTATTTTACTTCCTGAGTAATAATCCTGCTGATAGTTATTCAGTTCCGTTGACTAAGCAACCCCTATCAGTTTGCAGGACGCTGTCGCTTACACTCTGTATAGAAGGAATGGAAAATCGTATAACATGTGAGAAATCGCAGACAATTAAAAAAATGCATTGAAAGTTACAGGTAATCCAAAAACAGTGCAATATGCTGCGTAGTTACTCAGACAACGAACTTTTGGTTAGTAACTTGATTTATTTACATAAAGTCATGACTGTATCCTGTATTCCTTACAGGGTACGCAGCGTGTATTATATTTTTTCTTTTTCGGATTTCGAGATTTACATACATACATATAATCACGCCTTTATCGCTAATGGGATAAGCAGAGCGTAAACGACCAAAACAAAGGTCGTTCCGCCACGTCTGACAAAGTTTTGAGGGTTATTTAAGATATATTCGTAGGTATATTGCTGTAGTGACAGGTTGTCAGCCCATCGCCTAAATTGCAATATACTGAATCCCTCGGATCCCTTAGCTGTTTTTTACAGCATACCCGGGAGGAAATGCAGCTAGCACATTCTATGTTTTTCTCTCGCTCCCAGGCCAGCATGGAAGTTTACATACATACATACATATAATCACGCCTTTATCCCTAATGGGGTAGGCAGGCAGATTTACAGTAATTAGTTATTTTTACAAACAGTTACTTATAAGGTATAATTATTTATAAACTTATATGAGATACTAACTTTTACAAAGTTCTTTTTTGATTATTCAGATTCCTGCCTACTGCCTACCCTCTTAGTACGTTTGCGTGATAATTCATCATATCTTCAGTTTGTGTTGTGGTAACACTTAGTTGAATAAAAAAAGTCCCCGCGAAATCAGGTAAAAACACTAACTTAATTCAGTTTCTGCTACTGCTTTCCCCTTAAGTCATCATCATCTCCCTAGCCTTATCCCGTATCTCACGGGGTCGGTTTCCCAATCTAGGAGATTGAACGAGGGTACTGGTTTTTACACAGAGCGACTGCCATCTGACCTCCGCAACCCAGAAGGGAATCCAGACCCAATCCTAGATTAGGTCAGAGTTTTCAAGCCGCCAATGCTTAGCACTGGCCTCTGATATGGCTTAACGACTAATATCTACGGTATTAAACGATATTAACCGGGACCGACGGCTTAACGTGCCTTCCGAAGCACGGAAAAAGCACCGAATAAACGTACATATGAACATATAAACCGAAAAACGGCCCTATCCACTACACCATCGGGCTTTCCCCTTAAGTACGGTGGAATAATTATTAATATCTAGTTTGTGTTTTGGTAGCACTTAGTTGAATAAAAAAGTCCTATCAAAATCAGTTAAAAAACTAAATTCAGTTCGCTGCCTACTGCCTACCGTCTAAGCACAAGGGCATGATTATTTGTATCCTTAATCCTTATCTTTTGTCTAAGTAATACTTAATTCAATAAAAAGTCGCTTCAAAATACGATTAAAAATCTCTTACTAATTACAGTTCCCTGCCTGCTACCTTCCCCCTAAGTAAAGTGGCGTAATTATATATAGCTTATGTCGGTCTTTAGGTTACCATCTATCAATATACCAAATTAGGCGTGAAAGAAATCACTTACTAAATTTAGTTCCCTGCCTACTACCTACCACGTAAGTACGGAGGCGTGATTATATATACCCTATGTCGGTCTTTAGGTTACCATCTATCGACATACCAAATATTATTAAAATCCGTTCAGCCGTTTAGGCGTGAAAGAAATCACTTACTGAATTAAGTTCCCTGCCTACTACCTATCTCCTAAGTACGAAGGCGTGATTATATATAACCTATGTCCGTCTACAGGTTACCATCTATAACTATACCAAATTACATTAAAATATGTTAAGCCGTTTAGGCGTAAAAGAGCAACAAACAAGCAGACAGACAGAGTTACTTTTGCATTTATAATATAAGCTGCAATTCCTCCCGGGCATGTTGTAAAAACCTGCTAAGGGATCCCAGGGTTTCAGTATGTTACAATTTAGGCGATGGGCGAACAACCTGTCACTACAGCACTATACCTACAAATCTATCTTAAATAACTTCCAAAACTTTGTCAAACGTGGCGGAACGACCTTGCTTAGGTCGTTTAAGCTCTGCCTACCCCGTTAGGGATAAAGGCGTGATTATATATAGGTATGTATGTCTAGTTGAATTGTCTCCTCTACGAAGCAATAGCATTGTCACTAGTAGTTAGTGATAGATAGTTGGGTTCACTACGTGATATTGAATGTCTCATGCACAAACAACAAAGACGTCAAAGCGATTGTCTACGAGACCTATTACTGTGCCTATGGTAGAGCTAGATTCTCTATAAGCGTCAAGGCCTGTAATTATAAACAGCACTTGACACGGACAGCTAGTTTGTGTTCGTACCAGAAACGTAATGACAGTACTATGTGGCCTGTCGAATCCATTCCTCTCCATTGACATTGCTTTGTAAACACGAGCCTACATGACACTCTACACACTCATTGTATAACAGGTCCTAGGAAACTGAACAACTTTTGTTTCAGGAAATGAAAATAATAAAGACCGAAAAAAAGAAAAAAAAAGGAAATATCAAATGACTTTTCATACAAAATGACCATACAATTTATATAGAAATGATTATTTTTTTATTCCCTGAAAGGATTTCCTGGAGAAAGTTATTCAGTTTCTTTGACTGAACAACCCCTATCAGTTTATGGAACGTTGTCCCTTACACCCGGTATACAAAAGATTCCGATATCTACAGTATTTTGTACAGGGTTAATTCTAGATTCAACCGACTTAAGCTAAAATTAAAATCTATCCGTCATTTTCAGACTTAAAACATTGGAAAACTACAGGAGATCTTCAATTCTCTCCAAGAGAGAGATTCGAAGAGAATTTTTGATTTATATTCGGTGGTTTTATGCGGTATATGTCATTTTAAGCCGCCGTCTTATGATATAGCGGATAAAATTGACAGAAATACTGGGGAAACGTGCAAATACACCTCAAAATCTAGCGGACAAATATAGTATAAATCGCATGTCAATTTTAAATTTCATTGTTTTGAAAGTGAGAAATAGATTTTAATTTTAGTTTTAGCCGATGGCAACTAGAATCGAGCCCGTTGTCAAATATGTTCGTTGAATGTTCCTAAAGCGTCCTCAAACCGTTTGAACCCAGTGTATGCCCAGTGGCTGTTATTCAGTGCACGTCCATGGCACGGCAACGGCACGATGACGATATCGCCATGATACCGTGGCTCTGTTTTTCCACTAGACTAGACGCTATTATCGGTTCCTCTTGAGCGCACACACACGCGCGCCCATGCTTTGTACCTATACGAAACATATGCATTTTGACAGGCCAGCAACGATACCGGTAGGAATCAATGCTGTGCCGACAAGTAGAAAAGCTCATATAATTTCTCATTAATTTTCATACATTATCAGTAGGTACTTAGTAATACTTCCGGTAGATTATAAAGTTAAATATTATTATAACGATATGTATTAAAAAAAGAAGGGAAAATAAATATAATTCTCGAAGTGTAAGAGATCGTAAATTAGTAATACCAAAATCAGTAAAGTATTATGGAGAAAGCGTGTCAAAAAAAAGCACTAAAAATATTTAACCAGCTTCAAATTTTACGAACTGGACAGTTAAATGGTGTATTAAAATCAAAATTGAGGGACTCACTTCTAGATGAAAGTCATTGAGCAATGTTATCTTTTTTTTTTTATTTTTTTTTTTAATTAGATTACACATTTTTTTATAAGCATGCTGTTAATTTAAGGTAGGTCTAAGAAATTACATTCAGCCGTATCTCGCCATCAAACTTTTAAGTTTGGCGAGTAGATATAAGTTAGAAAAATGTATTTTACCTTTAGTATAACAAATAAAAAGAAAAGTTTTCCACGATACCATGCCGTTGGACGTGCCGTCTATTGGAAAAACGCCCAACGAACGAGTGAACGAACGACCGGAAGCGTTCGACAAACGCACAAACAAAAGGACCTATCTTGGGTTTTCCGGTTTTCCGCTAGCTGCATCGTGACTCTGTCTCCCGCAATGCAGTGGGTTTGCTCATGACAACAAACATACATTTTGTATAGGTGTAAAAAAAATGTGTTCCGTGCTGGACTGGGAGCGAGAAAAAAACATAAACTGTGCCAGCTGCATTTCGTCCCGGGCATGCTGTAAAAATCAGCTAAGGGATCCGAGGGTTTCAGTATATTGCAATTTAGGCGATGAGCTGACAACCTGTCAGTACGACCAGAGAGATCAGGCGCAGGACCAACTATTTACATGCCTATCCGACAGCATGGATCACATTACTATTTGAACAATCAGGTGAAAAGCTTGCAATGTCCCAACCAAACTAGAAACAACAGCACGAATTCATTGCCCCCGCCGGGAAACGAATGCGAGACCTCCGGGTCGTGACGCCAAGGCTCAGACTACTAGACCACGGAAGTGTTAAAAACTTTTTTACATACATACATATGGCTTTATCTCTAATGGGTCAGATCTTAGAAGACCTAAACAAAGGTCGTTCCGCCACGTCTGACAAAGTTTTGAGGGTTATTTAAGATATATTTGTACCTGTAGTGACGGGTTGTTAGCCCATCGCCTAAATTGCAATATACAGAAACCCTCGGATCCCTTAACTGGTTTTTACTGTATGCCCGGGAGGAACGCAGCTGGCATATTCTATGTTTTTCTCTCGCTCCCAGTCCAGCATGCAAGTTTCTAAATGCCGAGCGTAAACGACCTAAACAAAGGCCGTTCCGCCACGTTTGACAAAGTTTTGAGGGTTATTCAAGTTAGATTTCACGGTAAATTGCTACACAATATGCTGCATAATAATTATTAATAATAATGTAAAAACTGCCTCCGTGGTCTAGTGCTATAGACTCCCGATCCGGAGGTCCTGGGTTCGATTCCCAGGGGGAAAACACAAAGTTTATCACTTTGTGAAATTTTCCCCAGTTTGGTTAGGACAATACAAGCTGAATCACCTGATTGTCCGAAAAAAAAAAGATTTCTTGCTTCGGAGGGCACGCTAAGCCGTCGGTCCCGGTCGCTGTCTTTGATAGTGGTCGTTACTCAAACCATGTCAGAGGCCTGATACTTGTGTTACTAGGCGGTTTAAAAACTCTGACACCTAGGTTCATCGGGTCGATAGACTTGATACCCACTCGACAGAAGAAGAAGAATGTAAAAAATGACAAGCATATTCCCTAATTGTAGATGAGGTGAGTATTTTCATACATACATATAATCACGCCTTTATTCCTAATGGGGTAGGCAGAGCGTAAACGACCTAAACAAAAGCCGTTCCGCCACGTCTGACAAAGTCTTGAGGGCCATTCAAGAAAGATTAGTACGTAGTAGTAGTGACAGGTTGTCAGCCCGTCGCCTAAATTACAATATACTAAAACCCTCAGATCCATTAGCTGGTTTTTACAGCATGCTCGGGAGGAAATGCAGCTGGCACATTCTGTGTTTTTCTCTCACTCCCAGTCCAGCATTGAAGTATTTTCATACGGAGAAGGATACATTTTTCTTCGAGTGAAGGTGAGTACAGCACAGATAATAGGCCTCTGACATGGTTTGTGTAACGACCACTATTAAGATAACGAACGGGACCGACGGCTTCACATGCCCTGCGAAGCACGGAATCTTTTTTCTTCCAGACATTTAGGTGATTCAGCCTGCATTGTCCTAATCAAACTAGGGAAATGTCACAAAGTGACAAATTCACAAACATCAACTTTGTGTTCCGCCCCTGGGAATCGAACCCTGGACCCCCGGATCGTGAGTCCATGGCTCTGACTACATCATAATAAAGAGAAATAGAAATGTGTCTCGGTAAAATCTCGTAAAGTGACGCCGAAAAAAGTTACAAGCATTTTTCAAATGTACGTTGTATAAATATGCATTTTAAATTTTTATTATAATGACTTTTCGATAGTCAACTTATAAGTTTCATCATGAATTTGAATATGGATGGATATGTTGGGAGAGGACGACCAAAGAAAAGATGGATGGACTGCGTGAAAGATGATATGTCTAAAAAAGGTGTGAGTGTTGAATTGACGGCTGACAGGGATGAATGGAAGAAGAAAACGTACTGCGCCGACCCCAAGTAAATGGGATAAGGGCAAGCGAATGATGATGATGATGAACTTATAAGTATCATCAGCCTCACATCCTCAGCATCACCGCGAGGTTTTATTATTTTTATATGAAGTTTTTTTCAAAAATTTGCCTCACTTGTTCGTTTTTCATCAGGCGGTAATTTTGTATGGGTTTTTCTTTTTGTTTACATTTATAAGGTGTTCAGTTTGCAGGAAGTTGTACCCTACAAGATGTAGTTCTCCGTACAAGATGAAGCTGTGATTTTCTGTATTCAGTTCCAGTTGATGAGCTAGAATCGGAATTACCCATTTGTTCTTTCATTATCCCCAAGGCTCCTTGTGGGCCTTTGTGTTTGCATGATGTATGTGCCGTTTAATTAAGACTAATTGCCAGTGTTGCCAATCTCGTCGCCATTGCTGCCAACCTCTGGACAGGAAGAGTAAGACGCGACGCGGAATGAATCCTAATCGCAAACTCAACACATGTATAGTCAGCAGCAACAGTGGTGTCGGTTTTGGTATTGATTCGAATATACATACATATAATCACGCCTGTTTCCCTAATGGGGTAGGCAGGTGAAGGTCGTTTCACCATGTCTGACAAAGTTTTAAGGGTAATTTAAGATAGATTTGTAGGTATATTGCTGTAGTGACAGGTTGTCAGCCCATCGCCAAAATTACAATTTACTGCAACCCTCGAATCCCTTAGCTGGTTTTTACAGCATGCCCGGGAGACGATGCAGCTGGCACATTCTGTTTTTTTATCGCTCCCAGGCCAGCATGGAGAATTCTTAATAAATAAGTATTTTATCAGAAATAAGTATTTAAAGTGGAGCTGTCTGGTAAGATTTTTCTTTCATAACTACGTAATTATCATGGCTGAATTAAGATTATTAATGCAAACATCTCAAAGTGTTCGCGATATATCTGACTTTGACTGAGTGTTGACGGAAATCATACGCACACCGTCTGAATTTGAGCTAGCTTATTCCCAAAACTATTGTAGTTATTTACTGACAGGTATATTTGTGTAATACCGTAGTTTACTGCTAACCAATAATTATAAAAATAATAGCCTGAATTATTATAACAAAAGATATATTGAAGCTTCCATGCTGGACTGGGAGCGATAGAATAACGTAGAATGTGCCAGCTGCATCTCCTCCCGGGCATGCTGTAAAAACCAGCTAAGGGATGCGAGGGTATATTGTAATTTAGGCGATTTGCTGACAACCTGTCACTACAGCAATATAAAGTTCTTTCTAAACAACCCTTAAAACTTGTCAGACGTGGCGGAACGACCTTTGTTTGGGTCGTTGACGCTCTGCCTACCCCATTAGGGATACAGGCGTGATGGTATGTATGTATGTATGTTTTGCGGCTGAGGGAGGTGTGTCTTAAAAAACGGAAACTAAGGAATGACACTTTGAAGTGCTATTACATAAAAACTAAAACATTTTTTACAAATGTAATAAGTGACTCACATCCAAACAGGAATCTACTATTCAGATTAAAATGTTTGTAATGTTTTATCGCATATTATGTGATTTCCATCGAGGAGAACTATATATATATATATATACCTATCTATATAATATCTAAATGGACATAAAGTATCCCTTGGAGTAGTTTTTTGAAACTTTACGTATAACATGATTTATTTTTAAATATTAACTTAGCGCCTTCAATATCGAATACTTACCTACGCATGACTATTTTAAAATTATTAATAAGAATTATTGCCACCACAAATAAACAAATATAAAAGAATTTTTGAAAAATACTAATTAGTTTACGAGATATAATGCTTCAAATTGGTTGGTTAAAAAGAGAGGTCCGAACTAGCATATGACGTCAGTTGGCAGGAGCGCAATACTACTTCCATATAAAATATTGTTTCGTAGAAAGAGATGAATAGACTAGTTTTACAATGATATATCTTGGTGATTTTTGATTGATTTTAATATTATTTCACTCATTTTATTGTAATTGTAGATATTTTTTGAAAATATGTTTTTTTTTATATTCTACTTGAGATGCAAGAAAAGGACAGAGTGCGCATTCTATCATCGGATGGAAAGCGACAACTGTGCTGTCATCTCGTCGCCTTAAGTAGATCCTAGAAGAGCATCGCAATACACGGCGACTTTGCAGTCACTGCAGAAAATAATGGGTTGTCGTGATAATACATTTAAAAAAAAATATATAAATTTGAAAAAGAACATTCAAAATCAACAATAATTTGGCATAGTATTAATCCATAATACATACATACCTAGACCCTTTATCTTTTGTCCCTTGTAGACTCTTAAGCACTGTGAAAACCCTAAATTTCCATATGTTGGTTTTGGAATCTAGGTTACCAGCGTAGTTATTGATTTGATTCCTAGAAGCGTGTACAAAAAATATATCCATTCGCAATCCCGACAAACAGATTTTTATTCGTCGAATTTTCAAATATTCCGAAATTCTGTTTTGGTTTTATTACCGAAACGAAATACGTCCAGTTCAATTTTGGAAATGCATTTTTGTTCTCCTATATTAACAAACTAGCTGTGCCCGCGACTCCGTACGCGTTGGTGGTTATGATTTTAAACAGCCATATTTTTTTTTGGTTTAAATTTTACATAATTGGGATAGAATACAGTCTTACATTACACCTATGCGAGCATAGTACATTATATAAGGTGTTCTATGTACCTGTCTACTCAAATTTGAAAGGAGTTGTGTAACCTAACGGTTGTTTCTTTGTTTCCATTTCGTTTTGTTTTGGGATCAATTAATTATGTACAAATCATGATACATTTTTTTCGTTGAATTTGTCATTAAACTATTGAATATTTGAGATTATTTACAACTTACGTTTTTTTAATAGACAAAATGTTAACTTATGTATGGTGTATAGCTGTGCCCGCGACTTCGTAAGCTCGGTTTGTATGGAAAACACGCAGTGTCGAACATTCTGAAAACGCTTCTCCGCGCGTAGGAGCGGGATCTGCTAACACGCGCGCGGAAGCGTGTTTCGCATTGTCTGATCTTTGTTTTGTATGGAAAACAGGATTCCGCGCGTGAGCTAGCAGATCCCGCTCCTACGCACGGAGAAGCGTTTTCAGTATGTTCGACACTGCGTGTTTTCCAATGTAAACTGGAGTACTTACTTACTCAATATTAGAATGGTTTGCGTGATTATTTCTAACTAGGCTGGACACCAGGTAATTAAAAACCTCAGTAAATAAAAAGTCCTTTTAAGATCGGATAAAAAGATCAGAGTTCAGTTTCCAGCCTACCCTCTAAGTCAGGTGGCGTGATTATTTGTATCGTAACTTTGAGTTTAAGTAATGCTCAGTCAAACAAATCAAGTTCCATCAAAATCGGTTAAAAACGACCGAAATTCAATTTCCTACCTACCTCCTAAGTTATGAGGCGTGAATATTTGTATCATAACTTTGATTTTAAATAATGCTCAGTCGAATAATGAAGGTTCCATAAAAATCGGTTAAGAAACAATCAAATTTCAATTTCCTGCCTACCCAATAAGTCAGGTATAGTGATTTTAGGTATCCTATGTTGCAACTCGGGTAACACACAGCTGAATAAAAAAAGTCGGTTCAGTTGTTTTGGCGTGATGTGGTAACATACAGACAGACAGACAAAATTTCTTAAAAAAACATCGTTTTGATCTTTATAAAGCCCGCAGCAATTATTTTTTTTGTAAAAATATTCTATGTACAGACACGACCCTTCTAGAGATTTATTATACGTATAGATAGATAATTGATTATGGTCTTCCAGGATCTGATATCAAAAAGGGAAAAACTAAATTGACGCTAGCAATACTGGGGAAATTGGAATACACGTTTTGATACTTTTTTTCCTTACAGCTTCTGATTCTGTCGTGATACATTCAAATATAAAAATTTATCCAATAATCAAGGATGATTTTTGAAATACGAGTACTACTGTGGCGAATGTGGGGTTCGAAATTTAGATGAAAACTCCAATTACTCTGTTCATGAGTTTATAAATTAAGTATAGACTATCAGAACTTGAAAATGGTTCAAAATACTGCACATCCATAAAAAAAGTCTTCATCGGAAGAGGAAGACGAGGGAGACGCAGTATTTATGATATATCTTTCCTCCTGTATTTCAATTAATCAATGTTGTTCTATGAACTGATTTAATTTTTTTTATTACATGTTCACAAGATTTTAAGCAAGGACCAGAGTCCAGGTAGATTGGAGCGCCGTGAGGAGCGTGAGCGGGAGCGGGCGCGGAATCGAGAGCGGGAGTCGTCGGACCGCATTCCTCCGCGAGCGACTGATAACGCGACCGGCAATAACAACTGTGGCCAACAAGGTAAGCGCGGGGTGAATTTTTAAGAATTAATTATCTATATTGAAAAATATTATACTTTTGATGAATATGAGTACCTACATACATACACATAAGTATAATCACGCCTTTATCCCTAATGGGGTAGGCAGAGCGTGAACGACTTAAACAGAGGTCGTTCCGCCACGTCTGACAAAGTTTTGAGGGTTAGGGTTACGTCTGACAAAATTTTGTAGGTATATTGCTGTAGTGACAGGTTGTCAGCCCATCGCCTAAATTACAATATATGAAACCCTCGGATCCCTGAGCTGCTTTTTACAGCATGCCCGGGAGGAAATGCAGCTGGCACATTCTATGTTTTTCTCTCGCTCCCAGTCCAGCATGAAAGAATAAGTACCTATGTACGAAAAATTTAAAACTGTAGTCAAGTGCTGTATTGAGTGGTTAGTTTTGGTTGTAGTTGATAACATATCTGATTGGCCGTTTTTGAATAGTATTCTAGAAATGATTATAAAACTTAGTAGTAGTTAATGGATAACAATAATATATTAAAATTAAAACTCCTACAATGGAATGCGCAAAGTTTAAGACCGAGAGTTAGTTGTTCCGAAAATATTTTGTTATTAGAAAAGGTTCATCTGCATCTGCATTATAACTGAGACGTGGTTTGAGCCTGATAGTCGTTTTAAAATTGGGTTGTTTAATATTTATAGACAAGACCGAGTAGCTTATGGCGGAATTGCGATTATTACGCATTAATCAATAAATGTTAATAATCAGGTTATACAGGCTTTAGGAGTAGCCGACCCCGAGCGATACGGGATAAGGCTAGGGAGTTGATGACAGAATTTAGGAGTAAAATTTATTAATTGTGACTTTTAGAAAATATAGTAGCAATTCATTGTCCACCTAATGTTAACACAACACTAGACGATTGGAAAAGGTTATTTTGTCAGTGGTCGTGTAAAATAATAAAAGGGAGTGACTTTAACGGACACCATAACAATTGGTCGAGTAGATACAATAGTAGGGGTATCTGGCAAAAAAACTTCTCCTGATATCATATTCGCATCCTCAGATATCGCATTAAGATTTAATTGGAGCGTCTTTAGTGAAACTTTGGGTAGTGACCATTTAATGTTTTCCATAATCTCATTAATCAAAAAAAATCCAAAAAGATAAATTTCACAAAAACAGATTGGAAAAATAATATAAAATTTATCAGAACATTAATCTGTCAGAAGAGGCTCAACAAATATACGATACTATGTTAGAATTAATTAATTTAGCAACTGACAAATCCATTTCCATTCCAATCCAATCAGCAAATTCACTCCTAAACCGTATTGGTCTCCTGAACTATCTAGTGCTGTGTAGCCTGTAGCGGAGCGTAGACGTAGACTGAGGAGAAATCCAATACCTGCCAACGTTATTATTTTTAAACAAAATGTGTCTGAAGCTCAACGTCTTATTCGTAAGGCACTTGCAGACTCATTTCGGCAGTTTTGCGATAGTATTAGTGAAATCGTTTCCAGTAGTGAGATGTGGCATAAGATGCAGTGGCTTAAAGGTTATAGAGCGGTCAGATCTAATTTGGGTTGGGAAAGGGCTTGTGAATTTTTAAGACACCTTACACCTGATTATATTCTACCGCCCTCTCCAGTTTTTACATCTGAAAACACACAGTTAGAGGCCCGTATTTCACTACAGGAACTTAGCAATACATTGAAAACAAAAGACACGGCGCCAGGGATAGACGACATTTCATATTCTATGATATATCACTTTTTTAATAAACAAGTCTTAGTCGACATGTTTAACAAATGTTTATCTCAAGGAGTGGTTCCTAGGCAATGGAGAGACGTGAGAGTGGTTCCCATTCCAAAACCAGGATGTGATCCGAATACTATTTCATCGCTCAGGCCAATAGTATGTAGTACTATTATATATTCTGTGCCAATAGCACTGATTTCTTGCCTTTGTAAACATTGCATAATATTATTACTAGAAGACTTGAATGGTATTCTGAGACCAATGAATTATTTTCTTGTAATACTGTTGGTTTTCGCGAAAAGAGCCCGATGGTGTAGTGGATAGGGCCACTGCCTTCTGAGCGGGAGGTCGTGGTTCGAATCCCACCACGTACCAATGTGTTTTTCGGTTTTCGAATTTCATATGTACGTTTATTCGGAGCTTTTTCCGTGCTTCGGAAGGCACGTTAAGCCGTTGGTCCCGGTTAATATCGTTTAATACCGTAGATATTAGTCGTTAAGCCATGTCAGAGGCCAGTGCTAAACATTGGCGGCTTGAAAACTCTGACCTAATCTAGGATTGGGTCTGGTTTTCCTTGTGGGTTGCGGAGGTCAGATGGCAGTCGCTCTGTGTAAAAACCAGTACCCTCGTTCAATCCCCTGGATTAGGTAGCCGACCCCGTAAGATACGGGATAAGGCTAGGGAGATGATGACTGTTGGTTTTCGCGATGGGGCAAACAGATCAATAAAGTGCGTGAACAATCGAACAATTTTTTAAATGTTTTTAAAGTTTTAGCAGGAACATCTTGGGGAGTTCACCCTATACATATATTTGACGTCAATACATAGCTATTATTTGTAGCAGATTCGATTTTGCAAGCTTTTTTTTGACAATTGTGCCAAGTCTAATAATGCAAAATTAGACCGAGTTCAAAATCAGGCCTTAAGATTAAAAGCAATCCAATACATGCTATGGAATTGGAGTTATTCCTCCATTGTTTATTAGACGCAAATAGTTAGCATCTAAATTTTATTTAAAATCCAGATCAATCAATAGAGGTTGTTCGACTCGAGAATCCAGTCGCTAAGAAGAAGAATAGAGGTAAGACCATTTCGATAATATCTAGATTTGCTGCGATATGTGAGCAGTCTCTTTATTGGAGGAATAAAATATAATGGGGGCAGAATTACAAGCCATTGCTGAATGTTTGTCGTACATCGGCTCTTGTAGTGAAACGAATTATGTAATATTGAGTGAATCTATGATTGCTCTCCAACTTTTAGCTCGCTGCAGCTCGGGTAAGCGAG
Organism: Scrobipalpa costella; assembly: GCA_949820665.1. Classification (NCBI taxonomy): domain Eukaryota; kingdom Metazoa; phylum Arthropoda; class Insecta; order Lepidoptera; family Gelechiidae; genus Scrobipalpa; species Scrobipalpa costella. The sequence goes on along the minus strand of OX463295.1, from coordinate 7,613,831 downwards.
GACGCCCCGAAGCTTATACTATACTAGATCATATACATAATACATAAAATCACGCCTTTATCCCTTACGGGGAAGGCAGAGCGTAGAACGCCTCCTAAAAGGCGCTTTCGCCACGTCTGACATAAATTGAGGGCAATTTTAGATTGTAATGTGTATTGCTGTAGTGACAGGTTGTCAGCCCATCGCCTAGATTGCAATACACTGTAACCCTCGAATCCCTTTTGCTGACTTCTACAGCATGCCCGGGAGGAAGGGCAACTGGAACATTCTATGTTTTTCTTTCTCTCCCAGGCCAGTATGGAAGTTCTCAGAAGTACGTATGAACCGACAATTATTGGTGATGAGTATGCGCCTACGCACCGGGCACGTCCAATGAATGCATATGGTCACATGATGACGGTTTTAGATTCTCCAAACTGTGCGTTATGTAACTATAGAGAGGACAATAACCACGCTTTAGTGGAGTGGGTTAGGGCAGAAAGAGAGGCACTGGAGTTAGAAGCACATTGTAAATTTTGGAAGTTGGTAACGTGAATATGATATTATCAAACCCTACATCCTCAATAGCTGTTAAGTTGTATTATGTAACGTTAAATTAAATACGTGTAGACAATAGTTTTGTAATTGCTATATGGGGCTGATATAGTCGCTCAATGACTAAAGCCTTTTTTTCTGAATAAAGATAAAAAAAAAATCGCCATTCATCGATAAATCTCATCTATCTGATATTTAGGTTCAGACTTATGATTTTTCATTGCTTCCAGTAATTGACATTTACGCCAATTATCATCGTAAGGTATATTGTTTGATTGAAGCCATTCTTTTATAACAGCAATACGGGTGGCTTGTGTAGTCGGTTTGTTTAATTTTACAGATTGGTACTTGGCGTTGTCCATGACAATTAGAGAAGGTTTTGTAAGGTTGGGAATCAAGTTCTCCGTTTTGTAAAGTTATCTTTATTCATATCATGGCGGTAGTCAGCAGATGTACTCTTTCTCTTCCAGCAATCGCGCACCCCGCCGGCGGGGTCACGAAGGTCTCTTCTTTGCTCTCCACTTTGGGGTTTACCGGCACGTACCGAGTAGATTCTCTCCGATAAGGAGTTCCCAAGGCAACGCCATAAGCCGAGGTTCGAGCCCTAGTGGGCGCCCTTAGGCAGTTGCCATTTCATTTAAGGGTGTAGATTGCGTGTAGCAACTCCCTGCCTTAGCCCGGTGACGCATTATATGTATACACTTTGTAGTATTTTGCAAACAGGTCTATTAAAACAAAAAAAGATGTACTCTTCGACCTATAATCTCCGGCACCAAACCATTTTCTCCACCAGCATGTACAATGATCCATCTTGCCGAAATACTTTTAGATGGGCCTGCAACATCTTTATTTTGCCAGCATTTGTTCACTGAACATAACCCGTGTATGTAAGTTTCATCTAAATAAACCACATCTAGCTTATCATCGGCTTCTCGATTTTTTTGCATACGCTCCAAATACTTGAATCTGTGTATCTTTATGTCATGTCGCTCCATTAAAATAGTCCTTTTTGATTAGCAATTCACGAATTTGAATCCGATGTCTTTCAAAATATGTCTGAAGACAAAATAAGATTGTTGTTTTTAGATAACTATGTTTTTTGATTATATTCAAACTGAAAGAAAATGTAATTAATTTTTGTTACCTTAATGGTTCTCTTACTCCATTGAAATTGATTTCCTCCCGAAGAATTTGTAGCAATTTCATGACAGTGGGTATTTCTTTTCGTACAGTGTAAAACTCATTTATCTTGTTTCTGATCAATTCTAAATCAAAAATAACTAATTTTAATTTGTCACCTTTCCTCCTTTTACCGGGCGTACTAAATACGCCTCTTTTAGATCTGCCTTCAGCAACAATTCGTCTTATTAGAAACCCCTAAAATAAATCAAAGTTTAGTATGCATAATATTATACACACGAAAAATGCAATAAACCAAAGTATCAAGACGTGTCATTCCTACTAACCAGTCAAGTGTGCAAGCGGCACATGGCTCAATATCGATGATTGTGTTAGTTCTGCACCTTGTTCATCAAGTATTCTTTGATAAACATTAAAAACAATAATTCTTGCTTGCGATCGAAGAGGTTTCTTCGACATTTTCAATATTTTTAAAGGAAATTTGTAGCCAACCAAAAATAATTTTCCTCGAAATATAACAGTTCATCATCTCCCTAGCCTTATCCCGTATGTCACGGGGTCGGCTACCTAATCTAGGGGATTGATAGAGGGTACTGGTTTTTACACAGAGCGACTGCCATCTGACCTCAGCAACCCAGAAGGGAAACCAGACCCAATCCTAGATTAGGTCAGGGTTTTCAAGCCGCCAATGCTTAGCACTGGCCTCTGAAATGGCTTAACGACTAATATCTACGGTATTAAACGATATTAACCGGGACCAACAGCTTAACGTGCCTTCCGAAGCACGGAAAAAGCGCCGAATAAACGTACATATGAAATTCGAAAACCGAAAAACACATTGGTACGTGGTGGGATTCGAACCACGACCTCCCGCTCAGGAGGCAGCGGCCCTATCCACTACACCATCGGGCTCGAAATATAACAGTTGACACATGTTTTTTTTTGTTGCCATATGAAAACGCAATTTTGTAAACATTTTTTTTTCAAATTCTCTGCAGTGAATAATAGGGTAAGCAGAGCGTATACGACCTAAACAAAGCTAGTTCGCCACGTCTGACAAAGTTTTGAGGGCTATTTAAGATAGATTTGTAGGTATATAGCTGTAGTGACAGGTTGTCAGGCCATCGCCTAAATTGCGAATTACAGAAAACCTCGGATCCCTTAGCTGGTTTCTACAGTATTCCCCGGAGGATATGCAGCTGGCACATTCTATGTTTTTCTCTAGCTCCCAGTCCAGCATGGAAGAACGCAAAATTCGAAATCAGGGTGTATAATGAATCTAAATTATTTTGCATACACACATACATAAAATCACACCTTTATCCTTAATGGGGTAGGCAGAGCGCAAACGACCTAAACTAAGGTCATTCCGCCACGTCTGACAAAGTTTTCAGGGTTATTCAAGGTAGATATAAATTATTTTGATCCTATAAAAACTTATCTATAATTGTACGTAGTATTATAGTTACTCTGTGTCTATAAAATGACCACCGCTCGATCATACAATTTGTACGTTTTTTTTTCTCAATTTCCTAAACGAATTTCTTTGTGCAAGTTGACTGTACTTACTAACAGGGATGTACTGGCATGTGAAAACGGCAAAACTTTTATTAAATATTAAGTAAATTTTTCAAAGAGATACAAACACTCACATCATTAGAATGTGCGTGTGTGTGTCGAAAAGAAGAAACGCCCTTATTAAAGTTGTATCTTACGAGTCCTAAATCCTGACCTGTGGTCACTCGTCAAGTCGCCATTTTGTAGTGAGCACAGGACTGAAGACAGACGGACTTCGATTCAACTGAAATACAACTGCCAAATTGCAGTTGAAATGCGGTTGGCACGACTGCAGTAAAATTGTTGTTTGCTATCGGTTGTGTAGTTCTCGTCCAGTTACACCAAGTTATAACACAGTCAGACCAACTATATACGGCATTTAATTGCTTCTCTAGTTAGCTCTACTTCCATGCTGGCCTGGGAGCGAGAGAAAAACATAGAATGTGCCAGCTGCTTTTCCTCCCGGGCATGCTTTAAAAAAAGCTAAGGGTTGTCAGGGTTTCAGAATATTGTAATTTAGACGATGGGCTGACAACCTGTTACTACAGCAATATACGTCCAAATATATCTTAAATAACTCTCAAAACATTGACAGACGTGGCGGAACGACCTCGTTTAGGTTTACGCTCTGCCTACCCCATTAGGGATAAAAAGGCTTATTTGCATGTATGAACACTTCTAGCGGTCGCACTATACAAACCGCATCTGTACTACAATTTGCCATTTGGGTTGTAGTTGAATTGCAGTTCGTCTGTCTAATAGCTCAAGTAGGCATTCTTCTTTCTGGTAGAACGACATTCGGTATGTAATTCAAGGTGACCTCATCCGTATTTATGTTTTCTTTCTCTCTTTAGAGTTCCGTATTACAGAGACTTCGCTGTCCGTCCGTCTCGCAGAGCGTCAATGACCTAAACAAAGGTTGTTTCACCTATAGTCCTCCCAATCAATCTCTTATTCTGATGGGACAGATTGACTGACACGACCAGCGAGAAATAAGGCGCAGGACCGACTATTTACATGCCCATCCGACATTATGGATTATCTTACTTTTCGGACAATCAGGTGATCAGCCTGCAATGTCCTAATCATACTAGAAACAACAACACAAAGTCATTGTCCCCCGTCGGGAATCGAACCCGGGACCTCCGCGTTGAGAGCCCATGACTCATACCGCAAGAACACGGAGGCAGTTAACCTGAAGTTGTTTCACCTATATTGCTGTAGTGACCAATGGTAGTCAGACAGGTTGTCAACCTATCACTTTCACTGAAACCCTCGAATTTGTTAGCTTTTATAGCATGCCCGGGCGGAGAAACCGCTGACACATTATATGTTTTTCTATCGTTTTCAGTCTAGCATTGAAACAGTTTTTAATAGTAAATGGTATGTACTTATTGACCATGTTTTCTTACATATAATCACGCCTTTATCCCTAATGGGGTAGGCAGAGCGTAAACGGTCTAGACAAAGGCCGTTCCGCTCAATCTGACAAAGTTTTGAGGGTTATTTAAGATAGATTTGTAGGTATATTTCTGTAGTGACAGGTTGTCAGCTCATCGTCCAAATTGCAATATACTGAAACCCTCGGATCCCTTAGCTGGTTTTTACAACATGCCAGGGAGGAAATGCAGCTGGCACATTCTATGTTTTTCTCTCGCCCTCAGTGCATGAAATTCATTTATTGTTAATTTATTGCAAACATTCACATAAATCTTAGGAACTAATACATAGTATCTCAAAACTGTATGAACAGTTTGTCTGAGATATTAACGAGTCTCAATAACCTTACATTTTTAATAGTAATACATGAATTATTTATATAATTTACTTATTAGGCCCAGCAGTGGGACACATAACGGCTACATAAGACATAAGATAAGACTTATTAAGCTAACTATGCAAATTACAGCTTACAGCACAATATATTTAACACATAATAGTGATAAATATCTTGCCTCAACCCGTGAACGTTGCTTATTTTTAGAACATCAACTCAGCCAACAATTAATTATCAGATATATACAATGGGGAAAACAAATTACTGAGAATATCCATGCATATCCTTACATGAAGAATTATCAACAGAAGTTTTTCAAATATGCAACCCAGAATGACCAGCGGCAAAACAAATAAAAATAATTATTAAATTAGTAACTCAGAAATTTATTAATAGATTATGGAGAAATCTAAGGCTCGTATTTTTAAAGCGATCTTTAAATTGAGAGCAATATTAAGTATGGATTTGACAGGCCAGTTTGTTCTGGAATGATATTTCTAATACGAACTCAAGCTCGCTGTCACTCTTGAGAGCTGATTACAAATACTGCCCTAAAACTTTTACAAAACCTTTTAAAACCTTTAGAATCAGCACAAAAACAGCAACATAATAGAATAAGGAGAATCACATTAAAACAGAAAATTGAGGATATGCAAAATAAGTTTGAAAAAAAAGAAAGTCAAAGGAATATTAGAGAGCTGTCTGTCGGCAGTGTCTTCTGAATTTTTAAAGCTGCACTGCCAGAACATAAAGATGATGAGATTCATCATTTCAGCAGATGCTGACAGAGGTTGCACCTGATGGTGAAACAGTTGCGATGTGTCCATCTTCATCCTATATGGGGGGACACCACTCTGGTCCCGGCTGCGAGAGGACCCGCCGCCCCCATCCCATCCGTGAGTGCTACCGCGTACGTCCCATCTGCTTGAAGGATCGTCGCCCACGTCCCATCTGTGAGGGGGGTCACCGCCTCTGTCCCGTCTGCGAGGGGGACCGTCGTCCTTATCCAGTCAGATGAGGGCCCGCCGCACCCGTCCATTCTGCGGGTGGGGCCACCCCTGTTCCGGCCATGAGACAACCTCATTTTTGCCCTCTACGCTACGCTCGAAAATCACCAGCCCGTATCAGTGACGTATCAGAAAAACCTCATATATCAAAATTGGTTGAAAAAATATTCATGGTTTCACCAAAAAACGGTGACAGGCATATTCGTAACCTAAGAAGCAAAAATCAAATTGACCAACCCTATTTTAGGTTATTTAAAGTTAAAAATGCATATTTAGGTCTAAGTATTCAATGCTATAACAAAATACCTGACCGTATATTAAATTTGCCAGAAAGTCAATTTAGAGAGACATTGCGGTCACCAATGCTTGCCAATTTCTTGGGCTTCACTGAAATATCAACTTCAACTTTTACTTCCATGCTGGTCTGGGAGCGAGAGAAAAACATAGAATGTGCCAGCTGCCTTTCCTCCCGGGCATGCTGTAAGATCCAGCTAAGGGGTTCGAGGGTTTCAGTATATTGTAATTTAGGCGATGGGCTGACAACCTGTCACTATAGCAATATACCTACAACTCTATCTTAAATAACCCTCAAAACTATGTCAGACGTGGCGGAACGACCTTTCTGACCTATCTATATGATCTATCAATATATCTATCATGGCGAAAAATGCGAGTTTCTTCATGCTTCTTCTGCATTGTTATATTTATATATTATTATTATTATATTTTGTGACATTGATACCAGGTGTAAAAAACAGCGTTCCGCAAACTGAAGTGAAAATAATAATTGGCTTTTCCGTAAAATGTCCTACTTGATCAGACAATTTGTATGGAAAAGCCAAATTTATTTTTCACTTCCTGAAAGAATTTTCTGGAGGAAGTTGTTCAGACTGACTGAGTTGTTGACCGAGCAACGATCAGTTTGCGGGACGCTGTCCCTTACAGCCCGTATATTATTCTTTGTAATAGACTCGCTTGTGACTCTCTAAAAGTGTTCTTAGGAATCTATTTGGAAAAAATATATTTGACTTTTATTGTTATGTAGGTATGGCTGTGTCTCATGAACCGTAATATGAAGAGGCAACTTTCTTTATTTACAAATGTATATACGTTTATTACATTAACAAAAAGTTTAATATAGAATTTCATTTAAAAATCGCCTAGATGCTAAACTGACTATACAATACGATACAAATATTATTTTTTGCACATAAACAACACATTGTACAGGAACAAACAGAGTACAATTAGGTGGCCTTATTGCTAGTTTAGCAATTTCTGCCAGAGTAGTTTGATAATATTATGCGGGGATAGTGCAGTTACTTTAGTTTTCAATTTAAATGTAATACATACTCAATGTACGTACTAGTTACATAAATACGAATAGGTGCAATAGACTAATATATAAGTACCATTATAATATAATAAACTAATATAATATGCTATAAGAGAGAGGAAAATGCAATATTTCAATCAGATGGGGAACTGAGATTGTGAAAAACAAAATAACAAACTAGATAATATAATAAAAAAAGCAGTAGGTAATAGGACCAAATCGGCAATTAACCTCATAACTTCATAAAGCTGATTTTACAGGAATCGAAAACGGTGTTTTTTATTGTACAATTTTGTTGTTGCGAAGCTTCAGAAAGATTTATTTTGCCGCCAAATATTGAGAAATCATAAGCGATATTTTAATAGGGTCACGAAGAATCTGAATTTAGGTGGATTCACATCAAAAAGTAAAAATGGTTAAACATACATACATACATACATATAATCACGCCTTTATCCCTAATGGGGTAGGCAGAGCGTAAACGACCTAAACAAAGATCGTTCCGCCACGTCCGACAAAATGTTGAGGGTTATTTAGGATAGATTTGTAGGTGTATTGCTGTGGTGACAGGTTGTCAGCCCATCGCCCAAATTGCAATATACTGAAACCCTCGGATCCCTTAGCTGCTTTTTACAGCATGCCCGGGAGGAAATGCAGCTGGAACATTCTATGTTTTTCTTTCGTTCCCAGTCCAACATGGAAGAAAATTATTAAAATGTAATGTAATTGGGGGAACTGTCTAAACTAAGATAGGATGTTCTTCTACTTATTAGCGAGTGGGTTCTCGAATCGAACAGTGACCCAAAGAACTCTGGTGTCAGAGTTTTCAAACCGCCTAGTAGCACAGCTATTAGGCCTCTGACATGATTTGAGTAACGACTACTATCAAAGTCAGCGGCCGGGACCAACGGTTTAGGGTGCCTTCCGAAGCAATGAATCGTTTTACTTTTCGGACAATCATGTGACCAAACTGACGAAAACCTCACAAAATGATAAGGTGACAAATATCGTCCCCCTCTGGGAATCGAACCCAGGACATCCGGATCGTAAGCCCATTGCTCTGACCACTAGGCCACGGGGACAGTTAGTATGATAATAGGATGTTGGTAACCTATTACATAAACAAGGAGTGTTTATTCTAAGGGTCATATTCACACAAGGAATTTGTAGGTAAAGCTGCAAGCACAATGCTGCACTGGGAGAGATAGAAAAACATAGAATTTTCCAGCTGCCCTTCCTCCCGGGCATGCTGTAGAAGTCAGCAAAAGGGATCCGAGTGTTACAGTGTATTGTAATTTAGGCGATGGGCTGACAACCTGTCACTATAGCAATACAATCTAAAATTGCCCTCAATTTTTGTCAAACGTGGCAAAAGCGCCTTTTACGAGGCGTTAAACGCTCTGCCTACCCCGTAAGGGATAAAGGCGTGATTTATGTATGTATGTGTATGTACAATGCTGCACAATCCGAACTAAGAATATAAAGCAAAGAAATTTCTTGTTATTCCTAGTCTCCTTTGAAGTAGGGTGCCCTCACATTTTTATACGTACATACATACATACATACAATCACACCTCTATCCCCAATGGGGTAGGCAGACCGTAAACGACCCTAACAAAGTCGTTCCGCCACGTCTGACAAAGTTTTGTGGATTATTTAAGATAGATTTGTAGGTATATTGCTGAAGTGACAGGTTGTCAGCCCTTCGCCTAAATTACAATATACTGAAACCCTCGAATCCCTTAGCTGGTTTTTACAGCTTCCCCATGAGGAAATGCAGCTGGCACATTCTATGTTTTTCTCTCGCTCCCAGTCCAGCATGGAAGAAAATATAGGTATAAGATATTTTTAACAGATACTGCGAAGCAAAAAGGATAATATAATTCATTTAGTTACAATATCCTTGCATCCACATCATAAGCATAGCAAAAGTATCTACGTAGTTGAAGAAGTTTTTATGAGATTTTGATAGACAAAATGGCCGTGTTAGTTCCTGTTTTCGCTACTTTCATACTTCTATCTTCTCTATCTTCTATCTTTCATGCTGGCCTGGGAGCGAGAGAAAAACATAGAATGTGCCAGCTGCATTTCCTCCCCGGGCATGCTGTAAAAACCAGCTAAGGGATGTGAGGGTTTCTGTATATTGCAATTTAGGCGATAGGCTGACAACCGGTCACTACATCAATATACAACTCTATCTTAAATAACCCTCAAAACTTTGTCAGATGTGGCGGTACGACCTTTGTTTAGGTCGTTTACGCTCTGCCTTCCCCATTAGGGATAAAGGCGGGATTATATGTATGTATTCATACTTCTAGATCAACTGGAACATTTATTTGTTTACCTGTCACGTCGCTACTATAGCTGGCATTTCTTTAATCGCTGTCTGTGTAACCTAGCCAAATTTTAGTTTCTAATATCACAACCTGAACTGTTATTGTGGTCGCACTATAGCATGGTCACAGGCTTGGTCTGACTGTATGTTATCTAGTGTCAAAGCATACGTTTTAAAGATAATCCTCTTATCTACAGGGGAGCAGAAAAGAAAATTGCATTTACAGGCAAATAATCTGCAGTCCCGGGTGCATCAAAGAGAAACAGTATTATGTTTCTTTTGTTATGTAACCATCTTGCATGATGGGAACACGTGTGTTCGACTTTCAAAGGCTTCTTAGGAAAATACAGGATGTTAAGGAAATAGTTAGAGTCACCAGGAGGGCTGATTGATATGTTGGGTAAGTAGGGCATCGTTAAACCAAAGGTATTCGATTACCCAAGTATCAGAGAAAGGCGACGTTGGAAGTTCGTGCAATTCCCGCAAAATGACGGGCTTTGGCGAGCGCATCTGCTGTCCAGGCACCGGCGTGCTTCCATGTAAGACGCACACTTACGAGACAAATGTAGACACGCGGTAGCGTGTCCAAACCAATTTCGAGCCAAACGAAGAGAACTGGCCGCACCTTGTGTATATTTACAGGACCATTTGGAGCCACTTTTGACTCCTTCATAACTCGTTAAACATTAAATTTTAAAACAGGGCAGAGTGATAAGTGAGGTAAAAATCTATTTTCCGATAATAATATCGCAAATTGCATAGTACCTCCTTGTGAACAATTCTATTGGAGGACAAAATAATAAAAATCAGTCACTACCGTCAGTTATTTATTTTTTTACAGCCTTTAAACCAAAGCTTCTAGCTTCATGCTTTTTTTAGCTTCCATGCTGGCCTGGGAGTGAGAGAAAACATAGAGAATGTGCCAGCTGCATTTCCTCCCGAGCATGCTGTAAAAACCAGCTACGGGATCTGAGGGTTTTAGTATATTGTAATTTAGGCGATGGGCTGACTACCTATCACTACAGCAATATACGTACAAATCTATCTTAAAAAACCCTTTAAACTTTGTCAGACGTGGCGAAACGACCTTTGTTTAAGTCTTTTACGCTCTGCCTACCCCATTAGGGATAAAGACGTGATTATATGTATGTATGTATCTTTAAACCAAAACAAGTGAATACATTTCTGTGGTGGCTAACCATGAATTTCGAGTGTTCATTCTACGTATTTTTTTGGGCAAAAATTCCATTACGGAAATGAAACAAAGACTTGAACTATAAATTTATAGTGGATTATAAATTTCCGATGTGGTCATACAAGCATAAGTGATGACGGTCATCCAGGGTGGCCAATTAAGGCCCTTCAGAATTAAGGTACTCCTGAGAAATGAATGTTAAAATCCACGACACAGTATTAAACGTCTGAAACTTAAAATTAAACGAGATAGTTGAATTAGTAGGAATCTCAGACGAACGTGTGCGAAATATTTTAAACCAACATTTAAGTATGAAATAGCCATCCGCGTAATGGCTGCCGCGTTTGCTGACTTCGCGAGTGGCACCTGCGAAGTTGGAATGGCCAAATTCCGTGAGTTTCGCTACGACTTGCTTTCTCAATCGCCATTATTTGAAAGACTAAGACCTTTGCGTCTATTTTCTAAACCCTGATTTTTTAAATTTGCCTTATGGAAAAAGGCCTGGCTAAAATGAAGAGATCATGCATTAATTTTGTGTCAATACGAATGGTTAGCCTCAGTCGTCATTTATTGAAGGTATCAAAAAGCTAGAGAAGCTGGATAATGGGTTATAATGAAATCGTGTTAAAAAAAAAAGATTTACAAAACACACGCTTTCTATAACTTTTACCGGACTTATCACTCCACCCTCGTTTATTAAGACCCTCTAGATAAATAAGAACCTTAAATTTTATAAATACAGCTCAAAAGGTTATTTTAATATTAATTCTTAAAAATCGTATTTTTTATGACTGACTGACTGACTGACTGACATACATATCAAATATCAAGTAATCGAAAACCTTATGACCTAGGAAGCTATTATTTTGTATAATCACAGAGTAACTAATAATACTAACGTACAAGTATAATGATTAATGATAGTGACGCAAGGTCACAAAAGTAAAAAAAAAAATAGACCTCCTCCCATACAAGTGAAAGGGTTTTTTTTCATCTCTTATATTGAGTGGAATATTGTCAGACAGGTCTTGTAAAATTAAGTAATGATTTCTTTGAAAGTATGTAAGCCTTAAATTTATCTATCCAGAGATATTCGCATTTAAAGTCGTTGTTCCTAAAAACAATAAACTAATAATACCGTTTAGTTGCATAAATAGCTATTACTATACTAGGCATTTTACGCACTGCCTACCTACCCCATTAGAGAAAAATACGTGACTGGGTATGTATGTATGTATGTCTGTCTGTAAATACAATGCTGCTGCTGCATGTTTCAAGTAGTCGTGTAATACGTTTTTTACTGAATCTTACCGCAGTTTACGGTAAAATATAATATTTCACGGAAAAAAACGTTTTTACCGTGTTTTACCGGGGTAATTTTTCCGCCTTACATACCTAGACGTGTCCGGGTATCAAATATAAATGAAAGCATGTTATGAAAACCAAGTCAATATCCGTTGTGCGCGTTTAAATATAAAGGGTGTATGAGACAGCTTTTTCATTTCCTGATAATAATGGCGACCATGCACAAGTTATAAAATGCATATGATGGTGGACGGTGGACCTATAAACCGGTGTTCTTTCTCGTTTAGGTACAATACTTTTTAAATAATCGACATCGGTATATTGCTTGCGAAGATATTACACATTTTATACAAACCCACCGCGGGACGGCCGAAAAGCACGGGTGACGTTATTTAGACGGAGAAGGTTTCAACTTTCCTGCCTGGGAGCGGGAGAAAAACATAGAATGTGCCAGCTGCATTTCCTCCCGGGTATGCTGTAAAAACCAGCTAAGGGATCCGAGGGATTCAGTATATTGCAATTTAGGCGATGGGCTGACAACCTGTCACTACAGCAATATACCTACATCTTAAATAACCCTCAAAACTTTGTCAGACGTGGCGGAACGACCTTTGTTTTGGTCGTTTACGCTCTGCCTACCTCATTAGGGATAAAGGCGTGATTATATGTATGTATTTATGTAGGTTTCAACTTTAGGTAGAATATCGAATTCCGCGTGCTCAAAACCGATATCGACCTTATTTCTACCACAAATTTGTTATATTATATTAACAACCTTCTAATATTAAACATATCAAATAACGTATTAATCGGTTTGGTATGAGACGATGACGTTATGCTCCGTATGGAACGAGTAATGCAGACAGAATACAACCGAGCGTGGCAGGCGGTGGTTTGACTGCAAACGCTGGGTCTAGATGACGTCATCGTGAGTATTAGGTAGAAAAGGGAATAAATAGGTGAACATATTTGGTGAACATTCAGTTTCATAGGTGTACACAATTAATTAAATAGTGCGAAGAATTTGATTTTTTAGTTTAACAAAGTTAGGTGCCTGATCTAGTATTTTAGGTGAATTAAACGGGAATTATTCTTCCATGCTGGACTGGGAGCTAGAAAAAAACATAGAATGTGCGAGCTGCATATCCTCCCGGGCATGCTGTAAAAACCAGCTAAGGGATCTGAGGGTTTAAGTATATTGCAATTTAGCCGATGGACAGACAACCTGTCACTACAGCAATATACGTACAAATCCATCTTGAATAACCCTCAAAACTTTGTCAGACGTGGCGGAACGACCTTTGTTTAGGTCGTTTACGCTCTGCCTACCCCATTAGGGATAAATGCGTGATTGTATGTATGTATGTATGTAAACGGGAATAAATAGGTAAAGATTTAAATATGTGCCGGTTTTTTTTTTGCAAATTCCTTCGTCGTTTTATGCGTGACAGTGATAGAGTAATTCGCATTTATAATATTTATATTGATAATTTTACATACTTAGGATAATATTTTTTTAGATTATTGGTAAGTAATTTTAACGGCATCTTTTGTCTTTTAAAGTGTTATATGTTTATTAACGTCTAAATATACTCGTACATACTAAACATTTCGCACCAAATCAAATACCATAATCAAATACCTCCCGTGCGAATTTTTTGGTACTTATGTATATTAATGGCATTCAATATTGAGAGATTTGCGAGTCGCCTTACTATTATTTTTAAGTACGCACACAAAGTTTGGCTAAACTGCAGTCGTGAGATAAATCATTTGATTAGGGTGACACGTATGTGTGTCTCGCGAGTGTATAATCATATTTTGAGAGTGTCAGGGCGTGATGTGTAATATTAAACGTATTTATTTATTTATTTAACAGTTAATTGTACACTTAAACATACACAGAACAGTTACATAAGGAATTAAGGCACAACAGGCACTGCTTATTTCTACAAAGAAATTTCTTACAGCATACCTAATAAAAGTGTGATAAATAAAGAGTATAAAACGTAATGCAGATAAGATGTGCACAATTTAAACGCACAAATGAACTTATTACATGGCACAAGGGATCCTTCCTCTTTGTATCTAACATACATACATATAATCACGCCTTTATCCCTAATGGGGTAGGCAGAGCGTAAACGACCTAAACAAAGGTCGTTCCGCCACGTCTGACCAAGTTTTGAAGGTTATTTATGATAGATTTGTACGTATATTGCTGTAGTGACAGGTTGTCAGCCTATCGCCTAAATTGCAACATACTTAAAACCTTTGGATCCCTAAGCTGGTTTTTACAGCATGCCCGGGAGGAAATGCATCTGGCACATTCTATGTTTTTGTCTCTTTGTATCTAATATTGGACTTATTCTTGAATGGGTGATGAGTTGAAGAGAAGACAAATTATTGATACTTGATATACAGGGTGTAAGGAACAGTCAACAAAATGAAAAACTTTCACAAAGAATTTCAGAGAAGACAAAACCGGCCAAGTGCAAGTCGGACTCGAGCACGAAGGGTTCCGTACCATTATCTACCTTGTGTAAGGGACAGTAAAACTAATAATTAGCTTTTCCATACAAAATGTTCACCTTGTTCAGACAATTTGTATAGAAAAGCCATTTTTTTTTAACTTCCTGATAAAAAAATCTGCTGATAGTTGTTCAGTGTCGTTGACTGTGCAACCCCTATCAGTTTGCGGGACGCTGTCCCTTACAGCTGGTATACAAAATTACGCGCATCGCAAATAGGAAGCGGCGAGGCGGCGACGCGGCGAAGGAGGCGCGCCTCCTAATTGCGATACGCCTTAGACACTATATTTTAACCATTTGTTACCAATTACCGCTATTAATATAAAGCAAAAAACGGACAATGAAATCATGTTTCTGTATGGGAGCCTCCTTAAATAATATATATATAATGAATGTTGCCGTTTTAAATATCGAGCAAGAAATGGCAAAAAAAACACGTTTATTGTATGAGATTTAAGTTAAAATGTTTATTTAATTCTATTTTTAGTAATTGTTGTTATATCAGCAACAGAAATACATCATTGCTGAAAATTAAAATTGTCTAGCTATCACGGTTCATGAGATATAAATATTATTTTAATTTCTTTTTAGCATTTATCGTTATAGCTTCAACAAGAATACATAATCTGCGAAAGCTTCAACTCTCTAGCTATCACAATTAATGATATACAGCCTGCGAAGATTAAGGCTCATATTTATAAAGTGATCTCAAGATTGTAGGCAATAAGTGTTAAGTATGGATTTGACAGGTCATTATGTTCAAAAAAGACATTTTTGATACGACTTCTAACTGGCTGTCAGTCTCAAGTGCTTTTTATCAATACGGGCCTCAGTAATAGGGTCCCGTTTTTTCCCTTAGGGTACGGAACCCTTAAAACTAACACAAATATCCCAGATACTAGTACCTACATGTCCATATTTTAAAATAAAAAATAAATTTTATTACCTTTTATATATATACCTATCATTTATACTGTGAAATAATTTACAAGCTGGGCAGGAAATAGCTTCCTTCGTAGTTTAGTACATGACCCTGACACTTCTACCTTGCGTCAGAAATAAGTACGCGCATGTTTACCAGATGTCAATCTCAAAATCACTCTCTTTCTGCTTGTAAACGGCATGGAATGAAACGGATTGCCACTGGGTGTTTTTAGACTAACTACACCCTGCTGAATAGGTACGATTCTGCCCGGTGACATACCAATTCCCCTCCTCCTTCTCCCTTTTTCATTGTAAACAGCTCTTTCGCCACGGTATTATCCGTTTAAATGAAAAACTATAACATGCAGTAGAAAACTTTATATGTCAAAAATGATCTACATTAAATTTACTATCGTATAGTGCTTTTGTCGTGATTCTAAGTCTTATAGTTTTCGAGTGAAACTTTTCTAAACTACATAGTATGTAAAAAAATATTCTATCTTATTTATGCTATATCTCTATCAAAATGGGTGAATTTCAACAAAATTATTTATAGACTGATTATATCTCACGGTGAGTAACGACTTTTTCTACTTTACTCGTGTCAAAATACGCTTTTAGTGGAATTAGATCAAAAGTAATTTTATAAATTGACAATTTTATTAGTTGTAATAGAATGTAACAATTTGTTACCGGGTGTTTTAAGACTAGGTAGATCCTGCTGAACTAGATTCAAACCGGTGACAAACCAATGTCTTTCCCCTTTCCCTCGAAACATGTCCATCACCCTCCGGAACAGTACATTATACTCGCTCACTAAGATATTCACAAAACATATTCTCATAACATGATAATCGCAGTATATTGCTATAGTGACAGGTCCTCGGATCCCTTAGCTGGTTTTTACAGCATGCCCGGGAGGAAATACAGCTGGCACATTTATGTTTTTCTTTCGCTACCGGTCCAGCATGGAAGCCACCTCCCCCCTTCCCCTTTGAAACAAACTGTCAAATACAAAATTAATCTACATTCAATTTCTTACCATTCAATACTTAAGTATATTACTTTCATAGGTCTAATAGGTTTTGAGCAATGACTTTCCAAACTCTTTTCTTCAAACTGTAATGTCACCTGGCAGAATCATTGTCAGCAGGATCAATTTAGTCTATAAACACCCGGTAACAATCCGCCATCTGTCCATGCTGTTTGAAGTCGACATATCTATACTTGCTTCTGATCTACTCGTATGTTGATTTCCAGTTCGAGAACTGTTTCCGAAAGCATATTGGATTGCTCTTTGTACCGACAGGTTGTTAGCCCATCGCCTAAATTGCAATATGCCGAAACCCTCAGGTACTCTATTGCAATATCGTCAGTGTCACTAGACGAAACACATGAATCGTGTGTTAATTCTTAGCGAGTGAATCCTCCAGTCGAACAACGACCCGATGAACCCTGGTTAGAGTTTTCAATCTGCCTAGTAGCACAGCTACCGTTAGGTCTCTGATATGGTTTTAAGTAACGACCACTATCAAAGACAGCGACCGGGACCGAAGGCTTAACAGCCACCTAAGAACAGAATCCTTCTACATTTCAAACAATCAGGTGATTCTGCCTGTAATGCTCTAACCAAATTGGGAAAAACCTCACAAAGTGATAAATTGCCAAATACCCTGGGAATCGAATTCAGGACCTCCGAATCGTAAGCTCATGGATTTGACCACTAGACCACGGAGGCAATTATCGTATATTGAAAGGGTAATTCCAGATCGTAAGCCCATGGCTCTGACCACTAGACCACGGAGGCATTTATCGTATATTGAAAAGGTAATTGAATGCGCTGTGAGGATATGGCCATTCAATAGTGTCAACGAAACTATATTGTGGCGTTACAGTAGAAGCATGGTAGAATAGAAGTACCTCATCTTCCTAGCCTTATCCCGTATTTCCCGGGTCGACTACCTAATCTAGGGGATTGAACGAGGTTACTGGTTTTTACACAGACCGACTGCCATCTGACCTCCGCAACCCAGAAGGGAAACCAGACCCAATCCTAGATTAGGTCAGAGTTTTCAAGCCGCCAATGCTTAGCATTGGCCTCTGTCATGGCTTAACGACTAATATCTATGGTATTAAACGATATTAACCGGGACCAACGGCTTAATGTGCCTTCCGAAGCACGGAAAAAGCGCCGAATAAACGTACATATGAAATTCGAAAACCGAAAAACACGTTGGTACGTGGTGGGATTCGAACCACGACCTCCCGCTCAGGAGGCAGCGGCCCTATCCACTACACCATCGGGCTCGGGCGGTAGAATAGAAGTACCTAAGGACCAGAAAAACGTATTCGTACTAGTTACCGATACTGACTTTACAAGGGCGATATTGGCTCGAATCTCAATTTATATCAATTTGCGAAACATTGGAAACATGAAATACAGCCAGCGGTGTCAGTGAGAAAATCGCGTTTGTTGTATGGGAGCCCCACTTAAATATTTATTTTATTCTGTGTTCTTCTTCTGTCGAGTGGGTATCGAGTCTATTGACCCGATGAACCCTGGTGTCAGAGTTTTTTAAACCGCCTAGTAGCACAACTAACAGGCCTCTGACATGGTTTGAGTAACGACCACTATCAAAGACAGCGACCGGGACCGACTTCTTAACGTGCCCTCCGAAGCACGAAATCTTATTATTTTCGGACAATCAGGTGATTCAGCCTGCAATGTCCTAACCAAAATGGGGAAAAATTCACAAAGTGATAAATTCTCAAATATCAACTGTGATAACCCCTGGGAATCGAACCCAGGACCTCCGGATCGGGAGACCATGGCACTAGCCACTGGATCACGGAGGCAGTTAATTTAATTAGCAGTTAGTCCAAATAGATGACTGTCTTAATTGGAATCAACAAATTGATACCCTTACAACTAGAATCATTCGTGTTTTGCACATTTTTAAAGCCTTAAGATCCGCAGCCACCTTTGAACTACTAAGATCAACTTATATAGCACTCTGTCAATCCGTCGCAACATATTGTATTACTGCATGGGGTGGCGCATACAAAACAAAAATGATAGAACTTGAGCGAGCACAAAGAGCTGTCCTGAAAGTAATGTTGAGAAAGCCATTTAGATTCCCAAGCCAAGAACTGTATAAGATATGCAAAGTACTGACAGTAAGACAGCTCTATGTTTTACTCGGTACCCTCAGGAAACACCAAAGCACCCCTACTCCTGATCCTAACAAACGTAGAAATGACCCAGACAGTGTCTCACATAGAACTTCTTTTTCTGAACATCAGTTTTATGTGCTAAGCTCTCTTATTTATCGTAAACTAAACAACACATTACAATTGTCAAAAAACAACCGTTTTGAAGTCAAAAATAAACTTACCGCATGGTTATCTGCACAGAGCTACGACGCTACAGAAAAGCTGCTGGAGTTTGTATCCTAGAGGTCACAAACTGTGGACTCGGGGATGCGAGATCTAGTAGCTCATTAAATATGCTACTTCTTCACTCTCACTCAACACACACTATTTCTCACACACACATAAACACACGCACACACTCACATACACAATTGCTTTCCCTTTGTTTACTTTTATTTACACCCACTTAGTAATAAATTTTAGTTGATATTTCATTTTTAAATATAAAACACTAATACGTATCCTACCATCACGGTCGACCACTACAACCCAAGATACAGGAATCTATATTCTTAGTTTGGGTTGTAGGGTTGAACAATTTGTGCAATCACATTTTAATGTTTGTCATAGTTTTATAAAACAACCTTTGTAACTCTTTTCTCTTTTTATACCAAATAAAGATTATTATTAGTTAATTCTGTGTTTAGTATATTTTTTTTTGGCAGCATCAAAAATACATCATTGTAGTAAATACAAACAGTCTAGCTATCACAGTTCATGAGATACTCGTACAACCTGCGGTGACAAAGAGAAAATCACGTTTGTTGTATGTTCAATATTTATGTTCATTCTTAGTATTTGTTGTTATAGCGGCAACAGGAATTCATAATCTACGCAAATTTCAACTCTCACGGTTCGTGAGATACAGCCTGGTACTTACATACATACATATTATAGTCACGCCTTTATCCCTAATTTTCCTAATGGAGTAGGCATAGCGTAAACGACCTAAACAAAGGTAGTTCCGCCACGTTTGACAAAGTTTAGATGGTTATTTAAGATAGATTTGAACGGGTTTCAGCCCATCGCCTAAATTGCAATATGCTGAAACCCCCCCCGGTTATGCTGTAAAAATCAAGTAAGGTATCCAAATAACTTACGTGATTTTTACAGCATAACCCCGGTTATGCTGTAATTGGGGGTATATGCCCCGGCATATACCCCCAATTTTGGCGAGGCCCATGTCCAGCAGTGGCTGATGTTGTACCGGGAGGTAATGCAGCTGGCACTTTCTATGTTTTTCTCCCGCTCCCAGTCCAGCATGGAAGAATGAACATATTTTAGTTAAGTCGTGTGTAAGCCGAATCGAGGCCAGTATGCAACCTAAACTTCAAGTTAAGGCGAAACACAGTTTAGTAAACTCATAAACACACATTAACGTATGTACCTAGTTACAAGGGTAACCCAATGGCTGTTTTTCTTCAAGACGGCACGTCCACGGCGCGGCAACGGCACTGTTACTACATCGTCACGATACCGCGGCTCTGTTTTCCACTGGACGACTTCCGTCTAGTTCCACTCTGAGTGCACACACACGCGCGCATGCTTCGTACGCATTTAAAACACATGTAGTTTGGCAGGCCGGTAATGATGCCGGTGGGGATCAATGCCGTGCCGTTGCCGTGACATGACGTTGCCATGCTGTCAAGTGGAAAAGCGAGTCATATAATTTCATAGATTAACTCGTACACGATACCGTGCCGTTGCCGTTGCCGTGGACGTGCCGTCTAGTGGAAAACACACAATGATTTGTCATTAGCGTAATTGGTCAGGATTCCCTCAGGACTTAACTGTACAGCATCCACTAGCCCCTTATACAAATCATATTAAAGTTTGTTAGTTCTAGACAAAGTCTGATACGTGGTGTGAAACCACACATATATTGTATAAAAGAAAATAAGTATAATGAACTGCATAATTTTAGAACACTGTTAGGTGGTCAGTTCACACCGGGAAATGTTATGACGCTGCGATTTTAGAACTTTATTTACTAACAATACTATAGTCTGTCAACGTCGTGCTTACCGCGCCCTAGGGGTACAGACGTTGGCGGGGACGCGGTAGCTCGCGGCGATTGCGAACATGAACACATTGCGTCGTGCTCGCTCACCCTCCTGCTTCACCGCCCGCACCCCCGTTTCCGCGTCCCCGCGCACGTCTGTGCCCCTAAGGCGCGGTAAGCACGACGTTGACAGACTATAGCTTTCTCTTGTCACAGTCGTCACAGAGTGGACACCTCATGATAGAAATCGTCGACGAGGTCGTCCCCGTAAGCGATGGAGTGACGATCTTAATGCTTATCGCGAGGATTGGTGGGAGATAGCACAGGACCGTAAGACATGGAAGAAAAAGGGGAGGTCTTTGCCCAGCAGTGGGACACAACAAGCTAGTAATAATAATATAACTAGCTTTCAGTCAGTGGTGTCACACAACACCTTAGGTTGTGTCTGCAACAAAATCGCTATCATTGGATATTTGTTTTCAAGCGGAATATAAAAGACAATTATAATTTTCTTAACTATTTAATAAACTATCTTTAAAGTGTATTTAATTACTTATTAACTAACCACCAAAATGCATAATTGAAGCACAGGATAATAATGACGTCTATGAGCATGAAACTTATGGGCTGACCATGACAGAACATGTTTTAGAATAACCTACCCCATGGGAGGTTGGGGGTTACTTCCATGCTGGACTAGGAGCGAGAAAAAAACATAGAATGTGCCAGCTGCATATTGTCAGCCCGTGGCCTAAATTACAATATACTGAAACCCTCGGATATGGGATCCCCCTTAGCTGATTTTTACAGCATGCCTCGAAGTAAATGCAGCTGGCACATTCTATGTTTTTCTCTCGCTCCCAGTCCAGCATGGAAGAAATTACAACATTGTTTATTGATATGAAATACGAGCCGAGAATGGGCTTTTTATTCCTTACGTTATAACATTATGTATCGCTTTGCAGAGTGCACGATTGACACTAATTGGTAAGGATCGTATTTATAATCAGCGATCACAAGTTCGTATCTGAAATGTCATTTCAGTACAAACTGGCCTGTCAAATCCATACTTAATATTGCTCTCAAGTTTGAGAACGCTTTATAATTACGAGCCTAAGAAATAAACCGCACCATAAATCCGTGAGTTGTGTATACATACATATAATCACGCCTTTATCCCTAATGGGGTAGGCAGAGCGTAAACGACCTAAGCAATATCGTTTCGCAACGTCTTACAGTTTTGGGTGTTATTTAAGATAGATTTGTAGGTATATTGCTGTAATGTCAGGTTGTCAGCTCATCGCCTAAATTGAAATATACTGAAACCCTCGGTCCCTTAGCTGTATTTTACAGCATGCTCGGGAGGAAATGCAGCTGGCACATTCTATGTTTTTCTCTTGCTACCAGTCCAGCATGAAAGTAAGAGTGCATGAGTTGAGATAGCGATACAAAATGAGATAATTTTACCGACTACGGAAATTTTACGGTCATTTAAATAGATTACAGTAAATTTACTGGGACTCATAATATTTTCAGAGGAACTTTTAGGAATTCAAAACTCGATTATTAAGACATAATTGATCAGTGTTTAGAAAAGTTGTTCAGTTTTGAGAAAAGTTTTTCAATTATTGGAAAAATTGTTTCAGTTTGAGAAAAGTTGTTCAGATTAAAAAAAATCTTTAAGTTTAAGAAAAGTTTTTCAGTTTAACGTAGCATCTAGGTATGTATTCATGTCTGTAAACACAATTCTGTTGCCATATTATTCAAATAGTGATGTAATACGTTGTTTTACTGAATCTTACCGTATTATACGGCAAAATATATAATTTTACGGTAAATTACGTTTTTAACCATATTTTACTAGGGTAATTTTACCGCTACACATCTCTAGTTATGCATCGAAAAGAAAAAAGTATGAGTGCTCACTCCACAATGGTTAGAGTCCTAATGATTCTAATTATTAACTTTGGGTGGTTGAGTGATGTCTGGCGAGAAGTATGCAATGACTTTGCTCTGCATCAGCTCAATGAACATAGTGGGTGCCGTGACGTGAAGGGGGTGTGGGGGGCCGACTGGGTTCTTCACAAACATGTTCTTGAACAACTGCAGTTGCAGACGAAACACCTTCGTCTGACCCATTTTGGATGCCTCCGTGAATTTACCTGAAACATTTAACATTGAAGCACACAGCGCCAATGATCACACATCTGCCTCAGTAGTCTAGTGGTTAAAGCCTTGGGCTTATGATCCGGAGTTCCTGGGTTCGAATCCCAGGGGGAAAACACAAAGTTGATATTTGTCAATTTATCAGTTTGTGAGGTTTATCCCAGTTTGGTTAGGACATTGCAGTCTGAAATACCTGATTGTCCGAAAAGAAAATAGATTCCGTGCTTCGGAGGGCACGTTAAGCTGTCGGTCCCGGTGGCTGTCTTTGATAGAGGTCGTTACTCAAACCATGTCAGAGGCCTATTCGCTTTGCTACTAGGCGGTTTAAAAACTCTGACACCAAGGCTCATCGAGTCAATCGACTCGAGAATCCACTCGCAAAGAAGAAAACACATCTGCCTCTGTAGGCAAGTGATCTGAATCTTGGAATCCCGATTTGGAGGTCGTAGGTTTAATTGCCATGGGAACTCCTCATTTGACGATTTTAAGCTGCCTAAATTGACACGCGTAGAATAGATCCCACCAAAAACATAAATGTAAAAGTGAACGCCAAGCTCATGGTGGTCTTGGTGCGTAAATAGCATAAAAAGTTGTGAGATCTAAAAAGGGAGCCAAGTCTAGGGTTTATTATAGTAATTCTTAGCTCTTCAATTAGGTTAATTTCATGTAACTTGGCCGTTGTAGAGAAAAATTCGACCTGGCACCTACAACGGTACTCTACAACGGCCAAGTCAGATGAAATAAAACTTATTGAAGAGCTAAGAATTACTATAATAAATCCTAGACTTGGCTCCCTTTTTAGATCTCACAACTTTTTGTGCGATTTACGCACCGAGACCACCACGAGCTTGGCTTTCACTTTTACATTTATGTTTTTGGTGGGATATCATTACTCTTTGAAGGTTAGTAAATAATTTGATTCTTACATATACTTCATGATTAAAAAAAAAACTCTATTGTAAATTATAATCTATATTCATATTGAACTTGAACATTCTATGACACGTATGATGACACCCCACTTTAATTTTGTAGGGTAAAAAAAATACTTGTATGGTTTTTTTTTTTGAGTCATGGTAGCATCATAAGTCATCTTCGCACCATTTTTCTCCAGGTCTTCTGATAGTGTGATAGGTTTTTGATTATTTATTTTGTTTTTAAGAACAGCGACTTATCTCGAGAAGGACTCATTTAAGGCACTTTCTTTCAAAGAAACCTTTACCTAATTTTACGAGAAATGTCAAACGATACTCCACTCAATATAGTAGTTAAAAAAAATGCCCCCCTTTCACTTGTATGGGAATGGGAGGGGCTTAAAATTTTCATTTTTTTAGTTTTATTTTTACATTTCTAACCTTGCATTGCATCATTATATTCAATCTTTACACTAAATATCAGCTTCCTAGGTTATTTGGAAGTGGGTTAGGTTTTTGATTATTTTTTGTTTTTAAGAGCGGCGACTTTAAATGCAAATATCTCGAGAAAGACCCATTTAATGCACTTTTTTTCAAAAATACCTCAACTTAATTTTATGAGACCTGTCTAACGATACCCCACTTAATATAGTATTTAAAAAAAAAAATGCCCTCCTTTCCTTTGTATGGGAAGGGGTCCAAATATTTTTTATTTTTATATTTTTAACCTTGCGTCATTATATTCAATATTTTGTCCAAATATCAGCCCCTGTCATTTGCAAATGGGTTAGGTTTCTGATTATTTATTTTGTTTAAAAAAACGCGATTTTAAATGCAAATATCTCGAGAAGGACACATTTAATGCACTTATTTTCAAAGAAACCGCCACCTAATTTTATGAGACCTGTCTAACGATACTCCAAACTATATACAACTTAAAAAAAATGCCTCTCCAAACTTGTATGGGAGGGGGTCAAATTTTAATTTTAATTTTTACATTTCCAACCTTGCGTCATTATAATCAATATTTGTACTTAATATTAGCTTCCTAGGTTATTTGGAAGTGGGTTAGGTTTTTGATTTTAAGAAAGGCGACTTTAAATGCAAATATCTCGAGAAGGACCCATTTAATGCACTTATATTCAAAGAAACCTCCACCTAATTTTATGAGACCTGTCTATCGATACCCCATTTAATATAGTTAAAACTTTCACTTGTATGGGAGGGGTTTTGTATTTTTTTTATTTATTGAATTTTTACATTTCTAACTTTCTGTCACTATAATCAATTTTTATTCCAAATATCAGCTAGATCTTTGGGTTTTTGATTAATTGATTTTTGATATGTACGAGTATGTCAGTCAGCCACTCAATCAGTTATTAAAAATATGTTTTTTTAGAGTCAATATTTAAATAACCGTTTGATCTATGTTTATAAAATTTGGAGTACTTGTTTATCTAGAGGATCTAAATATATAAACCAAATTTGGTGTATTAAAGTTTAGTAGTTTTCGAGTTATGAAGGGGTCAAAAGTGTCTTCAAATGGTTCCTGTAAAATATACACACGATGCTGCCGGCCAGTTCACTTCGTTTGGCTTGAGCTTGGCTTGGACATGCTACTGCGTATCTAGATAATAAAACCACTATCCTGGGCGGCTGAAACTAGAAATGTGAAAGTAAACTTAGCCATATCATTTGAAGAATAGCAAACTGCATAGTCTGGCCAAATCGAAATAAGATTTTTAATTTTAGCGGCGCTTTAGAATTACGCCTACTGTGAGACTGTAACAAATTCCAAAATAACTACTTACTTCCTTGTCTTTTGAACCTAGTTTTATTGGTTTTACACTGTTTCACGTGTTCGGAATGTTCTAGGTACTGGTCATCTAACTGGAACATCGATATTAGCTTCGTTTGGTTGCTTAGGTCTATATGATAAAACGCCTTAACCATTTCACCCTGGAATCCAATTTAAAAAAGTATTAGTAAAGTATAGTATAAAAACTGGAAGCGAATGAAAAAAAACTCCATGCAGGACTGGAAGCGAAAGGAAAACATAGAATGTGCCAGATGCATTTCCTGCCGGGCATGCTGTAAAAACCAGGTAAGAGATCCGAGGGTTTCAGTATATTACAATTAATGCCCTCAAAATTTTGTCAGACGTGGCGGAACGACCTTTGATTAGGGGTCGTTTACGCTCTGCCTACCCCATTAGGACGTGATTATATGTATGTATAATTGTATAATATAAAAAACTGTTCCATGCTGGACTAAGTACGAAAGGTAAACAAAGTTTCATGTCTTTTAATCAAAGATCTTGTTTCCAAAATACGTTTTAACTATTAGATAAATATCAACAAAATGAAATAGTAGTTTTAGTATCAAAACCAATTTGCAACATGTCATTCGTTTTTGGCCGTGAGCCCTATGGTGTAGTGGATAGGGCCGCTGCCTCCTGAGTGAGGTCGTGGTTCGAATCCCACCACGTACCAATGTGTTTTTCGGTTTTCGAATTTCATATGTACGTTTATTCGGCGCTTTTTCCGTGTTTCGGAAAGCACGGTAAGCCGTTAGTCTCAGTTAATATCGTTTAATGCCGTAGATATTAGTCGTTAAGCCATATCAGAGGCCAGTGCTAATCATTAGCGGCTTGAAAACTCTGACCTAATCTAGGATAAAACCTAGACCTACCTCTCTGTGAAAACCAGTACCCTCGATCAATCCCCTAGATTAGGTAGCCAAGCCCGTAAGATACGGGATAAGGCTAGGAAGATGATGATGTAATTTATTTTTGAAATGTGTTTTTAAATAAAAAGTCACGAAACTTTGTTTACCTTTATTCTAAAACCGAATTCGAAATATTATAGGTGTTTTTATCTGACATAATCGCACCCCGTCCTGTTTTAATTTTGTCCCAGATATATATATATATATAACTAAAATTGTGCCAATTTATGTACCTACCAGGAATGTTGTTTTCGTTTCCGGAACAGTCGCCGATAACATGATTTTGCTACAATCGCTAAGAAAGTATAATAATATCGAATATCTTTTACTAATCATTTTGTACGTATAACTAAAGCAACAGCCTATAGATTTGTGATTATAATCATTATATAATTCATATTAGGTAAATAAAATAGCCTCTGATATTATTTACATAATATTACCTTTGTTTTGCAAACAGGAATTTGTACACAATAACCGCGGATAAATCACTCATATAGACTAGCTGTGCCCGCGACTTCGTTCGCCCGGTTTGTATAGAAAACACGCAGTGTCGAACATACTGAAAACGCTTCTCCGCGCGTAGGAGCGGGATCTGCTAACACGCGCGCGGATGCGTGTTTCGCATTTTCCGATCTTTGTTTTTGTATGGAAAACACGATTCCGCGCGCGAGCTAGCAGTTTTCAGTATGTTCGACACTGCGTGTTTTCCATACAAACTGGGGTACTTACTCAATATTAGAATGGTTTGCGTGATTATTTCTAACCAATGCTCAGTCAAACAAATAAAGTTCCATCAAAATTGTTTAAAAACGACCGGAATTCAATTTCATACTTACCTCCTAAGTCCTGAGGCGTGATTATTTGTATCGTAACTTTGATTTTAAATAATGCTCAGTCGAA
Organism: Scrobipalpa costella; assembly: GCA_949820665.1. Lineage (NCBI taxonomy): Eukaryota > Metazoa > Arthropoda > Insecta > Lepidoptera > Gelechiidae > Scrobipalpa > Scrobipalpa costella. The sequence continues at coordinate 7,586,265 of OX463295.1, read as the reverse complement.
TAAAAAAACATCCATAAAAATCGGTTCAGAAACAGCCAAATTTCAATTTCCTGCCTACCCCCTTAGTCAGGTAGCGTGATTTTAGGTATCCTCAGTTGCAACCTGGGTAACACACAGTTGAATAAAAAAAAGTCCCATCGAAATCGATTCTGTAGTTTTGGCGTGATGTAGTAACATACAGACAGACAGACAGGCAAACATTTAAAAAAGAAATCGTTTTGATCTTTATATCGTTAATAATGCCTGCTGCAATATTTTTTTTGTTAAAATATTCAATGTACAGACACGACCCTTCTAGAGATTTATTATATGTATAGATACGTTACGCACAAAAGCGCAATCTCCGGATTCGCTCATTAGCCGAAAAAAATGGCTCCCTCTACCGTTTCTGTACCTCAATTGGTACAGAAACGGATGAAGTATTGGACTGGCATTCCAGAGACACAGGTTCGAGTCCGGACAGAAAATTATTTTATTTCTTTCATATTATATGAAATAAAAATAGCACTGTAGCGCACATAGATGGCACCACATCAAGATACAACAGTCCTGAAACGCGGTATCGAAGTTTGCTCGGCGATCTGCATATATACAACTTCCGAACTAATCCAGTCGGATTCCGGTCCCCTGGTCACAACACCCGACCAGGTGGGTGTTTACCCTTTTCCCATCCGTCATGACTCGGCCAACTGGCCTTAAGGAAATGCTCCTAAAGCACTGTTTTTTCGACGAATTTCGTTATATGACACCAACACGGTTGAGTCGCACTGGTTAGTGCGATTAACTTTCATATATTTAGCGATTCATCATCTTTAAACTCTTAAAATTAAAAATTACCCACATGTTTTCAAATGTCTTATTAAATATCTGGTTTTATTCGAAAGGTATCTCATCACTATCATATTTTAACAATTAGCATGGCACGTTTATTTCATTGTTTTTTAAGACAAGTACAGGATATTTTCATTCTGTAAAAGGAACACACAGTATGTTTTACAGTGATGTCATCGCTGTATACCAGGCCACTCAGAAAGTATTGCGATAAATACTTTTTATATATGGCAGACTGGCCAGTTAGAATCTTTTTTGAAAATATGATTACTTGTAAGTAAAAATATGTGTGTTCCATTTTCAAAATTTCCCTCCACATTTTTTGCGAGCCAATTCAAAGTATCGTGTCTTACTGAAAAATGGATCTGCACCGGGAACATTTTAGAGCTATGATTTTTTACGATTTCAAGTGTCGCCTGAAACCGGATGAATCGTTCGATAGACTTCAAATGGCATTTATGGATGAAAGCCCCTCCAAGGCAACCGTGTATCGTTGGTATAACGAATTTAGGCGCGGTCGAACAACCTTGGGGGATGAAGAAAGAAGCGGTCGCCCTTTGACGGCTATTACGGAAGAAAACGTGCTAGCAGTGAAAAAAATAATCCAAGATAATAGGCGAATTACATATCAGGAGATTCAGCACATATTTAAGATTGGATCGGGAAGCGTTCACGAGCATCTACACGGGCATCTTCGCGTGAGGAGGATAGTATCGCGCTGGGTGCCGCACTACCTCACCGACGCTCAGAAGCAGGCCCGGGTGGAATGGTGCCGTGATATGCTGAACAAATTTAAAGCAGGCTCGTCTCGGCGTGTTTACGACATCGTAACAGGTGATGAGTCCTGGATTTATCAATACGATCCAGAAACCAAGCGCCAGTCGACAGTTTGTGTGTTTCAAAATGAACCAACGCCTACCAAAGTGAAGCGATCTCGAAGCGGGGGGAAGATTTTGATCGCCAGCTTTTTTAATTTGACTGGCCACTTGGCCTCAATTCCCTTACGAGATCAAAGAAGCATTAACGCCGAATGGTATACTACCAAATGTTTACCAGAAGTTTTTTCTGTTGTGAGCAACAAGCGACCAAACACAGGGCTCCGCGGACTACTGCTCCACCACGACAATGCGCCTGCACACACCGCGCTCAAAACGAGGGACTTCATGGACAGCACACCAGTCAAACTCCTGGGTCACCCTCCTTACAGCCCTGATCTAGCACCGTGTGACTTCTTTTTATTTCCAAAAATAAAAAAATCAGCTCAAGGGGATACAATTTTCGTCGCCGGAAGATGCGCTGGCTGCGTTCGAGCAGGCTGTAAACGAGGTGTCTACGGCGGACTGGAAAAAGTGTTTTGAAAACTGGTTCAGACGCATGAATCTTTGTATAGAGGCTGGTGGAGAGTACTTTGAAAAGATTTAATAAAAATATATGTACCTGTAGAACAATTTTTTTTAGTGTCGCAAATCTTTCTGAGTGTCCCACGTATATATTTAAAATCAATATATTGGCTGATCTAAAACCGAAACGAAGACGTTTCAGTATATTGTAATTTAGGCGATGGGCTGATAAACTGTCACTACAGCAATATACGTACAAATCTTTCTTGAATGGCCCTCAAGACTTTGTCAGACGCGGCGGAACGGCCTTTGTTTGGGCCGTTTCCGCTCTGCCTACCCCATTAGGGATAAAGGCGTGATTATATGTATGTAAAACCGAAAACTGTGAAAAATTACGTCAGGATTCAGAAAATTAAATATTTTATTCATTTTGACTAGGCCAACTTTTCGGTTATTATACGTTTTGCATTAGCCAATCCGCAAAATTACTATTTATTCCGGCCAATGAGCGATTTCGGCGATTGTCCGTAACATATACACTGAATCAGAATGGCAGGGGAGGCTAGTCAGAGTATGAACTGCTTCATAAAAAAAACATTTTCGTGGCTAAAGGCATATGTTGTCAATTCAGCCATTCACCTATATAATAACTTTTTGTTGTTATAACACACATTTTACTGTTTATAAGGTACCTATTTGAATATAATGTTAATCTGCTCAAGAACCATCTACGTTTTATGGACCATTTATATTAGCGCTGGCAGTTTACGCCGAAATTAACAACTTAGCCGCATAGGGACGCTACGGGTCATTTCGATTAATATAGCTAAAGATAATTCATACTGATTTTCATAACTCTACCCCCATATGCAGCTAAATTGTTATATTAATAATTTTCCGCCAACCGACCTGCACAGTCAACGAAACTGAACAACTTTCGCAAGGAAAATCTTCCATGGAATATAAAAAGATGCCTCACTTTTTATAAACTGTCTGATTGAGGTAGTCAATTTGTGTAGAAAAGTCTTTTTTTTGTTCCTTTCTGAATGAAATAAGTAAAACTTGGGCTTGGAATTGTGAAATATTTATGGCCTTCCATTTGTATACATACATAGATATAATCACGCCTTTATGCATAATGGGGTAGGCAGAGCGTAAACGACTTAAACAAAGGTCGTTCCGCCACGTCTGACAGTCTTGAGGGTTATTTAAGATAGATTTGTAAGTTGGTATAGTAATGTAGTGACAGGTTGTCAGCCCGTCGCCTAAATTACAATATACTACAACCCTCGGATTTCTTAGCTGGTTTTTACAGCATGATTGGGAGGAAATGCTGGTGCATTCTATGTTTTTCTCTCCTTGGCCAGCATTTGTATTGTACAGTGTAATCAACATTTGTATTGAATAGCGGCGATATTAAAAACTAGCTAGTTGAATAGGTTACATTAATTTCGATTGAAACAATGACAGCTATACGTAATTGCAACGTGGCAGGTGAACTGATATTCCGGTTGCAATTGTTTCATGTTGCCATTCATAATACAAAACCGTAATGATAAAGGGCGTTATTTCATTATCATGTCATATCACAACTGTACGTAAAACGAACAATAGATGGGTAAATGTATTTTACAGTGCTTTCTAGTTCGGCACATAGAGAAACTATTCTCCAGAACAAATGCAGTTATACAGCTTTGCGCGCTCTATTACAGCTGCATTATGACTGATGTAGTGCTGCATTAGCTACAATTATCTGCCAGGAATGTACAGTTTCAACATTAGCTAAGTATGGCAGAATTAACGAAATTACAGAATTGAGTGATATGCGATCCATGATCATAGATGTGGTAACATTATTGTCTGATGAAAGATGATAAACTGAGCTATCCTTCTATCTCTATCATACATTATTGATCGTTACGTACACAAATCATGTCAAAGACATACATACATACATATAATCACGCCTTTATCCATAATGGATAGGCAGAGCGTAAACGACCTAAACAAAGGTCGTTCCGCCACGTCTTACAAATTTTTGAGGGTTGTTTAAGATAGATTGCTGTAGTGACACGTTGTAAGCATTTCGGCTAAATTGCAATATACAGAAACCCTTGGTTCCCTTATCTGGTTTTCACAGTATGCAGGAAATGCAGCTGGCACATTCTATATTTTTCTCTCGCTCCCAGGCCAGCATGGAAGCATGGAAGCATGGAAGCAACATGTCAAAGACGCCAGGATAATAGTAGTTCAGGCAGTAAAAAAGAATTTAACATTCAAGTCCGAGACCTATCACTTATCAATCTTATCATCATTAGAGCAACATGGTGTCCTTACGCGGAAGTTAAGTTATCATCTGATCGAACGACGACGTCACGTTCAAATTACGAAAATAAAGGAAGTAAAATGAAAATAGGTTAAGTTTTGAGAAGGTTTGTTGAAGAGAATGTCTGCATAGCGGCGATGTTGTTACAACTTGAGACATGTTTATAGAACTATAAGCACTATAACGGCTATAACTAAGTGAGAAGAAGTCGAAAACTTTGGTATTTACCGTTCGTGAACCAGTATCAAAGTTTAGTTACACTTTCATACAACGGGTCTTCTTCTTAGCGAGTGGATTCTCGAGTCGAACGACCCAATAAACCCTGGTGTCAGTTTTGAAACCGCCTAGTAACACAGCTATTAGGCCTCTGACATGGTTTGAGTAACGAGTAACGACCACTATCAAGGACAGCGAACGGGACCGACGGCTTAACGTGCCCTCCGCAGCACGGAATCCTTTTCTTTTCGGATAATCAGGTGATTCACCCTGCAATATCCTAACAAAACTGGGGACAATGCCACGAAGTTTAAAATTGACAAATATCAAGTTTGTGTTCCTCCCTGGGAATCGAACCAAGGACCTCCGGACCGTAAGCCCATGGCTCTGACCACTAGACCACGGAGGCAGTTACAACAAGATTGAAGAAAGAACCAGATGGTTTTGCTGATAGAATTTTCCTATAAGCAGGCAGGTGTGTTACTCTTCACACTTTTACGTGTACTGGTAGATACAATATTCCATTAATATATACCGATTGTCCTAACATAATAAAAATACACTTCCTTGATTGCTTGAGCTGGATTGAGACACCATTTCTAGTATGGGAGGAATACATTTAGATTTTTCATATTCCGACTTATGTTCCTTGAGGAAAGTTGTTCAGTTTGATGGGTAAGTTGCAGTAGGTTCACATCAATTTACACCCTAAAGTCAGCTAATATTATAGACAGATGTTCAAAAGGTTTCTAAATACTTTGAACAGTCAACATTATTCTATTTAGCTATTCCGTGTGCTAGATTATTAGCTTCAGTCGGCTAGGTGGCTTTGTCTTTTAAATTATTGAATAGCCTATTGCATGGCCTATATATCAGACATAGAAACTAATATAATTATAGAGGGACGTTGTTGTACGGCTACTAAATCACACGTCATGATATATTGCAGCCGCGTGGTGTAATCGGTAAGAAAACATACATACATATAATCACGCCTTTATCCCTAATGGGGTAGGCAAACGTAAACGACCTAAACAAAGGTCATTCCGCCACGTCTAACTAACTTATGAGGGTTAGTTAAGGTATAGGTATCGATTTGAAGGTATATTGCTGTAGTGACAGGTTGTCAGTCCATCGCCTAAATTGCAATATACTAAAACCCTCGGATCCCTAAGCTGGTTTTTACAGCATGCCCGGGTGGAAATTCAGCTAGCACACTCTATGTTTTTTTTTTCGCTCCCTGTCCAGCATGGAAGAAAACATTGGAATTTTACAGCTATTAACATAGAAGATACTGGATAAACATAAATTAAGGTGTATCCCAACGGCAGACGAGCAGGTAGATTCCAAGATATGCGACCAGCGACCGTAATGCTTACTCAGTACGTAATGCTTTAGAAATATCGCGTCGCTGTTACTTCCGTGGCCGCGTTAAACTTATGCGAAATAAAAAAATAAAAAAAATAAAACGTAGTTTATTGTACAATCATCTTGCCAAATTATATTAATTGTACAATTTAGGTGGTTTAAAAATGCCACAAGAAAAAGTAGTGAAACTCACTGCACTAGTTTGCACTGTATCGCAGTGGGAATAGCTTCCATTTCGTCATGACATGACATAAAAACGAACAATAAAACAAATTCAATAAAAACTACGAATCCGATTATAAAAAGCTATGTTGAGATTTTATATAATCATAATACGGATATTTTCCCGAAGAAACCGTGAAAGTGCTCCTAATAGTTTTGACTGAATATCATATATTTTTTTGATAGCCTAGTCGTCCCACTGAATATCACATTTACATTTTTTTTTGTGGAAATGATGTACCTAGTAAGGTACATTTAATATGACGATCTAGCCTACTAAGGCTAATGAGTAATTTACTTCTAACTTAATTTGCTAGGCTGGGTAATTCTAAGAGTGTGTCTATTAACACTTTCCTTATTGTCTCTATTAAGGGGGAGGACACTTTGTTCTTGTGTTCTTTATGGATAGTAGCACTCACTATTGTTGTTATTGTACTTTCTTAAACTAACACTTCACTACACTAACTCAAAAGGTTTTTTCCTCTTCAGTCCTCTCACTATGTCCGTATCAAATTTACTGATAAAAGCTTCTTTACAATTTTATTTTTTCATTAGTACTTATTTATGAACTAGAATATTTACAAATGTTGCTATTGCAGGACATGAACTAATTTCTTAGATGTTTATATTTTTAGAATATTCCAATGATTTGTTTAGGAGAAATAAGCTCTTAAAAACAACCATTTGCCGTGAGGAATCACCTTAATGTGGGGTTGGATCTCTATGCTACTATGTGACTGCATTATTTCCGAACGATGAAGTATGATGAAAGATGTATTGTTAGAAAGAGAATGATTGAGTTACGTTCTATGTTAGTCAGTTGTCTGGATGGAGCGGGCAATGAGTGAAGACAAGGGTTATAAGAAGTTATAGAAGAACAAAATTAGGAAAATAAGCGGTAATCATCTGTTCACACTACGCACGCGTCCATTCTACAATTTGAGGCCCGTCCGGGATCCATTGGTCTGCCAAATAGGAATTGTCCTGACCACTGAATTTGGAACAGAACCCGCCGTCAATATGAAAATTGATATTATTTTTGTGTCTTTAGTCTTCACTGCGGTCTTCTTTGCAGGGCAGCAGTGTCCACGCCGCCTCGCCTGGTTATCAGCTAGTATTTTTTTCGCCGATCTTAATTTTTTTCTTCTATTATTCTGTATATTCAAAGTTCTATGGCACAAGCTCCCAATAATTCGGTGTTTGTCTAAGAGTCTGTAGGACCAGGAACCAGAAGGACACAAATGGGGAGGGAAGGGAGTTAAATGATCGCCCAACAGCTTAATTTGATTCTTATATTTTAGAGAAATTATTTCAGTAGTTTCCTGTCAGGAGGGGCCCAAACTTGGGAGTGTTTCCAAAATATTTATTTAAGATAGAGTCTTTCTTTCTTTCTCTTCCATACAGGATCTTAGACAGATACAGGATCACAAATTGTAAGATGGGACATTCATGTTTCTGGCATTAAAAAAAAGAGCATATTTTAGATGCAGATTACTCCGGCAATGCCATTCAATGTTCAAGCTGTCTGCTACGAACTATACATAAAATGTACAGCTATTTCTAAGGCTGTTTCTTTTCCCGGTCATAATATAATAAGGGAAACGATTTTCTTCCATGCTGGCCTGGGAGCCTAAGAAAAACAAAAATGTGCCAGCTGCTTTCCTCCCATGCATGAACAGCAAAAACCAGCTAAGAGATCCGAAGGTTTCACTATAATATTGTAATTTATATGCGAGAAACAAGTAAAACGACTGTCAGTCCAATTCACACTGGCTTTTATTTTTGGAGTGTTCAACTACCCACAACCGTATTCTCTAAGTACCTACTAATACATAACATTTCCTCCTCCTAGTTTCTTTACTATTTTTTAAACTATCTTATTCTAGAAACTTAACTCTAACAGTTTAAAAGAATTGCCTGTAATCAAACTTAGGCTTATCTCTCATTACTCTGGCTGGAGGCGCAGCAGAATTGTCGTCTCCTACTTCTCTATCAGTATCCTGTACAAGGCTTGTGTTTTCGCTAGTAATGGACGAGTCTTCGTCCTCATTTTCTGAACCTAGCTCTGTGTCTGGTTTATTTTGGCCATTCTCTGTAGAAGTTGTCAAGGATGAAGATCCAGCTACATCCCGTGATGACTCTCCTTCCCCCGTTGAAACGTGAGCATCACCCTGTGCCGGTAGTAAGGTCAATGGAAACGGTAACCCTAACGGCGTGACTGCTGGAGTTCTCTCAGAGTTTTGCATGTCCTTAACAGACAAAAATAGTTGATTTTTGTGTCTTTTAACCTGCATATTCTTGTCTTCATTGTCTTGAATAAGGTACATGACACTTCCAATTTTCTTAATAACTGTTCCTTTTTTCCATAAAAACTTATCCTTATTTAAGAATTTCTTATAAAATATCTGATCTCCCGGAAACACTTCGGCACCTGCTACGCCACCGTACTGCTTACTCTGTATACACTGTTTACCTTTTACTGCGTTAGCCAAATCAGTGACCGAGGGTGACGGCACTTTTAAATGCGGATTAATCAAATCCAAAACCGAGCGCAAACGTCTACCAAATACTAACTGAGCAGGTGAAAAGCCCGTGGTACTATGCACAGAGTTCCGGTAATCAAATAGATATTTTAACAATTTGTTATGCACATCACTTTTATTTTTACATGACGATAAAGAACCTTTAATACCCCGTTTTACAATTTTAACGTAGCTCTCCGCTTGCCCGTTACTGACTGGGTGGTATACAGGTGACAGCAAATGTCGGATTCCATTTAGTTCACAGAATTCTTTAAATTCTGAAGAAGTAAAATACGTTCCGTTATCGCTCACTAATGTATTTGGTACACCAAAACGTGACATAAAATCATATAATTTGCTTATAATCATTGTACTAGAAGTGTTATTGTTCAAATTATAACATTCTACCCATTTAGAATGCGCATCGACTATAACTAGATAGTTTTGACCATTAATAGGTCCTAACAAGTCGCAGTGTACTCTATAGAACGGCTCTAACGGATAAGACCACGGAGCGAGCCGTGTACGGGGAGGGGTAGGCCGTAACTTAATGCATACCTCACAAGAACCTATTAACTGTTCGAGCGCTTTATCCACGCCGGGAAACCAAAACAGCGCTCGAACTTCACCTTTACTTTTCACCATTCCTAAATGTGAACTATGTATCTGCTGCAAAACTTTATTTTGTAACGAGAACGGAATAACAACTTTATGTCCGCGCATTAGACATCCATTCTCATAATCTAACTGGAAACGACATAGGTGATAAGGTTTTAATTTGGCGTCATTAACTTTCCTAGGCCAACCTTCCTTAACGTATTTAATCACTTTGCATAAGATTTCGTCCTTTGTAGTTTCATTACGTAACTGATCCAACGTAACCGGTAATGAACCTTCTAATAAAAAGTTTACGTAACAGGCCTGATCATCACCCGCCTGGGCGTCTTTGCGCCACTCATTTGCACTCGTTTTATCTGTCCCACGAGACGGTAACGACGCGCGCGATAAAAAATCTGCACTATTGTTCTCACTGTTTACAAATTCTATTTTGTAGTTATATGCTGATAAAAACAAAGCGTATCTTTGCAAGCGATTTGCTGACACTTCTGGGATACCGCGGCGCTCACCGAATATAGAAATAAGGGGCTTGTGGTCGGAACGCAAAATAAAAGGCTCCGCCCTACCGTATAGGTATTGGTGATATCGCCTTACACCAAATATAATAGCAGTGGCCTCTTTTTGGATCTGAGAATAATTTTTCTCTGCTGCATTTAACGTTCTAGAAGCGAACGAAACTGGCCTCTCACGTCCATCGTCATCAATTTGCGATAATATTGCACCTAAACCCTTAGGAGATGCATCTACTGTCAAAATAATCTTAGCCCGGGGATTAAAATGAGCTAACACCTGATCCGATGACAATCGTTTTTTAATGTCAGTAAATGCTTGATCATGCTCCTCTGACCAAGTCCAATTACTTTTCTTTTTCAGTAAATCGTATAGTGGGCATAAAATTGTAGATGCCGCCGGAACAAAACTCCTGTAATAGTTTACTAATCCCAAGAAAGATTGTAGCTCATTAACGTTTGATGGTTTAGGCGCGTCAACAATAGCCCTGACTTTTTCTGTAGTTTTCTTAATTCCGTGCTTATTAATTACGTATCCTAAATATGTTATTTCATCCTGGAAAAAGGAGCACTTGTCCTTTTGCAAAGTTAAGCCCGCATTACCTAACCGTTCCATAACCTCTCGCAGCCTTATCATGTGAAGTGTTTTACTTGGAGCAGTTACAAGAATGTCATCCAAGAAACATTGTACACCTGGAATACCGGCAAGCAATCCAGCCATAGCACGTTGACAGATTGCTGGTCCTGATGAGAGACCAAAAATCATACGAGAAAATTTAAAAAGCCCGCGATTAGTGTTTATACACGTGACATTTAGTGGGTCGTCTATAGGAAATTGATTATATGCCATTGACATGTCTAATTTACTGTATTGTTCTCCACCATATAAATTAGAAAACAATTCTTCCACTGTAGGCAAAGGGTACGATTCGATCAATAACTGCTTGTTTACGGTCTGCGAATAATCCGCACATATTCTAATAGACCCATTTTTTTTAAGAACCGGTACAATAGGTGAAGCGTATTCAGAGTGTTCTATGGGCGTGAGAATACCGAGGTCCAATAATCTATCTATTTCCTTGTCCACTTTTTCTTTTAAAGCAAAAGCTACGGGTCGCGCTTTTTTAAACACCGGTTTAGCGTCATCTTTTAACAATAACTTCACCTTATATTTGTTAAAACAACCTAACCGGTCTGAAAAAACAACAGAGTATTCTTTAATTAGTTTTCCCACTAGATCTTTATCCGTGGTATTGCCACAAAAATGTACTCTAACCCACTCCAAACCAAAAATGGACATAAAATCTAGACCCAAAAGGGGCGGACCGCCGCCACGCACCACGTAAACATTCATCTCGTGAGTACACGTATCAAAAGTTACCGGCATGTACATAGTTCCGATACACTTGATCGGACCTCCCGAATAGTCACGCAGTCGCTTGTTAGTAGGAAATAACGGAACGTTTTTAAATTTTGCATTATATAAATCTTCCGAAATTACTGTAGCAGAGGACCCGCTATCGAGTTGGAACTGTACCTGTGTACCACCGATCAAAACTGGCTCGTAAATTGGCTCACCGTTAACTGATTTAATGTTAAATAACTCACCGTCGTCACCCTCGCTCACCTCATCGGCTTCCATGTAATTGACTGTACACATTTTTCGCAAATGCCCTTTAACTTTACACTTCCCGCACTGGTAATTTTTAAATCGACACTTTTGAGAATCGTGATTTTTACGACCGCACACAGAACACTTTTTTGTTTCATTCCGCGTTGAACTCGAAGCGGTAGATTTTCCGATCTTGTACACCGTGTCGCTGACGCTGCCAGCGCCAGCCGCGCCCGCCACCGACGCCATCGCCGCGGCGCCCGCGCGTGCGCATCGCACACTTTCAGCGAGGTCAACTGCCTTCGCCAGAGTTAACTCGCTGATATACTTTTGAAAAATTTTTTCACGTTCAGGTCCAGGCCGCATACCTATCGCGAACCTGTCTAACAGCGAGTCCTCTAAGTGCTTAAAATTACAGTGTGCTGCAAGTCCTCTCAGCCGCGCTGCCCATTCAGTATGGGTTTCATCTTGTCCTTGAACTGCCTGATAAAAATGATAACGCTCCGTAAAGTCGCATCGTTTCGGTTCGAAATGATTATTTAAAATCTGAACGATATCTTCATAATTCTTAGTTTCAAGCTTGGCAGGTAGGGCGAGATTCGTCGCTAGCTGATAAGTAGCATCGCTAAACGTGCTGAGTAATATTGCTCGACGTTTCGTGCCGGACTTGTCTCCTTTTGGATCTAACGGGTCTTGACCTTCAAACTGACCGATGCCGCTCGCAATGAAACCCTGCTCGAGTCTCTTAATAAACGTTTTCCAGTCTTGCGTATTATGATCAAAACACGACCATAACCCAGCACTTGACGTGGATAACATTGTAGGTAACGTTGTATCACTTTTACACTGAAAAATACGCGGATTCGCTCGTCGCCATTAATTTATATGCGAGAAACAAGTAAAACGACTGTCAGTCCAATTCACACTGGCTTTTATTTTTGGAGTGTTCAACTACCCACAACCGTATTCTCTAAGTACCTACTAATACATAACATATTGTAATTTAGGCGATGTGCTGACAACCTGTCCCTACAGCAATATATATACATAGCTATCTTAAATAAGCCTTAAAACTTTGTCAGACGTAGCGGATCGAAGTTGGTGGTCGTTTACGCTCTGCTTAACTTATTAGGGATAAAGGCGTGATTATATGCATGTATGTAAACCACAGATGCAAACGATGATTTGTTTCATTCTTGAAGATTTTTGAAAATACTCTTTTTCGAAACATTTTATTTTATTGACTGGAAAACGAATGAAAGATTTTGTTCTGTGACATGCTAGTTAATGTCATTCAGTATGACCGTAGGTTTTGTAGATTTTGCGTGTTTTTCCTAGCGATTTACTTTATTTGAATATAAATATTATTTAGTAGAAGTTGATTATCTAGAATATTTCTAGAGATTTTATTTTAGAAGTTCATTATTTTTAACTATTTCTTAAGATTTTATTTAATTGTATTTTTTAATAATTTAGTGTCTAGAATGGAAAAAAAGACCAAGTTTGCTTTGGAAGCGGCAGGTGCCACCAATGATCTTGCCGCTCATGCTGGTGCTGTTGAGGAGAAGGTACGTTTATACTTGACACATCAGTATTAACATCATTATGAGCCACCATACAAAGCAGTTCACTACATAATTAATGATGAACCCTGGAACCCTGGTGTTGGAGATTTTAAACCGCCTACTAGTACTGGCCATACTTTCATGCTGGCCTGGGAGCGAGAGAAAAACATAGAATGTGCCAGCTGCTTTTCCTCCCGCGCATGCTGTTAAAACCAGCTAAGGGATCCGAGGGTTTTAGTATATTGTAATTTAGGCGATGGTCTGACAACTGTTACTACAGCAATATACCTACAAATCTATCTTAAATAACCCTCAAAACTTTGTCAGACGTGGCGGAATGACTATCTTTTCCTGTCGTTTACGCTCTGCCTACCCTATTAGGGATAAAGGCGTGATATATGTACGTATGACTTATGAGTTATAAAATGGGAAATAACTTGCGGTTTCCGCTAAACCACTGTTTGCCCCTAATTAATTTAAATCTTGTGTCCCCAACGTTATGCCACTGTTTGCCGCTAAAGTCGATTCGCGTATCTACTTGTAATTTTTCGTAGTCATGTCGTTTAACCGTACCGTGGAAGTGTTGAACATATTTTTTTTTTACTGTTCACTTGCAATTTCATAGAGGTGGACCAACGCACATGAAATTTACTAAGGTGAACATAGATGGACCATGGGTAAAAAAAATACCTGTGGTACACACAGGTGGACCATGGGTAACGAGGTCTTTACCCCTCATGCCCTCCACTGCCTCCGTGGTCTAGTGGCTAGTGCCATGGACTCCCGATCCGGAGGTCCTGGGTTCGATTCCCAGGGGGGAAAACACAAAAGTTGATATTTGAGAATTTATCACTTTGTGAAATTTTCCCCAGTTTGGGTTGGACATTGCAGGCTGAATCACCTGATTGTCCGAAAAGAAAAAGATTTCGTGGGCACGTTAAGCCGTCGGTCCCGGTCGCTGTCTTTGATAGTGGTCGTTACACAAAACCATGTCAAAGGCCTGATAGTTGTGCTACTAGGCGGTTTAAAAACTCTGACACCAGGGATCATCGAGTCCATAGACTCGATACCCACTCGACAGAAGAAGATGCCCTCCAAATCACGGACAACCTTTATGTATTTTTTTGCGGATTGCCGGCGTTTGGCTAGATATTTTATTTACAGACAACGCTGCTGCTCATTAGAAACTTTAGATGCCCAAATAGTTTCATACTGGGTGTAAGGGACAACGTCCCGCAAACTTATAGAGGTTGCTCAGTCAACGACACTGAATAACATCCACCGAGAAGTTCTTTCAGGTAGTGAAAATAAAAATGGGCTTTTCCATACAAAATGTCCTCGATCAGACAATGGGTATGGAAAAGCCATTTATTTTCACTTCCTAAAAGAATTTCCTGGTCGTTATTCAGTGTCGTTGACTAAGCAAGCTCTATCAGTTACGCTGTCCCTTACACCTAGTATTTTTTTATTGTACGTAGATGAATCCGGCGGACTTTATAAACTTCTTGCCGTGGGCTTGTAAGCAGCTTGCCGTCGATTGCATACTGGAAATATCAAAAGTGGGCCAGAGTGAGCGTTTTAATTATATAATTATTATTCTTTCATGCTGGACTGGGAGTGAGAGAAAAACATAGAATGTGCCAGCTGCATTTCCTCTTGGGCATGCTGTAAAAACCATCTAAGGGATCCGAGGGTTTCAGTATATTGTAATTTAGGCGATTGGCTGACAACCTGTCACTATAGCAAATATACCCACAAATTTATCTTAAATAACCCTCAATACTTTGTCAGACATGGCCTTTGTTTAGGTCGTGTACACTCTACCTACTCCATTAGGGATAAAGGCGTGATTATATGTATGTATGTTTATTATTGATTATTAACCTGTATTGGCGTGGAATCTCGCGACGTAATCCTAATTCTAATTCTTAGCCTAGCATTGTCACTTTCTTGTCTTTGACATAAGAACAGGATAGAAAATAAACACATGACTTTGCCATTCCTAATCTGATGTAAGACTGCTTATTTGACGTTAAATAAGGAAGCATGTTCCGCGTGCTCTATGCTTAGTTCTTACTTAAAGCATCTTACGTCAAATTAGAAATGTCAAAGTCATGTGTTCATTTGCTATCCTGTTCTTAGGTCAAAGTTGTGAAAGTGACAGCGCTAGCTAAGAATTAGTTAAGAAATAGTGCGTCCAGAATTTCCACCAGTCCCACTGCTGGGCCAAGCCCTTCTTATCGCTTTATCACCTACCCATCACTCTCCCACTAATCCTCGCAATAGGCGTCCAGGTCATTCCGCCATGTTTTACGAGGTCTACTTCTTCGACGTCGACCGTCTGGGACCCATGGGGTGACAACTTTGGGTGCATAAGACTAAACATGTCCAGCTTATTTGTGTTTATTTTGGGGTGGTGCTGGATCTACCTCCTAGCAGGATATCCTGGGCAACGGCGTCGCAAGATTTGCTGTCAATAAGTCCAGCTGAATGATATAGCACACACGATTTAATAAGAAGGGTGAATAAGATCCGATATTACGGCTTGAATAAACTGTAGTGGTTTCGGTAATTAAACATTTAATAATTTTATTTGTTTTCAGATGACTATGGAAGCCGGTTAGATTTAAAAACAAAAAAGTCCAAATGCAGCAGGAAAGCTTCCGTTTCTGATTCAATAGAGAACCCTGACTTCAGTCTCTTTCGTATCTCTCAAATAGAAGCCAATAAAATCGTGCGCATCGCTGCCAACTTTAGCGGTGACCACCTCACCTACATTAAGATTGACAAGACCAAGCACATCCCTCGCGAACTCCTCGCTATACTGGCCCTCATCGTCCCCTTCTATCCACATCTCTACGGTCTCTTCATTAACAGCGGTACAGACAAATACACCATACATGAAATGTGCAAAATTTTACCAGCGAGTCACATCACTGAAATCAATATGGACAATACCTGCATCAAAGAAGCCTACTATGATGCGCTCTTAGATAATACAACTCAACTTAAAGTTTTGTCACTTGCTAGATGTAAGCTTGATGATCACGCTATAGGGAAAATAGTCTCGAAACTTGAGTGTACCCAGCCGCTTTCAAAAACTTTATCTGTATTGAATTTGTCTACTAATCGTATCACAGATAAAGGTGCTAAGCACATTGCTAAAATGTTAAGGACTAATCGACACCTAAAATACTTGAATATAGCAAGTAACATGTTAACTGATGACGGAGTGGATGCTATATTGAATGTATTGCATCAATTTCCTCTCACAGTAGAAGAAATGATCATAGTCAGAAAGACCTATTTAAAATATCTGATAAGGAAGCAAGAATTGATCGAAGAAAATATGATAAAGTTAAGAAAGACTGAAGTAGAGAAGTTGAAAAGAAGACCAAAGAAACCTGACGGTAAAAAAATTTCTTCCGCTAGTCCTTCGATGCTAAATATAGAAAATTTGCTTTACGATAAAGCAGCAAATATGGCGGAACTGATCTGCGGAGAATATGATGATCCACTGGGCAAAGATACATTCGGTGCTGGCGGATTGCTTTACTCAAATGGAAACAACACTCTAGCCTATTTGAATATTGCGTACAACAGCATATCCTACTACACGGTAAAGGTTTTATTGAAGATACTAATACATCAGAGATCGATGGCCAGGACCCCAAGAGGACTTGTCAATGTTTGTTTGGAAGGCAACCCTTTACCTAAAGACGTCCCGGAGTTGCAAGATATCTACAAAATTCTAGACAATATACTAACAGCGAAGGTAAGGAAAGAATCCTTCAACAGAAAGAGCCTTGCGGCAAAAAGTAGGATATTAATTAAATAAATATGTCTGATAAGTATTATGCGCATCTTTAATTGTTGTCAGTTTCATTAATATGTCCGACGGCTGGGTAGATCTCCCAAGCCATATGTCCGACGGCTGGATAGATTGCCCAAACCTCATGGGTAGTGTTCAACATTACCCAACGCTGGCTGGGTAATTTCCGATGATGTGTTATTTAAGAGCTTGAAACTACTACCCCGCGATTTCACCCACAGTATTTTCCCGTGGGAATGACATGTTTCCCGTGATAAAAACCACGGCAAGTGGCGATAGAAGCCTAGGGTGTGGAAATAGAATCATCCGTATCATGAGTGCGACCTCATTACTCAGATACCTTTTTCCGCGGAAATGAGATTTTTGATAAGTCCAGTCACTCCTGTATCCTTACGGGGTAGGGTAGGCAGTTTATTCGTATTATAGCAGATTCACATTTTAATAGATTCTCAAAGTAGCAGATTCGCGAAATGCACAAAGTACTGTAGAGAAAAAAAGCTTTATGCGATACGTATTCGGTACGTATTCCCTCCGGAACCCTCTTGGGATGTAAGTTTTTGCACATTTGGTTACTAGCCCCACAAAACGATTGTAAATGTTTGCAGTTAGGGTGATCCACCTGATATGAGTCTAGTTTCTTAGCAAAACCTTCAAACTCCGCTCGGGCAAAGTTCCACCTAGGAAGAGGAATTGAGTTTTGTCAGGGGTATTTTCATACCCACTTCTACGAGAATAGGTCGATGCTGACTATTAGGAAAATCGTTTAGAACTTTTCTGTTTGTTGGGAGAATTTACGCAGCGGAATTGGCCTGTGTCACAAATGTGAGGTCCGGGTTGTAGTCCCTAAGCCAACGTGCAGAACGAAATGATTCTTTGTCTTTAGCGTCAAACACCAGATGTATGTTGTTTCCCTCTGCCCATTGTGCCAAGGTAATCCCATTTTCATCGTCGCTGTTATAGCGCCAACTGGTATGGTGGCTGTTCAAGTCACCGGTATAGACAGCAGGACATTCCAGATCACCCTGGAATGGTGTCGAATATTCGGGAACAAATTAGGTCATTGTGGAACATTGCAGAACACTCTCGAGTGGTATCGATCGTTTGGAAACACCTCAGATCATCGTGGAACATTCTAGAACACTCTTGAATTTTCGGGTAATCAATACCTTACTTAATCATAAATGCGGAAGTAACTCTGTCTGTTACTTCTTCACGCCTAAATGTCTGAAGGGTTTTTTATGAAATTTGGTAGGGTAGGACTATAGGAAACACATGGACATAGGCCAATTTTGACCGCGTGAAAATATCTTATTTCCCCGTGAAAATCTCATATTTCCTCGGGAAAACTCACTAAACGCGGATAAAATTGCGGGCCGAAAGCTAGTCGTTAATAAGACGTATTTTTCCACTAATTTCCTTCGCGTAAGACACTCGGAGAAGAAATTGCTCAGATTAAATTATCAGGTGCTCGATAAAGCCTCCTACACACAGTACCACTGCCTGCCCACTGCAGTGAGAGGAGGTCTGCTGTGTGCTACGAATAAGAAATAAGGCTGTGTGTGTGTAACGCGTGAGCTTCGTTAATCTTTTGTATGCGTATTGGAGTTCAAGTGGTTCAGAAATACGGCTCGTGAACATATACAATAACCAACTACGTTGCAACGAGTCTAAATTAGCACCCGTCCGCTTACCTTGAACTGATTTAACGAGGGTACGGTCGACCGATCGTTTAACAAAGGGAATATAGCCAGATTTTAAGTGCTTTTTTGAAACTCCTTTCAACGCACGCTATTCTTAATAATAGTTGAACAACAATACGATATGTATGTATTTCAATATAGCTTCCATGCTGGACTGGGAGCGACAGAAGAACCTAGAATGTGCCAGCTGCATCTCCTCCCGGGCATGCTGTAAAAACCAGCTAAGGGATTCGCGGGTATATTGTAATTTAGGCGATGGGCTGACAACCTGTCACTACAGCAATATCCAGTTCTATCTGAAACAACCCTCAAAACTTCTCAGACGTGGCGGAATGACCTTTGTTTAGGTCGTTTGCGCTCTGCCTACCCCATTAGGGATAAAGGCGTAACTATACGTATGTATTTCAACTAACAATACGATATATATGTATTTAGAAAGAGGTAGTAACACTTTTGTATGAAGCTTGGCATAGTTTGAATGGTGACCCGTATTATTTTTATCAATGTCGCGGTGCACAATACAATCTAAACCATTCGATTCTACACACAAATAGAAATAAAAATATCCTTCGTGATTATTTCTGTAATCATCACATTATCGAGATATTACACTATACTTCCATGCTGGCCTGGGAGCGAGAGAAAACATAGAATGTGCCAGCTGCATTTCCTCCCGGGCATGCTGTAAAATCCAGCTAAGGGATCCGAGGGTTTCAGTATATTGTAATTTAGGCGATGGGCTGACAACCTGTCACTACAGCAATATACCTAGAATTCTATCTTAAATAACCCTCAAATCTTTGTCAGACCTTTGTTTCCAGACACCTTTGTTTAGGTCGTTTACGCTCTGCCTACCCCATTAGGGATACATGCGTGAATATATGTATGTATGTATGTACACTATACCAATAATGTTACATCTCCTTAATCAGTCATTTCATTTTAGAAGGTAGAAAGCCCCTTAAAATTGAGTTTTATTTGAACGGTCAGTTTTGGTGTTTTTGCGGCTTAAGCCGCCGGGTGTGTGTGTGTGTGTGTAGGGGCCTTAACTTAACATCATTGGGTTAAGTGACGTAGTCGAAAGAGAACGAAACGAAAGCGGAATCTCTACTGCCTGATTTAGGGGCGAGGGGGCCGTTATTCTAGAGGAAATTGTCTAGTCTGTGCAGGGGCTACTCTGTCTCAATTATGTTCTAACCTAACTAAGAAATTCAAAGATTCAATTTAGAACATGCCACTCTATGTTTCAATTTGTGGTTTAAATGTAGAGTGAAGATGAATAAAGTAGAGTGAGCAAGCTATAAGTGAGTGGCAAGCAAGCAAGTAGCAAGTCATACATTCTTTCATTATAGATTTATCACCATTACTTATTTTGGAAATTCTGTTGTCATCATCATTAGAATTCTAGGTCATTAAAAAGTAGCCGGTCTAAAATAGATATTAAACTCATCCATCATTCATAAAGCCGAACCCTCTGCGCAGAAGGTAGTTACATTACCAACTACGTTGAGCAGGTCATCATAAAGCGAAAAGAATAGAAAAATACAATTATAATGGAGCCACGGACTCGGTTTACTGAAAGAAATAATGGTTTCAGCCAGGGTAATAATTGTTCTAGTACGGCGGATAGCGAAAAAAGCTTGCGAACTGGCGTGGTGGGTTGAATGGACCTTTTACACTGGTAGTATAAATCGTAAGGTATTTTTAAAGAGTGTTGCCCTGGTGGGTACACTTCTAGGGTGTGCAGGCAGGGTCGATTGGATTATTATTGGAGCAATTACAGTAATTCATCTAGTGCTCGAAAAAACTTTGTTTATTTATTTTAATTGTTTAAATTTGGAACACACCCTGGCCCAATTCACATCGCGGTAAAAAAGAACAAAATGGCGGAAATCGAGATGGCTGCCATGCGCCATACAAAATAAAAAGTTGAATAGTTCCTCAACAAAGAGTGATAGAGAGAGAGTGATTGAAAAATGCCAAAGGGAACGATAGTAGGCAACTTTCGGTAGTCAGGAAAATCCAAGACGGCGGATCCAAAGTGGCGCCCGATATAAAAACTGCTCCCATCAGGCAGAAATTTTGCTCATGAGAGGTCATTAAAGTACTATTTTTATTATTATATATTTACGATATATTTATTTAGTTTTTCGAATCCACTATTTTTCAAGGTAGCTGCGATACAAGGGATTTTTGTATGAAAAACTTTGTTCGGCATAATTTCAATTTCAGAGTAGTTTTTATATCGGGTGCCACTTCGGATCCGCCATCTTGGATTTTAGAGACCACCGTAAGTTGCCCACTATCGCCTCCTATGACATTTATTCGATCGCTTCCATCTATCTCTCTTCGTTGAGGAGATATTCGACTTTTTATTCATCGCTGTATTTTTTTTACCGCGATGTGAATTGAACCATAATATGTTGCAATGTTTGTTCTAACACCACTCATATATCGGTGAATTACTGCAATTGCTTCTATAGTAACCTAACCGACCCTGAATGCAAACCCTGGATGTGTACTCACCCACCAGGGCAACACTTCTTAAAAGATACCGTAGGATATGTACTACCAGGGTAAGACCCATTCAACCCATCACCATAGCTTGCAAGCTTTGTATTGATTGACCCTTAACCGCTGTCCTATTCAGGAAAGATTTAAGCAGAGTGCCAGGATATTACGTTTTTAAAGTGAACGATAAGAGTTGTTTTAAACCTTTATTCTCACTAGTTCGATTCATTAGTTCGATCGTCGAACTAGTGAGAATATTTAAATGAGAATTTTCCCTTTATTCTCACTAGTTCGATTTCTCAATAAAAAATTAAAAACGCTTATATATGTATAATAAATGATTATTTGGTCAAAGAACTAATTAAAAATGTCAAAAATAATTTTTAGTCTCGCATATTTCAATAAGCTTAACAAAAATGCTTATATTAAATTATTGTTTGTCACAAATTAGGAATTTCAATATTACAAAAGTACAAAATTAGGTGTATGTAGGTAAAACCTTAAAATGTTCATAGACACAACTTTCGTGGAACATACATATTTAAATATATTTTTCTCTGTCTTACTTATCTCAATAAGCAGAAAGAGAAAAAACTTTTAATTCATGTATTCCCCGAAGATATATGTATGTATGTAGGTACATTTAATATTATAAAAGTACATTGATCATGAAATAAAAAATTATAAAATAGTCAAATACTCAATGAAATAAAAAATAATATAATAATCAAATACTCAATGTAACTATAACCGCATCTTTTCTAAAAAATGACCGACACCAATTTCTCCGCTTATTACTTATTAACCTACGAGTACGTTTTTGATCAAAGATATAAAACATATTATTATATTTGTTCAAAGATATTATGTTTACAAATAGAACTATGTATGATTGTAATTTTGACATTTTTAATTAGGTCTTTGACCAATAAATCATTTATTATACATATATATGCGTTTTTAATTTTTAACTGAGAAATCGAACTAGTGAGAATAAAGGGAAGATTCTCATTTAAATATTCTCACTAGTTCGACGGTCGAACAAATGAGAAAAAAAATTCTCAAAAGTTCGACGATCGAACTAATGAATCGAACTAGTGAGAATAAAGGGTTTTAACCTTATTAGTGCAAATCGTTTAAAAGGCGAGTTCTACTTATTAGCCTAAACAACTTCTGTTAGTAACTTTTGTTTGGAACTTGAAATATGGACCCTCTGAAAGGACAAAAGAAATAGACCTCACATACAGAAGTGTCATGCTAATGGCCACGCCTTCAAAATACATCGAAAATTATGTCAGAAATGAACTTTGTTAGAAAGTGAAGACTGTATATTGCAATTCAAGCGATGGGCTGACAACCTGTCATTGCAGCAATATATCTATCTACTAATTTATCTTAAATAACCCTCAAAACTTTGTCAGACGTGACGTAACGACCTGTGTATAGGTCGTTTACGCTTTACTTACCCCATTGGCGATAAAGGCGTGATTATATGTATGTATCTTAAAATTAGTCTCGTATTATAAAGCGATCTCGAGATTGCGAGAAATATTAAGTATGGATTTGACAGGCCATTATGCAATGAAATTACATTTTCATTTTTACATTCCGAACTCAATCCTGCTGTTTATCTCAAGAGCTGGGTATAAATACAGGCTTTAGAATAAAAGCCAACAAAGTGAGCTTTCTATCAGGAAATTCTATCATGACTGTCATTAATAACACATGGCGGGCTACGGGGCTGATATTAAACTTCAAGAAGTGAAAAATGGTGTGAAATAAACTGAAGCCGGACTATCACACGCTCTTGTTTAATTTAGTAAGTTTTGAGACACACTGACCCCGATTCGGTTGGAACACGACTTACCTACGTAAATAAAAAAGTTCACACGTCATTTTCTATCATGATCATGAGAACAGACTAGGACAGTAGTATAAACCACCAAATATAACTCCCGTCTTAAAAATCGAAGGATGTCGTAGATGACTTTTAGGGCGCTTGTACACTCATCCATATTAAATACGTATCCAATTCGTATCAGGGAAAAATACATACGAAACATGTAAGTACCTATGCATGAGTAGGAAGGCCAATTCGAATTGGATGCGAATCTAATATAGATAAGTATAACGCAGCCCTTAGGGTCAGTTCACACAGGGAAACTGTTTGAAGATGTATCTTCTGCAACACGCGACGCGAGATCATGTGCGAGGCAGCCGCTAGGAACTTTTGAGATCTGCCAATAAAATGTATTTTTGCATAAGAATTAAACTTAAATAGAAACAGGGTCATTTTCTATTTTAGCCTGGACCAATCGTACCACCGATTTTTGCCGCTGTGAATTATCTAGTGGTAGTGGGGCAGCTATATTATTTGCCCATATATAGCTGCCAGGAATTAAAAATATGTCTTAGTGAAAAATAGAGATAGAATAAGAGAAGGACTTATGCAATATGCAGTTCCTATAAGCGCTTCTCTATGGTATATTTTTAATTCCTCCATGCTGGACTGGGAGAGATAGAAAAACATAGAATGTTCCAGCTGCCCTTCCTCCCGGGCATGCTGTTGAAGTCAGCAAAAGGGACTCGAGGGTTACAGTGTATTGTAATTTAGGCGATGGGCTGACAACCTGTCACTATAGCAATACATATTACAATCTAAAATTGCCCTCAATTTTTGTCAGACGTGGCGAAAACGCCTTTTACGAGGCGTTAAACGCTCTGCCTACCCCGTAAAGGATAAAGGCGTGATTTATGTATGTATGTATATTTTTAATTGTATTTTTTAATTCCTGGCCGATCTATACAGTTCACCAATTACTTTGAGTTGACAAAAAATTATGGCACTACCTTTTTTTATAATTATGTCGAATTTTTTGTCTCCATTCAGATTTTGTATCGATCTGCCTTTAAATGATTTTTTTATGTATTAGTTATTGTTATCTAGCCGTAGGTGTCCTGAATAAATAAATAAAATAAAATATATAGCTTCACCGACAAATGAATACTTATTCTACAATTCTTCGTATAGAGTGACAAAACAAGATTTAATATTTTTATTTTTAAGCTTTACCGCTGAGCAATAAAAAGGGTCTGAAAATTGAACTATATTCCCAAATAATGTCCCGCCTACCTCTTCATATGGTTTTTATTTTTAAAAACAATTTGGGCTCTAAACAAATAATTAAATGCACCGAAGACAGAAAAATACGAATTGTGTTAGGTTTACATTTTACATATCGTTGTCAAATTTGACTATTATTGATATTTATAGGGGTTGACATTTGAGGGGATAATTTTAGTTCCAAAACCATTAATTTCTATAGTTTTGTGTTTGGGTGTATAGCCCTGCCAGAAATTGAAAATACCTGTCACAGAGGCACCATAGAGAAGGGCTTATAGGAAGTGCATAGGTCCTTCTCTTATTCTGTCTTTATTTTACTCTATGACAGGTATTTTTATTATATTATATAGATATTCCTTTAGCGGCCCCACCGAGTTGTCTTTTTCTTCTTTTCGAGTGGGTATCGAGTCTATCGAACCGATGAACCCTGGTGTCAGAGTTTTTAAACCGCCTAGTAGCACAACTATCAGGCCTCTGTCATGGTTTGAGTAACGACCACTATCAAAGACAGCGACCGGGACCGACGGCTTAACGTGCCCTCCGAAGCACGAAATCTTTTTTTCTTTTCGGACAATCAGGTGATTCAGCCTGCAATGTCCTAACCAAACTGGGGAAAAATTCACAAAGTGATAAATTCTCAAATATCAACTTTGTGTTTCCCCCCAGGGAATCGAACCCAGGACCTCCATGGCACTAGTCACTAGACCACGGAGGCAGTTGAGTTGCAGGCACCGCGTTGTAGAAAGATGGCTCGCCACTCGCGCTGCCCGAATGTCTCTTCTCTTACCGTTTGTCGTCGTAATAAGTTTTTAGTTGAAAGTAAAGCGACTCGGCTCACTACTTTCATTTAGCGTTTTGCGGGTACGCCAGTTTAAAGCTTGACAGTCGTAAAGGCAGTGTTTCGGATCGTGTCGAGGACGTGAAATCATAGAAAAGACAAAGCATTTTGAACAATCGTTGCATAGATCAAATTACATTATGAATTAGTAAGTCCTTCACAATCCTGCCACTCCTGACTATCTCCGCTCCCGTTTCCAACACCTTCCTCCAGATCCCCGCCCTAGGCGCGCCTGCATCACTAAGGTGCTGGAGTTGCCTAGTGCGAATACCAAGTTCTTCTTCAACTCCTTTTCTGTAAAAGCTGCACAACTGTGGAATAAACTGCCTAAGACAATTCAAGACAGTCCCTCAGTGAATGTCTTTAAGAAAAGATTAAAAGAGCACTTCTTATCTGAACAATTTTAATGTATGTATTTATGTAGTAGTTTATTTGTGTATCAATATATTGTTTAGTATATATGTATGTTTATTTAAGATAGTAATGTACGGTAGGTATTTATTCTATGTATAGGTATGTAAGTATTTCTAATTTTTTGTTTTACTAGTCACTGTTAATGTTGCATTTTCTTGTCCCCTCAAAATTATTCACTTTCCCTTACTACCATTGGGTTCGCCGGAAGAGATCTCTTCATAGAGATAAGTTCGCCCTTGCACACTATATTTGTAAATTACATTTCTTTTGTGTTTATGCAATAAAGTATATATGTAGTTGCAGGGGGCAGTTGTCTCATCTCACTACTGCCACTCAGCCATACTTGTGGTTGTGCGTACATACACGCGCCTTTGTGTGCGTAGCAATATTTTAATAGCCCTGCCAGGAATTAAAAATACCTATCATAGCGAAAAAAATATACCCTAGAGAAGACTTTATAGGAACTGCATAAATCCCTCTTTTATTCTGTCTCTATTTTTCTCAATGACAGGTATTTTTAATTCCTGGCAGGATTATAGCAGTATGGTATACCATGCAACTTCCATGCTAGCCTGGGAGCGAGAGAAAAACTTAGAATGTGCCAGCTGCATTTCCTCCCGGGCATGCTGTAAAAGTCAGCTAAGGGATCCGAGGGTTTCAGTATATTGCAATGTAGGCGATGGGCTGACAACCTGTCACTACAGCAATATACCTTCAAATCTATCTAAAATAACCCTCAAAACTTTGTCAGACGTGGCGGAATGACTTTTGTTTTGGTCGTTTACGCTCTGTCTACCCCATTAGGGATAAAGGCGTGACTATATGTATGTATGTATGTATACCATGAAAACCTTCGGTTTTTAATTATTTACACACACAAGTATGGCTGACCGAGTAAAACCTGATAAGATAAAAGAACTATAACGGTCTAGGGTTTTTATGCATTCATTCATGTTAGATTCGTATCCAACTCGTATCCAAAAAAACAATTGAAACGAATAGGTGGAACAGGGATAGTTGCACAAGTTGTCAAACAATTAAACGGAAGATCAACTTGGATATGAATTTGATACGAATCAAATATGGATGGGCGCAATGCTAATTTCCCTTACCTACTGCCTGGTTGCCTGGAAGATATTGTTACCTTAGCAATAGGGCCGCCAATTGTACAACTTTTCTTTTGCTATGCTTTTACTATTAATGTGTATGTGTTCTTGCGCAATAAAGAATATTGTATTGTATTCACAACGCAAAAAACTGTGACAAGGATTCCTGCGATCTAATCTAATCTTATAAAATCGTTTGTGCTTACTGACTGACTGATTCATCAACGCAGAGCCTAAACTACTAAAGTTATAATCGTGATATTTGGATAGCAGGTTCCTTTCATACTGAAACCTACCATTAAGGAGATTTTTGGGATTTTCCTGCCCTAAATTGGTAAAAAGGGGGTGTAAATTTTGTATGAAATTCCGTCAATTTTGAAGGTAGTTTCTTCTAATTCTATAATTATGGCTAATAATTTCAAAGTAATGAATACGTGTTTCAGCGTTTTTGGATTTTCTACCCCTGAAAATATTAAAAGGGTACTATATACATATATATATATGTAGGTAGATGTTTGTATGAAAGTACGTAAAATTTTGAAGTTATAATCTTCTAATTTCGAGTTAAGACTGATAATAAAAATATAATTGACACGTGTTTCAGCATTTTTGGAAATTTCACCCCCTAAAAGGTGAACTGATTCACGAATTCAGAGCCTTAACTACTAGAGTCATGAAATTTAAACAGTAGTAACGTAGTAAACGTTAACTTTTATAACGTAACTTTCGGATAACAAAGAATTTTTGGATTTTCACCCATGAAGAGGTAAAAAGGGGGTTTAGGTTTGTTTGTTAGACTGTTGATTGAAAAATAATGAATGTTTCAGTAATTTCGATATTATCATTTCCAAAGTGGTAAAATAGGGGTGATGTTTTGTATGGAAGTTCGATCAATTTTGAAGTAAGGATCTTGCAATTTTGTGTTTAGGCTAATGATAAAAAAAAATAATGGACATGTGT
This sequence comes from Scrobipalpa costella, assembly GCA_949820665.1. NCBI lineage: Eukaryota > Metazoa > Arthropoda > Insecta > Lepidoptera > Gelechiidae > Scrobipalpa > Scrobipalpa costella. Next base: position 7,558,651 of record OX463295.1, on the reverse strand, counting down.
ATCAGCTTTTTTAAATTTTCCACCCCTAAAGGGTTGAATAAGGAATGAACCCCTAAAGGGTTGAATAAGGCATCTGCAAAAATGCATGAACGGCCTTTTTTATTTATGCTCAGGCTAATGATTTTAAATAGGTTACTTATTATCGCGTGAAATAAACTAATTGCCACTGGAAAACTCTTTTAACCGCGGAAGAAAGCGCGGGGCGGAAAGCTAGTAATATCGTATATATCAATGCAATATCGTGCGGGGCAAGACGTCTTCCTTCATAAACGCGTCAAATAAACAACGCAAAGCGCGAAGCCATCCCGCGAACCCAATGCATTGTGCGAGTTCGTAGACTTTTACGTAGCTCCATAGGAAATCATTTCGCTTGCTCGAGAGCAAGCAGATTCTATTGCGAGAACCGCGTAATCATGTAGTAGCGCTAACTGTCTCCGTGGTCCCGTGGTGAGAGCCATGGGCTTACGATCCGGAAGTCCTGGGTTCGATTCCTAGGGGGGAACACATAGTTGATATTTATCACTTTGTAAGGTTTCCCCCCGTTTGGTTAGGGCTGAATCACATGATTATCCGAAAAGAAAAAGGATTCCGTGCTTTGGAGGGCACGTTAAGTCGTCGGTCCCAGTCGCTGTCTTTGATAGTGGTCGTTACTCAAACCACGTCAGAGGCCTAATAGCTGTGCTAATAGGCGGTTTGAAAATTCTGACACCAGGGTTCATCGGTTCGTTCGACTCGAGAATCCACTTGCTAAGAAGAAAATGTAGTAGCTCTTAGCTAAGTAGTGGTACCGCGTCGTCATGGTGGACTGCCTGTCGTTTTATGTATGCAACGGTCATCACGTCTGGAACTCAGTGAGGCTTATTTCAGGCGCACTCCAGTAAATTTACACCGGCTGATGTTGCAAACTGCATATTGCTGCATATTCCGACTGCTACTGAATATTACGAACGCTATTTTAGCGTCTAGATACGAAGGATTTTAATTAAAGCGTTATAATATAAACTGGTACCATGCTGGCCTGGGAGCGAGAGGAAAACATAGATGGCGATGGGCTGACAACTTGTCACTACAGCAATATATCTACAAATCTCACTCTATCAAACATTTTCTATGCAAAAGCAATTTTATTTTGAAAAAAAATCCTGCAGTTTGTTGTTCAGAGTCGTTGATTGCACAATTCCTATTAATTTGCGGTACGCTATCCTTACACCCGGTATAATAATAATAATTTAACGTAATAGTTATTACATGTGACAAAATTAAAATTATAACATCAAATTACATAACTCAAACATAATTACATTATTAGATTTTTACATATTACTTACTTACATTCTATTAAGCCCTGGCGCATGTAGCCCACAGCAGTGTTATATGGGGGGGAAGTTAAATCTTTCCCCCAGTTAAATCTTGCACCCAACGCACCAGGTATGTACAGTGTACACCTTTATCGCACGGTGGTAAAGATGACATCCATCCACGTATGCCTCCGCAAACATACCTAATGCGCTGCAGAAGCGGGGCAGCCCCGTCAATACCGGGAATTAAGTGTATAGGTATTAAGGTAGGACGTTATTAAGGTGTATCCTGCCGGCAGAGGAGCAGGTAGATTTCAAGATATGCAACCATCGCCCTTAATGAGTTAGAAAAGACTATAAGAATATCAAATCAGCGCGTGCTACGGCGTGGCGGTTACTTCCGTGACGGCACCAAAAATGAGCAGAAAACGCACAAAAAAGCAAATTTCATAAAAACTACGAGTTCGATTAACAAAAGCTATGTTGCGATATTAGATAATCATAATACGGATATTTTTCCGAAGGAACCGTGAAAGCGATCGTAATAATTTAGAAGGAATATCAAATTTACTGATTAAATCAGCTTTTCTTCCATATTTTCGTACCATACTTATGAACAAATTTTATAGATGTATGTTTTTGTAGAATATTCCAATGATTTGTTTAGGAGAAAAAAGCTTTTAAAAACAACCATTTGCCTGGAAGATACACCTTAAATAGGATCCGAAGAGCACTCTAGGCCCGACGCGTATGATCCTTTGATCTCTTCACAGAATGTACGTGTTTGTACAGGGGGTGCTGTAAGCTCTAAGCAGCTTTACCTTCACCTCTCTCGTACACCGCAAGAATCTACGTGCAATAATATTTACCAATGTTACCTTTACAAGTTAAAAATTACATTGTGAATTGCAGTTGGCTGCATGTAGAAGTTTCCATTGTGCAAGTAACATTTAGTACAACTTGCATATTGGAAACCCGGACTTAGGGACAAACTGAATTTTCCTATTCGATTAAATTTGTCGCCATTTGGTTGTCCCCATACACAACAAAGAGCTCGTTTCACTAAGTCAAAGATGTTTGGCCATTGCAAGTTTTCTCCTAATATGCACCATACATACATAAAATCACGCCTTTATCCCTTACGGGGTAGGCAGAGCGTTAAACGTCTCATAAAAGTATGTATGTATAAGCGGAAAAGCTAAAATTGGGACCTCACCTGTCCGAGAGGTCACCTACATATTGGAACTTTTAGTATGCTTTCTCCCTAAGACTACTCTGAATAAGTTTTTGAAGAAATTGCTTGCCCCCTCACGCAGACTATATTTTATTTAGTTATCAAACTAAGAAATAAAATATCATAATTTAATTAGATAAAATAATAAAATGTTCATAGGTTTCGGTTTCTGGTCTGTTTTCCTTGCGATGTCTAAATAAAACAGTCGGATTGTTAACCTTACAGCTTCAAAGGGCCATAGACCTGGCTATTTAAATACTCAGGTCTACGGTCACTATATGGTATTAAACAATTGCTATTCAATATTAGATATAGTACATAAAAAAATAACATACATTACATAATGCGATCCTGAATGAAAAGGGTCTAAACGGACAGACAGACGAGGAAATGATCTTATACATACATACATATAATTACGCGTTTATCCCTAATGAGGTAGGCAGAGTGTAAACGACCTAAACAAAGGTCGTTCCGCCACATCTGACAAAGTTTTGAGGGTTATTTAAGATAGATTTATAGGTATATTGCTATAGTGACAGGTTATCAGCCCATCGCCTAAATTGCAATATACTGAGACCCTCGATTCCATTAGCTGGTTTATACAGCATGCCCGGGAGGAAAAGCAGCTGGCACATTCTATGTTTTTCTCTCGCTCCCAGTCCAGCATGGAAGCTTGGAATGACCTTATAAGGGATCCTTTTTACTTTTGATGTACGGAACCTAAAAATGAAATAAAAATACTTAAACCGTACTGTTTAATCAATGGAGACTATGTTATTACTATAAAAATTAAATGATCTAAGATCTAATAAATTATTTAGTAAGCAGACACTGGTAGCAACTCGGCGCTGTAAATAACACGACTTACTAAGTCTATTCCCGTAATTTTCTGTCATGATTATGAATGAATCATGAGCGAACAGTAAGGGACAGCAATAATTCATTAAAAGACTTAGTTAAGTCGTGTTCTTACCAATTTGCACTCATTGCTTAACTTGGTCGTTTTTTTCAGCTGGCTTGACATCACAGACAACAGCAATATTTTCAAGGCAGCTTTGGTTTGTGACGTCATCAAGGGGTTTATCAACAGCAATGTTGTCAAGGCGGTGTTGGTCTGTGACGTCATCAAGAGGTTTCTTGGCTTCCATCATTGCATCCTCAAATGTAGGGGGATTGTCGGCGATCTCATCATCCTTTTCCTTTCGCAAAAGGTTTATATAACTGTTGACGATGAGTATGATCCCGGTTGCAACAGCTGTAAGGAAAATTTTGATTATTAAGTCTTCTTCTTAGCGTGTCGATGGAACACGAGAAATTACATCCCAAGGGCCCAGAATTCAGCGACTTGCGACGGATAAGCCGCCGTCCATTAAATCCGCTGGCGTGCAGGTGTTGGAGCACGACGTCAAGTGTGCCATGGTTTGCACTGCACCGCAAATACAGTCTTCATCAGGGCTTCCCGAAAAGTTTAGTTACATTATAAGAATGGGTTTGCTATCAAGCGCTAGAAATAAGCACTCGTTGGTCAAATGGTTAGTGTTTATTAATCCTGATAACAAATGTTAAGCAACCATTGCCGTGGCCAGGCTTTGGATGGGTGACCGGCAGAGGTATAACAACTCGTGCGTTTCCGTGCTACGGAAGACACGTTAAGCCGTTGGTCCCTGTTAAAATAGAATGTACCGGGTGTAAGGGACAGCGTTTAGCAAACTGATATTGTGCTCAATTAACGAAACTGGACAACTATAAGCAGAACATTTTTTCAAAAAGTTAAAGAAAAGTTTGCTTTTCCATACAAATTGTCTGATCGAGGTGGTAATTTTATTTTCACCTCCTGTAATAATTTCCTGGTGAAAGTTGTTCAGTTTCGTTGACTGATCATCCCCTATAATTTTGCGGGACGCTGTCTCTTATACCCGGTATTAGTCGTTAAACCATGACAGAATCCATTTTTTTACATCGGTGGCTTGAACGTTCTGATAGCTAGGTCGGCCACTAACCTAGAAAAAGCCTTATCTAAGATTGGACCTTCTGGATTCCGGAGGTCAAATGGCAGTCGCTCTGTGTAAAAACCTACTCTTGTTCAATCCCTAGAATAGAGAGAGAGATGCGGAATAGGCTAGAAAGATGATGTTTTCTATAAAGTTAAAGGATTTCGTGCTTCGGAGAGTCCCGCCGTTACTGTTATCTATATACATATAATAAATCTCTAGAAGGGTCGTGTCTGTACATTGAATATTTTTACAAAAAAATAATTGCATTATTAACGATATAAAGATCAAAACAATTATTTTTTGAATTTTTGTCTGTCTGTCTGTGTGGTACCACATCACGCCAAAACTACTGAACCGATTTCGATGGGACTTTTTTTATACAATTGTGTGTTACCCGGGTCGCAACTTATGATACCTAAAATCACGCTACCTGACAAGGGGTAGGCAGGAAATTTAAATTTGGCTGTTTCTTAACCGATTTTATGGAACTTTTTTATTTGACTGAGCGTTATTTAAAATTAAAGTTACGATATAAATAATCACGCTGTATGACTTAGGAGGTAGGTAGGAAATTGAATTTCGGTCGTTTTTAACCTATTTTTAATGGAACTTTTTTGTTTGACTGAGCATTACATAAACTCAAAGTTACGATACAAAGAATCACGCCATCTGTCTTAGGGGGTAGGCAAAAAATTTAACTCTGATAGTTTTTAACCGATCTAAAAGGGACTTTTTATTTGACCGAGTTTTTATATTTACCTGGTGTCCAGCCTAGGTTAGAAATCATCACGCAAACCATTCTAATATTGAGTATGTACCCCAGTTTGATGATGAGTGCGGGATCTGCTAGCTCGCGCACGGAAGCGTGTTTTCCATACAAAAAGAAAGATCAGACAATGCGAAACACGCTTCCGCGCGTGGGTTAGCAGATCCCGCTCCTACGCGCGGAGAAGCGTTTTCAGTATGTTCGACACTGCGTGTTTTCCATACAAAGCGGGCGTACGAAGTAGTGTGTGCATAGCTAGTTAATTATAATAATAGTCCTCCCACCGAATATTTCGGTGATGACGGCCAATCTTCCAGAGATCGGCCAACTGCGCAGGACTAGTTTTTAGTGGACATGTGTTTGCGCTACACACAGGTGCACTCTCTATTCCTTTAATCTCTTATTCTGATGGGACAAATTGACGGACACGACCAGAGAGAAATCGGGCGCAGGACCGACTATTTACATGCCTATCCGACAGCATGGATCATCTTACTTTTCGGAAAATCAGGTGATCAGCCTGGAATGTCCTAACCAAACTAGAAACAACCACACAAAGTCATTGTCTCCCGCCGGGAATCAAACCCGGACCTTTGGGCCGAGAGCCCATGACTTAGATCGCTAGACCACGGAGGCAGTTATTAATCTAAGTCCTACTAAGAGTGCAACACAACTGGACCTCTTAATACTTAATGAAAGCTACGCCAGACTGGGACCGATAGAAAAACATTGAATGCTGCAGCTGCTTCTCTTTCCAAGCTACTGAAGGATCAGTAGAGATATACGAAGGTCTGCAATTGCAATTTAGGCGAAAGGTTGACTACTTATTGACAATCTATCACCTACTACGAGTATAGCAATATACTGCTCATTATTAACATATGACTATATTACATACATACATGTATTCACGGCCTTATCCCTAATGCGGTAGGCAGAGCGTAAACGTCCTAAAGAATGGTTCCGCTCGTCTGACAAAGTTTTGAGGGTTATTTAAGACAGATTTGTTGATAGGTATTGCTCTAGTGACAGGTTGTCAGCCTGTTACGATCCTGCAATACCTAGGAAATTCCGACGCACGACGACCTTAATACAGCGCATCATTCGACGCGCGACACGAGGCAATTGCACGAGGCGCCGACGCAGCGTTTCCCCCGACGCGACGCGCCGGACACCGGACACTCGCCGAGCCATCGATTCCGTCACTTCTGTTTCTAGCATTGAGCGTTAGTCACGTACTTTTAGTTTGTAATTTTTATATGTAACTTTCTTTTGAAAATTAAAGTTTTAGTTTGACATTTTGGTTTTTTTTGCATCCATCGGCTGTCGCTTTTGTAATTGGCGCAGACGGTAGGATTCTCGCGGTTATCCCGTGGGCACCGTAATTTTCAAAATCGCGAAAAATCGAGAAAATCGCGCTCGCGAGTCACCGGGTGGCGTTTTCGCCGTCTTCGAGTATCCGAACCTACGAGAGCTGCGGCCGGCGGAGTATCCAGACATAGATACCGCAGAGGGGACCAAAAATGCGCATGTGAGTACTTTAGAACTGTTCTGAGTTGCTTCCTTTTTCTTTGTGTAATCCGTATTCTTATAATTTTCCAAGATTTTCCACCCACGGCAATCGAGGACCCCTAGGTTAGATACAAATAATAGAGTTAATTTGCAAGACGGGAATAGGAATATAGAGTCAGATAGTGAAACCGAGTCTTTAGATAATTCTGTAATTATTAACTTGAATATGTCTGAAAATAAAGTAGAAATCATTTTTAAAGCCCTTCGCTTGTTACCAAATTTTGACGGGAATCCAAACGTTTTAACTAGATTTATACATTTGTGTGACCAATTAAAAAGTAGAAGAATTCGTTGGAGATACGGCAGAAAATAATTTGAATAATTTGGCCCTTATAAATGGCATTCTTAATAAGATTACTGGACCTGCTGCTCGCCTGATAAACTCAAATGGCATTCTAGAGTCCTGGTCAGGGATTCGCAGCGCTTTAGTACATAATTTTGCTGATCATCGGGACGAGACTTCTCTTTACAATGATCTCGCTCTTCTTACGCAGGGTTCTTCATCGCCCCAAGAGTTTTACGAAAAGTGTCAGAACATTTTCAGCACAATTATGACGTACATTTCCCTACACGAAACGGTTGCTTCCACTATAATCAAAGCGCGAATTGTACCAGAAACTGACTCTCCAAGCTTACTTGCGTGGTCTGAATGATCCCTTAGGTTCGCGTATTAGATGCATGCGTCCCGGGACCATAGAAGAGGCTTTGGAATTTGTTCATGAAGAAATGAACACTTTATACATGCAGCATCGTAATGAACACATGCCTGAAAAGAAAACTGCTAATCAGCAATTTTTATTGCCGAAATTTGATATAAATCAAACTCCAATGCCGTTATATTCATCTCAGAGACCCTTTAACTTTAACATGCCAGGTCCATCCCATTCAAATTTTGCACCAATGGCTCAGAGACCCCCTGTAATGTGGAAACCAAATTTTAATCAGGGTCCCAGGCCTCAGGGTCCAACACGCACTCAACAGATGTTCGCTGCTCGTCCTCCTAATTATAACCCACAGAGCAATGTATTTAGATTGCCTCAAAGATATTCAGCACCTAATGCAAATTTTAATCCTCAACGATCTCAACCTATGAGTGGGGTGAGTAACTGCGTGACTAAGCAGCTACCATCTCGTGGGCACGACTGGTCGAGGCAAGGCAATCTACCACCGAGTAATTATTTTAAGACCAGGGAGATGAACTTTAATGAGTGCTATGATTATGACAATGATGCGTATGCTCTTTATGACAATTATGAAAGCTACCCCGATGAATACTATGGTTACGAGACCTACCAATCCTATGATGTTCAACCTGTCTATGAAGATACCCAACCAATGTACTTTGAAGTTGCCGAGTATCAACCCCGACAAGAATCCCGTGGCGCGCCTTCTTCCTCTCGCACTGAAGAAAATTTTCCGAAGCCCACGAAGTCAGACGAATTAAAATAGAGATTAATTTGCATACACAGCGTAAATTACCCTATATAGAAATTTTGAACCCTCCAATTAAACTTTTATTAGATACAGGTGCCAACCAATCCTTTATAAGTCCTGAAGTTGTAAAAAAATATTTTCCTCAAATTCCTTTGATATATGACCCTTTCGAAGTAACCAATATTCATGGCACTAGCAGTAATGATTACGCTATTTCCTTACCCTGTTTTTCGGAAGTTAAAGAGAACGACAATATTACTCTTTACATTTATAAATTTCACGACTTCTTTGATGGGTTAATAGGATGGGATCTTTTAGACAGATGGGGATCGAACATTGATTTGAGATCTTACACCTTATTTACAAGAAACTCTGCAAATACGATTAAATTGTATGATTCTAAAAATTGTAACTTATACGAAACCATTATTCCGGCTCATTCTTCTAAATTAATTAAAATCCCAATCAATGCTCGATCCGGGGACGTAACAGTTCCTGAACAATTTATCTCGAATTGTTTAATTGTTGAAAGTTTAACTAAAGTTGACAATAGCCGAGATTTTCTCGAAGTTGTAAATCCTACACAGAACGATATAATTTTTTCAATGGACCGACCTGTCAGTGCAGAAATGTTTCCTCCTTTCTCGCCTTAGAACTGATCATTTAAATGCAGAAGAGCGTGCAAATTTAGAATCACTTTGTGGCCAGTACGCTGATGTATTCTTTATTGAAGGGGAGCCACTTACTTTTACCAATAAGATCAAACATAATATTCGCACCACAGATGAGGTTCCTATTTACACCAAGAGTTACAGATACCCTTACATTCACAGACAAGAGGTGCAAGACTAAATTGGGAAAATGCTAGATCAGGGTATAATCCGTCCTTCGGAATCAGCATGGAGCTCTCCCATCTGGATTGTTCCTAAAAAAGCTGATGCGTCAGGAAAAACTAAATGGCGCTTAGTAGTTGACTTTAGAAAACTTAACGAAAAAACGATCGACGATAAGTATCCTATCCCTAATATAAATGACGTATTAGATAAACTCGTTAATTGTCAATATTTTACGACTTTGGATCTTGCAAGCGGATTTTACCAAGTCGAGATGAATCCAGAAGACATTCCCAAAACTGGATTTAACGTGGAACATGGAAAATACGAATTTTCGCGCATGCCCATGAGGCTCAAAAACTCGCCTAGTACATTCCAGAGAGTAATGGACAACGTCCTTAGGGACCTCCAGAACAGGGTTTGTCTTGTGTATTTAGACATTATCGTTTTTAGCACATCTTTGCAGGAACACATGATTATCTTAGAGAAAGTGTTCCATAGCTTAAGGGAATCTAATTTCAAAATCCAGATGGATAAGTCTGAGTTTTTGAAATTAGAAACCGCTTATTTAGGACATATCATTGGTAAAGACGGCATAAAACCTAACCCTGACAAAATTAAAGCTATTCAGAAATTTCCTTTACCGCGAACTCCGACCGAAATCAAATGATTTCTTGGCCTACTTGGTTATTATAGAAAATTCATTCCTGATTTTGCTAGAATAACCAAGCCTATGACTCAATGTTTGAAAAAAGGTTCCAAAATCGTAACTGAGAACCCCGAATATGTTAATTGTTTTGAGAAATGTAAAACTTTACTAATGAATGATCCTATTCTAATATACCCGGACTTTACAAAATAATTTATAGTCACCACAGACGCATCCAATGTGGCTATTGGGGCAGTTTTGTCACAGGGTCCTAGGCTCTGACAAACCTATAGCTTACGCCTCTCGGACTTTGAACACTAGCGAGCTAAACTACAGTACCATAGAAAAAGAACTTTTAGCCATGGTAATTGCGACTAAGTACTTTCGACCTTACTTATTTGGTCGTAAATTTAAATTGTACACGGACCATAGACCTCTACAGTGGGTCATGAATCTAAAGGAACCTAATTCAAGACTTACGCATTGGAAGCTAAAACTAACTGAATTTAACTTTGAATCCCTGTACAAACCTGGAAAACACAACGCAAATGCTGATGTCCTTTCTAGAATAGAAATTCATATGAAGAAGTCAGCTCTATGGTGGCAAATCCATCTGAAAAACCACCCTCAGTATCTGGTTCAACGACAGTTACAGCTCATACTAGTGCTGAAAACCCAATTTTAGAAATCCCCATATCCGACGAACCACTTAACAAATTTAACAGACAAATATTTTTTGCTGTAGTAGGTGACATAAAAATACGACCAACTGTGACTAAACCATTTGAGACTCATACTCGAACTTCTATCCAAATTTCAGAATCTAATATGGAAGAAGATATAATTAATACTATTAAAGAATATGTAAACCGGTATTATAATTTACCCTCCATTGGCTATGTATAAAATCATTCGTATAATCCAAAATAAATTTAAAAGTTCGGCTATGAATCTCACACTTACAAAAACCGAGGTGGAAAATGTAAAGGAATATTTACGTCAGCAGGAAATCATTCAGAAATACCATGAAGGTAAGACGAACCATCGTGGTATAACTGAATGTCATTTAGCTCTGTCTAGAAAGTATTACTGGCCCAAGATGAAAGACCATATAGCAAAATATATTAATAGTTGCAGCATATGTGGCCAAGCCAAATATGACCGTAATCCCATAAAGCAGCAGTTTAATATTGTTCCACCCCCTTCTAAACCCTTTGAGACTATTCATCTTGATCTTTTTACTGCCCAAAATGAAAAATACCTGTCGATAATCGATGCATTTTCGAAATATGCTCAGGCCTATCACTTGAGAGATGGTACAGCTATTAGCGTTATTCAGACCCTTATGATATTTTTCACTCACCACGTACCTATTACAGTAGTTACAGATCAAGGCCCTGAATTTACTAATCAATTATTCGCAGAGTTCATTAAATTTCACAAAATTCAGCATCAGAAGATCTTAGCTCACACACCAAATGGCAACGGCATGATTGAACGCTTTCATTCTACTATACTTGAGCATTTACGAATTTTAAAACTAGAACATAACGAATCTACTGTTAATCTCATGCCATATGCTATGTTAGGTTACAACAGTTCCATTCATAGTTTTACAAAATGTCGACCATTAGAGGTCATTACAGGCCATTTTGATCCACGCGACCCCCTGGATATTAATATTGCTGAACGTTTGCTACAGCAGTATATGATTGACCATAAAAAAATATGAATTTAGTTTATGACATTTTAAATGAATCTTCATTGCATAATCGTACGCAGCTCATTGAGAATAGGAACAAAGATAGGGAGCCCGAAAAAGAGTATACCCCCGACCAACAAGTATTTGTTCGTAATCCCCTAGCAAATAGGCAAAAACTAGCTCCGCGCTATACTCAAGACACGGTTTTAGCTGACCTCCCAATTCATATCTATACTAAAAAGAAACGAGGTCCTCTTGCTAAGTCCCGTCTTAAGAGAGTTCCTAATAGTTCGCTATTGTTGCAAAACTCTCCTGATTCTTCACCTAACCTTCCACCTGATGCGGGCGCAAGATCTAACACTTGAGTCCTTGGATGACGGACCAGGACTACTTCCATTTAAACTTGGACCTACAAAAATAATATCCCGATACCATTCCTTCCTACAGTTTAAAGATCTTGATGATATTGAGTCTAAAATTGAAATAGTTAGATGGCAACTAAATGAATTTCGGCACCAATTAAATAATAAAACGTTATCCCTTTACGAACCGCATTTAAAGTATCTTGAAAGTAAATTAGATCAAATTTTAGAACAGTTACAAAGTTTTGAGCCTGATCGTGTAAAGAGAGGACTTATAGACGGTCTAGGTTCAGTCAATAAAAGCATTTCAGGAAATTTGGACCAGACAGACGCAGTAATCTATAATAATGCCATTAATACTCTCCAACATAATGAAAATAAATTAGAATCAGAAATTAATAGTCAAATAAGCCTCTCAAAGAAGTGGATGTCCCAGCACACTAAAGTATTAGATAATATAGTAGAAAATCAAAAGAAGATGTCAAATGCTATTAACTTAATACTACGTAGCGATACGGAAAGGGAAACGGACTTAATAAAATATGCACATCTAGCCCAATATTCCTTAATAATAGGTGATATAGAAGATCTATCGGTAGAGCTACGTAACATAGAATATCTTTTAGCTTTTATTCACGCACATAGTACATTTCATTCTATGCTGAGTATTGTTTCTCTAAAATCTATGTTAGATAAATTAAAGACTCTTTATATGAAAGATGAAGTACTAGACGTAGAACTTCGCGAGCTATATAATATAATTAAGTTAGGTTCTTATTATGTAGACAAACGTATAGTTATAGTTTTTAAGTTTCCGATTGCTCTGCCCCTAACCTATAACCTTCACAAATTATCTGTTGTTCCTAATAAAAACCATCAAATCCTTTTTACCTTACCTTATTTAGCAATTCAAGGACATAATTCTATGTACATGGAGGCAGAATGCCCGAAGTCCAAATCATGGTACGTCTGTGATGGCACACTGAAACATCGAGAAGGAGACCAGGCTGACTGCATTCGACATCTCATCACGGAGCAGCAACTCATCTCTACTTGTACTCCCACATTAGTTTCACTGAACAAAGAAGCCCTCGAACAACTCGACGAGAAACACTACACACTGAGCTTTCCGAAGTCTACCAATGTCCAGATATCTTGCAATTAAGAACAGTACAAGACTCTTCAAGGAAGTTATTTGGCTACCATCCCTACCAACTGCTTCATGAGAACTCCAGAATTCACCCTAACGAACATACAAAATCAAATTAGAGGACAAGTCGTGAAGATAACTAACTTACCACCCCTGAAAGAAAATTCAACTTAGAATCAACCATTCATCACTCTACACTCAAATAATCTCGAGAATCTGCACGCTATGAACACTAAGATAACTTTACAGCCACAAGTAAAGTTAGATCAAGTCGATAATCTAAGTCTTTATCATACGACCATACCTATCTATATGATAATACTTAGCGCAGCTGTCTTAACAATTGGCTTTACCTACCGACGACTTCACATAAGAAAACTGAAGAACCTGAAATCAACTGATGAACCTCAAGATACATATGCCCAGATTTCTACCCCACGACGACCACAGATGAATCCCAGCGAGATAAAGATAGATCCTCATAACCTCCCAGCAACATTCTCGAAGTCTCTCAAATACTTGCTGATCTGCGGGGGGAGGTGTTACGATCCTGGAATACCTAGGAAATGCCGACGCACGACGACCTTAATACAGCGCATCATTCGACACGCGACACGAGGCAATTGCACGAGGCGCCGACGCAGCGTTTCCCCCGACGCGACGCGCCGGACACCGGACACTCACCGAGCCATCGATTCCGTCACTTCTGTTTCTAGCATTGAGCGTTAGTCACGTACTTTTAGTTTGTAATTTTTATATGTAACTTTCTTTTGAAAATTAAAGTTTTAGTTTGACATTTTGTTTTTTTTTTTGCATCCATCGGCTGTCGCTTTTTTAATTAGCCCATCACCTAAATAACAAAATACTGATCGGATCTTTTACCTGGTTTTTACAGCATGCCCATGTTTTCTATCGCTCTCAGGCCAGCATGGAAGAATATAACCATATTTGCCATTAAAATTACCCTAAAAAAAATTATGATGTTTTTGACACTCTGCCCACCCCAAAAGGAATACAGGCGTGACTGTATTTGTAGTTACGATGAAAAATAATCTTACCGACATCGCATATCTTGATAAGCCAAGAGATGTTCTTCATGGGGGGCCCGTACGAGAGGTAGACGATCTGGAGAAGCAGTTTGCCCAGACACAGGTGTAGAAACATCCTGATAGGCCCGGCGTCTTTCTGAAAAATATAAAATTAACTTTTATTAAAAAAAAAGAAAACTATGGCGCGTGGGTATCGAGTAGATCAACCCGATTAATTCTGGTGTCAGAGTTTTTAGGCCTCTGTATAACAATACAACCAATGTCAAACAGCTGATAATAGGCATCTGACATGGTATGTGTAACAACCACTATCAATCAAAGACAGCGACGGGGACCGACCCGAAGCACGGAACCCTATTTCTTACAGACATAGTCTGGTGATTTAGCTAATGAGCCTCTGACAAGGTTTGTATAGCGACCACTGTCACAGACAGCGGCCGCCACCAACTGCTTAACGTAACCTGTCGAAAGCATACATACATATAACCACGCCTTTATCCTTATTGGGGTAGGCAGAGCGTAAACGACCTAAACAAAGGTCGATCCACCACGTCTGACAAAGGTTTGAAGGTTAGTTAAGATAGATTTGTAGGGATATTGCTGTAGTGACAGGTTGTCAGCTCATCGCCTAAATTCATTATACTGAAACCCTCGGATCCCTTAGCTGGTTTTTACAGCATGCCCGAGAGGAAATGCAGCTGGCACGTTCTATGTTTTTCATTCGCTCCCAGTCCAGCGTGGAAGAAAACCTCTCGAAAACCCTCTCCATAATAGCGAAAGTTGTGAAAGAACTTGAAACTAACTTTATGGATTGAAGATATAAACGCGACCACGAACTTCATCCAAATAACATTGATGATCACGATCAGGAGGTCGATGAGGTAAACGTGGATCATGCCAGGGTAGCATTTCCGCGTCTGCGGGAGAGGCCCGCTGTACCACAACGTCATAAGGAACGCGTAGAAACCATTGGTGCCCAAGTTCAACACCATCAGAATTGACCCAAGCCATGTCCAGTCTACTCTCTCGACCTGGAAAAATAAAATAATTAAGTTATACGCATTACAATTTGAAAGAAAGAAAACAATGAATTCGTCTCGGGCAGCACTTGAACCTGCGTCTCTGGAATGTCGGTCGGTCGCTCTACCATTGAGCTACCGAGACGCTAGCTGGACTGATGAATTTATCATACTCTTTCTTATGTCGCTATGACGTGTACTGTACATAAAAAATACTATGATGATAAATTCGTATACCGCATCGGTAGCTCAGTGGTAGAGCGATGGACCGGCATTCCAGTGTCACAGGTTCATGTCCTGCCCGGGACGAATTTATTATTTTCTGTCTTTCATATTATATGAATTAAAAAAGCATACGAGAGTGCTAGAAATCCTCAAAATATTAAAACGAATTGTTGAAAAACTAGTATCATCGATTAAGGCGAAAAGTCCAGATCGGGGCATAATTACTTATGGGATTTCGTAAATCAGGGGACCCTTAATGTGTTAAACTGTAAACTGAAACTTTTGACATGTGATAAGACTGTGGTCTAGCCGACTTTAAGGATCAATTTACACTGGGAAGCGACGCGGCGCCAAGCTGCTTGAAGATGCATCTTTTTGTACCACGAAGTAATAGGCTGAACTGGAATTTTCGTACCCAGTTATTTTTTTCTCATGTTTTGTATTTTTATTTTTCGCCATAGATAATAACTAATGTTCTATAGTCTATAGTCCGACCTTGACTAAAAAGGCCTGTCATCTTGGACCTGTCATATAGGTACCATAGAGAGAAAAAGGCAAGTCAAAGAAGTCCATACATGACAAAATGCATGATAAGTCGTTCTCTCCTTCTGTCTCTGCCTTTCTCTTTTCAGGTGTTTTCAGTCATTGGTCATGTTATATATTTTATAACTCTCTTGAAAATGAGCGCCGCGTAGCGTAGCGTCACTTCCCGGTGTGAATTAACCTTTAGTGCGGTTTTGCACTGCTCCGTTTTTGAATCCGTATCCGAGAAAAAAATAAAGTTTTGCGCATATCCATACAATTTTCCACGGACCGATTTGCACTACTACGTATTCGGTTTGTATCCGAATCCTGACCCTGAAATTTCCATATTAAATGGATACGGATGGGTGCGCAAGCTGTCAAATATTTACTAGGAAGGCTAATTCGGATCAGAAATTATTCGGATACGAATTCTGATCAGTGCAAAAGCGCCCTTAGGAATATATTTACGGTATAACTGGTGACATCGCACTGGAACCCGTCAGAGACAATGGCTGTTACCACCAGCTGCAACATGATGTCTACCGTAATCACCACCTGAGAACACAATAGTAACATAATCTTCTTCTTCTGTCGTGTGGGGTTTGTGTCGATCGACCCGATGAACCCTAGTGTCAGAATTTTTAATCCGCCCAAAAGCACAGTTAATAAGTCTCTGACATGGTTTTGTGTACCGACCACCTATCAAAAGAGTGTGCCAGGCCTGTCATGGCTTAAATCACAGGATTAAATCTTTTCTAAATTCATCCTTTTATTGTCTCCTGAATCTAGGACTTGCTCTGGACGAAGTTGCTCTCGATAAAGTCTTGCCGCTTCATGGCCGTTGCCTTGAGCAACTCCAAAATGACGGTGCACCATGCCACTACGCAGCACAAGTGCGTAATCATTTGAATGAAACGTATCCCAACAGGTGGATCGGACGAAACGGTCCAATCAGATGGCCTCCACGATCGCCTGACCTAAATCCGATTGTTTTTTTTATTTAGGGTTATTACAAGGACATAGCTTACGCCCGAGAATCGTTAAATGAAGAGGAGCCAAGACAGCGAATTGGAGAGGCCGGAAATGTCGTTAGAGGAAACAGAGAAGCGTTTAGGCGACTTAAAGAAAATTTCTTGCGTAGATGTAGGTTGTGTATTGCTGTGGGAGGTCGCCATTTTGAAAATTTATTGTGAGTAAATATGTAAAATAATTATCCGAGTTTATTTACTTATTATTAATAATACAATTGTCTCATAAATCTTACAACTCACACTAAAACATTTTACTAAGAATTTTCATTCAAAAATGTAACTTAAATAACATTTTTTAGTAAATAATTTTATTTTCCCTTTAATTTGATACATTTTTTAACTTAATTAGTCCTTAGTAATGACATAACAGGAATCTTTCAACTTTCTGAAACAATTTACTAATTAGGTAATTTCCACCCAAGTACCTTTGAAGGCTGTTTTCTGCAAATAATACCCCATTAAGCAATAGTTTATTTTTATTTTTATGTAATTTTGAAACCTTGCGGAGTTTCTAAAATTAATAAGGGACCATGAGATTATCTTTTTCAATTTTTAATTTCAAGTTGAAAATTCAGAGCAGACTAGCTCGATCGTAAAATTCGAACTTTCGATAAAAAAATAACTAACTTACATTACAGCTAGGAAGCTGAAACTTTTATGGTTAAAAGAACAATTTAAGAGGATGTCACAAAAAAAAAAAAAAAAAAAGTTATCCAAAAAAATAATACAAAATAATTAATCCACTGAGGTCAATTTTCTTAGAAAATTAGCAAAAAAATTCATAACTCCTAAACTACTAAAAATCGCTGAACATACATGGGGGTGATTTGGCTACCCCTTGACCTAAGGAATCAAAATTTTTCCTTTGGACGTCACTCTTTGGGCCACCCGATATATATATATACGTGGGACACTCAGAAAGTTTTGCGACACTAAAAAAAATTGTTCTACAGGTATATATATTTTTATTCAATCTTTTCAAAGTACTCTCCACCAGCCTCTATACAAAGATTCATGCGTCTGAACCAGTTTTCAAAACACTTTTTCCAGTCCGCCGTAGACACCTCGTTTACAGCCTGCTCGAACGCAGCCAGCGCATCTTCCGGCGACAAAAATTGTATCCCCTTGAGCTGATTTTTTATTTTTGGAAATAAAAAGAAGTCACACGGTGCTAGATCAGGGCTGTAAGGAGGGTGACCCAGGAGTTTGACTGGTGTGCTGTCCAGTAAGTCCCTCGTTTTGAGCGCGGTGTGTGCAGGCGCATTGTCGTGGTGGAGCAGTAGTCCGCGGAGCCCTGTGTTTGGTCGCTTGTTGCTCACAACAGAAAAAACTTCTGGTAAACATTTGGTAGTATACCATTCGGCGTTAATGCTTCTTTGATCTCGTAAGGGAATTGAGGCCAAGTGGCCAGTCAAATTAAAAAAGCTGGCGATCAAAATCTTCCCCCCGCTTCGAGATCGCTTCACTTTGGTAGGCGTTGGTTCATTTTGAAACATCCCAAACTGTCGACTGGCGCTTGGTTTCTAGATCGTATTGATAAATCCAGGACTCATCACCTGTTACGATGTCGTAAACACGCCGAGACGAGCCTGCTTCAAATTTGTTCAGCATATCACGGCACCATTCCACCCGGGCCTGCTTCTGAGCGTCGGTGAGGTAGTGCGGCACCCAGCGCAATACTAGCCTCCTCACGCGAAGATGCCCTTGTAGAATCTCGTGAACGCTTCCCGATCCAATCTTTAATATGTGCTGAATCTCCTGATATGTAACTCGCCTATTATCTTGGATTTAATATTTCACTGCTAGCACGTTTTCTTCCGTAATAGCCGTCAAAGGGCGACCGCTTCTTTCTTCATCCCCCAAGGTTGGTCGACCACGCCTAAATTCGTTATACCAACGATACACGGTTGCCTTGGAGGGGCTTTCATCCATAAATGCCATTTGAAGTCTATCGAACGATTCATCCGGTTTCAGGCGACACTTGAAATCGTAAAAAATCATAGCTCTAAAATGTTCCCGGCGCAGATCCATTTTTCAGTAAGACACGATACTTTGAATTGGCTCGCAAAAAATGTGGAGGGAAATTTTGAAAATGGAACACACATATTTTTACTTACAAGTAATTATATTTTCAAAAAAGATTCTAACCGGCCAGTCTGCCATATATAAAAACTATTTATCGCAATACTTTCTGAGTGGCCTGGTATATATATGATACAATACAAAATTCTTTACTGCACAAAGAAACACATACAACAGAAATAAATAATGAAAAAACGTTACGTTATATTAACGGCGGCCTTATTGATAAAGCAGAAATTTTTACCAGGCAACCTTTGGGTATAGAATTGTACAAGCAGAAAGTGGGATAGTGCATACTAGTACATATAATACATATACAAAATATTTACACACTATTAAATTATAAAATAAATAAATAATCAATAAATAATTTATTTCTTTTTATAAAGTGCATTATAATAGTTTTGATTGATGCCTACTTTTATGCCAAAGGCCTGTGTCAGGAGGCACCGCTCTTCCATAAAATATAGTTGTTTTTAGTACGCTAGTAAAAAGAAAACGAATTGTACATTTGATTGACTTTGCCTAAAATAAAAATTCAAAGGAAACTGAAACTATAATTATAAAACTTCTTTAATAAAAACACTGATGTGCCTGTGTGTGTGTGTGTGTGTGTGTGTGTGTGGGTTGTATTTTCCTCTTATATATTATTGAAATACATATAATATCTAATTTTTGTCACTTGTTAATAAGTATTTCATTTTATCTTATATTTTCTAAAATAAATAAATGAGTAAGCACACTGCTCAGCTACAAAGCATTTGTAAAACAAATAATGTAACGGTTGACTGGACTATGGTTCTACCTACTGTAAAGTCCAATTGAAATAATAACCAATTGAGATGATGATTGCAACTTTACTGGTAAACAAAGAATTATTATCAGTGATCGGAATAGGTAGAGTATATTTACCTAAACTTCTAAGAACAGAAGCGGAAAATGGAGACTTCTTTACTACTAAAACTTTTTGCGGGACATCTTGCGGGACATCACATAAGTAAGCTAGAAATATGCTTCGAACCATGGCATTTAATTCTATGGCCAAATGCAAGCTAAAAATATACTTGGTGATTTTCGGCTACAGTGTCACACTGCGTTATTCAAGTTCAAGAAAAGAAAAACGGTTTTTCGTAAATATCTTGGTTTCTATAACTCCAACGATGTTGACACCTATGAAGAAATTATACAACAAAAATTACGCGATAATTTTTTCCTACACACAGCCGTTTTAAAGCTATATAGTAAGAGAATCATCATCATCTCCCTAGCCTTATCCCGTATCTCACGGGGTCGGCTTCCTAATCTAGGGGATTGAACGAGGGTACTGGTTTTTACACAGAGCGACTGCCATCTGACCTCCGCAACCCAGAAGGGAAACCAGACCCAATCGTAGATTAGGTCAGAGTTTTTCAAGCCGCCAATGCTTAGCACTGGCCTCTGATAGGGCTTAACGACTAATATCTACGGTATTAAACGATACTAACCGGGACCAACGGCTTAACGTGCCTTCCGAAGCACGGAAAAAGCACCAATTAAACGTACATATGAAATTCGAAAACCGAAAAACACATTGGTACGTGGTGGGATTCGAACCACGACCTCCCGCTCAGGAGGCAGCGGCCCTATCCACTACACCATCGGGCTCTCTTATAATTATAAAGTAAGAGAATCTTTAATTCAAAATATCTAGGCAATGTGACACTGTAGCCAAAATTCTCCAAGTATATTTTTAGCTTGTATTTGTCCATAGAATTAAATACCATGGTTCAAAGTATATTTTCAGCTTACTTATGTGATATCCTGCAAAAAGTTTAAGTAGTAAGGAAGTCTCCATTTTCCCAATCATTCTTAAAAGTTTAGGTAAATATACTCTACCTATTCCGATCACTGATTATTATTAACAAAACAGTAACAACAATGAATAAAACAGTAATTATTATGAACAAAACAGGTCGATGGCGCTTTGCCTAACCCATTAGGGATAAGGGCGTGATTATGTGTATGTGTAAAACAGTAATCTAAGTAGCGGATCCATGCCTAAATCTTCCATGCTGGACTCGGGCTATAGAAAAACATAGAATGTGACAGCTGTGCTTTCACTTGGGTGGGCATACAATAGAAGTTAGCAATGGGATTCGAGGGTTACATACATACATACATACATATAATCACGCTTGATCCCTAATGGGGTAGGCAGAGCGTAAACAACCTAAACAAAGGTCGTTCCGCCACGTCTGACAAAGTTTTGAGGGTTATTTAAGATAGATTTGTAAGTATATTGCTGTAGTGACAGGTTGTCAGCCCATCGCCTAAATTACAATATACTGAAACCCTCGGATCCCTTAGCTGGTTTTTACAGCATACCCGGGAGGAAATGCAGCTGGCACATTCTATGTTTTTTTCTCGCTCCCAGGCCAGCATGGAAGAAACGAGGGTTACAGTGTATTGTAAATTAGGCGACAGGCTGACAATCTGTCACTAGGTATACCGATACACAATCTAAAATCGCCCTCATTTTTTTAAGACTTGCCATAGCATTTCACGTTCTGCATACCCCGTTAAGGGATACAGGCGTGAATTTATGTATGTATGATAATAACTGAAGAAAAAGTGATAGAAAGCGACATTTGGAGAATTAGAGCAGGGTATTATAATACATACATACAAATAGTCACGCCTTTATCTCTAATGGGGTAGGCAGAGCGTAAATGACCTAAACAAAGGTCGTTCCGCCACGTCTGACAAAGTTTTGAGGGTTATTTAAGATAGATTTGTAGGTAGAATGCTGTAGTGGCAGTTTGTCATCCCATCGCCTAAATTGCAATATACTGACACCCTCGGGTCCCTTAGCATTATTATAAAAATGTTGTTATAAATGTATTAATAATATTGTCCCTTACCAAGTTCCAGTATCCAATGAGTAAGCACATGGTTCGTAGGTCAAAACAACTGGACACTTTGCCGTCCGCCATTTCGTTCCTGAAACACATCACATCATATCACCCATATCATATCACATTGTACCCGTTACAGAAACTTGAGCACGAATGGTCGCACGGCAGTGCCCCTGCCAAGTCGATCGCAGCCAGCACTGATCTAAATAATGTAACATCAACGCTCAGACTGCTCTAGGACGTAGATGCGCGACAAGTGATACCTTGTATGAAAATATATGAGACGTACCGCACTCCAGCGGCACTGTAGTTGCAGTGGAGCGGCGCGGCGCGGCACTGCGCGGTAATGTCAGTTCATACATTTTGTCAGTTTAAGCCGCGCCGCGCCGCCCGCTGTAGCTACGTCCTAGTGTGGTCTAACCGCGATCTAAAGAAACTAAACATCAAACTGACATCAAACCTGTGATTGTCCGCCACAAGCAAGGATAGTCACAGGGAACACAAAGTGAAGGCAGGATTATTATAATTTTCGTATCAGGCAGGATTCAAATTATGTAATATCATAACAAAAACTAGCTATTATAGGATATAATTTGCATGATGATAGTAATCAGTACCTCTATTTAAAAAAGAAAACTACAATTTCTAAAAATAAATTTAACAGATTTTTATAAGACTTGGCATTTTTCACAGAATGTAGTTGCTAAGATACTCTTACCTACTTAGAAAATAGTGGTCTTTAAAAAAATATATGATCGTTGGTCAAGTAATAGTCTTCAATGACGACAGTTAAGTAACATGACCCGCTTCCTCCGTCGTCAAATGGTCTGAGCCATGGATTGCCAATCCGGGCGTCGTCTGCTATCATCTGCTGCACTTTTTATGGGAATTTATTTATTTTCGTAAAAGATGTTCAGTTTTATGGGAAGATCCATCCTTCAGGGTACATCAAACCGTTTTTGTTACATGTTGTTGTAGATGAGATCGCAGTATTTTTGCTGCTTTTAGAATAGTAAGCGCTTTAGTTTCGTTTATCTACTGGTAAGGGCGGGCACACATAAAGTGGCCGCCGTACAGTTTTTTTTTAAATAGAGGTAAAAAAAGTTTAATGTATTTTTATTCAAATAAACATTTCAAAAATAAATTATACGTGTTGGCAAATTAGTTAAATTACTAAAACTACTATTACATTATGTTGTCATATCTAATAGCTAAAATTTATTTTTAGAAACATGATCTTCGATTAAAAGACATGAAACTTTGTCTACCTTTATTCTAAAACTGAGTTAGAAATACTACGAGTATAACTATGCCATCTTTCGATAACTTACCCTGAGATGAGGGTGCTGGGATGCTGGAAGTTTGACAGTTTAGTCTCGCGTTACTCACAACTTTTGTATAGTTTTGATAGTTTGTGTTAGAAGCACGTTGGAAGTAAACTGAGTGTTTCTATTAAGTATCTCGAAGTCAATAAATATTTGACAATATCAAATAGTTTTAGTCACGTGAAGTTCGTGGTGCAGCAGTATTTTAAACTTGTGCTATCGATTGTTTTCGAACTACTAGATACTATCGATAGTTACAATAGTATCGGTAGTGTTGCACATTAATATTCGATTCGATCGAATAGTATCGATGACTTTCGCTGTGCAATATCAAAGACCAATATTATCGATAATTTACTATAATACTATTTTTAGCGTTGTAGTATCAATTCTCTCAATTTCTTTCTTTCATGCTGGCCTGGGAGCGAGAGAAAAACATAGAATGTGTCAGTTGCATTTCCTTCCGGGCATAAAAACCAGCTAAGAGATCCAAGATTTTCTGTATACGACCTGTCACTACATAAATATACTTAAAATAATACCTACAAATCTATCTTAAATAACCTTCAAAACTTTGTCTGACGTGGCGGAACCAACTGTTCTTTTTTTAAAGGGCGTTTACGCTCTGCCTGCCCCATTGGAGATAAAGGCGTTTATATGTATGTATGTAGTATCAATACTATCGATAGGCTCTTGGATTGTATGTACATGGTTGTGGCGTAGTATTTATTATCGACTGTTTGGCAACACTATTTTAAACTGAAGTCTTTGTTGTTTAGTTCCTGTATACTCATCCAATATTTTCATAAATAATAATAATAAATACATGTATAACATCTTAAGGTCTATCTGCCATGTTGTATAGTCATTCTAAGGACATTGGTACCAATTCGCAGTTGCAAAAATCACGACTTAACTAATCATAACATAACATAAAAATACTTTATTTCACGTAATAATACTACATACAACACAACAGATAAAAAAAAAACAAGTACAAATAGGCGGCCTTATTGCTAAGGTAGCAATTACTTCCAGGCAACCTTTGGGTGAAAGAAAAAAGTGTAGCGGTAAGCGGGATAGTGCAAACCTAGTCAAATAGGTATCCTAAATACATTACATATAATACATAAACATCTCCCTAGCCCTATCCCGTATCTTACGGGGTTGGCTAACTTATCTAGGGGATTGAACGACGAACGAACTTAACTAATATAAGTCTATAATTAGAGAACATAAAGGGACGCCAATAATTTATTTATACTACTTACAATATTTTATTAATAAGTCAAGATTTGGCGCTCTACAAATCGATAGTACTATTATTTTCTATATTTTTTTCATATTACGTATTTACATAATAGTGGTCAGCATAAGATAGGTGTACTAAATAAGTATAAATTAAAAATAAGTAGTTTATGACGTAATTTGTGCCTTTTATTGCTCAAATAGATTTTAGCCACCATTTTGCGTAAAAAGCGAGTACCCTACCTAGAACAACCACCAGCCACCATAGCAGTTACCCACGTAGGTTGGACAAGTAGGTACCTACCAAAATGAGGCGTAATATATTTAAAAAGAAATGAAATTGATGTACCCAAACATAATCCTACATATAATCACGTCTTTATCCCTAATGGGGTAAGCAGAGCGTAGACGACCTAAACAAAGGTCGGTCCGCCACGTCTGACAAAGTTTTGAGGGTGATTTAAGATAGATTTGTATATTGCTGTAGTGACAGGTAGTCATCACCTAAATTGCAATATACTGAAACCCTCGAATCCCTTAGCTGGTTTTTACATGGCATGCGTCCGGGAGAAGGTGCAGTTGGCACATTCTATGTTTTTCTCTCGCTCCAAGTCCAGCATGGAAGTATAAACATAATCAAGATTTGTATTGTTAGTTTCTACATATTGTCTCTAAAATATATAGTAGGTAGAATTTTTATAACTAATACTCACCACTATAGTAAAATCTTGCAGTCTACTGAACTGTTTTCAACTGTGATAAACAATGCACTGAATGGCAACTAACCTGATTGCATTACGATAGTTACCGGCAGTGCGTGTGTGCGCTGGCGCAGGTTGCGAGTGTGTGCGTACGTTTATTACACACGTGACACGTACAAAACATGCAGTACGACCACGCTTTAAATAAACGTGGAACAAAATGGAACTACAACCCGTCCATTATAAGATGAATTACTGACAGCTCATAAAATGGCGTTACACTCGAAAACTGCTAGACGGATTTCAGAAATTCTTTCACCATTTGAAAGCTACGTTCACCTTAAATAACATAAATTACTTTTTACTGCGGGAAAATATCTGGAGAACTCATTAAGCCTGAGCTGTCAGTAACCATCTTGTAATGGACGTGGTCTTGCCGCCCTCTTGAGATAGGACATTGCAGCGCTTCCGCCCACGTTCATCAACAAAAACGTCAAACTGTACATGAAGTAGGTACGGGTTCGTGGAAAATTATGCATGGTGGCCTGAAACAGTCTAGATACTTATAGAACTCCTACTTCTTAATTTTATGTTTTTTTATGAAAAGCAAAATGACGGGAGTGATAAAAAACATAGAACGTGCCAGCTGCTTGTCCTCTCGGGTATGCTGTAAAAACCAAATCCCTTGATTTGAAGGTTTCAGTGTATTCTAATTTAGACGCTGACAACCTGTTACTACAGGAATATACAGATCTATCTGAAAAAATACTCAAAACTTTATTGTGCACACCCCATTAGGGATAAAGGCGTGATTGTCTCGCTGATGCTATACTGCTATGATTTAACAGCTCGGCTGCATTGATTGACGCATTTGCGCCGGATGGGATCCACTTCGACTACTGCGCAAGATTGACTAGTTGCGTATCTAAGAGGGATGTTGGGAGGACTTTGCTCCGTTATAAAGATTGTCTCAAGGACAATATACCGGGTGTAAGAATCAGCTTTCCGAAAACTGAAAGCGATTGCTCATAATTAGTCATCGAGACTGAACAGGAACTTCTTTCAGGTAATGAAAAAAGAACAACATCCCCACACAAACCTTTTCTTTCTGTAATTTTTTGGGTAAATATTTTAATTTAGTTCACAAAGGAAACCTGAACAGTTCGCGGGAAGGCATGATGGATTAAATCAAATATTTACACTTAAAACTAATGTTTAAAATTTTGTTTATCCCATTATTCATTATTAAAAATAACTTACGGAACCAAAGAATTTATAAATATTAAAAATATAGAAGTTACTAGCTCTTACCCGCGACTTCGTCTGGGAGGAACGTTTTATTCCCCTATTCATATTCACCCGTGAATATCTCCCGTCCCACATACAGAACTACGGTACCCCTCACGATAGCACTGATGGTGGTGAAAGTAGGGACAAACCCTTCTCCCCCTTCATTGTCCCTCAAGTACCACACATTTCCCCTGTCCTACCCGTCACTCGCGTCCCTAGATAGTCCTAATATCTGTCCAGTCCTATCCATTCCTCACGTGCAATACTCGCTCCAGTCCCTTATGTCCTCACGTGTGTAAAAAAACACAGATTATAGGTACACACGTTTTAAATTAAATTTTTGTCCATCTTTTTGATGCATTTGCATAGCGTGATGTTAATACATACATACATATAATCACGCCTTTATCCCTAACGGGGTAGGTAGAGCGTAAATGGCCCAAACAGGTCCTTTCGCCACGTCTGATATAGTTTTTAGAGAGACAGATTTGTAGGTATATTTTTCTGTAGTGGCAGGTTGTCAGCCCATCGCCTAAATTGCAATATACAGAAACCCTCGGATGCCTTATCTGGTTTTCACGGCATGTTATTGTCATAGCACTCGATTTCCTACTTGTCCTCTATGTAAAGAAGCATGAAATGTATAATATATTCAGCCGTCTTCAAAGTAGGAGTGTTTCAGAAACCTTTCTTTGACTATAAAAATATACATATTTATATATTACATTGTTAGAATCTGCTTATCCTTCATAAGCAGATTCTAACCTTTCATTTGATATCCCAGAAAATAAATATATAAAACATTTTCTTTAAATTCCGTACTAAAATTTCATGACGTCATATAACAGTGATTCGACGGGTATTCTAGAACCTAGTACTATTATATAAGGTTATTTTAAACCAACTTCAAATATTTAAGGCGATGATGAAATAAATTCCAAGAAACTATTTAAAGAAATAAACATTATTTTTGTTACGAGAATTCAAAATAAAAATTACTTGCTTATTGCACATTTGAAATTTAACTGCCTCCATGGTCTAGTGGGTAGTGCCATGGACTCCCGGACCTTCGGGGTCCTGGGTTTGATTTCCTGGGGGGAAAACATAAAAGTTGATATTTGAGAATTTATCACTTTGTGAATTTTTCCCTAGTTTGGTTAGGACATTGCAGGCTGAATCACCTGATTGTCCAAAAAGAAAAAGATTTCGTGCTTCGGAGGGCACGTTAAGCCGTCGGCCCCGGTCGTTGTCTTTGATAGTGGTCGTTACTCAAACCATGTCAGAGGCCTGATAGTTGTGCTACTAGGCGGTTTAAAAACTCTGACACCAGGGTTCATCGGGTCCATAGAATCGATACCCACTCGACAGAAGAAGAAGATTTTAAATTTAAATTGCGTAAATTCTATTTCTTCCACATAAATATGCATACCCTTAAAATATTTGCAGTTGATTTAAAATGACCTTATATATATTCTGTAGTAGAACTTGGTATCGTATTGCCCATTTCAATCACAACCAACACATAAAATAATATCATCTCCCTTATGCGATGTAGGGCCGAAACGACCAATTCCATTTATTATTAAGACATTAGGGTTGCATTCTTATCTTAATCTATTTGAGTAGGTATTTAAAACAGACATTATGGTTGCATTATTATCGTAATCTATTTGAGTATTTAAAATGCTTTGATTTATTACATAGTCAACCTTAAATTTGATATTCAATGTTTATTTGAACAAAATGGTCCTTATTATTAACCCTGTGTTTTGGCATTATAAAAATACAGGATGTTATTTAAATTCGATTTTAGCAGGATCGATTCCCGAGTCAGGCAAGTGATTTAAAATTTGTATATGCAGTTTTGCTTCTTTTTGAAAATAAAATGTTTCCTTTGAGTAATATATGCTGTCATCATTATTTAGGGTATTCCCCTGGAGGAGCAGCGGTCTGAAAATTACAATTTGTCTGCTACGGCCTATGGCTCAAGTTCACATATAAACTGTAGAAATGCCCTCTTCCAAGCTAGACTGGGAATGAGAGAAAAACATAGAATGTGCAAGCTGCATTTCCTCCCGAGCATGCTATAAAAACCAGCTAAGGGATCTGAGGGTTTCAGTATATTGTAATTTAGGCGATGGGTTGACAACCTGTCACTACAGCAATATGCGTACAAATCTTTCTTGAATGGCTCTCAAGACTTTGTCAGACGCGGCGGAACGGCCTTTGTTTACGCTCTGCCTACCCCATAAGGGATAAAGGCGTGATTATATGTATGTATGTAGAAATTCCCCTAGACATACACATAATCACGCCATTATCCCTAATAAATGGGTTAGGCAGAGCGTCAAGGTCCCAAAAAAAGCTGTCACAAGTGTTGAGGATCATTTCATACAGATCTCAATATTGCGTTGTAGTTCTTTGCCTTAATTACAATATATACACTGAAACCCTGGAAATACTTTAGCTGTTGGTTTTAGCCCGGGAGGAGAAGCAGAAGCACTGCTCTCATGTTTTATGTTTTTCTATCGCTTCCAGGCCAGCATGAAAGTATCCCCTATTGTGGTGATCATTCTCACCTGCAAGTTAAGTATTAATGTCATGACTACATTCGTGTCGTAGGCTCGTATTTATGAAGCGATATCAAAGTTGAGAGCAATATTAAGTCTGGATTTGACAGGCCAGTTTGTACTGAAATGACATTTCTGATACTAACTCTAACTTGCTGTCACTCATGAGAGCTGATTATAAATATAGCCTGTAGTTGCGTGCTGGCCTTGCTGGCCTGGGAGCGAGAGAAAAACATAGAATGTGCCAGCTGCATTTCCTCCCGGGTATGCTGTAAAAACCAGCTAAGGGATCCGAGGGATTCAGTGTATTGAAATTTAGGCGATGGGCTGACAATCTGTCACTACAGCAATATACCTACGAATCTATCTTAAATAACCCTCAAAACTTTGTCAGACGTGGCGGAACGACCTTTGTTTTGGTCGTTTACGCTCTGCCTACCCCATTAGGGATAAAGGCGTGATTATATGTATGTATGTATGTAGTTGCGTGTCGACGTAAGTAATAACGGGAATGCAAAATGTATAATGTCGCTTATTAAAATGCCACTTGCCATTTCTGCCCTTTTTTCGATGCATGTTGCATTTTTTTACAGTCCGATGTTCTATGGCTGCAATAAATTTACTTAATAATTTAATTTGGTTCTGCTCGTTCAAACCATTCCATCAAATCGAGAAAATAATATCGCTCAAGTGGCTAACAGCAAGTTTTTCGTTTTTTGACCTATGTTTCTTTCAGAAAGTTATTCAGTAGCGGTTTCACCCTGTATAACAATAATAATATGATTTAAATGCATTAGAAATAAGATGTTGGCATTTGCGGTACAATATTGAAGAGCAAAAATCTTTTATATTTGTGGACAATATTTTTTGGACTTTAAATGTGAAATTACCTATGTTCCTTGCCTATACTCAGCAGTGGGTAGATCATCATCTCCCTAGCCTTATCCCGTATCTCACGGGGTCAGCTTCCTAATCTAGGAGATTTAACGAGGGTACTGGTTTTTACACAGAGCGACTGCCATCTGACCTCCGCAACCTAGAAGGGAAACCAGACCCAATCCTAGATTAGGTCAGAGTTTTCCAGCCGCCAATGCTTAGCACTGGCCTCTGATATGGCTTAACGACTAATATCTACGGTATTAAATGATATTAACCGGGACCAACGGCTTAACGTGCCTTCCGAAGCACGGAAAAAGCACCGAATAAACGTACATATGAAATTCGAAAACCGAAAAACACATTGGTACGTGGTGGAATTCGAACCACGACCTTCCGCTCAGGAGGCAGCGGCCCTATCCACTACACCATCGGGCTCAGCAGTGGGTAGATGTAGGCTGAAATGATGATGATGTTCCTTGGGAAAAGTTCTTCAGTTTTATAGGTAGATTCACATACTCCTATGTGTATTTAACCATTTCTGTTACACGTTGTATACGTACTTACCTACTTTCACGTCTCTCTGTTCAAATTGCACCCATTGCTACACCCATACTGCCTTATACTATCCGGTATCCGGCCGGATACTACCTTATACTATCCGGTATCCGGCCGGATACTGCCTTATACTATTCGGTATCCGGCTGGATACTGCCTTATACTATTCGGTATCCGGCTAGATACGGGATACTAAAAAAGAACCAATTATTTTATTTAGGTAGTTTAAAAACAAGGAAATATTGAACAATGTTGTGAGAACTAATTTGTGGTATAGAAATACCGAATTTCTCCAATTTCTCAGATACAAGAGGCAAAGAATGGTTTTGCCTTGACTGACAAGAGCTCATCATTTCCCTAGCCTTATCCCGTATCTCACGCGGTTGGCTACCTAATCCAGTGGATTGAACGAGGGTACTGGTTTTTACACAGAGCGACTGCCATCCAACCTCCGCAACCCAGAAGGGAAACCAAAACCAATCCTAGATTGCGCCAGAGTTTTCAAGCCGCCAATGCTTATCACTGGCATCTGATATGGCTTCACGACTAATATCACAGGTTTTTTTTCAGGAAGTGAAAAAAAAACATTTGGTTTCCCATACAAATTGTCTGATGAAGTTCATTTTGTATGAGAACGTCATTTTTTTTATTGCCTGAAATAATTTACCGGTGGAAGTTGTTCAGTTTCGTTAACTGAGGAACCCCTATCAGTTTGCGGGACGCTGATTACATCTGAAATAAAATAAATGAAATTAAATCTAAATGAAATAAATGAAATTAAATCTGGTATAAAAGATATTTTTCACAATTAGAATAGTTTTTACGGGATCAAATAATTCAGAGGATTTTATGTTGAAAATGTTTAGGAGTTTCCCAACCTGTACGTTCATAAAATAATTCGTATTTGAAATTGACGTATTGAATTGCTTTTTTTAAAAGATTAAAATGTTTAGGGGATTTTCTTTCCAAAGTGCCTGTAAGAGTTTTATGAGAAGTTCGGGAAAACTCGAGATCTATGGGTGGCAACACAACACATGACAGATAAAGTGAAGTGTTTAAAACTCTAATATTAAAAGTGGAATTGAAACTTAAATAAGACATGGCCAAAAGGTCTTAGATACCAGGCCAAAACACCTAGAAAAATAAAATTATTAGAACTAAGTATCCAGAGCCGTAAAACGATATATTAACAATAAACGGAATTATTAATACTATGATATTGTGGCGTTGAGCGTGATTTGTAATACCCAGGGCGCCACTCCAGAAATTACCTGTAAGCTCTGAGGATTCGCTGAAATGCACTAATAATTAGACAGAATCATGTGCCTTTTCTTCCATGCTGGCCTGGGAGCGAGAAAAAAACATAGAGTGCCAGCTGCTTTCTGTGTCTAGCTGATCCGACGGTTTCAGTATTATTGTAATTTAGGCGACGGGCTGACAAATTGTCACTACAGCAATATACCCACAAATCTATCTTAAGTAGCACTCAAAATTTTGTCAGACGAGCGGAACGACCTTTGTTTAGGTCGTTTACGCTCTGCGTACCCCATCAGGGATAAAGGCGTGAATATATGTATGTATGTATAGTGTGCCTTTCAACTTAAGCTGCTTACGGATTGACCTACTCTAACATTCTCAAAAGTTAAACCCATATAATATTGTTCAAAAATTTAAAATATTTCATTTTCAAAATCTGAGAAAAACAAATCCAAAATTTCAACCTTAGACAGGATTCGAACCTGCATCTTTGGGTACCGTCCCAGCACTCATTAACAACTAGGATACTACGGGTCTTATCCTGAGCGGCGAAATTAGTCAGTGTTTCTTAGGGCCGTATTTATAATCAGATCTCATGAGTGACAGCGAGTTTGAGTTCGTATCAGAAATGTCATTTCAGTACAATACGAGCTGTCTAATCTAAACTATATATTGCTCTCAATCTTGAGATACTTTTATACATACGAGCCTTAGATCGTCATGATGAGAGGACGATGTGTGGACATCAAAAATACATTTTTTTGCAGAAATTGCTGTGTTAAATTTTGAAAATAAAATAGCAGTGTAAATGCAAAATACATCTCTGCTGGACTAGAAGCGATAAAAATATAGAATGTGCCAAAAGCTTCTCTTGCATGCTGTAAGAAGTCAATAACCAGCAAAGGGATTCGAGGGTATCAGTATATTGTAATTTAGGCTAGGAGCTGACAACCTGTCAAATGTGTGTCAAAAGTGAAATAAAATAACCGTAAAACATGTCAGGCGTTTCGGAACGACCTTCGTTTAGGCCTATGTCATAATTATTAGGGATTATTGTTTTTATTTCCATGCCGGCCTGGGAGCAAGAGAAAAACATAGAATGTGCCAGCTGCATTACCTCCCGAGCATGCTGTAAAAGCCAGCTAAGGGATCCGAGGGTTTCGGCATATTGTGATTTAGGCGATGGGCTGACAACCTGTCACTACAGCAATGTACCTACAAATCTATCTTAATAACCCTCAAAACTTTGTCAGACGTGGCGGAATGACCTTTGTTCAGGTCGTTTGCGCTCTGCCTACCCCATTAGGGATAAAGGCGTGATAATATGTATGTATGTATTATTGTTTTTAGTTCACAAATAATTAATTGCCTTTCGTAATATAGACTTTTTTTTAACAAAATAATAATTAATAAGTAATTTATTTTCGTATCAGAAATGATATTAATTTATAAAAGTTCGACGTTTTACCTCCTACATCGTGGCTACAGCCTAAAGGCTTTTAAAGGAAAACTATCCAAGCTATTACAAGTATTTTCATACTGAACGTTAAACAAGTTTTATTCATAATGAAAACTGATCGGCTTACTTGTTTTAATTAGAAGTAAAGATTTTAATAACGGGCACTCACTTTGGAATAGAAGTCGCCGTACTTCACGACATGTTTCGGGACATGTACGCGATTTATATTCTAAAGTGAGTGCCCGTTATCAAAATCTTTGTTTAGAATGTCTCGCTTAAGTTTAAATAGTTTGATGACTATTACAAGTATTTAAAAAACGCCTTCTCAAACTCTTCCACGCTGGAGGAGCGAGAGAAAAGCATGTTGTAAAAATCAGATAAGGGATCCGAGGGTTTCAGTATATTGCAATTTAGGCGATGGGCTGATAACCTGTCACTTGAGCAATATACCTAGAAATCTATCTTAAATCATCCTCAAATCTTTGTCAGACGTGGCGAAACGACCTATGTTTGGGTCGTTTACGCTCTGCTTACCCCATTAGAGATAAAGGCGTGATTATGTGTATGTATGTAGAAAACGCCCGATTTACTACTTTACTGTGCCGTGAGGAACTAGGGCGGTTTATTCAATATTAACTGGGTCTCGACGATGTGGCACTTAAATAACGATGTCTCACCTAGCCATAAATGGCGCTGCAAGGCTGGTGTTCGCTCCAGAATGCATTTTTCATGCTAAATTACTCGTGTTGTTTTCAGGACCATTAAGGGCTAGACAAAAAATACTTAAACTAGTATTTAGCTGTAAACTTAGCGTGGCGTGATATTGAATAACATTGAAAAGCTTTATGAAAAGGGCGTAGTAGGAAAGCCTTCATATATAAAAGGCGAACTGATTCCTGTCTCGCATGCCGTTATACCAGGTGTGAAGGTCAGCGTCCCACAAACTGATAGGGGTTGCTCAGTCAACGATACTGAGCAACTATGAGCAGGATTTTGTTTTCAGGAAGTAAAAAGAAATAATGTATTTTCCATACGAATTGTCTGATTAAGGAGAACATTTTTTTTCTCTTCCTGAAAGAATTTCTTGGTGGAAGTTGTTCAGTGTCGTTGTCTGAGCTACTCCTATCAGTTGGCGGGAAGTCCCTTACACCTGGTTTGTACACGAAGTTTCTTTGCGGGGTTTTATCAAATAGGCTAGTTGAAAAAGACCAGATCGACCGGAAAATTTCTACTCTACTTCTGTGGTTTTATTGCTTTAATGGCTTCACTAATTGCCCAATATACCTCTCTCAGTTTCTCCAACCTGTGCCGAGTTGTGCACAAGTGGGAGGGTATTATTCCTGTCGTGTTTGGCAGGGCAATGGACATTTTGAGTTGATTCTAAAAAAATATTACTCCGTTACACATTAGTCACTAATTCTAAACAAAAACTAAAATAATTTTGAAATTATACCAAGTTTAGGCTGCTCCAGATACAAAACTCTTCAATATTTTTGAGGAAAAGAATGTTCAGCTGAAAATTTTCAAGTTTGAAATGGAATAAATAAAAAAACTAAAGTCTGTGTAGTGTGTAGTGGAGTTTTAGTATTTTAAGTAAACTAATGTATCAGCACTTTGGTTGTAGTATATGCATTTGCGCCACGTGCGTGTGGCCTGTTCGCCTTCGTACGTCGACTAATAAACAACAGCGTGTGTTAAAGAATGTAGTGTTTAATTTCATCAACCCTATGGAGCTACCCCTACACCATCACACCACGACCCTTCGACACACCCTGCGACTTCCGTATAACTGTTAGCTCATACGTTCTTTTGGAAAATTATGCAATCATGTTTTGGATAAAGATATTTAAAAACATTGTTATTCAAAATAACTGCCGATGTTTTTCATTCAGGAATTCCAGAAAAAAGAGCCCGATGGTATAGTGGAAAGGGCCGCTGCCTCCTGAGCGGGGAGGTCGTGGTTCGAATCCCACCACATACCAATGTGTTTTTCGGTTTTCGAATTTCATATGTACGTTTATGCAGCGCTTTTTCCGTGCTTAGGAATGCACGTTAAGCCGTTGGTTCCGGTTGATATCGTTTAATATCATAGATATCAATTGTTAAGCCATGTCAGAGGCCAGTGCTAAGCATTGGTGGTTTGAAACCTCTGACCTTATCTAGGATTGGGTCTGGTTTCCTTTCTGGGTTGCGGAGGTCAGATGGCAGTCGCTCCGTGTAAAAACCAGTCTTAAAACCGTGTAAAAACCCTCGTTCAATCCCCTAGATAATTTAGCCGACCCCGTGATATACGGGATAAGGCTAGGAAGATGATGATGATGATGTTTTTCAGGCTCTTGCAGCTGGACTCTCTAATTTGCAATAAAATACATGGCACGTCAAACTGTGGTTTACGGTCTCATTTAATGACTTCTAGTGTTTTTCGGGCACTAATAACAAATGTTCTGCTTGTTTATGAAACCGTCAATATGAAAATGTACTTTATCACAGGGTCTTCTGGATTGGTCCAGTTATCAAATTCCGCTTCTGATGATAGGATTCATGAGGAATGGAGGGAACTCCTCAAATTGTATAGACATACATTATAGCGATTTCAATATGTTTAGCAACATATTGTGCATTTACATTCTATAATTTCTGAATATATGGTTTGTTGATGTGGAACTGATGTGTCGAAGACTTCAAGCACTTTATGTGGAACTGCAGAACCCAGCTGACCTATCAGAGATACAAAAAGCCGCTTTTGCAAACAAATATAAGTATGATAAGCACTTTCTGTATATTTAAATATGCGAAGATCTGGAGTACCTCATGTGTATACATGCCGTATGACCGGGTGATAGTTGTTCAGTTTCGTTGACTGAGCAACTCATATCAGTTTGCGGGAGGCTGTCCCTTACACCCTACAAACACAGCTAAATTATAAGAGGCATCAATATATTATCGACATAAAAAAATTTACTCACCGTGATGATCAATTTTTGTTTATACCGGGTGTAAGGGACTGCCTCCCGCAAACTGATATGAGTTGCTCAGTCAACGAAACTGAACAACTATCACCCGGAATTTCTTCCAGGAGATGAAAATAAAATAACTTCCCATACAAAATGATCACCTCAATCAGACAATTTTTTTTCTTCACTTCCTGACAAAAAATCCTGCTGACAGTTGTTCAGGTCCGTTGACTGAGCAACCTCTATCAATTTGCGGGACGCTGTCCCTTCAACTCAGTATGATAAAAATCTAATAGGGATTGAAAAATACTTGCACTATTAATGAAACAGAAAAGATTATTACCTCTTTGAGAATAAATTACCATCATGAGAATTCATAGAAAACGATAAAATTCTCTTTTAGAATTAATAAGTTAATTAAAAGGTACTTTGAGACCAACTTCAGGAGACTGGGGAATCTTGCGTCCTCAATAGAGATGAAAAATAATATACCCGTATTAGAAGTAAGTATTTATTAATTTTCCTTCCATACTGGACTGGGAGCAAGAGAAAACATAGAATGTGCCAGCTGCATTTCCTCCCGGGCATGCTGTAAAAACCAGCGAAGGAAGCCGAGGGTATCAGTATATTGTAATTTAGGCGATAGGCTGACAACCTGTCACTAAAGCAACATACCTACAAATCTTAAATAACCCTCAAAACTTTGTCAGACGTGATGGAGCGACATTTGTTTGGATCGTTTGCGCTCTGCCTATCCCATTAGGGATGGAGGCGTGATTGTATGTGTGTTTGGCGAGAAAGGCGTGCGGTTGATGGTGGTGAAGTAAAACTGCTGCGTGCTATTTACAGGTGTACATTTACAGTAGTAGGTAAGCTGGAAGAAATTTTATAGTAGAAATAAGCTGTACCTGTTGTGTCTTTATTCCTTGTGTATTGTCTTTCTCATGTTAGTTGTGTACAATAAACAGTAAATAAATAAATAAATACAGAATGTACAGGTTGGCATATAAATATTGTTATCACTAAATCGCAAGAAATAACCAAGTAACAAAGGCTGCGGCGTCAGTACAAGAATGACAGTTTGACAATCTGTAAGTAGTGGAAAATATATTTACAAAAGAGTTTTTGGACGACACAACCTCTGGACGTGCAATTATGACATTTTACTCCTTACCCCTCTAGACCGATAGTGTGCATTTGGCCCATAGATTTAGAATGGTTCGATTTGGCCACAGTAAACAAACTACCAACGTCAGTCTGACCTCAAATTTCGAGGAGGAAAAATATCTTTGAAAATGGTATAATATGCTGTTTATAGTAATCGAATTAGTTTTGGTTGAACGAGTTCTCATACATTTTCGTTTGGTGACGCGTCCAGAGGATTATTCGTCAAAGATGCTACATCACCCTCCGTGTGGAGACAAACAAGTCTCTGAATATATACAAGTAAAAATTCCTCAATTTTTGTCAGACGTTGCGAAAGCGCCTTTCACGAGGCGTTAAACGCTCTGCCTACCCCGTAAGGGATAAAGGCGTGATTTATGTATGTATGTATGTAAAAATTCCTACAACACGGACCAGTATAAGGAGTTTGCAAAGAGCGGCGCACGGCATCTTCACGCAAAAACACGTGAGAAAATGAGGCATGATCATTGAATACAAACGAAGAAGAATTACCATGTCGAGATGCCGGGACAGGTCGAATTTTCGACATGTGTCCGTAACTTTACGATAAAGTCGGTAGTGTCTTCGAGAGTCTTGGGATCAGTACTGCTGACCAAAATCTCACCAGGAAGGCGCAAACTCTCACCATAAAGAAGTTCAGCAACCGATACCTTTAAATCGAAGTACTTTAAAAGTAGAACACATACCCTAAAGGACAAGGGACAAAGCACCTAGCCAAACGCTACCGTGACACGATTAAAGAAGATTTAAGCTGCCGGTGAACGCGCTCGATCAAACCGTTTGCTTTGGGATGATATGCAGTAGTTCGGATACGTTTGGTGGCAAAAGTCAGCATCAGGCGACGAAACAGGTCAGACTCAAACTGAGTGCCCTGGTCAGTCGTTATGATTGATGGCACACCAAAACGAGAGATCCATCCTCTGCCAAACAGTAACGAAGTCCTTTGCAAGAAGACAGAGGCCCAATGATGTCAATATGGGCATGCATAAAACGAGCAGAGGGGGTTTCGAAATTGCCAAGTGGAGCAGTGTTGTGTCTTGTAACTTTGCTGCGTTGGCACGCTTCACAAGTACGAGCCCAATCCCTAATATCTTTGTTCATAGATAACCAAATATAGCGGTCGGCTATGAGATGGACTCATACCGTGCAGTTTTCGAATAATAGACAGTCGGAGACTAATAGAAATATACGGACGAGGCTTGCCAGACGAGAAGTCGCAGAATAAAGAGATACCAGTACCAGGAATGGCAACCTTAGAGAGCTTCCGACTGGAGTTCTCCAAAAGCTGTGGTAAATTCTCCTCATCCTGAGCCTTAGCAAGAACCTCATATTCCTGTTCGAGAGAAATCGCATCGACTCGGGATAAAGCATCGGCAACAACGCTGTCCTCTCCTTTGATGTACCTTATATCAGTCGTAAACTGACTGAAAAAGGACAAC
Source organism: Scrobipalpa costella (assembly GCA_949820665.1). Taxonomy (NCBI): domain Eukaryota; kingdom Metazoa; phylum Arthropoda; class Insecta; order Lepidoptera; family Gelechiidae; genus Scrobipalpa; species Scrobipalpa costella. Next base: position 7,519,967 of record OX463295.1, on the reverse strand, counting down.
TTATTGAGTTGTGCGGGAGGGAGCTTTTCACGACGTTGCATGAAAGGATATAGCAATGGTTTGTGGTCCGTGGAAATAGTTGCGTGTTGTACCTCAAGGATGTACCGTAAATGCTGTACACTTTCATACACCGCCAAGAGCTCGCGATAGTATGCAGGCCACTTAGACGGACGAGACGTTAGCTTCTTGCTGAAAAATGCAAGAGGAACCCAATTGTCACCGAAACGCTGCTGTAAACATGCTCCGATGTGGATGCTAGATGCATCGGTAAAAAGACCGACAGGTGCATCAAGAACAGGATAATGGAGCAGCGTAGCGTCGGAGAGACTTCTCTTGCATGCCTCGAAGCTCTTTAACAGCTCAGGTGTCCATGGATATGGTTTCGAACCTTTCCTGTGAGTTGCCGCTAACGTGTCAATTAGTGAGGCTTGCTTTTGTCAATTACTTTGCTGCCTGGGGAATGAAACGGCGATAAAAAATCAACACGCCGAGGAATCTGCGCATGCCTTGGACCGTTTCAGGAGGTAAAATCCAAGAGAGCTTGAATACGGTCTGGAGGACATACGCCGTCAGCACTGATATGAAAGCCAAGGAAGACAACTTCACTAGCGCCCAGGATGCACTTTGCCGGGTTGAGGACAACACCGTAATCCTGGAGACGCTTAAAAGGGATGCGGAGGTGTTCCTTGTGGCTGTTTGACTCTGGAGAGTAGATCAAGATATCATCGATATATGGAAAACAGAAATTAAGACCCCGTGTGACCTCGTCGATAAACCGCTGAAAGATCTGACCAGCATCGCGGAGACCAAAGGTCATGAAAGGAAATTCGAAGAGGCCAAACGGGGTAGTGAAGGCCGTCTTCGGAATATCGTCCTCAAAAACGGGTATCTGATGATAAGCCTTTACCAGATCGAGAGAGCTGAACACCTTTGCACCAGTGAGGTTATGCGCAAAGTCATTGATATGACGGACAGGGTATTTGTCTGGGACAGTTCTAGGATTCAAAGCGCGATAGTCTCCACAAGGGCGCCAGGTATCGTCCTTCTTAGGGGTCATGTGTAATTGAGACGACCAAGCACAAAAGTTAAAAAGATGTTCTAAAAAGATGGTCTTGCTGTACCGGTCCGAACTATGTCCTCAAACTCGTTCTTAGCATCAATAAGCTTATGAGGTGCTAAACGGCGTGGACGGCAGGAAACAGGAGGACTTTCGGTGGTCAGAATGTAATGCACGGTATCATGCTTGACAACCCTAGGAAGACCAGGTGGTCGTGTAATGTCTGGGAATTCAACTAGCACTGAAGTATAAGGCAAGCAACCAGTTGCTACGGCTTTGATGCTGGGCTGATCGCAATCAGCTGAGAAAGCGACTGCACACAAACCAGTAGTATGGCCAATCAGATTTTTATCGCGGTAGTCAGGCAAAAGGTGATAATATGCCAAGAGATTGGCTCTTATAATTGCCTTTTGCACGTCAGCAACGACAAACTGCTAGGCGAAAGCGCGACGAAGCCCAAGATTCAAAGTAAGGCTAACTATACCGTAAGTTTTGATAATACTACCATTTGCGGCACTGAGCTCGTAGTCAGGATTTAGAAGACGACGTGGGAGCCAAGTGTGCGGATAGCAACACAAATCTGAACCAGTGTCAACAAGAAACTGACGTTTGGTCACTTTATCCATGACAAAGAGGCGACGGCTAACAATAGAGCAAACAGTGGCCGTCGCTACTGAGTGCTTCCGGAGTTTTCCGAATTGTAATCGCAGCGAACAGCCTTATTGCCAAAACGCCGATGATACCAACAACGTGTGCTGGCAGTAGGCGAACACGACCGCGAAGATGAACGCGAAGACGACCGCGAAGATCTCCTACTGGAGATGGAACGGCTACGGCTACAACTAAAATCACGCGAAGACAACGCGTGAACCTGTTTAGAAAGATGTTCCACTATTAAAAGCAGGTTCGGAAACAAATACGCAGGCGGTGCGCTTGTTGCGCAGACAGACACTGGCGGCGCGGAGAGCTCGACAATTCTGTCAGCCAGGTCCGCCAACTTGTTTAACGTAAGTTCTGACTGTGACGCAAGAATCGCCTGAATGCTTTGAGGCAAACGCCGCATCCACAACTGCCGCAAAATCTTCTCATCAGACAGTGAGTCACCAGTCAGAGATTTCAGGTGCCGAAGAAACTGAGACGGCTTCCGGTCTCCAATCTCCTCATCACTAAGAAACTGCCGGACCTTCTGTGACTCAGACATAGAAAGTCTAGAGATAAGTTCAGCCTTGACCGTATATACCTCTGGGTATTGAGCGAGTAATGACATCCTCTATCACACCTGCTATTCTTTGATCGAACTGACTAAGTACATAGTTGCAGTTAGTTGAGTCAACCACGATACCAGCAAGTTCAAACTGAGCTTCCACCTGCACAAACCAAACCAAAAGGTTTATCAGGCCAAAACGCAGGCAACTTAACCGACACCGCCGAAACTTTGGAATGGTCACCACTTTTCTCACCGTTCGCTGACAACAACTGCTTTTCCAAATCCTCCTTCTCTAACTGAAGCTGATGTAACTGCTTTTGCACACTCTTAGCCATTTAAAAATATTTACAGTTAAAATTATAATACAAAATAAAAAATAAATTAAATAAATTGCATAGCCGAAACTCCCCTAAACAAAAATGTATGAACAAAAAATTATATACAAAATAACACTATAAAATACAGAAACTAATAAAGAAAATCACTGTTTAAAATGTACAAAATGCAATAACAACACACTGTTCACGGCGAAATCCAAAGAAAGAAGCTGGAGCAGTTTCCACTACAGAAAACTCGAGGTGCTGTTGACCGCTGCGCCGTGCGCGGCGATGACCGCCTTCTAGGGTGCTCTCATAGCAGCACCTCAGCAGCAAGACAGCAGCAAAGTAGCGGGCAGATGCTCGGTAAACAGGAACAGGTAGCAAGGGACTCACAAAAGTCCAATTAAAAGCCCCTCGGCCTTGAAATAATGACGGAAATTCACGTCGGGGTCACCACTTTGGCGAGAAGGCCGTGCGGTTGATGGTGGTGAAGTTAAACTGCTGCGTGCTATTACATACATATATTCACGCCTGTATTCCTAATGGGGTAGGCAAACGACCTAAACAAAGGTGTCCCGCCACGTCTGTTAAAGTATTGAGGGTAATTTAAGATAGAATCCTAGGTATATTGCTGTAGTGACAGGTTGTCAGCCCATCGCCTAAATTACAATATACTGAAACCCTCGGATCCCTTAGCTGGATTTTACAGCATGCCCGGGAGGAAATGCAGCTGGCACATTCTATGTTTTTCTCTCGCTCCCAGATCAGCATGCGTGCTATTAACAGGTGTATATTTACAGAATGTACAGGTTGGTCAATGCGATAAAACATATAAATATTGTTATCACTTAATCGCAAGAGATAAATAACCAAGCACTGAGCATATAATCACTACGTTTTAAGAGACGGGACTTCCATAGAACATTTATGAACAGCCTCAAGTGCCAAAATTCAGATAACGAGGCGTAGCCAATACAAGAAGATCAATACTGCCAACCTAACAACAAATAGTTCATTTAATAGTGACGTAGACCGTAGACAGGAAGATTTAATCGATATCGTTAATCTAATTTTTTTTAGCCATTCACTTTCCAAACTTCAAATTTTAGTTCAAGGATTTAACTGTTGCCTTAATGTCGCACTCCAATCATGATTCTATGTTCAATAAAATCTATGTATTGTGAATAAAATCTATGTCTATAATGTATCATTTTCGATAGATTGGAGAGGAGTTAAACAAAAAGGAAACAGTTTGTGATCATAATAACTCCGATCATGATTTTACAGGAATTTATGTGTCCTATAATACCCCAATAAAATCTTTGCGATCGGAGTTAAAAAGGAAACAGTTTTTGGTCATAATTACAAAACTCAATATCTTTATTAACAGTATTCCGTTGGGTAAGATCTATCTTCTCTTCATTAGTTGATATTTTAGATCATGTTTATATCATGATTTGCAAGAACATTCCGTCGTATCTGCAACAAAAAAGCCCATTAAGTCATCTAATAACCAAAGTAGACGATCCTTATATTCTTAGATAAATGTTGACCTTGAAATTGTATTATTTTATTCTTACAAACTAGTTATTTCAAAACTAAATTTAAAATATTCCTGTCGTTTTTACCCACTAACATATTACTAAGACATCTATCTAACTACGGAAAAAACAAAAATAGACTAACCTTGTATTGTATCTTTTCCGGAAAATCAATTAATCATATTTTTGTATTTACATTGCATTAAATAACCATATTTACTATCCCCTTCCCGTGGTTAAGGGACTCTTTACTGGTGTTGTACAATCGTGTCAAGAATGTACGTGGTAAACATCTGAAATAGATAGATACTAACATTATGTTTAGATAACCCTAGAAACAATATATTTTAAAACTGAATAAAAATAATGCCTGCTATTCTTACCCACTAAAATATTATTAAGTCAAATATCTAACTTAATTGTATTGTTTCTTTTTCGGTAAATCTATTAAGAATATTTTACAACCCGTGGTATAATATATATAAATAATAATAATAAGCCCGGTTAAGATAAGCCCCCTCATACTTGTTTTTCTAAAATATCTTCCATGTACAGACATAGACCAGGTACAGTTTTATTAGAGGTCGATATAGATCCATTAACTTACTTACCATTTTTTGCACAATCTCCTTTGAAAAGGGTATAAGGAAATTCTTTCAAAATGTCATCAGAAAGTGGCTTAGCAGTGAGTCTTATCGTCGGCACAGCCGTTCGTTTTAGCCGTGATTTCTTTGTGTTAAAATCTTTATTCTGGAAATGCTTACCACAAACAAATTTTTATTCATGCAATTTTTCAATTGGAATATATGCCAAATCTTCGTTCCCCGTAACCTTCACCCATTCTTTACAACTGAAAAAAAAATATCGATACTTTTTAAATATGTTTTTGGCAACACTATTTTTCAGGATCAACATGATTTTCGGATTTTAAAGATGATTTAAATCATGTTTAATTAGCCCAAAAGGAAGTTTACTACAAATTAACTACATTATTTCCACTCACCGATCTTTATCCAAAGGAAATTGGGCCATGAAAAAGCGTTTAATGCCGTTTTCACGTTTGGACTTTAGCCCGCATATCTCACACTTTCTACGTAACATTTTTAATTCACACCGAGGTTTCCACACATTAGTTTCAAGTTACTGCACGGCAAAACGAAAACATCACGGCAAAATACACCAGGAAATATTCACTTTTTGTTTTTGTAAATCCAAACACAAAACTGAAATACAAACGCCGACTGACAGATGACAAATGAATGAAAGGTTTGAGGAAGTGAGAAAGATAGAGCGATGCCGCCATTAAAAGTTATTTGAATTCCTTAGTGCGTTTTTTTTCTACCAAGTTGCGACAGACTGTAACCAAGTAACAAAAGCTGCGGCGTCTGTACAAGAATGACAGTTTGACAATCTGTCAGTAGTGAAAAATATATTTACAAAAGAGTCTAATGAGGTTGGACGCTACATGTGTATGTATTTAACATCAAATCGCATCGATACTCTGGGATACATACATATGGTCACGCCTTTATCCCTAATGGGGTAGGCAGAGCGTTAACGATTTAAATAAAGGTCGTTCAACCACGTCTGAAAAAAAATTGAGGGTTATTTAAAATACTTTTTGGTATATTGCTGTAGTGATAGGTTGTCAGCGCATCGCCTAAATTGCAATATACTAAAACACTGGAATCCCTTAGCTGATTTTTACAGCATGCCCAGGAGGAAACGCAGCTGGCACATTCTATGTTTTTCTCTCGCTCCCAGTCCAGCATAGAAGACATTTTGGGATAGAGAAAAAATTTCCCGGGTCCAAAAAGAAAAAAAAGAAACCTCATTTAAAAGTTATACCTAAGTACATTCAGCAAGGGCATCAATGCTTGGTCTAGGAGAGGTGGATATAGATATTGGTTGAGGGTTTATAAAGAGGTCCTGTCATGTAAGTTAGAGTTTGGCACAGCTTCCTCACAATCCAATAGTCTGTTACAAAAGTATAAAATACAAAAAATGTTCATCATCGCAGTCCAATATACAAAACAAATTTCAACGAAGAAAACCATACTAGGCCAAGTCTGTGTCGTGGTCTCTTAACAAATTAGAATTGACAGAAATAGGGCGTATGTATTACATCAACGAGAAATTTTAAATTATGAATAATACATACATCCATACATATCCATACTAATATTATAAATGCGAAAGTAACTCTGTCTGTCTGTCTGTTTGTTTGTTGCTCTTTCACGCCAAAACGGCTAAACGGATTTTGATGAAATTGGGTATAGTGATATATGGTAACTCGGAGATGGACATGGGCTATATATAATCACGCCACCGTACTTATGGGGTAGGCAGTAGACAGTGAACTGAATTGAGTTTGTATTTTAACCGATTTTGATAAGACTTTTTTCAGTTTACGCAGTGTTACCTCGATTCACGATATCATCACGCTACCTAAAGTAGGGGGTAGGCAGGGAACACAAATAATGTGTTTGAACCGATTATGTCGGAACCTTTTTATTTAATTCTGTTTTACCTGGACTAACATAGAATACATTTCATCACGCTTATTACGCACACAGATTTAAGAGTGCTATGAAATGTATCACGCTATGTTGTTAAAATGTTGGCAGCAACTCAATTCATAATGTGTATTGTGTATTAATAAATCCGTGAAACTTTAATACACGTGCACTGGAGCGACATAAGTTTCAGGATAAACGAGAGGAAAGGGAACAGAAGTGCCTAGAGCTAATCATGGACGGGAGGAATGGAGGACTGGGCAGACATTATGACAGTTTAGGGACGCGTGTGACGGGATGACAGGGGGAACGTGTAGAAGGTACATGAAGACCGATTACGGGAAAAGAGGTTTGACCCTACTGACGACTACAAGACGCTTGATAATCACGGGTGGGCGAAGGAGAAAAAAAAACTTCGCGGACGAAGTCGCGGGTAAAAGCTAGTACATACATATAATCACGCCTTTATGAATAATACGCCATCGTCTAAATTATTATATACTGATACCCTCGGATCCCTCAGCTGGTTTTTACAGCATGCCCGGGAGGAAATGCAGCTGGCACATTTTATGTTTTTCTCTCGCTCCTAGACCAGCATGGAAAAAACTACAAGTATTAAAACAAATAAGGAGAAAAATAGGAGAAAGAATGTAAGTGCTCATGCAGCTGGCACATTTTATGTTTTTCTCTCGCTCCTAGACCAGCATGGAAAAAACTACAAGTATTAAAACAAATAAGGAGAAAAATAGGAGAAAGAATGTAAGTGCTCTCATGGATCTCTGGTCTGCTTTTAAATCCGATTGGGGTCAGCTGTCACATTCTCCACAATGGTCGTGTGGCGGTAAACCTCGATAGGATTTTAAAATTTCCTTGGGAGGACTTGGTTCTGTTCCGAGTTAAATCGTTCGCGATGTTCAATGTTAAAAGTAAAACGAAAATCAATTTGTAAAGTACTAGATCTAAGTAGCTGTTGATGTCAATTCTAGATGCCACAGCATTAAAACATTTATTTTTAAAATTATTCGTTTGTTTATAAAAATAGCTACATAGCACTTAAATAACATCCCTTGAAAACATCATTGAACCCGAAAAGGTTTGTCTTGATTTAAGCCATCCCCACCTAAATATTAAATTGTACAGGGTACTTGTTCATATTTCGGATTTTATATGTCAACAGAAAGAGCTCAAATACTTTGATTTATTTTATTGGTCACAGAGTCACCACAGTCGTTAAATATTAATAAAACAAAACTTAAAAAATCGAACGAACATTAGGAAAAAGGAAACAAGACAACAATACCATTTTGATTTTGCACGCCAAACCCAAATGGGTTAATCTTTACTTACTTTATGCTTCCTAACCTCTTTTTCCTTTGTTGAAAAACTAAGTTAGCTTTTTCCTTTGTCGCCAACACATGCTCTAAAATATTGCCGATTTCGAGTAGTTCAGGAGTATCTTTAGGGAAAGGGTTACCTTCTAAGCAGATATTTACCAGTCCTCTTGGAGTTCTCGCCAGTAAATTCTGATGTTTCAGTATCTTCAGTAGAGCTTTTACAGTGTAATGTGATATGCTGTTGTATGAAAGGTTCAAGTACGCCAAAATGTTGTTACCATTTGAGTAGAGTGAGCCGTCTTTCCTAAATGTGTCTGTTGCTAATGGATCATCGAATGATCCACAAACCAATTCAGCCATCTTTACTGCTTTCTCGTGTAGAATGTTTTCTAAATTCAATAACGTTGAAGAACTTGTAAACTCAGTGAATGAGAATTTGTCATAGACTTTCCCTCCCATATTTTTCTTTGTAACTGGCTTCTTTTTAGATTTTTCTAATTCAGCAGCTTCCCGCAACTTTATCATGTTTTCTTCGACCAGTGCCTGTTTCTTCTTTAAATAACTGAAATAGTCTTTTCGGATTTGAAGTGTTTCTTCTGCTGTAAATGGAAATTTATATAAAGCGTTCAATATTTCTTCTGCTCCATCGTCAGTTATCATGTTACTTGCTACATTCAAATAGTTCAGGCGTCTGTTACTTCGCAGCATTTTAGCAATATGTTTAGCACCTTTATCTGTGATACGATTAGTAGACAAATTTAATACTGATAACGTCTTTGACGGTAAGTGAGGTTGCTCAAGTTTAGAGACAATGTTTCCGGCAACGTGATCGTCTATATTACACCTAGCAAGTGACAAAACTTTTAATTGGCTTGCATTATCGAGGAGCGCATCATAGTAGGCTTCTTTGATGCAGGTATTGTCCATATTTATTTCAGTGATGTTGCTCGCTGGTAAAATTTTGCACATTTCATGAATGGTGTATTTGTCTGTACCGCTGTTAATGGAGATGCCGTAGATATATGGATAGAAGGGGATGATGAGTGCCAGTATAGCGAGGAGTTGGCGAGGGATGTGCTTGGTCTTGTCGATCTTGATGTAGGTGAGGTTGTCGCCGCTGTATGTAGCTGTGATGCGCACGAGAGTACTCAGGGCTTGAGATGATGTCGCACGGAAAGCAAACGAAGCGCTTGATAAGTCTCTATCTAAATCTGAAGCGCCTTTTTTTGTTGATTTACACTTTCCTTTTTTTGATAGATCAATGCGGCTCATATATTCAACTAAAAAAAATATGGTTTTATTTAAATTTTTTATGTAAGTGAACAGAGCTGCGACGGTGGCGCAATTGATTTTACTACATGTATAATTAGTTGTAAAACGTAAAACATTCATGAAAATGTTTGTATAGCCCTGCCACGAATTAAAAAGTTCTGTGTCTGAAAAACAGAGAAAGAAAAAGAGATACACTTATGCCCTTCCTATATAAGCCCTTCTCTATGGTATCTCTATGACAGGTCTTTTTAATACCTGGCACTGCAGTCAGGGGTGGCAGGGCTATATTTCAGGTACAGTTAATGTAAAACTGATGCCAATATACTTATGTTTCGTTTGTATACAGTTTTTCTACCTCTCGGTACATTATGGTTTATTTTAAATGACTTACCATGGACGATTTTCGATATATCCAACGTGCATTCAACAGATAGTTGTTGGCATGCCCACGGCAAATATGAAACAAAATCAGCCGGGTTCATCTGCGTAAAAATGAACATTGATATTCATATTAATTTATTAAAGTTATATAACTTGTATGATATGTGCTGATACTGCAAGAATGTATTTATTTATGGGAATTAATTATCTTCTTCCTGCAACGTGTCACTACAACAATATACTTACAAATCTATCTTAAATAACCCTCAAATGTCTGTCAGACGTGGCGGAACGACCTTTGTTTCGGTCGTTTACGCTCTGCCTACCCCATTACGGATAAAGGCGTGATTATATGTATGTATGTATGTGTTAATATTTCCCACAAAATTAGCCGGATCGGTGACGCATCCACAAGCACAAAGCATGGCACATGTTGGTATCAAAAGTAAGGAACAACTTACTCCTACGGGTAATATTACGTCAATTCGAAAACTTGCTCGTCATGCAGAAGAACAAGCTTAAAACTTTTACACCAAAGTTCAACGGATCCTTTCTTCTTCTTCTGTCGATAAGGTATCGAGTCTATTGACCCGATGAACCCTGGTGTCAAGAGTTTTTAAACCGCCTAGTAGCACGGATGCTTTAGGACGGATAGAATAGAGTGTGCGTGACGTCATTCTACTTTGTCACAAACCCGTGCGTCATAGCATCTCTTAAGCCTCTGAAGTAATGACACCACGTCCATTCATAGCTCTTCGCATCTATTTCTCACCATCAACCAACCAATCGTCGAATTCAGGCGCTATATGAACTGAACTATATGAATGTAATTTTATATTTACGAATACCTTATCATCCGTAAATATGGTGTTACTAGTACTTAATCCGCCGTCGCTATTGGATAGCAGAATCCGGCTCCTTGTAAAAACGTGCGGGTCCATAATGTCGGTTCCTATTCTATTCTATTTTAAATCCTTTACAAAATAAAATTAACCGAAAATCTATACTACTTCCAAAATAAATGCTAAAAAAGTAAATGTAAATTGCTAGGAAAAATTATGCAATCGTATTTTTTATTTTATTACAAACTACATGACAACAATGATGACAGCTGCATGCTAGTTTTTTTAGACTTTGTCACAGAACAATAAGTTTTTCGTAAGTAGGTGAGTGAATTTCCCAACTACATGGCGGAATTGAAAACGCTAGTGCACAGGGTGTTAATTTAACGTAGAAAATACATACATACATATAATCACGCCTTAATCCCTAATGGGATAGGCAATTTAAAAAATACTACTCAAGAAATAAGTAAAAACTATAGTTGGTAGGTATTTATAAATATTGCTGACCAAACAACTAGTTACCCGTGACTTTTGTAATTTTTTAGGTTCATTGTAATAATGCTGCTTTTTCTTACACTTCCAGCAAACTTGTCTTATTTCCATAGTTTATTTAAAACTAACTATAGTAACAGTATATATGAAGTAAGCTTTTTATGAAAAATCCATTCAGTGAATATTTCTGTAACTACTGTGAATGTCATGAAATTTCCGTATTATTTTTATGCAATTTCGGTGACAGCGTAGCAGCGACCACACAGCCTCAAGCTACGCTGCAGCGTAGTGATTTCGAATACAGCGTAGCAGCGACCACACAGCCTCAGGATACGCTGCAGCGCAGTGATTTCGGTGACAGCGTAGCAGCGACCACACAGCCTCAGGCAACTATTTCATTTCTTTCTCAAGATATTTAAAGGCGTTATAGAAAACATTGAAATAGGCAACCTTAAGAATAATATAAACTTAAAAAAGTATTTAATAACTGTCTACGCTCGCCCCCCACGCTCCGCGCGCCACCGTCTCGTGACGATCAGCTGGAAATATATCGGGACACTCGCGCTCCCGTGTTCCGTACGACAACTAGCAATTTGTAAATAACGACTATTAAAGCAGCCTTATTACAGTCCAAAGTTTTATTTGCATCCATTATAAGGAACCTTAAAAACAATGGTCAAACAAATATAGTTCGTTATTAACTTTTATGCAAAATTACGCGTTTCGAATCGACGAGTTTTCGCTGACAACCGCCATTACAACGCATCGCGCAACGGACCGGAGAACAAAGAAATATGACTGCAGAGCTAATATCTTTGGATTCTTCGAGAAATCTACGTCTCGGCGAGTCTTCTGCCTGAGCGATTCTGCATCTTCGTGATTTCTACGAGTGCCGAGTTTGCCACCGCTTTGTAAAGCATAAAAACGAAGTAAAAACGAAACAATGGAAGTTATCACTGGCAGAAAATATTCGTGTTTTTTTTCGAGAAGTCTACGTCCCGGCGAGTCTCCTGTCTGAGGGATTTTGCAACTATAATATTTTCGTGATTTCTATGATTCCGAGATTGCCACCGCTTTGTGAACAAGAAAAAGGAACAAAATACTTCACGTCATCGGGTCGCCGCAAGGTCATCGGATAACGGTCACGTTTGTTGGGTTAAGCCAGTACCGTGAGTCGTTTCAATTTTTCCTTTAATACCTATTACTTTTGTTGGAATATCCGATTAAGTACATCGGTATTTCTCCAAAATTTGTCGAATTTTATAGAAAAAATCTTAGTGACGTGTTAAGTACATTCTAACACTAAGGTAAATATTACCTACGAGTACCTTTTCCATACATATCAAGTGCTTTGCTTAGATTCAATTATATTTCGCGATCTTCCACGCTAGACTGGGAGCGATAAAAAAACCTAGAATGTTCCAGCTGCCCTTCCTCCCGGGCATGCTGTAAGAAGCAGCAGAAGGGATTCGAGGCCTATATTACATTTACTTTCTAAATAGACCTCAATTTTGTCAGGCGTTACACGCTCTGCCTTATCCTTAAGGGATAATTGTTTTATGTATGTACGTATATTTTATTCACACATAACAGAGGGTTACGTTTAAGCTTGCCCTCATTTTTTGTCAGGCGTTTCACGCTCTGCCTACCCCCTTGGGGATATATTTTATGTCAGTATGTATATTTTAGTTTTTTTTTTTTAGAGAGCCCGATGGTGTAGTGGATAGGGCCGCTGCCTCCTAAGCGGGAGGTCGTTAAAGAACTTGAGATGCGAGTTTCTGGAATAGAGAATCTGATACATGAATTTGAAACATTACAAGCTGAGATCGAGGGGCTGTCCGAGTCTGTCGAAGCTGAGTATGAGGAGCGGGACAACTTCACGACCGACTTCTATCAGCTGTTGGCTTTCGCGCGCACCACCCTCGACAAATACATCGACAATTCTGGTGACCAGGATCACGGACGGCGGCGCTCAGGCTCAGGTTCCGCTTCGGGCTTCAGTGACGCTAAAACAGGTGAGACTTGCAACCACACTAGTAGATTTCACTTACCTAAAATTAATATACCTAAATTCGATGGTAATTATCAGAATTGGCTCGAATTCAGAGATACCTTCTCATCTATGATTTATGATAATGAAGATCTTGACAATATAAGTAAATTTCACTATTTGCGGGTTTCTTAACATGGAAGTGCCGCAATAGTTGTAAAAAATATTGATTTTTCCAAAGATAATTATGCCACGGCTTGGCAGTTGTTGCTAGATCGGTATAATAACTTCAGGTTGTTGGTACATAATCATGTTCAAGCTTTATTTAACGTTGATACGATTTCAAAAGAATCAAGCAAATCAATGCGTTATTTAGTTGATATTACTAATAAAAATATTAGAGCTTTGACCATTTTAAACGAGCCCACTGAACATTGGGATACGCTCATAATTTATATGGTGTCAAACAAGTTAGATTCGAATACCAGCATTGATACACGCTTAGGGTATCAATCTAGTTAAGTTAAAAATGTATAGTTATCTCATTCATGTATCGATTGTTACCTGTTGTGTTTTCCAAATAAACAAAAATAAAATAAAATAAATTAAGTGGGAAGAACATAGGAACACATTATCTAAAGCGCCTACCTTTGATGAGTTCTGCACGTTCCTGCATAATCGAGCAGACTGACAGACAGAGTCGATAGAGGAGAGCAAACCGTCTGTAAGTTCACGAAGGTTTGAATTTTCTAAATCCAGGTCTTTTCACACAGTCTCTAGTGAATCTGAACGTGCTCCACCTCGAGCCAGGTGTCAGTTATGTAAGTCAACTCACTTGTTATATCAATGTAAGAAGTTTAAAGGGCTGTCTGTTGAAGATCGCATCGCTAAGGCTAAAGGTCATAACTTATGTCTTAATTGTTTAGGATCTGGGCATTCAACTCCCTCGATGCTCCCTCCAAGGTATCGGGCATTTGTAATTTGTCGAGGGAAAGTACACAATCTTGTAAGCTAACAATTCATTCGTTCTATACCGATTATAACATGGAGTTAGATTGTAATATTTTTCCAGTTGTAACCAACACTGTGCCCTCTAAGTTAGTCAATCTTGATAACATTCCCATTCCCCCAGTTATTCAGTTGGCTGACCCCTCATTTCATGTCCCGAGCGCTATAGACATCCTTGTCAATGCTGCAATATTTTGGGACGTCTTAGGCAACAAATGTATTAAGTTATGTAAAAATCTACCTAAACTTTATGAAACAGAGCTAGGATGGCTAGTCGCAAGTAACGTGGCAAGTACAAAGTCTTCCTCCTGTCATCAAAGCCATTTTGTTTCCCAAGAAGAAAATATTTCCCGAAATATTTCCCGTCTATAGGAGTTAGATTCAATCCCTACAAAGTATTCACTCACGTGCATGTGAAGAAAAATTCAAAGCGGACACCTACCGTAATGAGGAGGGCCTTTTTGTTGTCACTATGCCTCTTAAAAAAGATCGCCAAGAGTTAGGTGATTCTTATGGCATGGCCAAAACTAGGTTAATTTCTCTTGAACGTAAGTTTCAGAGAGATTTAAATATCAAAGAAAAATATTTCGATTTTATACAAGAATATCTAGATTTAGGTCATATGACTGAAAATACTTTCCCTATATATAATGTGTCTAATAACGTAAATTATTACTTACCGCACCACGGCGTGATCCGTGAGTCAAGCACCACTACGAAGTTACGTACAGTCTTCGACGCTTCAGCTGTCACTTCCTCAGGATTGTCGTTGAACCACATCCAACAAATAGGACCAACTGTACAGGATGACCTTTTGTCTATTCTCCTTAGATTCCGCCAACACAACTATGTTATTTCTGGTGATATAGAGAAGATGTATAGGGCCATAGAGATTAATCTTGTTCAGCGTTCTTTGCAACAAATACTATTTCGTTTTGATCCCTCTCAACCACTCAAAACATATACTATAAATCGATTAACCTATGGGATGGCTTCATCTGCTTATCTGGTGACCAAAGCGCTGACTAGTCTCGTTGATATTGTTGATGACTCCGCTGTCAAATTCTCCATCTCTAGGGATTTCTATGTAGATGTCTATTTAAGTGGTGGTATGAGCAAATCCGAAGTGATCAAGCAGTTATTTCCGCGATATCCTCAGCCAAGTTTAATTTACGTAAATTCAGGTCAAACTGTCCTGAACACTGATTTGAGAAGTCGCTGCCGCTCCCTAATAGATAGGCTGTCAAGTCCAACTTTGTATAAAAATCTATGAAAACCGCTGTCGCCAGTCGCACACATTCAAAGAAATACGTTGTATTTTCAGTACACAAAAATGCTCGATGCTATTGGCTGCAATCATTCAGTTGAATAATATATCTATTCCACGTATTCTCAAGTGATAGAAAAAGAAATAAAAATAAAGTTGCAAACAATAAAGTATTTTGAATTTTTCGGGCAAATTTTGATTGAACAAAGTTCCTAATTTTGCCCAAAAAAATATAAAGGTGTGTCATTCACATTAGACCTACGTGACGTAAGTGACTTACTCATACTCATATTCATACGTATGCTGATGGCCAAAATCCATGTTTAGATACTTGTTTTACATGACGTCGCTGATGCAACCAAATACAATTGCTTTACAACTTGCGTTATCTTGCATAGTCTGATGTAATATTGCGTCACTCGACGTGGGCTGACGTTGGCGACGTCATCCATGCGGGATAGATAGTCAGTGTGCAAGCGGGAAAGTATTCGACACCGCGCTCCGCCGCGGCGTGCTCATGCGTTGTTAAGTATTAAGTATTACTTGCTACAGTAGGTAGTTTTAGGCAAATGCTGCCAGTCTGCTGGGCACCATGTCTCGCGTGGATGCACTGGATGAAAATTATAGTTATTCTAACGGCTTATTTTCTTTTTGCCAGATTGTCATAATGCCACTAGAGTGTAACTGTACCTACTAGATTCAGCTATAATAATAATATAAATTTCTGTTCAAAAACCTTATAAAATACGTTTCTATTGTCAACTTCGAAAAACATAGTAATAAAAAA
Source organism: Scrobipalpa costella (assembly GCA_949820665.1). Taxonomy (NCBI): domain Eukaryota; kingdom Metazoa; phylum Arthropoda; class Insecta; order Lepidoptera; family Gelechiidae; genus Scrobipalpa; species Scrobipalpa costella. The sequence continues at coordinate 7,503,950 of OX463295.1, read as the reverse complement.
CATGTCTTGTGTCAACTCTGATTGGAGTATTATATATTAAGCAATTATTTTTCATCATAACTTTCTATTATATTCATAAAATTATAAATTATTTTTAGATTTGGCGAAAACCATCATAATTAAGGTCATTGACGCTCTGTCCTTCCCTTCAGCGATGTGATTATATGTATGGATTGATGTTCTATATTCTTCGTTATACTGTAAACGTAATATCTGATTAGAAATATCATCATTTATTTACGTACCACGTTTTTGTAGAGAAATTTATAAGATTTTGTTTGGCCATCGCAGGTTTTCTCCTAAAACGCACCATTTTTTTTATATCTCAGCGGAAATCGTAAAAGTGGGACCTAATTGTCCCGATATTTATTTTCGCTGAGGGTGCCAGTTTGGCATCACTCGGAATAAGGTTCAGCATATCAAGTAGTACTAGAATAAATAATAAAATTTTAGATGGACGCTTATTTAAGCTCCAAACCAATTCCTTAAGAAAGGCAAAACAACTCGCGGTCCTTCATACAATTTTGAGGAATACAATTGTCCGCCATCGCCACGGCAAGTGTGCGAGAGGCTTTAAAGCATTTTTGAATTGAATTTGACAACGGAAACCAACGTGATTTGCGGCTATATAGAAACTTGGCAGGGGTTCTTATTTCGAATCAGCCGATTATAACTTTGTTACAAACATATGATTGTTGATTCTTAATTTGAATTTCTTTTAAGCTGTAAAGAAAAAAATATTAATGGGCCGCAAAACACGTTGGTATCGTTTTGCTAATTTCATTGGCAACCCAGCCCAGGGATGTGGTAAAATTCTGTAAGTTATCGATAAAAGTCGTTCGTTTTACGTACAGAAAAGTTCAAAAGAATTTCATTAGACCTATATTTTTGGTGTTTAAAATTATTTAAGATGGGTATTTTTGTATAGTTAGATACTCGTAGATAGAGGTATAGTATTAAAAATAGGTTGAGCCAGCATCGGAAGCAATACCACTCAACTAAGAATGATTTCATCGAACACAAAATATCTTCATTTGCATAAGAAAATTTATCTTATTCGCAGTTGGCATTTTGTTCAACATTCTAATTGTCGAAATATTTTTCATATCAATATACTGAGTAATATATCAACAATCTCTTATTTTGAGGTTAGAAAAATTACAGAGTAAAAATTTATTTATTTCAATTTTTTTTACGCCTCATTTCATGCGACGTAAACAATAGTGGCTAGTTCCATATTTAAAAATATATTTGTTTTAAATTCTAACACAATTTTATTACGTTTCGAAATTTGTTCCTAGAATTTTGCATTTGCCAATTCGCGAAATGACCCTTTATTCCGGCCATTACACATATACCAATCGCGAACAGTTTTGTTGACTTTTGTAAGATTAACAATACTGTAGTACATAATTATTTCGTAAAGGATCAGCCAGTGTTTGCAATGATATATAATAAAAATGTGTTTATTTACCACATGACATTAGAAACCTCTTAAATTATCAGTGTTTCACTACTATATTTTGCATTTATTATACATGTAAACCTTACTCTTGATTGGCTTTATCCATTAAAGAAAACCGCATCAAAATTGGTTGCGTAATTTTAAAGATTAAAGCATACAGATAGCGGAAATCGACTTTGTTTTATAATATTTAGTGGTTGGTGATTGGGATTAGTGATGATTAATAAAGTTTTTCATTGTTAGATTTATTGTTCGAAAAAAAGCTTATTTATTTATTTATTATTCATAACATACAGACAAACATAAACTTATACAGCTTAGCACCATTTAACCAAGTATCGGTTTAGTTAAGTGGATAAGTGAAAGATTTACCATAGCTGGGTTGTGGCTTTGAGAAAAACAATGACCACTTACAGAACATGAGATATGTAAAATTGTTTAAATAAAATAAATAAATAAATAAACAAATAAATCATTTATTTCTTTTAACAAAGTGCATTATAACAGTTTTGATTGATGCCTACTTTTAAGCCAAAGGCCTGTGTCAGGAGGCACCGCTCTCCCATAAAATACAGTTGTTTTTAGTACGCTAGTAAAAAGAAAACAAATTTCACATTTGATTGACTGCCTAAAATAAAAATTCAAACAAAACTAAAACTATAATTATAATACTTCTTCAATACTAATGTGCCTGTTTGTGTGTGTGTGTGTATGTGTGTGTGTGTGTGTGTGTGCGCGTGTGAGAGTTATGCTTGTGTATTTGCTTTGGTATTATTAATAATTAATATTAGTTGTTAGTTATATTTTCTACCTCTTCGTATGTTTTATCTTGTAACCATTTGTATTGTGTAGGTACTTATAGTCCAGGCCAATTTTTTTTACATATCAGTAAGTCGCAGGAAAGGTTATAACAAAAATGTTTGATTTTTTAGAAATAGTGCACTTTCCGATTAATGAATGTAAGACTTCCCGCTGAACGAAAATCGATATCGACAAATTCAATAAAGTGATCATGGAGCAAAACTAGTGGTGTATCAAAATTATTTTGCGGTTATTTCTTCAATTTCTTGAAAAATATAGTATTTATGACTTTCCGATGGTAAGAAATTCCCTCTTTATTCAAGGTACTTCTTTTATTATTTTTCAAACAAGTAATTATTTTGAAAATGACATTATATTTCAAAAAGTACTACTAAGCGGCGAATTGTGCAAAAATTGGGCAAAAATTGGGCATAACTGAGGTGAGGTTTCAAGCGCTTTGACAGATATAGGCGTGGAGCGCCTATTAGTGGCTCGCTTGTCAAACTCACATCGCCTTTCTATCGGGGAGCGCTAGCTTTTACTCTTCTGTGGTCCTGAATTATTAAATGAAATCGTAGGATATAAAAAACAGTCTGATCATATGGTAGAGTTGACTGACGATAGCTCTCTATCAAAAACATTAGGTCTTAACTGGTCGCCTACATCAGATACTTTGTCTTTCAATTTAAATATAGTAAAATCTAATAAAGTAACGAAGAGAACAATACTTTCAGTAATCAGCCAAATTTTTGACTCATTAGGTCTCATCGGTCTCATCCATTACTTCCATGCTGGACTGGGAGCGAGAGAAAAATATAGAATGTGCCAGCTGCTTTTCCTCCCGGGCATGCTGTAAAAACCAGCTAAGGGATCTGAGGGTTTCAGTATGTTGTAATTTAGGCGATGGGCTGACAACCTGTCACTACAGCAATATGCGTACAAATCTTTCTTGAATGGCCCTCAAGACTTTGTCAGACGTGGCGGAACGGCCTTTGTTTAGGTCGTTTACGCTCTGCCTACCCCATTAGGGATAAAGGCGTGATTATATGAATGTATGTATGTAGGTCTCATCGGACCGTCCGTTGTAGAGGCAAAAATTGTTTTACAAAAGCTATGGTCAACTAAACTCGGCTGGGACGATGAGGTGCCAAGTAATATCAAAGAGATTTGGACTGATATTTTGAAAAAAACATTCATTTATTAAATAATGTAAAGATACCGCGATGGATTCTTCAGGACCATTTTGAAAAAGTTGAATTACACTGTTTTTTATCTGAAAAGAAAGAAGAAGCATCTGCTTCTGAACGCGCTTACGGCGCTTGTATATAATTATGCTCGCTCTATCAACAAAGACGGCGCTGTTCATACCCAATTATTAGCATCAAAAAATAAAGTTGCCCCTCTCAAGCCGACAACTATCCCGCGACTTGAATTGTGCGCTGCTCTGTTGTCTGCAAGATTGTGTGCGAAAATATTGGCCTCTTTAACATTGTCGGTTACTTGCAGGTTTTGGTGTGACTCTGCGATAGTACTAGGGTGGCTGTCAATGTCAACACAGCGTTTGAAGCCATTCGTTCGCAACCGAGTTAATGAAATTAACGACACCACTGCCGGCTCTCCTTGGTGCTACGTGCCGTCTCTTGACAACCCTGCGGATCTCGTTTCTCGTGGGGTGAAGACTGATCTTATCAGCTCTTGTTCTCTGTGGTGGTCGGGACCACAATTTTTAAAAAGTAATGAATGTACATGGCCTCAAATGCCTAATGCACCCGAGAGACGCGAATTGCCTGAAGTTTTATGTCACATCACACAAACATTTGATCAAAATCCCACTGACACAAACTTTCTCTCATCTCTCATTCATAAACATTCAAATCTCACACGCATTGTTCATGCAGTAGCATATATAAAAAGAAATATTTTTAATTGTGAAAATGATAAAATCACGTCTCATCTAACAATAGAGCAGATTCAAGATTCTCTAAACTCTATTATACGACAGAGTCAAGCTGAAATGTTCAGTGAAGAATATATTTTGCTAAAATCAGGTAAATCATTACCGCCCAAAAATAGACTTTTATCTCTTTCTCCATTCATGGACTCTAATGACATTATAAGAATAGGAGACCGTTTGGAGAATGCTCCTTATACTTACGACCAGAAGCATCCTGTCTTGCTTTCTGGCAAATATCATTTAACTAAATTAGTATTCCGTAAGCAACATTTAAAGATGTTTCATGCAGGACCCCAGGCGCTTCCCGCAGATATAAGGCAAAACTACTGGCCTATAGGTGATAGAAATCTTGCCCAACAAACTGTCGAGCTATGTATTAAATGTTTCAGGCATAAATGTCAGAATGTTCAACCTATCATGAGTCAGCTGCCTGAACGCAGAACAAAACTCGAATTTCCTTTTTTTCATTGTTCAGTTGTTTATGCAGGGCCGATTCTAATTGTCGATCGAAAAGGTCGTGGTTGCAAGTTGCTGAAATCATACCTGTGTATCTTTACGTGTTTGGCAGTTCGCGCGGTCCACACGGAGCTCGTCACGGAACTGCTGAGCAAGGAAGCATTCTTGGCTGCGCTGCGCCGTTTCATAAGCCGTCGAGGCAAGCCTAAAACTATAACATCAGATAACGGCACCAATTTTGTCGGTGCATTTAATGAGATGAGATATTTCTCAGTCAAATATAGCTGGTAATTTGGCTGACGAAGGCATCAATATAACTTTACCCCTGTGTACTCACCCCCTTTCAACCGTATAGCTGAAGCCGCCGTCCGTTCCACCAAACATCATTTGCGCGGAATCCTAAATTCAACTCATTTAACTTTCGAGGAAATGTCTACATGTCTTACTCAGATTGAGGCTATACTAAATTTAAGACCCTTAATTCCTTTATCAACTGAAGCCCTAGACATGTCTGTCCTAACTCCTGCCCATTTCCTTATTGGACGAACTCTAACGTCAGTGCCCTGTCCACAGATGTCTGAGACTGTAAACATCAACCTGCTGCAACGTCACTCACTTCAGCAGAAAACCAAGTGGAGAACATGTAAAGATGACCTGGCAGTAAACTCGCTTGTACTGATCAAGGATAAGTCAACCCCACCACTGGTCTGGCCTGTTGGACGAGTAATTAAGGTTTACCCAGGAGTCGATGGAGTCAACCGATTCGCAGAGATCAAGACGAGAAAAGGAACCATACCCAGAGGATGGAATAACCTTTGCGCCCTGCCCCTGGATGACCTTTGAAGACGACGCTTCAACCCCGGGAGTCTGTCTACGCTCGCCATCCGCGCCCCGCGCGCCACCGTCTCGTGACGATCAGCTGGAAATATATCGGGACACTCGCAGTCCCGCGTTCCGTACGACAACTAGCATTTTGTAAATAACGACTATTAAACCAGCCTTATTATAATTACAGTTCAAAGTTTTATTTACATCCATTATAAGGAACCTTAAAAACTAAGAACAAAACAAAGTCACCGAAATAACGAAAAAATGCAGCTTCTATAAATTCACAAAGGTATTATTTATTAAGGGATCTGAGGGTTTCAGTATATTGCAATTTAGGCGATAGGCTGACAACCCGTCACTACAGCAATATACTTACAAATCTATCTTAAATAACCCTCAAAACTTTGTCAGACGTGGCGAAACGACCTCTCTTTAGGTCGTTTACGCTCTGCCTACCCCGTTAAGGATAAAGGCGTGATTATATGTATGTATGTATGTATGTATTATTTACAAAACAAGTAAATAATAATTCAAAGGTGTAGATCCCGTCACAAGGTTTTCCGCAATTCTTTTAGTGTTTAAAATAGGTATTTACGATTACATACATGCATATCATCACGCCTTCGTCCCGAATGGATTGGGCAGAGCGTAAACGGCCTAAACAAAGGTCACTTCGATACGTCTGACAAAGTTTTGAGGGTTGTTTAAGATATATTTGTAGGCATATTGCTGTACTGACAGGTTGCCAGCCTATCACCTCAATTGCAATATACAGAAACCCTAGGATCCCTTAGCTGGTTTTTACAGCATGCCCGGAAGGAAATGCAGCTGGCACTTTCTATGTTTTTCTCTTGCTCCCAGTCTAGCACTGAAGAAATTACGATTAGTGGTTATAAAATAAACATACAAAGTTTACCTCTTTATAATAGCATTATCCTTAGTCGATCCGACAACCCGCTCAATTAGACTTTGAATTATACAGTGTCTATGCAATTTGCACAGCAAGAACAGAAATGATTAGAACCGATCGATGGCTTCGATTGACATAATTGGACCGCTTAATAATTCAGTTGAAGAAGCCACCTGCCGACGAAAGAATAGAACACAAGGAACTATTCTTGACTCGGATGGGTGGAGCCCGGTGGAGTAGTGTCACTGTTGACTTCAGTTAAATTAAAACCTTGAACTGGTTTTTAATGGTTCGTTTTTATATTTCACCTGCGGCTTAATGAGTTCTCTCCTGTAAATGAGGTATTCTCCCGCCGGTACAAAGTAGCCTATATCCGTCTCCAAGATACCGTTTGTCATGCTGCCAAATTTTATTGAATTCTGTGCAGCCGTTAGGGCGTGAAAGAACACCAGACAGAAAGACAGATAATATGCAGAAAGACTGACAGAGCTACTTTCAGAGAGGCGCACTGGTATCAGTTTTGACTATCTCCTAATTAGCACTTTCTTAAATTACTTTATATTATTAATAAAATTACTTAGACTAATTAAGGAATTGTCCTTTCATTCTTTAAATTAGAAATAGAACACAGAATAAAAACAGTTAACAGAATATTCCAAAATTCAGCGACCTGGCAAAGTAGGTAAGGCATATGAACGACATGTGGTAGACATGCCAATTAGCTAGCTAAGTAACAAAACTGGACTATTCTTCAGGCCTCTGCCTCGAATTTTGCGGGCAGCGGCGCGGCAGCGGGGCGGCGGCGGCGGCGGGGCGGGCCACGCACCTGTTCTCCAAACCAGCGGGCAGATCGCGCGGCACTATAGCGGTGTAGTGTTGTGTTCGTGGTTGTGTTGTCGAGATATTTGTTTTTATTCGCGAACGAAATGTCTGAAAAACGGCTACAACATCTTTTTGATTCAAATTTATTCCTAACGCTCGATTTATTGTGGGCAGAAGACGAAGTGGATCCCTACTATAGGCCAAGGAATATAAATCTTTCTCAAATGTAACATTAGCTGTTTCGAAAAGTAACATTTTGACCACAAAAGTAACATTTTAAGTCTAATCGTGTCGTGTAACATGCAGGTAACATGAGAGGGTCAAAAGTAACGTAAAATGTTACTTTTGTAACATTGTGGCAACACTGGCACCGCTCGTTGCCCGCCCCCGCGCCGCTGCCCGCTCCCGCGCCGCTGTCGCGCCGCTGTTTTCGAAAACCGGTCCATTTGATTGTACGCATAAGATCCTGCCGCTCCCGCGCCGCCGCCGCTGCCGGGCCGCTGCCCGCAAAATTCGAGGCAGAGGCCTTAAACAGCATATTGGATAGCTTCAAATCCTATTATTTTAGTTCAACTACCAACTTAGTTAAACTACAAATAATTATATGTGTTTTTTTGCACTTGCAGTAACCGTGTTGGTTAAGGTCTAGATATAACTTTATTAAGTGGCGCTGATGGGGATCAGTTAAGCAATCATAACTCACTAACACAATGAATCGAATATCCGGTTGAACAGACTCAAGTAATGGTCATAAAGATAATTAGTCCATTGCAGTAACAGGTAGAAAATTGCGATTAACGGCCACCAACGGCAATTTTGCAACCTGTTACTATAACGAACTAAGTATCGCAAATTTATAAGGTTCTAAATTATCTATACACTTAACTATTACTTGAGTCTGTTCAACCGGATTATCTATTCATAGTGTTTTTTTAGTGAGTTATGAGTTTTTTTACTGATGGGGTGCCACTTTACTTAAGCAGTATCAGAGAACAAAGTTCAAATCTTCTACAAATAGTTCTCATATTCTACAAATACTTTTTCTTTTTTCATCTGACTCTGACTATAATAATGTTCCAGCGTCATCTAATACCGGGCATACCTTAGACATCAGTAGAGGGAACTGCCTCCGTGGTCTTGTGGTCTGAGCCATGCCCTCCTGATGTGGAGGTGCTGGGTTCGATTTACAGGAGGGGAGCATTATAATAGGGAAAGAATATAAATATTTGTCAATTTATCACTTCGTTCGTTTTCTTCCATGCTGGCCTGGGAGAGAGAGAAAAACATAGAATGTGCCAGCTGCATTTCCTCCCGGGCATGCTGTAAAAACCAGCTAAGGGATCCGAGGGTTTCGGTATATTGTAATTTAGGCGATGGGCTGACAACCTGTCACTACAGCAATATACTTACAAATCTATCTTAAATAACCCTCAAAACTTTGTCAGACGTGGCGGAACGACCTTTGTTTGGGTCGTTTACGCTCTGCCTACCCCATTAGGGATAAAGGCGTGATTATATGTATGTATGTATGTATCACTTCGTGAGGCTTTCCACAGTTTGGTTACGACATTGCAGGCTGAATCACCTGATTGACCGAAAAAAAAAAGATTCCGTACTTCTGACGTTGAGCCGTCGGTCCCGGTCGCTGAAAGTGGTCGTTACACAAACGACCGGGACGCTAGATATAGTCCCGAGATAAGGTCAGACATACATAATAATAATAATAACCCGGTTTCTTTGTTTGCACTTTCCTCTATAGTCCTACACAACCCAGGGGTTGTCCTTGAGTGTACTTCTATAGTGCATACAGGCATAACCGCCGGTCACATTACTAATATTAAAAAAAGATTTATTTAAGCAAAAAGTAAAAAACATTATGCACTTACATTTAGTTACATAGTTTTAAAAACATAAGTGACTGTGAAGCTTTGGCTCTCAAACTAGGTTAGAACCTGTATCTTGGGGAGACAAAACGTGTCGTCTTTTTGAACAACGAATCTTTGATGTGTGCTATAAGTTGAACAAATATTTTCTAATTGATGATTTGAGGTAAGTAGGTATATATCTATATAGTTATTTATGACTGTCCTTCAATGCTGGCTTGGGAGCAAGAGAAAAATATATAATGTGCGAGTTGCATTTCCTCCCGGGCATGTAAAATCCAGCAATTGGATCCAAGGGTTTCAGTACGTCTATTGTAATTTAGGCAAACGGCTGACAACCTGTCATTACAGCAATAAACCTACAAATCTATCTGTAATAACCCTCAAAATTTTGTCAGACGTGGCGGAACGACCTTTTAGGTCGTTTACGTCTGCCTGCCCCATTACGGATAAAGGTGTCATTATATGTATGTATGCATGAGTGTTTGTGTTTGTGTGTGTGTGTGTGTGTGCAAGTACGTAATTAAGTTCAATATTATGGATAAAAGTAAACTAATTTTAAGGTTTTTTGAGCGGTTACTTGTTATGAAATAAATATCAGCAGTTGTATCAAAGTTTTGTGTAGTCATAAGCCAATTAATTTGTTTATTTTTAAGTTGATATTTCTTCAAGCTGATATTTTTTATGGACTCGTTTATCTTTGTATTTAAATAATTACTTTAAACGTAGAATTCGTGTTCAGCAAAAACAGTATTGTGTGGAACAGTAGGTGGGTTATTTCTATGCCTTCGAGGGTCTAAAGGAGGTACATATCCGTGTTTTCTTAAAATACACTGAACCACGAAGAACTGCCTTACTGTAAGCAGTTTGCAATCAGAATGTAATTCCGTCGTTGAGTATCTGAAAGGTTTCTTAATCATAACTTTCAGTCCTGCTCGCCGCGCTCGTTCAAGACTTGTTTTTTTTTTTTTTAGATTGCGGATGAATGTGCAGTGCCAAGACAAACCTTTTTAAGGTTTATTGGTACTAAGAATTTGATGTCTGTAGAATCTTTTATATGTGAAATAAAAATAAATAATGATAATATGTGCACTTCTCCAGACTGAAATGCAATATGTAATGATTGATTAATATAAAGCCTGGTTAGTCATTTTCAATATAAAATGTGATGCAGAATTTAATATTAGTTTAAAAATGTAAGTTAGGCATGTTACTTCATAACAATTGACATTATAGTAAATCGAATTGCAAAAGTCATGTAGAAGGTGTTTTCTAAATTTAATAATAGGATATTAACTGTGAGCACTTTTACATAGTCCGTTATTAAAAATTTGAAACAAGGTTGGGCCAAGAATTCTCCCTTGTGGGGCCCCATAAGATACTACATAGATTGTCGTTCCGTACTATATACATTGTAAATCTTAATTTGGTGTCTTCTATTGACTACGTAATTTTTAACCCGTCAAAACTTGAGAACTCCAAATGTCGAGTGTACACCCGTGTGTGCGCCAAACTTGAGAGCTCCAAATGTCGAGTGCAGACCCGTGTGTGCGCCGAACTTCAGAGCTCCAAATGTAGAGTGCAGACCCGTCTGTGCGCCAAACTTGAGAGCTCCAAATGTAGAGTGCACACCCGTGTGTGCGCCAAACTTGAGAGCTCCAAATGTAGAGTGCACACCCGTGTGTGCGCCAAACTTGAGAGCTCCAAATGTAGAGTGCACACTCGTGTGTGCGCCAAACTTGAGAGCTCCAAATGTAGAGTGCACACCCGTGTGTGCGCCAAACTTGAGAGCTCCAAATGTAGAGTGCACACCCGTGTGTGCGCCAAACTTGAGAGCTCTAAATGTAGAGTGCACACCCGTGTGTGCGCCAAACTTGAGAGCTCCAAATGTCAAGTGCAGACCCGTGTGTGCGCCAAACTTCAGAGCTCTAAATGTCGAGTGCAGACCCGTGTGTGCGTCAAACTTCAGAGCTCTAAATGTCGAGTGCACAGACGGGTGTGCGCCAAACGTCAGAGTTCCAAATGTCAAATACCCATCCGTGAGCGCGCCAAACTTCAGAGCTCCAAATGTCAAATGCCCACTCGTGTGTGCGCCAAACTTCAGAGCTCCGAATGTCGCGTGCAGACCCGGGTATACGCCAAATTTCAGAACTCCAAATGTCGAGCGCACACCCGTGTGTACGAATAATTTCAGAGCTCCGAATGTCGCGTGCAGACCCGTGTATACGCCAAACTTCAGAACTCCAAATGTCGAGCGCACACCCGTGTGTGCGCCAAACTTCAGAGCTCTGAATATCGTGTGCAGATCCTTGTGTGCGCCAAATTTCAGAGCTCTGAATATCGTGTGCAGACCCGTGTGTGCGCCAATCTTCAGAACTCCAAATTTCTAGTGCAGACCCGTGTGACTGCCAAATTTCAGAGAGAAATAAGCTACGGTATTCCAAAAAAGAATTGATTCTTTTGTTAAGAAGTTTTTCTAGAATCTTGGACAGATTGGGCGTTTTTTGACTAGACGGCACGTCAACGGCCACGGCGTCGGCATGGCACCGTTGTCGTTATCGTGGAAGATATAATATATGAAAATCAATGAAATTATATGTGATACTTTTCCATTTGCTGGCACGGCAACGGCACGGCATTGATTCCCACTGGTACCGTCACCGGCCTGCCAATCTGCATGTGTTTTGTTTTCGTACAAATTACACTATACAGATTTGCACTAGGAGGACATAATCGGTACGTTGCCGTATCATCGCACTGCCGTCTAGTGGAAAAATGCCGTGCTAATAGGCGGTTTAAAAACTCGGACACCAGTGTTCATCAGTTCGTTGTTTGAATCGAAAATCCACTGGGTAAGGACAAGAAGTAGAGAGAGATGAAGAAGACACTGAAACCCTCAGATCCCTTAGCTGGGTTTTACAGCATACCCGGGAGGAAAGGCACATTCTATGTTTTTCTCTCGCTCCCAGTGCAGCATTACTCCAATAAATATACTAAATATCAAGAAAATCCATAAATTATTTCCTGAAATAATCTCCTCCGTTTCGAGCGTGCATGCCCTGCAATTGACATTACTAATTGTACAACCGTAGTATATTTTAAAATCATCATAATATAATTATATTCTATACTCTATACACTGTCGAATAAAAATATCAAAGTAGTATTCTTATACAGTCTTTAGTGCTGGCCTGTAAGCGAGAGAAAAAACATAGAATGTGCCAGCTGCATTTCCTCCCGTGCTTACAGTAAAAACCAGCTCAGGAATCCGAGCGAGGGTATCTGTATATTGCAATTAAGGTGATGGGCCACCAAGGAAGAATACCTACAAATCTATCTTAAATAACCCTAAAAATGTTGTCAGACGAGGCGAAACGAACCTTTGATTAGTTCGTTTACGCTCTGCCTACCCCATTAGGGATAAACGCGTGATTATATGTATAAATTCCTATTTTAATCTAATCGCACAGCCCTAGACATGCCCGAATGCATATTTTATCCGTGGCCGAGCTATAGTTTGGCTGCAGTACTACTATTGGTCGATATCTTAGCGGGACACTGCTCAGGACGCCCTTGGAATACGGCCGGGATTCATTATATTTGGTTAGACATCTTTATTACTCTGCACTGTGCTAGGTTCGATAGCTGCCTATTTCACACCGCGGCGCAGGCTCTGCAAGACTCTAAAGCCCGTATTTATAAACAGCCCATGAGACTGACAGCTCGTTTGAGTTTGTATCAGAAATGTAATTTCAGTACAAAAGGACCTGTGAAATCCATACTTAATATTGCTTTTAATCTTGAGATCGCTTTAAAAATACGAGTCTAAATACTGCATTAAAATATTGCGGATCGTTTTTACGGTATAAACTTACCAATGAAACTGAACAACATTAATACATTGAGGGCAATTCGGCATTGCAAACGACCGACTCAATATAAATCTATGGGCCCGATTATGAAAATGAAAATATTTATTATTTATCTCACAAACAAACCAGACATAAATGTAGCTGCAACTTGTGAAATGAATAAAGTTCTATTTGTGAGAAACTTGTGTGCATACTAGGATAAACTTGTGTGTGTATAAATGCTTTGATACGGGTTTCAGTCAACGAAACTGATAAATTTTCACCAGGATATTTTTATTGGCTTATTCATACTAAATTGTCTGATCGAAATATACCAGGTGTAAGGGACAGCGTCCGGCAAGCTGATAGGGGTTGCTCAGTCAACGCCACTATACAACAAACAGCAGGTTTTTTTATAGGATGTAAAAACTTAATATTTTTTCTATACAAATTGTCTGAGTGAGGTGAATATTTTATATGGAAAAGCAATTTACTTTACATTTCGAAATAAAAAAACTACCGATAGTTGTTCAGTGCCGTTGACTGTGCAACCCCTAACAGTTTGCGGGACGCTGTCCCTTACACCTGGTATGTATCACCGTAAAATTGCATATAATATATACCGTTTGATTATAATCTATCTGGCGAGATTACATTCTATCTAAATATTGTGATATTGCATATTATGTACCTAAAAATACATATATCTTATATAATCCTCACAACTTTGTCAGAGTACTGGTCGAAATTAATTTAAGCCATTACGATCGATACGATAAGAAGAAGAACTTTGTCAGACGTGGCGAAACAACCTTGGTTTAGGTCATTTACGCTCTGCATACCCCATTAGGGATAAAGGCGTGACTATGTGTGTATAGGAAATGCTTTTTTATAGTATTTCTGACTCAGTTATAGAATAAAGCTAAGCAATGTTTCATGTCTTTTTATTCAAAAATACATTATGAAAATAAATTATACATGTTGGAAATTAGTTAAATTACTAAAACTACTATATTCATTATGTTGTTATATCTAATAGGTATAACTTATTTTAGATACAAGATCTTCGATTAAAAAACACGACAAAATTTTGTTCGTCTTTATTCTAACGCTGACTTGGAAATACTATACTTACTTACATCGGTTACTCAGCGACCCGAAGTGGATCTTGGCCTCCGACATTAAAGTGCGCCATTCATCTGGAAATACTATAGGGTATTTATTTTAGTGAGATCACAATATGTCCTTGAGAAACCGCCAAATTGTGAATCGGCATATTGATTGGTTGAGTGTCCCTTATCCAACACCGCTATGTTAATACACACAATTAATCACGCCTCTATCCCTAATGGGGTAGGCAGAGCGTAAACGACCTAAACAAAGGTCGTTCCGCCACGTCTGACAAAGTTTTGAGGGTTATTTAAGATAGATTTGTAGGTATTCTTCCATGCCGGCCTGGCAGTGAGAGAAAAACATAGAATGTGCTACCTGCATTTCCTCCCGGATATACTGTAAAAGCCAGCTAAGGGATCAGAGGGTTTCAGTTTTTATGTTCATTCTGTCTGTAAAATATAACTCAAAAGTTCTGGAATCAGTAATATGACAATGTAGTAAAAAAAGAAACTGTTGTGTGGTTAGAGAAAATAGTCGAGTTTCTGTCATAAATAAGTAAGTGTTAGTCACTTTTTATTGTTTATAATACGTTTTTTATTAAGTTTTAGCATTATAAATGCGAGTCTAACATCTTCTATGCTGGACTTGGAGAGATAGAAAAACATAGAATGTACCAGCTGCATCACCTCCTGGGCATGATGTAAAAATCATCTAAAGAATTTGAGGGTTTCATTATCGTAATTTAGGCGATGGGTTGACAACCTGTCACGATAGCAATATACAGATATATTTAGAATAACACTCAAAACTTGTTAGAAGTGGCGGAACGACCGTTGGTTAGGGTGATTATATGTATGTATGTAACTGAGTGATATCATTCGAAATCATATTTAATAACAAGAACAATGTCGGACAATAATCTTTTTCATCAAGAAATCTCTGAAATCACAGTTATTTTAAATCAAGAAAAAAATACCATAGAGCTACATCTACTACAGTGGGAATAATGAGAATAATATAAAAATAAACTGACAAATGAAAGAAAACAAAATGTAATAAAACTATTACACGAATATAACATAATGAATGAACTTCCATGCTGGCCTGCGAGCGCGGGAAAAACATAGAATGTGACAGCTGCATTACCTCCCAGGATGGCTGTAAAAATCAGCTAAGAGATCCAAAGGTTTCATTACATTTTAATTTAGGCGATGGGCTGACAACCTGTCACTACAGCAATATACCTACAAATCTTTCTTTCTCTAATAACCCTCAATGCTTTGTCTGACGTGGCGGAATGACCTATATTTAGGTCGTTTTTGTTTTGTCTACCATATTAGGAATAAAAGCGTGACTACATGTATGTATGTATGTAACATCATTTAATTGCAAGGTAAACGACCATCAAGCAAGCATCACATAATGAATATTGGTAACCAGAAAGAGTTACTTGCAAAGAATATTTATTATTTATCTGCTTCTTTTCATTTTATAAAAATGTTTTGTTACTGTCTGATATACTGAATAATAAATACATGATGCGTCATAATCGTAATTTTTGGTGTATTTATTTCCAATAAATGATATCTCTATTTGTTTTTTAGCTCTATGGACCTAGCTCGACTAAGCGCAAGACGGACCAATCAGGAGCGGCCTTTGAATAGTTGACAATACGGGGTGTAAGGGACAGGGTCCCGCAAAGTTCACTCGTTTAGTTTCATTCGTTTACGCTCTGCCTACCCCATCAGGGATAAAAGCGTGATTATCTGTATGTATGCATGCACATTGCTGAAGTTGTAAGTAAAGTGAATAACATAAGTAGAGACAGTACAGTAAATTGAACTGTGAAAACTTTCTTCCTATGGGCTCTTAAGTTCAAGTTCAAGTAGGATCTACGAACTATCGCAATGGACTGTACTTACGACTTCGTTAACGCACAAAATCACTAAATCTTGACTAAAATCATTACCTGTCACTTTCCATCATGAGTGGACAAAAAGAGACGGCAGCAACATCAAGATTTCATTAAGGTGATTCCTCACGGCAAATGGTTGTTTTAAAGAGCTTATTTCTCCTAAACGAATCATAGGAAAATTCCAAAAAAATATACATCTGAGAAATTAGTTCATTGCCTGTAATTGCAAAAATTAAAAAATATTCTAATTCGTAAAAAGTATGCTAAAAAAACCTGGAACTAAAGCTGTTTTAATCAGTAAATTTGATATTCTTTCTTAACTATTAGGAGCGCCTTCACGGTTCCTTCAGATAAATATCCGTATTGTGATTACCTATAATGGCAACATACATTGTTTTCCTCCGACCCGTAGTTTTTATGGAATTAGCTTTTTGTGCGTTTTTTCCTACTTTTGACGCGGCCACGAACATAACTTTACGGGCGATGGTTGCATATCTTGAAATCTACCTGCTCATCAGCCGTGGGGATACACCTTAAGGGTCCGCCGGAGTAGCGAAATCCCATACGTACGTGGTTTCGCTTTTATTCCTAAACTGTAAAATCAAACGTAACCAAACTCTGAATCTAAATCCGATTTCCGAAAAGAAAAAGGATTCCGTGCTTCGGAGGGCACGCTAAGCCGTCGGTCCCGGTCGCTGTCTTTGATAGGAAACTTGTTTTAAATGATTTTGAACAATAGTTATTGTAACAAGAAAGAACTAAGAAGAAGCAGGAACTTACACAAAGATGTTATTGTCAAGAAATACTACACATCGGAAAACCTACTTTTGTAGGAAAGTCTAGTCTACCACGGAGACGCATCGTAAACAAGTTTAAGGGGATCCTCGGTGCACGCCAGAGCCCTCATCAGTTAAAAAATGCTTACTTACTGAAAACGCAATTGATTGAAAATCCGGTAGATAAGATTGTAGTATACGTATTGAATTTTATTGTAAGCATTATGAATTCATAATTCAGTGTTCACTGCAGTTACAGATAGCAATAGTGCTAAAAGTGACCGTTTTTCTATTTGTAACTACAACGAACTATAAGTTGCAACTTCATAAGGTTCTAAATTACCTTCATTGCTTTAAGGTCAATCAGATCTACCTATTTTCGATTAATAGTGTTTTCAGTGAATTATGATTTTTTGACTGATGAGGGCGCCACTTAGACCAGTCGGTCAAATGTTTCTTAATGCTGTATTCTAGTTTACTGCAAAACAAACACCAACTTGCTTCACTCACTCAGGCTGAGGAATAAGAGAGAAATAATATACATACAAACATACATACGTACATAAATCGCATCTTTATCCCTATTGGGCTAAACAAAGATCGTAGCGCGACGTCTGACAAAGTTTTGAGGACTATTTAAGATAGATTTGTAGGTATATTGATGTAGTGACAGGTAGTCAGCCTATCGCCTAAATTGCAATATACAGAAACCCTCGGATCCTTAGCTGGTTTTTACAGCATGCCCCAGAGAACATGCAGCAGGCACATTCTATGTTTTTCTGTCGCTTTCAGTCCAGCATGTGAGAAATAATGAAAAATTGTCGGGGGCGTTTCAGTACAGTCAAATCAATGTTAAATTTCAAGATGGCGGCCACTTGACGTGGCTGCACTCAGCCAGCCTGAGGATATAGTACCCAACTGATTGGTCTATTGTTTTAGCGTGATGGGGATACCCTATTGGAACACCGCAAGACGACACACATGCTTCGCACCTAAATACAAAGCACTTCGGAGTTCGGACTAATAAGATTAGTCCCACAGACTCGTCCTAGACTGGGCTATAGAATTCAATGTAATGTACTTGAGTAATCTTCCATGCTGGAATGGGAGCCATAGAAAACATAGAATGTGCCAGCTGCATCTCCTCCCGGGCATCCTGTAAAAAACAGCTAAGGGATTCGAAGATTTCACCGTATTGTAATTTATTCGATTCGATATCTTAAATAACTCTCAAAACTTGTCCGACGTGGCAGAGTGACCTTTGTTTGGATCGTTGACACTCTGCCTACCCCATTAGGGATAAAAGCGTAATTATATTTATGTAAGTAAGTAATAAGCAACCGCGCATTTCTTTCTCCTCTTCTGTCGTGTGGGTCTCGACCCGATGAACCCTGGTGTCAGAGTTATTAAACCGCCTAAGGCTGCCTTTCCACCAGAGATAGGCGAGGGAAATGTGTGGTACGAGGATGTCTAGCTGTGCTGTGAAAATGTGTAGGTCTTTCCACCAAAGTGCGAGGAAAATGTGTCGTAAGAGGATGTGTAGCGGAGCTGTCAAATGAGCATTAATGTGCACGCCCGGGCGCACGCTTGCGCTTCACCCCTCACCCTCACTTTGCTGTCGGTACAGGCTGGTACAGTATCGCAAACCTCGCAACATATTCCTCGCACCTAATCCTCGCAGACAATCGTCGCATCTATTCCTCGCACACATTCCTAGCACACATCTCTCGCTTGTTTTGTACGGACAAAACCTCGCTCCACTAAAGCCGATTCCACCAGAGCTGTGCTGAGCGAGGCGTGGTAAATGGAGCGATCCTATTCATTGTTTAAAAACATATCCCTCGCTACCAATATCCTCGCACAGCTCTTTTGAAAACGCAGCCTTATAATAGGACTCTAACATAGTTTGTGTAACGACCACTATCAAATACAGGTACCGGGACCGACGGCTTAATGTGCCCTCCTTTTTTCTTCCAGACAATCAGGTGATTCGGCCTGCATTGTCCTAACCAAACTGGGGAATATCTCACTAAGTGATAAATTTATTAATATCAACTTTGTGTTCCTCCCTGGGTATCGAACCCAGGACCTCCGGATCGTGAGTATTGGGCTCTGGCCACTAGACCACGAAAGCAGTTGGAATTTAGTAGCGCTGTCATTCTCTTGATTTTGACATACGAACAGAATTTTGGTCTATAAATTTAGATCCTCTAGATAAACAAGTACTCCAAATTTTATATACATCGCGCAGACGGTTATTTAAATATAAATTTTGAAAAATCGTAATTTTTATGACTGACTGACTGTCTGTATGACGTACATACATACATACGTACAATCACTTTATCCCAAATGTGGTCGACAGAGCGTAAACCACCTAAACAAAGGTCGTTCTGCCACGTCTGACAAAGTTATATGGGTTATTTAAGATAGATTTGTACGTATATTCCTTTAGTGACAGATTGTCAGCCCATCGCCTAAATTGCAATATACAAAACTCTCGGATCCCTTAGCTGGTTTTTACTGCATGCCCGGGAGGAAATGCAGCTGGCACATTCTATGTTTTTCTCTCACTCGCAGTCCAGCATGGAAGAACTGACTGACGTACATATATATCAAAAAATCAAATAATCAAAAACCCAATGAAGCTGATATTTGGATTGAAGTTTGATTATAATGACACAAGGTTACAAATACCCCACACAAGTGAAAGCACTTAAATAAAAATACCTACTATATTGAGTGGGGTAGCGTAAGACACGTTTTACAAAATTATGTAGAGGTTTCTTTGAAAGTGCCTTAAAAGGGTCTATCTCGAGATATTTGCATTTAAAGTCGCCGCTTTTAAAAATATAAAAACATAATCTAAAACCTAACCCACTTCCAAATGACCTAGGAAGCTGATATTTGGAACTAAAATGACGCAAAATTGAAATTTAAAAAGAAAAAATATTGTTGTCCCTCCCATACAAGTGAAAAATGGGCATTTTTGCATTAGTGCATGCGCACTGTAAAAATGTGTGTGATAAGGAATGATAGAATGTGTTTCTGTGGCGTCAGATTTTACAAAACACCAATTGTGAAGGAAGTCTTGTGGCGTTTGTGGACTTATCCGTATCCGAAACATATCCGAAAAAAAAACATACGCACAAGCTGTTAAACAATTACTAGGAAGCCCAAATCGAATTGGATTCGGATGAGTGCACAAACGCCCTTAGGAAACTGTGCCGTTTGCGGCTCAGCTGTTAAGACGTGGAATTTCTGTCCATGATAGGAAATTCGACTGAGCCGGCATCAGCCCCGAGGCTGTTTGCATATTTATGGCAAGCGATTTGAGCGTGAATCGGTGAATAATATATTTGTAAATTATACTCAACACATTGCATACTAATTTAATTTCATAAAAAAGTTTGTTTTGTATATATCCTGCTCTATAAGTGGCCATTGCTTCCTCAAAAGCTGGGTTGTTATAGGATTCGTTATAGGCCATAAAAAACTAAGGGCATTCAATGAAAAAAGAACTGTCATTTTGCTAGATGTCAAAACTATATTTCATAAAGCTAAATCATCATCATCTCCCTAGCCTTATCCCGTATCTTATGGGGTCAGCTTCCTGATCTAGGGGATTGCGAATATTTCAAAAAGCTAAATGTCCTATTCCTATTCTGTTTTCGTTCTATTGGGCTCGATTTTAGATTCCACCGGCTAAAACTATTTCAATTTCAATTTTAAATTGAAATATTTCTTTCACTTTCAAAATAATAAAATCGATAAACATTTGAATGACATTTGTTCGCTAGATTTTGACGCTTCTTCCATGCTGAACCTGGCGACAGAAAAACATAGAATATGCCAGCTGCATTTGCTCCGGCATGCTGTAAAAACCAGCTTAGGGCTTTCAGAGTATTGCAATTTAGGCGATGGGCTGACAACCTGTCACTACAGCAATATACCAACGATTCCATTTTAAATAACTCTCAAAACTTTATCAGACGTGGTGGAAGAACCTGTGTTTAGGTCGTTTACGCTCTGCCTACCCCATTAGGGATAAAGGCGTGATTATATGTATGTATGTATTTTGACGCTTTTGCATGCTTCCCCAGTATTTCTGACAATTTTATCCGCCAAATCATATGACGGCGGATAAAAATGACGGTTAACGCATAAAACCACCGAATGGTACGTTTTTATAGAAAAAAATGAGAGAATCAATCTTCTGTCCTTTTCCAATGTTTTTAGTTAGTGACAAATAGATTTTAATTTTAGTTTTAGCCGGCAAATCTAGAATCTATCCCATTCTCGGAACCACATTTACGAAGATTTTATTTTTAATATCGAACCGGCCAGTTTTTTTGTGTTGCATGGAAAAGGGCGGCAAGAAAAAAGAAACATGGCAAAGGAAATATATTAGTTTGTCGATTTATTACTCAGTTTTTAATAATGAAACTTCGAAATTTTAAACAATCAGTATTATATTCAAATTCCCTACTGCGAGTTAGATAAAGAAGAAAAAAAAGAGTTAGATAAAGTTTCTTACGCGAATGCAAATGTTTTGTGATGGACAAAATCTTTTGTTGTTGTGAGTTGGTTTTGCTTACTTGTTCAATCAATTTTCATATTTTAATTTTCGTAAAATTTTCCATTATTTGAACTTATCTTTTACTCGATATGTAAAACAACACAGTACTTACCTCGGGTATAAGCATCAATTGCATACTCGTACTATGAGCGCCCTCGCTCTGCTCAGGCGCCAAATACCTCATATGCAATTGATGTATAGCAACCCTTGGTTACTAATTGTTTTGTCATGAATTTTAATCATAACGAAATTTATAATATTATCATATCATAATAATGTAATCATAGTACTTAAAAGACATATGACAAACGTCACTTTCATAGCTTGATTTTATTTTTTGTTTCCAAATAAAAGTATTTGACTTTTAATTTTCTAGTAAAACAAAACAAACATTCTAAATAACTACTTTTACTGTCCAAATTTCCTTCCATACAAACTGTAAACCTGTGGGCAGTATTTCCTAGCGATTCTTGCAAAGTAGGAGCCTGGTTGAATGCTGACTTGCGACCCTCGGCTGTTCCAGAGATGATGGGTGTATCCATTCGTATCCAGTGGCAGAGAGACTCCTCGGGATGTGTAGTAGACACTCCAGTCCGCCCAGTCGATCGGGTAGAACCAGAGGGAGTTCAGCACGTGGAAACCTGTGAAAAGAACCTTAGGGTACCAACACACAAGCGTCACTTACTGCGCGCAAGGTTGCGGTCAACACGCTGTCAGTGCTTTTTGCATCCCTCTGCCCAAGTACGCGTGCGTAGAGCGTAAGGTGACGCATGTTTGTTGTTGGCAATGCAAAAAGCATTAACAGCGTGTTAAGCGCAACCTTGCACGCGATTCTAACTGGAAAACTGTAGTTCAAAGGCAGTAAGCACGACTGCAATAAAAATGCACGCCAACTGTTCATTAACATATAATTTGTTGCAGACGGTTCAATAGGCATGTTGACTGAGTGGCTAAAAAAATCAATACGTTTATACTTAAAACTGATAGGTAGAAATACTGTGGATTTCATGCATAATTTATTTTTTTTGCATATTTTTAGATTTAATAATCGAGTGAAAAATATATAAGTTATTGATTTGAGCAGTCAATATCTACTGGCGAGTGACGTCATAACCCACTATTTTCATACAATAAACGTTTTGACAATTCATAAAAAAAAATATGATTTGACTATCATTCAGAATGCAATTTGACAGTCGGATTACAGTTGATTTTCAGACTATCTGTATAGATTACGACTAGAGCCTCAAGTCTGACTTTATTAACTACTAGCTGTGCCCGCGAGTTCGTACGCTCGGTTTGAATGGAAAACACGCAGTGTCGAACATACTGAAAACGCTACTCCGCGCGTAGGAGCGGGATCTGCTAACCCGAGCTGGGAAGCGTGTTTCGCATTGTCTGATCTTTGTTTTTGAAAGGAAAACACGCTGCCGCGCGCGAGCTTGCAAATCCCGCTTCTACGCGCGGAGAAGCGTTTTCAGTATGTTCGACACTGCGTGTTTTCCATACAAACTGGGGTACTTACTCAATATTAGAATGGTTTGCGTGATTATTTCTAACCTAGGCTGGACAACAGGTAATTAAAAAAGTCAAAAAAAGTCTCTTTAAGATCGGTTAAAAACGATCAAAGTTCAATTTCCCCCTAAGTCAGGTGGCTTGATTATTTGTATCGTAACTTTCAGTTTAAGTAATGCTCAGTCAAACAAAAAATTTCCATCAAAATCGGTTAAAAAGGACCAAAATTTAATTTCCTACCTACCTCCTTAGTCATGAGGCGTGATTATTTGTATCGTAACTTTGATTTTAAATAATGCTCAGTTGAATAAAAAAAGTTCCATAAAAATCGGTTAAGAAACAGCCAAATTTTAATATCATGCCTGCCTATGTCAGGTAGCGTGATTTTAGTTATCCTAAGTTGCAAACCAGGTAACACACAGTTAATTAAAGAAAGTCCTATCGAAATTGGTTCAGTAGTTTAGGCGTGATGTAGTAACATACAGACAGACAAAAAATTATTAAAAAAAAACCATCAAATACCGGCTGCAATTATTTTTTTGTAAAAATATTCAATGTACAGGCACGACCCTTCTAGAGATTTATTAAATGTATAGATTTCGCTAATAAAGAACACATGTTGTACTGTACAGCTAATGGAAAATATACCGGGTGTAAGGGATAGCGTCCCTCAAATCAATAGGGGTTGGTCAGTCAACGATTTCAACCGGGGATTCTTTTCAGGATATGAAATCAAAAATGACCTTCCTGTACATAATTATCACCTCGATCAGACAATGTGCATGGAAACCCAATTTTATTTTCACTGCCAGAAAAAAACACCTTGCTGAATGCTCAGTTACGTTGACTGAGCAACCCCTATCAGTTTGCGGGACGCTGTCCCTTACACCCCACCCCGTACGTAGTGACTTTCCAACGTACCTTTACATTTCTTAGCATTCATTCGGTTGATCTTCATTGTGCCGCAGATTTTGCTTAGTGTTCGTGAATAGAGGTCGTTGGTGATGCCAGCCCAATCCCAGGGGTCATAGTTTAACGCCATATCACTGTAATACAAACAAACATTCATATAGTCACGCCTTTATCCCTAATGGGGTGGGCAGAGCGTAAACTACCTAAACAAAGGTTGTTCCGCCACGTCTGACAAAGTTTTAAGGGGTTATTTAAGATTGATTTTGTAGGTATATTGCTGTTGTGATAGGTTATATAGATAGGTTGTGATAGCCCATCCCCTAAATTGCAATATACTGAAACCCTCGGATCCCTTAGTTGGTTTTTTACAGCATGCCCGGGAGGAAATGCAGCTCTCGCGCCCACTCCTGCATGGAAGAATAAAACAAATAACAAAGTTTGTTATATCTTGAATTTCGAAAATAGGTAGCTACCGGTATCAGCGAGTTCTTGATGTGACCGGGTTGGATAATAATTATTAATTCCTCCGAGATATTTAAGAAAATAGATTGTAACTGCCTCCGTTGTCTAGTGGTCAAACGAGATCCTAGGTTCGATTCCCAGGGGAAAACAAAGTTGATATTTTTGCAAACTTATCACTTTCTGAGATATTCCCTAGTTTGGTTAGGACAATGCGGGATGAACCTGAATGTCTAAAAGAAAAGAAATTCCGTGCTTCGGACTGCGCGTAACGCGTTAATCTGTCAGTCACGGTCCCTGTCTTTGATAACGTTCGTTACACAAACCAAGTCAGAGGCCTATTAGCTGTGCTATTAGGCGGTTTAAAAACTTTAACACAAATTCATACGGCAGATCGATTCGATACCCATGCACACGACAGAAAAAAAAAATAGGTTGTATTGGAGCACATTACCTAATTGAGATGTTGAGAAATTGGAACCCGATGCCGTCAATAGAGGCCGCTATTATACCGGAAGCCAGTTCGTTCGAACGCTGACGAGCTAAGAAATTTTCCGGCAGAGAATCAAATGACGTCATCACTATCATGTCCAAGTCCAAATATAAACCACCGTACTTAAATAAAGTTAATAGTCTCAAGATATCCGCACAATGCACAACCGGATATTTACTATACGACAATTCTCTATCCAAAAATATATGTTCTAAAGGTGTACCTTTTGCGTATTCATTTAGATTCACTCTATAAAAATGCACATTAACCATAGAGTTTAAGGTGGAAAATGTCTTCGAGTTCCAAAATTCTTCTTTCAGGGGACCGACAAATAATACTATTATATTCCAATTTGGGTTAGAATATGCAGCTGATTCTACAGAACATGCTGCTCTTGACTTCAATCCACCAGCGCATGACGATTCTATGAAATATATGGTTTTTCTCGCTGGTTTTAGATTTGCTGTAGTCGGAAGGGTTCTGTCGCATTCACCGTAGCACTTGGCATAGTAACATGAGATGTCTGTGGGTGAAACTGGTGATACAGATAACTCGGGGGGATATTTCGCATATATTCTATTCGGATATGAAGATGACGATGACGATTGCACATTGATCAGTTGAAATGAAATGATTACCACAATATGCAGTCGAAGAACTTCAAATTCAGAGATCATGATATTTATACAATAATCTTCTCTAAGGATAAGGGTGTTTTTTTATCATTTATCATTACGATAGTCCGCGGGTTGTTTTTCACTTTTACACTGAGCTAATCAAACATAACTAAACTAACATTAAAATCTATCTGTAACTTTCAAAATAATAAAATTGAAAAAGTTCAGACGATTTATTCTCTATGGTTCTACACTTTGTCCGCTAGATTTTGACGATTTTGACTTTTGCACGTTTCCCCAGTATTTATGTCAATTTTATCCGCCATATCATATGACGGTGGTTAAAAATTACAGATAACGTATAAAACCATCGTGTCCCCAGGGAGATCGTATATCTCGGCATAACGCTTAAATCACCAACTATAAATAAAAAACCGGAGAGAATAGATCTCCTGTCCTTTTCCAATGTCTAAAAGTGACAAATAAATTTTAATTTTACCTGGCAAATTTAGAATCGAGCCCAATTATACCATAATCTTCTCTAAAGCATAAGGGTTATTTTATCATTTATCATTATTATAATCCTTTTTTTTTACTTTTCTATAAGTGCTATACTGAGCATTATCGTTTATTATTTTTTGGCCTGGTGCATTCAGATTATTGATTTTGGTTGCTATAACCATTTATAAAGCACATAATGGACAGAAGAAAATATTTTCTCTCATATATCATTTTTGATCATATAATATTGAACTCTGTTTTTAAAATTATTGGTACTCATTTTGCACTCTGCGGAAATTGACGATATACAAATCCTTGGACAGAAATGTGTAGGTATTTCTGCGGCTTCTGTATGTAATGATATGAATGAGGCGCATAGAACAATGCTAATAAATAGGTATTGTCCCGTGGTATTGTCTCATATTCGTATTTATACCATATAATAATAATCTCCAATTAAAAATAAATACGCTGTCATGTTTATTTGAATGTCTATTCTTCGTACTTTGACAAGTCATCAAATAGAACAGAATTAAAATAAATAGTGCTGTAGAACCTGCAGTTTGGCAAGATGTGTTTATCTGTATGCACTCTAGATCGTACTAGAACGTAGCTGGAAGATGCATTTCATGTCAGTTCATACATTTTTACTGCAGTGCCGCTATAATATTTTTAAACAAAAAGTATTTAGTTGCGGCGTCCCTCCTCTGGAGTGCAGTTCTAGTGCGGTCTAACCTGAATGGTAAAGGATAATAATAAAGGATCCGAACAACAAATGAATCTCCAGCGAAATGTGTCGGATTGTTATTCTAACTAAGCTGCGTTTAAATGAATTACCAGTAAATAAACACAAAACGCACCGACAAACAAACTTAACCTTTCTCAAATTATAATTTTATGAATAAAAATCTAATGTTATAACGAATATTCTAAACTTGTGACCGAATTACTGATCTTCCAGCTACATGTGCTGCTATAATAATTGTTTTATTACGCACTTGATTTCAATTTCTGGTTATAAAATATAAACAATTTTTACTCTAAATTCCAATGAAAGCCTGAAAAAATATGAAAAAATTACAGTTGGACAACCAATTTACGCTAAGAAGCGAATGAAGTGAGCGACCGAGCCGCGGGAGTGGAGGGGGGCAAATAAAAATTAAGCTAGATGAAAATTATTTCCGTCAGTAATTTACGAATTAATTGTTCACAACTTTCAGTTATTTTCATCATGTGAAAAATGAATGAAAAGTTATATCACAATATTCGGTCTTTTTCTTCTTAGCAATTTTAAGTTCTATATCATGTGATAAATGAATAAAATGATGTATCATAATTTTCGGTGAAATAGACTTTAAGCTAGAAGAAAAGTATTTCCGACAGTAACGTTACGGATTAATTACACCCAGCTTTTAGTTTTTCACTCAGTCGTTTCTTTACTTTTTATTCGCACAAATGTGGTCAAAAATTGAGATATTCAAGCAGTACATTTCATATTTTAGAAAAAGATTAATTTTAAATTAATTTTCATAACTTTTATTACTACCCAATGGTAAATAGCGCCCGATTGTCATATGTCTGACGGGACTGGAGGGACTCCTCTGGAGTGCAGTTCTAGTGCGGTCTAACCTGAATGGTAAAGGATAATAATAAAGGATCCGAACAACAAATGAATCTCCAGCGAAATGTGTCGGATTGTTATTCTAACTAAGCTGCGTTTAAATGAATTACCAGTAAATAAACACAAAACGCACCGACAAACAAACTTAACCTTTCTCAAATTATAATTTTATGAATAAAAATCTAATGTTATAACGAATATTCTAAACTTGTGACCGAATTACTGATCTTCCAGCTACATGTGCTGCTATAATAATTGTTTTATTACGCACTTGATTTCAATTTCTGGTTATAAAATATAAACAATTTTTACTCTAAATTCCAATGAAAGCCTGAAAAAATATGAAAAAATTACAGTTGGACAACCAATTTACGCTAAGAAGCGAATGAAGTGAGCGACCGAGCCGCGGGAGTGGAGGGGGGCAAATAAAAATTAAGCTAGATGAAAATTATTTCCGTCAGTAATTTACGAATTAATTGTTCACAACTTTCAGTTATTTTCATCATGTGAAAAATGAATGAAAAGTTATATCACAATATTCGGTCTTTTTCTTCTTAGCAATTTTAAGTTCTATATCATGTGATAAATGAATAAAATGATGTATCATAATTTTCGGTGAAATAGACTTTAAGCTAGAAGAAAAGTATTTCCGACAGTAACGTTACGGATTAATTACACCCAGCTTTTAGTTTTTCACTCAGTCGTTTCTTTACTTTTTATTCGCACAAATGTGGTCAAAAATTGAGATATTCAAGCAGTACATTTCATATTTTAGAAAAAGATTAATTTTAAATTAATTTTCATAACTTTTATTACTACCCAATGGTAAATAGCGCCCGATTGTCATATGTCTGGTTTCCCTTCTGGGTTGCGGAGGTCAGATGGAAGTCGCTTTGTGTAAAAACCAGTTCCCTAGTTCAATCACCTAGATTAGGTAGCCGACCCCGAGAGATACGAGATAAGGCTAGGGAGATGATGATGATGATGATGATGTCAAATGTACTTGATCACCCTGCGGTCTTCAAATCCTTCTTAGCGAGTGGATTCTCGAGTTGCAGGACCTGATGAACCCTGGTCTGCAACTGACTTGGTTTATTGATTATCAACATCAACATCATCATGGTCGCAATTATTTGGGGTGTAACAGCGTCCCGCAAACTGACAGGGGTTGCTCAGTCAACGACACTAAACAACTATAAGCAGTATTATTTTTCAGGAAGTGAAAAATCTAATGGCTTTTCCATACAAATTGTCTGATCGAGGTGCTAATTTTGTATGGGAAGGTAAATTTGTTTCACTTCCTGAATAAAAAACCTGCGTATAGTTTTTCAGTTTCGTTG
The DNA here is from genome assembly GCA_949820665.1 of Scrobipalpa costella. NCBI lineage: Eukaryota > Metazoa > Arthropoda > Insecta > Lepidoptera > Gelechiidae > Scrobipalpa > Scrobipalpa costella. Next base: position 7,475,139 of record OX463295.1, on the reverse strand, counting down.
CCTGAACAACCTCTATCAGTTTGCGGGACGCTGTCCTTTTCACCCGGTATGAAAGAGATTCTATATAAAATAGAAATATTTCAATTAAAAAGCGTGCCGCATAATTTTTAATTCTAATAAATTAAATTGAGGATTCTCTTTGGAGCACCAAGAGTGCTACCACAATTTATTTTTCATTGCATATCTACCGATTTCCACCCATCTGAAGTCTATAATTAGGCCAAAACTATGTTTGTTTATAATGCGCTCTAACTAAATATTTAATTAATAATTAATATTTTATTTTGTGCAAGGAAAAGGAACACGAGAGCAGATACTGAACGTACGCCTACTCATTGAAAAGTGTCGCGAATTCAACAAACCTCTTGTGTTGTGCTTTATAGACTATGCCAAAGCATTTGACTGCGTAAGATGGAACTCCATGTTCAGGATATCACACCTTATCTTCCTTGTCCAGAGGTTATACCTTGACGGGACGAGTTTTTTGAAATTGGATGAATCACAATCTGAAACATTCCGTACAGAAAGAGGTGTCCGTCAGGGATGCATACTTCCTCCGAAGCTGTTTAACCTCTACGGCGAGTATATTATGAGGAGGGCGCTTGATGGCTGGGGCGGCGGCGTTACGGTGGGCGGTACAAAGATCACGAACCTAAGATATGCCGATGACACAACAATCCTTGCAGCCAGCGAGTCGGAGATGGCTGTGATCTTGGAGCGAATAGAGAGAGTGAGCATTGAATTTGGCCTGCACATAAACCGCTCTAAGACCAAAGTCATGATAGTGGACAGAGCTAAAAATTTAAATCCATCAAATGCGCTTAAGGATTATGAAAAAGTGGAGGAATTTATATACTAAGGGTCGTTGATCTCTAACTCTGGTAACTGCGAGATAGAAATCAGACGCCGTATCGGAATGGCTAAAAGTGCCATGACTAGCCTCGATAAAATCTGGAAAGACCGAAATATCCACCGAATAACTAAGATGCGTTTGGTTCGTACGTTGGTCTTCTCTATCTTCCTGTACGGGGTGGAGACTTGGTGTCTCAGGAAGAAGGAACGCAACAAGATCCATGCCTTTGAAATGTGGTGTTGTAGAAAGATGCTACGCATTCCTTGGACAGCTATGAGAACTAATGTATCCATCCTCGAAGAGCTGAAGGTAACCAAGCGCCTGTTGACTACGTGCCAGGAAAGGATCCGGAGTTTCTTTGGGCACATAATGCAATCCCCATTTCATAGCCTAGAGAAACTCATCATTCTCGGCCAAATGGAAGGGAAGCGCGCTAGAGGAAGAGCGCCAGCTAGATGGGTGGACCAACTCAAGGAGGTGACTGGAAGCGGTACATCTGGCACAGAACCGGACCCAGTGAAGAAGATTGACATACAGTCACGATCCTCAGCATTGAGGGAACGACCAGAAAGTAAGAACTAAATATTTATAAATAGGTATGAAATGTTTGATACTTTATTTGATAAGGTATTATGTGAATATTTTATATAATATAACAAATTGTAACTAGTAGAAACAGCACACTGCCCATCTGAATATTCCACATATTTTCCTAATTTTACGATTTTTGATTGGATGCTGTGTCCATGTGTCCACGTCCAATTAAACATTTAGGGTTGTTTATTTTATTATTATTAAGTATTGACCTTCTCAATACTTCGATATTACCGACTATGTTGAAAAAAATATCTTTAAAAAAATATATGTATATGTGAAAATTGTTTTTTTGTGCTGCATGCTGGACTGGGAACGAAAGAAAAACATGGAATGTGCCAGCAGCTTCTCTCCGAGCATGCTGTAAAAACCAGCTGTAGTTTGAGGGTTTCAGTATATTGTAGTTTAGGCGATGGGCTGACAACCTGTCACTTCAGCTATATACGTACAAATCTATCTTAAAAAACCCTCAAAACTTTATCAGACGTTGCGGAACGACCTTTATTCAAGTCGTCTACGCTCTGTCTACCCCATTAGGGATAAAAGCGTGTTTACATGTATGTATGTATGTTATTTTTTTAAATAAAAATGGTTAACTTTGACCCCAAAAAACAATAAAAATAAAAACAGATATTTACAGGTATAATAAGACGACGGCTTGCGGGGTTGAAAAACAATATTTTAATGTAAATTCCAACAAACAGTTATCCTTTTATACACTTTTCCTAGGTTCACTAAGAAAACGTAAACACCAATTCAAATGGCCGACCCGCACTGGCCTTCCGACTGACAGCGCGCGAGCGTGACGTCATACGTCGCGTTTCTTCTCATAGACTAAGGAGATTACACCATGTAGCCTTACACAGGTAATAAAGTATATGACCTCTTTAATAATTACCAATTAGTTTTATTTTGTTATTTTCACTCGGAAAATACAAAACAAGGTTTTTATGGCAAAGGTGAATTATACTTAGGGTTCTGGTTTTACGAAATTGTCGTAAATATTTTATTTATTTTGTAACATAAATAATTATAATTATACTTTTACCTTTTGAACAGAGTATTAGTAAAAAAACTGTATAAAATGCAATAGGTTCACTAGGGTAGGTAGGCTTCACTTCACAATTAGCTTGCTATATCTACGAGGTGTAAGGGACAGCGTCCCGCAAACTGATAGAGGTTGCTCAGTCAACGACACTGAACAACTTAAACGAGGATTCTTTTTACAGGATGTGAAAATAAAATTTGGCATTCCCATACAAAATGTACGTATCAATCAGACAATTTGTATGGAAAAGCCAAATTTTATTTTTACTTCTCGAAAGAATTTCCTGGTGCAGGCTGTTCAGTGTTGTTGACTGAGAAACCCCTATCAGTTTCCAGGACGCCGTCTCTTACACTCCTTAAATGCCTTGTTAAGAACAAGAAGAATTTCTTGAATTGTGCTACTATAACAATGATTTTGGGTTACAACTGAGTGGAATTTCTGTTCCACTTCTCACGGTAAATCGCCTTGTGATGGTGTTGGAGGTACAATAAAATGGACTGTTAGAAAAGCCAGCAATCACCTCTAATGGTCGTCATATTTTATCCTCAACAGCAATGGGCTCGATTCTAGGTTCCACCGGCGAAAACTGAAATTAAAATCTTTATATCACTTTTAAAATAATAATATTGAAAAACAATAGGCGTTTTATACTCTATGGTTTTACATTTTGTCCGCTAGGTTTTGATGCTTTTTTGCACGTTTCCCCAGTATTTCTGTAAAATTTATTCGCTATATCATACATATGACGGCGGATAAAATTGACAGATAACGCATAACACATACATACATACATACATACATAAATCACGCCTTTATCCCTTACGGGGTAGGCAGAGCGTTTAACACAACTGACTATAAATCTAAAACCGGAGAGAATAGATCTCCTGTCTTTTTCCAATGCTTTTTAGTCTGAAAGTGACAAATAGTGTTTAATTTTAGATTTGGCATTTAGAGCTGGCAAATCTAGAATCGAGCCCAGAATGCGTGCAAATAATTTTAGTTACAGAATTTTCAGTCAGAATTAACAAAAATTTAACCCAATGTATGATTTTTGCGAAAACCATATTACCGGAATCAAATTATTTTATGTGTCAAAATCAGATGTCGATGCTGCCAAGTTGTATTTATCAGATATATTCAATTATGACAATCAAAAATACACGGGCCTGTCATCGCTTTTTCATTTCAAATACTAAATTAAAATAATTTACTGAATGAACACGAAATTATTATAAATTAAATATTTCATCCAATGCGCCGCACCGAATCAAAGTGCCCAAAATGTTTACAGCATTGACTCTTTGAATTGCTAAACTTATCCTTTGAGCGAAATAGCTGCCAGTAATAAATTAAATATACGAAAATTTTCAAGTTAAGGAAATTACGAAATAGTGAAAATAAGTAAATAAAAGTAAAATATATGTTAGTTTTTGCAATAAACTACTCTATTTTGTAATAACGTTAATTCGATGCCCGATGGTGTAGTGGATAGGGCCGCTGCCTCCTGAGCGAGACGTCGTGGTTCTAATCCCACCATGTACCAATGTGTTTTTCGGTTATCGACTTTCATATGTACGTATATTCGGCGCTTTCTCCGTGCTTCGGAAGGCACGTTTAGCCGTTGGTCCCGGTTAATATCGTTTAATACCGTAGATATTAGTCGTTAAGCCATGTCAGAGGCCAGTGTTAAGCATTGGCGGCTTGAAATCTCTGACTAAATCTAGGATTGGGTCTGGTTTCCCTTCTGGGTTGCGGAGGTCAGATGGCTCTGTGTAAAAACCAGTACTCTCGTTCAATCACCTAGATTTGGTAGCCGGCCCCGTGGATACGGGATAAGGCTAGGGAGATGATGATTTTGAAATCACGTTTAATTTTAAAAGCTTTTATTTAGTTTCACCTGTCCCGGGGTTTGTGTGTCCACAAATTTTGCACACTAATTTTGACCTACTTCCCGGTGTTCTTTGAGCTGAAATTTTGTATACTTGCGTAAATCCGGTGACAATGCAATGTTATGATACCGGATGTAAGATACAGCTTCCCTCATTGAAGGTTGGTCAGTCAACGAAACTGAACAACTTCTACCAGGAAACTCTTTCAGGAAATGAAAAAGAATTTCTTTTCCGTACCAAACTAAAACCTATACAGAAGAGTAAAGCTAGTGCTCCCCGGTAGCGTCTTCTCAAATCAGTGACCAATACAAAAATTTGTATGGAAAGGCAAAATAAAAAAAATATGGGCTATAAATTTTTTTCGTAACTAAACAACCGATATCAGTTTGCGGGAAGCTGTCCCTTACACCCCGTATTTACTACCTCATCCAGGGAATTGAACAAGGGTACTGGTTTTTACACAGTGACTGTCATCTGACCTCCGCAACCCAGCAGGGAAGCCAGACCCAATCCTAGATTAGGACAGAGTTTTCAAGCCGCCAATGCTTAGCACTGTCCTCTGACTTAGATTAACGACTAATATTAACGGTATTAAACGATTTTAACCTGGACCTGACGGATTAACGTGCCTTCCGAAGCACGGAAAAAGCACCGATTAACGTATATATGAAATCCGAAAAGCGAAAATCAAATTGGTACGTGATGGTATTCGAACCATGACCTCCCGCTCAGGACGAAACAGCCCTATCCACTTCACCATCGGGCTCTATGTTTTTACTACCGATACGTTTAATTAATAAGCTGTTAGATATCCTCATAATTTAAACACTGCCAAGTAGGTAAGCCAAGTCACGCCAGCACCTATAGCCAGCATCTACAGGGTGTAAGGAACAGCGTCCCGCCAACTGATAGGTGTTTCTCAGTCAACGATACAGAACAACTTCCACCAAGAAATATCCAGTCTGACAATTTGTATGGAAAAGCCAATTTCTATTTTCACTTCCTGAAATAATTTCTTGGTGGAAGTCGTTCAGTATCGTTGACTGAGCAACCCCTATCAGTTTGCGGGACGCTGTCCCTTACACCCCGTATACTCCATTCGTTTTTAAGAGAGAATTTTTGCAGTACAAAATTTTCGTTTTTGTATCGTATTTAGTTTATTGTCGGGAATTATCCCTTAAAACGGATAAGGTATAGACCTCCCAATTGTGAAAGCTATTTTACTTCTATGATTCAACAACGAATGTGAGAAGGATTACAATGTCCACTTCTCGGATAAATTTTATACAGACTGCACAATACAGACCGACGACGCCACCTTAATCTTCACACTGGGCTCGAATCTAGATTTGCCGGCTAAAACTAAAATTAAAATCTATTTGTCATTTAAGGCTCACATTCTGTAACATTTTTAGTTTTTTTTGTTTTTTAAATGTATTTTCGATCACCGATTACTCAGAAACGCGTGGACCGATTTTTTGTTTTCCGTCTGATTGATTTATCAGTCGCAGCATCCTAAATTTTACAGAGTATGGTAGAATAATTAGAAATAAATAAATACAATTCAAAATAGTAAAGTATCGTTCCAGTGACAGCTAGCTATCACGACTAATCACGACAGTTTATTTCATTTATTAAAAATATTTGTTTAAAATGTTACGTTTTTTTTGAAATGACAAGGTAAGTGCATAAATTATCTATCCTAGTAACTATAAAAGTAACTGCCTCCGTAGAGCCATGGGCTTACGTTCTTGAGGTCCGGGATTCAATTCCCAGGGGGGAACACGAAGTTGATATTTGTCAATTTATCACTTTGTGAGGTTTTCCCCAGTTTGATTAGGACTTTGCAGTCAGAATCACTTGATTGTCCGAAAAGAAAAAAGATTCCTTGCTTCGGACGGCACGTTAAGCCGTCGGTCCCGGTCGCTGTCTTTGATAGTAGTCGTTACTCAAAACAACGTCAGAGGCCTAATAGTTGTACTACTAAGAGGTTTGAAAACTCTGACACAAGCGTTGATCGGGTCGTTGTTCGACTCGCGAATCCACTCGCTAAGAAGAAGACTAACAAAGTTAGAACAAAAGTGTTACAGCAATTTTATGTTATTGTTTCTAACTAGAACTAAACTTGGTGATGTTAGAACATTGCAGACTGATCACCTGATTAACCTAATTTACTTACTTACTTCGCTGGCTCAGCGACCCAAAGTGAATCTTGCCATCCGACACCAAGTTTCGCCATTCGTCCCGACTCTGAGCAGCTTGTCGCCAATCAGCACTTTGCCAATTTTGAAGCGCCTTCAGGTCTTTTGATCCAGCGATACCTAGGACGCCCGACGAGTCGTTTCCTATACGGGCATCCAAGATATGCTCGATGTCGTGATGAACCTAAATGTAAGATAATCCATGTTATCGGGTAGATTTATAAATAGCCGGTCTTGCTCCTGATTTCTCTCTGCGTTTGGTCGTGTCAGACAATGGACTCGATTCTAGATTTGCCGGCTAAAATTAAGACTAAAATCTATTTGACACTTTCAGACTAAAAACATTGGAAAAGGACAGGAGATCTATTCTCTCCGGTTTTTGATTTATAGCCGTTGGTTTTATGCGTTATCTGTTATTTTTATCCGCCGTCATATGATATGGCGGATATTATTGACAGAAATACTGGGGAAACGTGCAAAAGCGCGTCAATATCTAGCGGACAAAGTGTTAAACCGTAAAGTATAAATCGCCTGTCCTTTGTAAATTTATTATTTTGAAAGTGACAGATAGATTTTAATTTTAGTTTTAGCCGGTGGAATCGAAAAGAGCCCACTCTGTCTTATCAGAATGAGATCGAAGGAATCGGTAAAAAGTGCACGATGCTTGAAATAGAGATTGACCGCCCTCACCTAAAAACAGTTGCAACACTATTTTTTACAAATTCTAGTATACGTACATACAATCATTCGCCTTTATCCCTAATGAAATAGGCAGAGCGTACTTTGTCAGACTTAGCGGAACGACCTAAACAAAGGTCAAAGATTTGAGGGTTATTTAAGATAGATTTGTAGGTATATTGCTGTAGTGACAGGTAGTCATCCCATCGCCTAAATTGTAATATACTGAAACCGTCGGATCCCTTAGCTGGTTTTAACAGCATTCCCAGAAGGAAATGCAGTTGGCACAATTTAAGTTTTTATTTTATTTACGACTGGCATGTACCTGTTGGCAATGTACCTGTCTGCTACGCAGAGGGTCCCGGGTTTAATTCCCGGCCGGGGCAGACATTTGAATAATGAGTTTAAATGTTTGGGTCTGGGTGTTCTTTGTGGTTGTTTCTGTGTATGTCTATGGCACCCTGATACAGGGAATCCTAGTGGGAGCTGTCAGTGTGATCGTGTTTTGTTTTTTTTTCGCTCCCGGTCCAGCATGGAGCAACAATGTCTATATATACGTCATTATTTTTTGTTTTCGTAGTCTCCATTGGAGAATTAGAAGTAAGTCTGTAATGTAAACCTCCAGAGAATGCATTTCAGACGGTATGCCGGTACACTGACTCGCAAATGGAACGGACGATGCGTCTAGAATAATCACCCAGATAGTTTACTTTCCACACAATTTGATATTCTCTTCAAGTTAATAAAATTACTTCTTTTATGTACCGCAACCTAAACGCTGATATCAGAAAGATGGAGGAACTATCGCTATCTGAAGGAATAAGCTAGCTTCTTTTTTTTTAGCGAGTAGATTCTCGAACGACCCGATGAACCCTGGTGTCAGAGTTGTCAAACCACCTAGTAACAAAGCTATTAGGCCTTTGGCATGATTTGAGTAACGACCACTATCAAAGACAGCGACCGGGACCGACGGCTTATCGTGCCATCCGAAGCACGGAATCCTTTTTCTTTTCGGACAATCGGGCGATTCAGCCTGCAATGTCCTAACCATACATACATACATATAGTCACGCCATTATCCCTAATGGGGTAGGTAGAGCATAAACGACCTAAACAAAGGTCGTTCCGCCACGTCTGACAAAGTTTAGAGGGTTATTTAAGATAGATTTTGTGGGTATATTGTATGTCCTAACTAAACTGAAGAAAATCTTACTAAGTGTTAAATTGACAAATATCAACTTTGTGGGAATCAAACCCAGGACCTCCGGATCGTAATCCCATGGCTCAGACCACTAGACCACAGAGGTAGTAGGAATAAGCTACCAAACAGTAACCACAGAGCAGACTCACGTAGTGCTGCTACGAAAGTACTACGAGCGTAGCATAAACGTAGCATAAATGAAAGTCATAGAATATTTAGTTTTCCTGTAATATTTTTTGGGATATTTTAGTGTCTTAACTATCAGTTTGCGTATGAAATGTACATACATACATATAATCACGCCTTTGTCCCTAATGGGCTAGGCAGAGCGTAAACGACCTAAATAAAGGTCTTTCCGCCACGTCTGACAAAGTTTTGAGGGTTATTTAAGATAGATTTGTAGGTGTATAACTGCAGTGACAGGGTGTCAGCCCATCGCCTACATTTTAATATACCGAAGCCCTCGGATCCCTTAGCTGTTTTTTACAGCATGCCCGGGAGGAAATGCAGCTGGCATATTCTATGTTTTTCTCTCGCTCCCAGGCCAGTTTGGAAAAAAAGAAATGAAAGCAAAGAAATATCTGGCATTAATTATATTGTGTAATAGTCAAACCACAATTTTACACTACTTACTTACATTAAATAATTTACTTTTGCGGATGTAGTTATTCACTTACCTACGTTATGTTTTCGATTTAATTCAATAGTACATTATGTATGATAAAAGTGTGGTAAGTTGAAAATTACAGCCGAGGCGATATTGCTCGTTATGTATCGATTTTCATGCTACTCTGGTACTAATTGTTTATTCATCCGTGATGCTATATTTTATAGCACTGATGAATTTTTCAAATGTACTGTTAAAATATTTATTTGATTATGCTTTAGTAAATTTAATCGTTCTTTTCTTTTTTCTTGACATCATAACTTGACTATTTGTTGTTGTGTTTATACCCAAAATTTGATGTATACTTTGACATGGTCTTGCGACTCTATTTGCATGCCAAATAATTTGGTTAGATGTATGATACTGACATTTATATTATTTGTGACATATATTGTATATTCGAACCACATTTAATGCAAATAAAGAATTAATTGATTAATTAATTCATCATATATATGTAATTATCAAAGCGTTTTGTAACATAATATATTTGCGAGTTCTTTTTTGCGGGGGAATCGTAACGAACCGCTGCAGAGCTGAGTTTCATACATACATATAATCACGCCTTTATCCCAAATGGGGTAGGCAGAGCGTAAACGACCTAAACAAAGGTCGTCCTGCCACGACTGACAAAGTTTTGAGAGTTATTTAAGATAGAATTCTAGGTATATTGCTGTAGTGACAGGTTGTCAGCCCATCGCCTAAATTACAATATACTGAAACCGTCGGATCCCTTGGCTGGATTGTACAACATACCCGGGAGGAAATACAGCTGGCATATTCTATGTTTTTCTCTCGACTTCCTGAATTGAGTTTTTCGCATCTATTATTATAAAAATGTAGTGTGATCAGCATAATAATGTGCCGGTAATGAAAAAGAATGTAGTAAAAGCAGGCCTGGTTCACTCGCGAGTTTAGGTAGGTTCGGCCGAACTGCCGCTTGGAGCGGCTAATGTCAGTGGGCTGCCGCGCGGCTCGCAGTTCGCACGCTAGTCGCGTTGCGTCAATTTCTTTTTCGTGATTTTGCTGCTAAAATCAACAAGCAATATGGCATCTAATAATAAAACCAAAGCTAAAAGTTATAGTAATCCGTATAAAAGGTATTGTTGTGTTTACGGATGTCTAAATAAAAGAAAGACCAAGGAATCAAGTAGATAACTCGACCTGCTGCCCACTGTACCTACTTATTCGTATTCATAATAAGGCTAGGTTATGGATTCGTTGTGTATTTATTATGCTAAATAATTTAATGATTCGTAGTTTTCTTAGTTACACATAATAATGTCTTAGTTTAAAATCAAAATCGCATTTATCAATAAGATTCAAAAAGTTCGCAAGTGACAACTTTTGCGATCGCCGGCGGCAACGTCCTTGAACTGCGGCGCGCAAACAACGTTCACAGTTCGCGCGCTGACATAAGGTACAATTTAGCTTGCAGGCAAGCGGCGCTGGGAAGTGTAGGTATCTAATCATACCTAAACTTGCTGTTTCTTAGGGAGTGAGCCTTCTGTACGCTAGTACTATTATATATTATGTGGTAAAAGTGAGAAATAAAGTACAGAAGTCCTGTATGGTTCGAATCGACACTTCCACGTAAATCTTCATCGAGCATTGGAATGTGGGAACCTCACGTGCATTCTAATGAGTTCTAGGTTAGGTTAGGATTTTGCGCGGGGATCATGAAAAAATCAGACGGACTTTGTTCCTCGCTCTTCTAAAGGCGTTTCTAGTAGGGCTTATTATGTTAAAGTGGTTGATTTAACATAATAATCTACTGGCGAGTGACAATGTAGTAGGGGTAAAGAAACAAGGAAGGCGCTGCCGTATGAATCAGATTGAAAATTTGTGTGTCTGTAGTACCAAATAAACGTTTTATCTATCTATCTATCAATTGATATCCGCTCGCAAAAATCTGTGTAGCATTGAAATATGAATCACCGGCGCATTTCCATAACTTTTTTAGGTTAGCATTGGTTAAGATTAGTGGATTAAGTTCACTGTAGAATATATTACTAAAGACTAGTCTGCATTGGCTCACGCTCTTTGCCTTTACATTTGGGAAAAAAATGCACAAAAAAAACATTTAAATTCATTCATTCATGAAACTATACAATTTTAATGAAACTGGTACAAACTTTTAATATCTTGTTATATTAAATTATCTTCCATGCCGGCCTGGGAGCAAGAGAAAAACATAGAATGTGCCAGCTGCATTTCCTCCCGAGCATGTTGTAAAAACCAGCTGAGGGATCCGAGGGTTTCGGTATATTGTGATTTAGGCTATGGGCTGACAACCTGTCACTACATCAATATACCTACAAATCTATCTTAAATAACCCTCAAAACTTTGTCAGACGTGGCGGAATGACCTTGGTTTAGGTCGTTTGCGCACTGCCTACCCCATTAGGGATAAATGCGTGATTATATGTATGTATGTATGTTATATTAAACATATTATTTTCTTATAAAAAACGCCCATACCCCATCTGTCAAGTCAAGACCCTGCATTTTTTTATGTGACATCATCAATTTTAGATTGAAGTTAACTGGATATGGAATATTTGTTTATTTATTCTGTGGGCTATCAAATGAAAGCCCATCATGAGTAGATTTTAAAAATATATTCCTACGTAACGGTCGTGTAGTCTTACAAAATTAATGAAACACACCTGAAATATTTCCACTTTGAACCTGCAAAGTGCTGCATTTCCTCCCGGGCATGCTGTAAGATCCAGCTAAGGGATCCGAGGGTTTCAGTATATTGTAATATAGGCGATGGGCTGACAACCTGTCACTACAGCAATATACCTAGGATTCTATCTTAAATAACCCTCAAAACTTTGTCAGACGTGGCGGAACGACTTTTGTTTAGGTCGTTTACGCTCTGCCTACCCCATTAGGGATAAAGGCGTGATTATATGTATGTATGTATGTTGAACCTGCAGGTAAAATACAGTTGAACAGATTTTAATTACATAAAACCGGCCAAGTGCGCATTGAACTGGCGCATGAAGGGTTTAGTACCATTATCTATACAGTCACTACATTTTAACCATTTGTTACCAATTACTGTTATTAATATCAAGAAAAAAACCGCAAAGAAATTGCGGTTTTGTAAGGTATCCCCCCCTAAAATATCCACCCTTAAATATTTGTTATTGTTTTTCAATGAAACTATACAACTCAATGTTCTGTGAGTATTTTAAGCGTTTACCAGTTGCCATTTTTAATATCAAGTCAGAAGCAAGAGATAAAGGCGTGATTATATGTATTTATGCAGAAACGGCAAAAAAACACGTTTTCTACGTATAAAAAAAAAGTTTATTGTGTGAAGCCCCCGTACTTAGGGGGTAGGCAGTAGGCAGGGATCTGAGTTTGTATTTTAATCGATTTTGAAAGGACTTGTTTTCAGTCAACTCAGTGCTACCTGGATTTACGATATTATCACGCTACCTTACTTACGGGGTAGGCAGGGAACAAAAAAATGAATGTTTGAACCGATTATGACGGATCCTTTTTTATTTAATTCTGTGTTACGTGCACTAACTTAAAATACATTTCTTCACGCCTCTTTACTTACAGGCAGGCAGCATTAAGAGTGCTATGAAGTGCATCACGCTATGTTGGCAAATCAATTCATAATGTGTGTTCAATATTAATAATCTGTGAAAATCATATACACGTGCACTGGAGCGACACAAGTTTCAGGATGGACTAGAGAAATTAATGGGAGGACTAAACAGATATGATGACTGTTTAGGGACTGGTGTGACAGGTAGGACAGGGGGAACGTGTAGTAGGTACGTGAGAAACGACGATGACGGGAGAAGGGGTTTGACCCTACTTTCACCGCCAACATCGTCAAGTTTTTGGACCAGGCCCACAAGACGCTGATGATAATCACGGGTAGACGAAGGAGAAAAAAAACTTCGCAGACGAAGTTGCGGGTAAACTTTTAGTATGAACGAATCCCCAAATTCGTTCCAATGGAATTCATTTATTGTTTTAATTTTAAAGTCAATCAATTTAACATCAGACATTTTCATTAACTGCCAATTAGTTACATTTCGTTTCAATAAATAAATAGTGATATTCTCTCAACTCAAAGCTACTTTAACATAAAGACCGCACTATGGCCTAGCTGCAGCAGAGCGGAGCGGCGCGATGCGGCGCGACGCGGAGAGACTACACTGCGCGACAAATCATTCTTTAAATGAAATATTATGAGAGGTACCACAATGAAGCAGCACTGGAGCTGCAGCGGAGTTGCGCGGCGCTTCACGATACTTCACGGCGTGGCAATGTCAAGTTCATACATTTTGTTAGAATTTGTCGCGCAGTGTCGCGCTGCTGCAGTGCCGTGCCGCGACGCGCCGCTCTGCTCCGCTGCAGCCAAGCCATAGTACGGTCTAACCTTAAAGATTAAGTTAATGAGTCTCAAGTCGGGATTCGGTTCGTTTTCTGTTCTCTGATGTATGATAGTAATTAATTAATATAGCATTACCCCTACATCCAACCATCATACTACCAAATACTACAACTACATCTAGCATTCAACCATAATACTACCAAATACTATAAATACAATTGATTGACTCAATACCCACACGACCTAAGACCATGGTAGGTATGCCGTATCATTTACAAGTTGCTAAGGATTGCAAAGCCTTCTTTTGTAAAATTTAAATGTACCATTTTCTTTTCGACGTATTTAAAACGTTCAATCTTTAATTCTACCATGCTGGACTGGGAGCGAAAGAAAAACATAGAATGTGTAAAAACCAGCTAAGGGATCCGAGGGGTTCAGTATATTGCAATTTAGGCGATGGGCTGTCAACCTGTCACTACAGCAATATACGTACAAATCTATCTTAAATAACCCTCAAAACTTTGTCAGATGTAGCGGAACGACATTTGTTTAGGGCATTTACGCTCTGCCACCGAATTAGAGATAAAGGCGTGATAATACATATGTATTTAAAACCTTCAATAGGTGAAAAAGCTCCATTCAGGCGCAACGAGACATAAGTGAATAAGGAAGGAGAGCCTTCATGAACCTGCCTATATATTGCGAGTTATGGGCGAGTGAGTGCGGTCATTAGAGGTACAGTACACTAACAACAAGGAACAACAATAAATAGGTACAGTCAGCAAAGGCAGTATACTAACAACAAGAACAGTACAGTACACTAAGATCATACATGCATATATACATATATCACTAAGAACAAGGAACAAAAATAAATAGGTACAGTCAGCAAAACGATTGCTGGGCAGGCCTACAGTACACTAACAACAAGAAACATCAATAAATACGTACAATCAGCAAAAGCGATTGCTGGGCAGGCCCACAGTACACTAAAAACAAGAAACAACAATAAATAGGTACAGTCAGCAAAGGCGATTGCTGGGCAGGTCCACAATACACTTACAACAAGAAACAACAATAAATAGGTACAATCAGCAAAGGCGATTGCTGGGCTGGCCCACAGTACACTAAAAACAAGAAACAACAATAAATAGGTACAGTCGGCAAAGATTATTTCTGGGCAGGTCCACAATACACTTACAACAAGAAACAACAATAAATAGGTACTATTAGCAAAAGCGATTGCTGGGCAGGCCCACGGTACACTAAGAATAAGAAACAACAATAAATAGGTACAGTCAGCAAAGACGATTTCTGGGCAGATCCACAATACACTTACAACAAGAAACAACAATAAATAGGTACAATCAGCAAAAGCAATTGCTGGGCAGGTCCACAGTATACTAAGAACAAGAAACAACAATAAATAGGTACAGTCGGCAAACGCGATTGCTGGCCAGGCCCGCTCGAAACACATGAGATTATTTCAGGAAGTAATGTATCGCTTTCCATGAAATTTCATTTATTTGGTCCGGTAAGTCAATTGCGTAAATTATTGAAATTTAATGAAATTCCATGAAATTTTTTCCGATATTATTTTCAACCGTTTCCAGCGGACCTGACCAGATGTCTCTTTGCTGACATAACTCACGCTCGACATAATGATTTTCAATAACTAGAAAATCCTCTCATGCTAATGGGCATTTTGACAAAAATCACGGTTGTATCGGGTGAATGGACGGTGCATGGCAAATTTGATAATATCTTAAAGTATTCCCGGCAGATGAGCAGGTACATTTCAAGATCCCGTATCTCACGGGGTCGGCTACCTAATCTAGGTGATTGAACGAAGGTACTGGTTTTTACACAGACACACCGCACTCCAGAAAGAAAACCAGACCCAAACCTAGACTAGATTACAGTTTTCAAGCCGCCAATGTTTAGCTCTGACATGGCTTAATGACCTATAACTACGGTATTAAACGATATTAACCGGGACCAACACGGTTTAACGTACCTTCCGAAGCACGAAAAAGCGCCGAATACACGTACATATGAAATTCGAAAACTGATAAACACATTGGTACGTGGTGGGATTCAAACCACGATATTACGCTCAGGAGGCAGCGGTCCTATCCACTACACCATCGGGCTCACCAAGATTTGCAACCATCGTCTGTAATGCCTTAGAATCATCATCGTCTGTAATATCGTTCAAATCAGCGCGCTCTACGACGTGGTGGTTACGTCCGTGGCCGCTTCAAAAATGTGTGAAAAATGTCCAGAACAGCTAATTCATTAAAAACTACGAGTTTAATTAAAAAGCTATGTTGCGATTTTAGGTAATCATAGTACGGATAATATCCCAAAGGAATCGTGAAAGCACTCCTAATAGCTTAGAAGGAATATCAGATTTAGTGATAAAAACAGCTTTACTTCCAGTTTTTTTGCATATTTATTTATGAACTAGAATATTTATAAATGTTGTAGTTGCAGGACATGAACTTATTTCTTAGATATATATATTTTTTTAATATTCCAATGATTAGTTTAGGAGAAATAATCTCTTAAAAACCACCATTTGCCGGTAGGAATCACCTTAAGGTTCGGCTGGACTAACTTCGTCGCTACTAGTTTTAACTAAAGTCTAGAGCATACTGATCGCAATTCAATAACAAAATACATTCCCTAGGAACATTAAATTGATGTTCCAAACCTAACACGGAAATACTTAATTTGACTACTGTCGCTCAGTCTGTACAGACTCTTAAAATATAATGAACAAGTTGTTTTGTAAATTATAGCGAGGGTTTAAATAAGCTGTAGACACCGGAGGCCTAGACAACTTGCTACAGTTAAAGTACACAACAAACATAAATCTAGTGGGAAGCCTTATTTAAGATTTTAATTTAACTTAAGCCATTCTTCTCAATTTGTTCGTGAAGTTTGAAGCTGTACTGCCAGCCGGCCATACCGGGTGTAAGGGACAGCGTCCGGCAAACTGATAGGAGTTGCTCAGTCAACGATACTGAATAACTTCCACCAAGAAATGATATCAGGAAGTGAAAAAAAATGCATGGAAAAAATGTTTGGAAAAGACGATTATTATTTTCACTTTCTGAAAGAATTTTATGGTGGAAGTTGTTCAGTATCGTTGACTGAGCAACCCCTATCAGTTTGCGGGACGCTATCCCTTACACCCCGTATATGTGATGGATAAATAAGTGTCAGTGTAAAAATAAGTCTTTTGATATACAAGACTAACCTAGGTCCGTATTTATAAACAGCGTTTGAGACTGACAGCTAATTTAAGTTTGTTTTATTAATTTCTTTTCCGTACAATATGCCTTAGACCTTCAAATCGAAACTTAATATAGCTCTTAATCTTGAGATTGCTTTATAAATACGAGTCTTAGATTGCTACGTAAGCACACACGAAAGTACTTATATGCTCCCGCTAATAACAACCTCATGAGGCACTCGCCGCTCGCGACTGGCTTGCGATTATTAAATATGGCGAAGAGGGAAATTGATGTTTTCAATTGCTCTTTGCGGAAGTTCACAGAAACGGCACTGAATTGTTTTTCGATTGAATAATCTTGAATAACTTCTCTTCTTTCTTATCGGTCCCTCAGTACTGAGGATCGTGACCATTAGCAAGGTTCCTCCAACTTCAGCGGCAGATGGCAAAATAGGTTGTGTCTAATTTAATTTAATAACTAATGTAAGTATAAATATATATGTAAGAAAATTGGGTTAAGATCCTGTAAAATAAATAAATGTGTGTGTACCTTCATAGGTGGTTCTTATACAGTTTTATTGTAAATAATCGAACTATTTTCATAATTAAATTACACTGAAAACTACTGACTCGATCAAATAAATAATTTTGCACATTTAGCCGCGGGAAAACACTCTTTTTCTAAAACTTATAAGAAACTGTGGTCAGGAAAGTTGATAAAAGAAACTTAGGCTCTTATTTGTAAAGCCATCTCAAGATTGACAGCAATACTAAGTATGGATTTGACAAGCCATTTTGTACTGAAATGACATTTCAATCTCAAGTGCGGATTATAAATACGGGCCTAAAATATCGAGGATGCAGCCTCGCGGCCTAAACTAACCGAAACTTATACAAAATCTGCGGCGAGTTGGTGCCGAAACATGTAAAATGCAATACCGCTGGCAACCGGGCAAGTTAAAGAATTCAAATATGGAAGAATATGGTCGCGCCGGGAACTGGAGCGAAGTGCTAACAACTGTGTTTACCGCAACACTCTTTTGGGGGGCTGAGCAAGGCATGGGCTACAGCGAGGCGATAACTAATTTGGACCACTTATTTATTGTGATTAAAGACGGGAAATTAACCTTGGTTTTTCATTTTTGTATGAGTGTCCGACATTTCACGCAGTTTCATGCGTTATGATCACGGAGCGACTGAGGAACTTGCGAGCGGTGTGGTGGCTAAGGGCAGACATATCGGTCTATATGGCCAACTTTCTACATTACAACTAAAGTCACATAGTATAAAACAACGCCGCTTCCCGCTGTCTGTATGTATCCTTAGATCTTTAAAACTACGCTACGGATTTTGATGCGGTTGTTTTTAATAGATAGATTGATTGAAGAGGAAGGTTATTAATTGACTTTTTACCACAAGAAAATGTCATTTCTACGAGGTGTTTTTGAAAGGTGAATAATATAATTTATTTCATGCTGGCCTGGGAGCTAGAGAAAAATATAGAATGTGCCAGATGCATTTCCTCCTGGGCATGCTGTAAAAACCAGCTAAGAGATCCGAGGGTTTCAGTATATTATACTTTAGGCGATGGGCTGACAACCTGTCACTATAGCAAAATACCTACAAATCTATCGTAAAATAACCCTCAAAACTTTGTCAGACGTGGCGGAACCACCTTTTTTTAGACCGTTTACGCTCTGCCTACCCATCAGAGATAAAGGCGTGATTATATGTATTTATGAATTTAATTTGATTTTGATAAAACTTTGCAAGAATATAGAAATCACTCAAAGAAATAACATTAGGCTACTTTTTAGCACGGGAAAATGCATTTCAATTTCGTAGGCATAGACAGTCATTCATTTTTCCACGGTAAAATATGTCACACCCAAGGCAAAAAAATATGTGATTCCAACGAAAACATATTTACTACGAGTCGTTTAAGTTGATTTAGATAAAGGAAGGGAGAGGGAAGTGAGGGCTGTAAGGAAGAGAAGTGAGGGCCAGGAGGAAGAGAGAAGTGAGAGCCAGGAGGAAGATGGAAGTGAGAGCTGGGAGGGAGAGGTAAGTCAGAGCCAAGGAGGGAGACGCTAGTGAGGGCCGGAAGGGTTAAGAAACTGCGGGATGATATCTTACTTAATATGGCGTTGCTTTTCCGGGCTGGACGACGTCTGCCGGTACCTTATAAAATAGACTAATCACGCTGAAATGGCAGAAGTAGCAATGTACCGATAGTCAGTGGCGCTGTCAATTTTCGACAAGTGGGATGCCTATCTGATAGAGCAATGATGGTTGAGCTACGATTAGTGGCCAGTGCGAACTTGATACGAAAAGTCGAAGACTGGGGCAGGCCTACTATAAAAGATGAATTTAATTTTATTCTACCCATGCTGGCCTGGGAGCAAGAGACAAACATAGAATATGGAAGCTGCATTTCTTCTCGGGCATGCTGTAAAAACCAGCTAAGGGATTCGAGGGCTTCAGTATATTGTAATTTAGGCGATGGGCAGACAACCTGTCTCTACGCAATTATACCTACAAATCTATCTTAGATAACCCTCAAAAAGTTGTGAGACGTGGCGGAACAAACGAAAGGCGTGATTATATGTATGTATGTATGTATTTAATTTGGGAAAATTATATATAATCTACCTTTTACTAGAACGTTCACAGTTTAGGGCCTAAGTAAGCTAAGGTCGAATAAGTGTGACTTTATGTGTCGTATATCTGTCTGGAGTTAGTCAGGGATCGAATTTCGGGCAGTTGCTCTCTGTGTTGCTAATTAACGACCTTCCATATGACATATGGACTATAATAATTGAAGACGATTTGCTCCTTGGTCAAATTAGTTATAAAGTAATTATGACAAAATTACAAACTAAACCAAAGGGCATCCAGCTTTGAAGACACTACACTTCGAAATAAAAATAATTTAAATGACGAGAGTTTAATAGATACAATAAATAATTTTAAAATATGAAATCCATTAGATAGATAGATTAAACATTTATTTCATTAGAATAATAACAGTTTAAATACTAAATTTATCCTTCGTAAATTCAGGTACAGAATAATAATTATTTTTTAATATCAATTGCTTTAGTCGATTTTTGAACATAGTATCCTTCTCCTCAGACCTTTCCTCAGACTTAATGCTTTTGGGTATTATATTTGTGTTTATTTTAATAACACTTAAGGCATATGTAAACTGTGATAATTTAGATATTTTTATTTGTACGTAAGCTGTCCAGTTCGTTTGCGAATCAATCGTCACGCCTAATAATTTAAATTCAGTTACTTCTTCGATGTTATTATTTTGGACAGTAAGATTTAAGTCAAGTACCGTTTTTTGTGGTGGTCCAAACATGCATTTTTTTTTGTTTTAGGATTAATTTCCAGATTAGGTACGCTAAGTCTGTACGTGCCGGATAAGTACCTGCGCGCGCGGCGGCACTCGCTCCTGGCGTTGCCCCACGCGCGCACTGTTGCGCACAAGCACACTCCCGTACTGCGCGCCATCGCGCTTCTCAACTCCACACTTGAAGCAGGACCACAGTGTGACCTGTTTGCAAGTTCGGTTGTATGTTTGGTCAATGAGTGTAGGAAGAATTTTGAAGACTGCAAGTTCTATACCTATGTAATTTTAAATTTATACTGTTATTAAATTTTTATTTTCCACATTATTTATATTATTTGAAAATCTTTCGATGCTTTTTATGTTGCTATTGAGTGTATCTTTATAACGCCGCTATGTAATCTTACAATGTAAATACACAAATAGATAAAAAAAAAAAATGTATAGAAAACTTGCCTCTTCCAATCCACTCTAGTTTACTGCTTTCAGCACGCTCCGTGCAACCCCGGCAGGCTTTAGCCCGAAATTGAGCGCCATATTTGGATGGCTAACTCGCTCCACTCCCGGCCACTCGCACGCTTGTTTAGATAATCCCAATCCGCTCAACTTCACCACTTACGGCACACTCCGGGCAACCCCGGCTGGCGCTTGGTCGGGGCTCGCTCGATTCCCGGCCACTAGCACGCTTGTTTAGATTATCTCTATGGCCCTAGCGGTCGCATAATCAAGTTAATGAAAACTTCTAAGCAACGGGTTGACTCTATCGTGATTGCGTGGTCGGTGCTTACAGGACAATTTAGTAAAATTTGAATGCATTCAAACTGAAACATTGGGCATTTTCTGGGTGATCAAAAACATAGATATACAACCTGGTTTACTATCCAAGCATACTGTAAAAAATGTAGATAGGTATATTTGTTATTATGACTTCATAACCTGTACTTATGATTGAATATTCGTTCTTCAGACTAACTAAAAAAAAACAGAAATCTGACTTAATACCTACAAAATTGGGGATAAAAAAAATTTACTTCCCATACAAAATTACCACGTCGATCAGACAATTTGTATTAAAAAAAAACCTGTTGATAGCTGTTCAGTTCCGTTGACTGAGCAACCCCTATCAGTTTGAGCGACGCTGTCCCTTACACCTCGTATAGGAAACCTGATAAATGTATAGGTATTAGTGTCTTTGACTACAGACCTTCACTTTTGTATCCTTGCACTAATTATATTATATATACTATTATATTGTTTTTAATAGAAAATTCCACTTTCTCCATAATCCACATGGCTCCTTTTAAAAATGTTTTATAATATCACTGACGATATATTCTTCTCTGCTCCAAAATCAACAGCTATCTGTTGACTGTTGTGCTACAAAATATTAACTTAGTAGCTTTCCTTCCAGCATTTCCTCCCATGATGAGTTGTTTTGGCGCAGTAAAAAGTTGTTGCACCACAATTGTTTTCCAAACTAATTACAAAATATACGTGGGACACTCAGAAAGATTTGCGACACTAAAAAAAATTGTTCTACAGGTACATATATTTTTATTAAATCTTTTTAAAGTACTCTCCACCAGCCTCTATACAAAGATTCATGCGTCTGAACCAGTTTTCAAAACACTTTTTCCAGTCCGCCGTAGACACCTCGTTTACAGCCTGCTCGAACGCAGCCAGCGCATCTTCCGGCGACGAAAATTGTATCCCCTTGAGCTGATTTTTTATTTTTGGAAGTAAAAAGAAGTCACACGGTGCTAGATCAGGGCTGTAAGGAGGGTGACCCAGGAGTTTGACTGGTGTGCTGTCCAGGAAGTCCCTCGTTTTGAGTGCGGTGTGTGCAGGCGCATTGTCGTGGTGGAGCAGTAGTCCGCGGAGCCCTGTGTTTGGTCGCTTGTTGCTCACAACAGAAAAAACTTCTGGTAAACATTTGGTAGTATACCATTCGGCGTTAATGCTTCTTTGATCTCGTAAGGGAATTGAGGCCAAGTGGCCAGTCAAATTAAAAAACCTGGCGATCTAAATCTTCCCCCCGCTTCGAGATCGCTTCACTTTGGTCGGCGTTGGTTCATTTTAAAACACCCAAACTGTCGACTGGCGCTTGGTTTCTGGATCGTATTGATAAATCCAGGACTCATCACCTGTTACGATGTCGTAAACACGCCGAGACGAGCCTGCTTCAAATTTGTTCAGCATATCACGGCACCATTCCACCCGGGCCTGCTTCTGAGCGTCGGTGAGGTAGTGCGGCACCCAGCGCGATACTATCCTCCTCACGCGAAGATGCCCATGTAGAATCTCGTGAACGCTTCCCGATCCAATCTTTAATATGTGCTGAATCTCCTGATATGTAATTAGCCTATTATCTTGGATTAAATTTTTCACTGCTAGCACGTTTTCTTCCGTAATAGCCGTCAAAGGGCGACCGCTTCTTTCTTCATCCCCCAAGGTTGGTCGACCGCGCCTAAATTAGTTATACCAACGATACACGGTTGCCTTGGAGGGGCTTTCATCCATAAATGCCATTTGAAGTCTATCGAACGATTCATCCGGTTTCAGGCGACACTTGAAATCGTACAAAATCATAGCTCTAAAATGTTCCCGGCGCAGATCCATTTTTCAGTAAGACACGATACTTTGAATTGGCTCGCAAAAAATGTGGAGGGAAATTTTGAAAATGGAACACACATATTTTTACTTACAAGTAATCATATTTTCAAAAAAGATTCTAACCGGTCAGTCTGCCATATATAAAATCTATTTATCGCAATACTTTCTGAGTGGCCTGGTACTTACTTGTAAGTAGGTGCCTGATATATCAATATTTGTTTTTGGGTGTACTTTCAGCAACAGAAATTTTGAATCAAGGGAAATCGTATAATTGATTCTATATGACTAATTTAAATGATTAAGATAATGTGCAGTCAGAAAAATTGATTTCTTTTGAAAAATAAACAGAATAACCTTTACAACGAATTTCTTTGTGCAAGGGACAGCGTCCCGCAAACTGATAGTGATTGGTCAGTCAACGACACTGATCAACTTTGTCAAGTGGCTCCCAATCCGCTTCCGCAGGAATACTCATATCTTTTGCACCCTTTATAATGTCCTCTACAATCCTTCTTCCCCTCCCTATCTCCGTGAGCGTTTTACATTCTCACGTCCCTTGGATAAGCCCTGTCGTTCAACGTCAGGACTCTTCTTTCCATCCCCTCCCACCGAACCGATTTCTATTCCTATTCCTTTACTGTTCATGCTGTCAGATTATGGAACTCTCTTCCACCGACAGTTCGTGATAGCTCGTCTATCGCTGTCTTCAAAAGACGAGTTAAAGATCATTATCTTTCCCTGTCAAAGTAATCCGTGTTTAGGGTATATATTTATATATATATTTGTATATAAATAGCTATAAGTATTTATTTATTTTTGATTATGTATATAATTGAAAGTATTTATTTATTTCTTGTTAATATTTATGTAAAAGATTTATATTATATAATTATTTTACAGTAGTATTATCTTATTGATATTTATTAAATTTTGTGCACGTTTTATCCGCGTATCTTTAAAATTATCACTTCTGTAGGTCTGCTGTAAGAAATTTCTTTTTAGAAATAAGCAGTGCCTGTTGTGTCTTTGTTTTTTATGTCCTGTGTTTATGATGTTTTTTGTGTACAATAAATTGTTAAATAAATAAATAAATAAACTTTAATCAGGAATATAATTCTTTCAGGAGGTAAAAAAGAAATTGACCTTCCCATACAAAATGACAACTTCAACCAGACAATTTGTATGGAAAAGCTGTTTTTTTTTCACTTCCTAAAAAAAACTTACTGATATTCGTTCAGTTTCGTTAACTGAGCAACCCCTATTAGTTTGCGGGACGCTGTCCTTTACACTCCGTGTAAGATATAAGTGATTGCACATTGGCACTGACCAAAATATCCTAAATAAAAGACTTAGCGATATTGCGCGGCGCGAGGTGGAAAACCTTTCTTTTCGAAAGTCGGGAAATGTTTATTAGAATGAATATTCAAAGTAATACTTCTTTGAATTTCCGGCTCGAATAAATTTTAACTGTTCTTCTGTGTTTGAGGATATTTGAAGGAAAAGACAGACCAGTGGTATACGAATGAGTTTAGAGAAAGCTGAAAATGTCTTCCTCTGATATCCCCCACTTGCTGATATTGTGAAAATCCAAAAAATTCGCCCCATGCAATTTCCTAACAGTTTACGGTACAAACTTTGAAAACAAATTTATGTATTTTTGTGGTTTATTTCATTGGAACCCAACAATCACCTAAAACAGATTCATCGACGAAATATAGTGTTAGCATATGGTTCCCTACACTTCTTCTTATCCATTAAGCAATTTTAGTGGATAAACTACATAGAAAATCAGCTGCAATATGTTTTAACGCTTTTTGCTATGCTTTCTTGCGAGTTTTGTGTTCTTTTTCATCGCTTTATTTGTTTTTGAATTGTCCTTGTCCACCTTGTTGGACTTTCCTTCAGTATCGGGCAACAAGAAACTAACAACTTTGTTAATTTTTCCTGGTTTACTGAAAAACGAGTATGAATCAATAGTAACGAACTCTTCATATTCTGAACCAAACCGGTTCTTCATTATGGATTTCACGGTAGATGTAGAACTGATTGTTCCTCTGTTTGCATCAGGTTCATTTTCTGCAGTGGTGTGCAAATGTTGTCTATCAATGTTTGAATTGGAATTGCCAAGTGGTTCACTCCTGTCTTTCTGTTTGTTTCTTCTCAACGATACTCCGTATTCTTTTTCCTTTTCGTCACCTGCAGTAATCACTGGTGTTTCTTTATTGTCATTTTCTTGACCTTGGACTTCATTTGATTTTACTGATAAATTAACATGAGCTTCTGCAGCATTTTCCTCCAAATCTTCCAACTCGAATGCTTTTTCACCACTCAAATTATTTTTTCTTAGATCGGAATAAGATTTTGAAATTTTTTCATCGAATGTTTCACTGTCCTTTGTCGAACTCTTCCTTATATCAAAATAAGACCTTGATATATTTTGATTCATTTTGAGTGTATCAGGATTTCATAAATCCAAAATACAATACCGTTTTCTTTGAAAATGATCAGATATCTTCCAGCCAAGGGCTACTGGTGACCCAACGGCTAGGAACCAGCCCATACTCCTACTGTTTTATGTTACTGCATTTCTTTATCTGCGCGGAAATTCGTAGCAAAATGTATGATTCTTTGGCAGGATTAAGGTTATTTAGAAACGGAATAAGATGAATTAACTAAAAATCTTTGGTTTACAAATATTGTGAAGTTGTGGTGAATGCCAACACAAAGCCAAAGTATATTGATGTCACTAACTTGTCACTATGTTTGTCATTGTTGTCACCATTTGCCACATTAGGTCTATGTATTAGATCCGTAGATTGAGTATTAGATCAAATCTATGGTCACATCAAGATCACATTTATGGCTAGTCTAACTTTGCAACTCAAAACCGCGGGAAAAAACTAAGAAGCTGGCATCTCTGTTTTTTTGCGATATATCGATTTGATACTTTGGAAACTTTATATTTTCTATGAAATTAAATATTTTAAAATTATATAATAATAATATTCTTTATTTTTCTTCCAATAATTATTGAATACAATTTATATTAAATTAATAAGGCAATTCGGAAGAACAGGAGTCTAAACTCGGAAAACCCTGTATCTTAGGAGTCCTGGACCTCCCCATCAGACATGGATCCTTCATTTTACTATACAGTAAGATGTAGGTAATTAATGAATTTCATTATAAGGAACAATTGAATAAAAAATAAATAAAAAGATTCAATAACATAAAACAATAAAATGACTGCAAGATAGAATGTGTATGTGTATGTGCGTGTGTGTTTGTGAGAGAGAGTATGTGTGTGCGCGCGTTCCTGTTGGTTCATGTCATAATTAAGACGCTCCCATGTCTCAATGACCTTGAGCGTTTTGCTTACCTGACACCCCACCCACCCGTTCTTTCCCCTGATGTTTGTTACGTAAAGGAGAATAAACTTGGCCATCTATCGGATTTAGCTTGTACTACTACAACACGCGATGGGTTCTAGTTTGTGATCATCTTCTTTACCACCGGGTATATTTTTGAACCATGTGATCCATAAAATACTTTATAATTAAAAATGCAAATATTACGGGTGTTCTCTTGGTGTTCTACTCATTAAACTAAACAACTTTTCCTAGAAAACATACAACTGTCGAAATAATATGAAAAAAAATACAAATGTGTATACACTATCACACTACTGATTCTAATTTATTATGTACATATTCAATTTTCCAAATAATTATTTTATATAATATTAAATAATTATTTATAATAATATTAAATTATTATTTTATATTTTATTCGAAAAAGTTGTACAGTTTCATGAGTAGAACACACCGTTATCATTATTTACACTTTATTCAAAATGATCCTATAAAATAGTCCAAGAGCTTGCGAACATTTTAAAGAATTAAATTATTATGTTTTATTGAAATACAGCAAGAATTTTTATTCACTAAGGAAATTTTAAGGGCTTGTTATTGTTGGTGAGATTATGAAACTGTTTTTTTTTTTGGAACGTTAGGTGAAAAAAATTTACTAGCCACGATAGATTTTTTTTTCATATTTTGACCTATATTCCATCGAGAAAATTGTTCAGTTTCATTGTCTAAACAAGTCCTTAAAATTTTTTAGGTAAATGATATACCTCGGTTTTTTATGTATGTTCTTCTTCTGTCGAGTGGGTATCGAGTCTATCGACCCCATGAACCCTATGTATGTAAATGTACCGGGT
This sequence comes from Scrobipalpa costella, assembly GCA_949820665.1. Taxonomy (NCBI): domain Eukaryota; kingdom Metazoa; phylum Arthropoda; class Insecta; order Lepidoptera; family Gelechiidae; genus Scrobipalpa; species Scrobipalpa costella. Next base: position 7,448,208 of record OX463295.1, on the reverse strand, counting down.
GTAAGGGACAGCGTCCCGCAAACTGATAGAGGTTCCGCAGTCAACGCCCATACTACTTTTACCCCTTTACCAGCAGTTTTTTTTTAAAATACCTACGTTTCCGTCATTGTTACATCTGGTTTGCTATTAAGTAAGATTTGAAAATTGTATTGCTGTATATGATGTAACAGACCTTGTATTTACGCGTAAATTAATTACAGCAAGTTTAAACCTGTTTAAGAGATAAAACAAATATAATTTTGAGATGCTGTCCGGAGCAAAATGACTATGTGAAGCAATTTGCTAAAATCTTACTATAATAAATACTTTTCACTTATAATATACCCGGGCTCAAAAAAATCACCAAATTACAATAACAAAAGAAAAAAAACTAAATTAAACCGACGACTTTTTTTTCGATTTTATATGAAATTAATATTTTTAGATGGCTTGTAGAGGGCTCAAGATCTGTATATTTTTAAAATTTAATTATGTATTTAAAATCATGAGAAACCACAACATTTCATACCTCTTGGGTAAGTGAATTCTAATGTTGTATGGGTCTACCTAGACTTTCATCTCCTGAAAGAATTTGCAGGCCGCTGTCTCTTACGCCCGTTATGTATAAAATATGCAATTTTCATTTATTAGGCATTACATGGCTGTAAAATCTAGCCTAGCTATGTATTATTTTAGATTATAATCTATAGCCAGTCATTAGTATGTATCTTATGTAAATATATTCATCAAATAATTAAGTATCCTACATACTCAATTTATTTTAAAATCTAACAGAAGGTAAAAGATTATTATTATTAGGTTTTTTGTGTCTTAACTCTGGTCTTCTGCTATAAGGAATGACATTTTGTAAAGGTAGTATTAAAAGGCGATTAAAATTTGGAAAGATATAATGAAGTACAGAAATATAATCTCTTGAAGTTCAAATCATACATACATATAATCACGCCTTTATCCACAGTGGGGTAGGCAGAGCGTAAACGACGTAAACAAAGGTCGTTCCGCCACGTCTGATTAAGTTCTGAGGGTTATTTAAGATAGATTTGTAGGTATATTTATGTAGTGACAATACGTCAGCCCATTGCCTAAATTACAATATACTGAAACTCTCGAACACTGGTTTTTACAGCAAGCCCGGGAGGAAATTCAGCTGGCACATCCTATGTTTTTCTCTTGCTCCCCGGCCAGCATAGAAGAAATGATTCTTAAACTATATGACTAGAAATAAATAAATCTACTAAAAATAATAGCTTAGAAGGTAAACGAGTAATAGTAATAAAGGTCATCAATTAAATATGAAGTTTTGATAAATTTATGATTCTTCTACTGTGTGTCGCATTGTGTAGTTTTTCTTCTTTTGTACTAATGGATAACTGAAACAGAAAACAAATATTATAGTGATGGTAAAAAGAACATAATAAATATATAATCTACTGATTATTTCGTATGGATAATTTTGATCTTCCATGCTGGCCTGGGAGCGAGAGAAAAACAAAGAATGTGCTAGCTGCATTTCGTCCCTGGCATGCTGTAAAAACCAGCTAAGGGATCCTCGGGTTTCAGTATATTATAATTTAGGCGATGAGCTGTGACAATAGCGTCATACATCATCATCTCCCTAGCCCTATCCCGTATATCACGGGGTCGGCTACCTAATCTAGGGGATGGAACGAGGGTACTGGTTTTTACACAGAGCGACTGCCATCTCATCTTTGCAACCCAGAAGGGAAACTTAGGATATCTAAAATCTCGCTAATAGACTTAGAGGGTAGGCAGGAAATTTAAATTTGGCTGTTTCTTAACCGATTCTTATGGAACTTTTTTATTCGACTGAGCAACCTTTAAAATTAAAGTTACGATACAACAAATCACGCCTCACGACTTACGAGGTAGGTAGAAAATTAAAGGTAACTAATTAATTAAAGGTAACTTTAATTTTAAATATTGTTCAGTCGAATTAAAAAAGTTCCATAAAATCGGTTAAGAACAAGCCAAATTTCAATTTTCTGCCTACCCCCTAAGTCTAGTAGCGTGATTTTAGGTATCCTAAGTTGCAACTCGGGTAACACACAGACAGACAGACAGAATGACAGACAGACAGACAAAAAAAAACTTTCTGATCTTTATATCGTTAATAACGCCTGCTGCAATTATTTTTTGTAAATATATTCAATGTATAGACACGATCCTTCTAGAGATTAATTATATGTATAGATAACCCTCAAAACTTTGTCAGTCGTGGCGGAACGATCTTTGTTTAGGTCGTTTACGCTCTGCCTACCCCATCAGGTATAAAGGCGTGATCATATGTATGTATGTATAATTTTGATAACGCCTTTATTTGGATATGTAGTTTATTCCTGTTCTTAAAATAGTTTGAGCTCTTGGACTATAATTAAACTTACAAGTGCTGTAAATGTAAATTCTAAATTAACATGTCTTAATTCTTCTTTGCTAGACTAGGGGCGATAGAAAAACATAGAATCTTCCAGCTGCTTCTTTTCCCGGGCATACTGTAGTCAGTAGAGACATGGAGTAATATAATATACTTACTCCGAAAAGGGAAACAAGGTTGTGGAATACCGTTATAATCACAAAGTTTACATAAACCAAATGAAAGCTGTAAGTTTATTTTCACTTACTTTTGTTCGTCCGACGACGTAATGCTATGAACTCTTGTGATTCAAGATATTTGTGCAGAATTTTCGTTTTTAACATTTTGTTAATGGCTGCTGGAAAAAAAAACAATTAAAAATTTATGAGAAAAATAATACAAATTAAATAAAAATTAAAAAAAGGTTAATTAAAATCGAATATTGGTAAGGATCGTACTACTGCGATTGAAAGCCTCTAGCACTGCCACCGCACTAATGTGGCTGACACTTTGTGTGGCGAAATTATGCATTGGTGTGTAGACAATATGCAATCTTTACGCTGTCAGACAGAATAAAACATTCCAATCAAACAGCTATCAATATTTTTAGAGAACCAAGATATTTTTGTTATTTCCTAAAAAAAACATTGCTGAACCATTTGCTACATTCTACAGTAGTTGACTAATAAAATAGTAGTAAAATAAAACAAAATAATATTATGTTGAAGTAAATACTTACTGTTTTTTTATATTTTCTAAGAATTTTAGAGAAACTCATCAATAATAATCAGTAGATAAAGAATAATTCGCACTAATATTAAACAATGAATATTAAAAGTCTTAAACACAAAATGTCCAAACAGAACTTACGAAAACTATTTTTGCCTGACAAGAGCGACGCGGGTTCCCCTCGCGAAGGCCGTGGGCCGTCTGCCGCCCGTCGCCCGAGCACGGACCCGCCCTTTGCGAACCTCCAAGAAATCAGATTTTATTTTTTTTCTCCAAAACTAATAATCGAAATAAAAAAGCAAGCAGATCACATTTTAGTGTTTATGATTTATAACGTTCAAAATAATTATCATAAATGCAAGTCGTTAAGTGCAAGTAAATAATAAAAGTTTAGTGAATGTTTTAGACACGGAAAGAGGGCCAGAAGAATTCGTATTTCTCATTAATTACTCAATATTTTTAAATAATCTTAAGAGTGTAATGAAGAGCTGAGACCAATCTACAACATATAATTATTTTATATTTTTTATGTAACGATAAAGTATACTTTATAGGCCTTGCAAGCGACCGAAATATCACGAGAGCCCGTATTTCGGTTGCATCGTATGAGAGTGCAAGTAACCATGTTGACAACGATTTCTTACATTCATGTCTAGTAAGACTATATATGTTTATATGTTTGTTGGCCATGTTGTATATATAAATTGTCAGACGCTGCCAGTTTTAGATAACTGTAAAACGGTGATCACAAAGGATTATAATTTTAAAATTTTAACCTACAATATTTGTAGTATTCAATGTAACTTTAATGCTTTTCTTGTCGCTCTTCGAAGAACCGAAATCTCTTTCGACATGATAATCCTTACTGAGTGCTGGCTTTCCACTTTTTTCATGGGTCATATCCCCGGTTACGGCACCCATGTCGCAAGCAAAACCAATAATAAATGTGGTTGTGTATTTATATACATCAAATATACATGGTCAGCCAATGTAAGCGAACCAGGTATTGATGACGCCGAGTGTTTAGCTGTAGAACTCTCTAATACTCTTACGGTGCTAGGTGTTTATTGCTCTCCCTCGTTCACAGACAAAAGACGTTTCTTGGACTCTTTATGCAGTATTTTAAATTCATTTAAAAATAAAGCAGCCGTAGTATTAGCGGGCGATATTAATATTGACTTACTATGTAAAACTTCCACTGCTACTAAAGTTTCTGAATATCTGTGTCTTTTGTCTGAACCGGGATTTATACCAGCTATTTCTGTTTCTACAAGAAAGGATTTATCTTGTCTAGATCACTTCTTTATCAAGTCGAAATATCACCAAATTTTAGGTTTAGTTGGTAAATGTGACATTACAGATCATGATTTTGTAGTTTTGGCACTTAATATAAGTAAGATAAAAAAGCCTATAAATAGAAAAAAAATATGTGATTGACTATTCTGGAGTGGCTAAAGATCTACGTGAAGCAAATTGGTCTGTAGTATATAATGCACAAAATATTCATGACGCTGTACAGGAGTTTAACACAATATTATCGACGTCGGTTCATAAAAACACTACATTAAGGCATATCAGTCGGTCCAAATTTGTCATTAAGCTTTGGATGACACCCGGCCTACTTAGATGTGCCAGGCACCGTGACAGGCTGTATCGAGATCACAAAAAAGACCCAACGAATGATCACAAGGAACATGTATAGAAAAGATATCGTAATTTCTATAGAAATCCCCTACGCAAGCTCAAAAATGAATTTGAGGCTTCCGAATTTGAAAATAATAAACACAATCCCAAAAAACTATGGAAGTGTGTACGCAACTTCAGTGAATGTGCTGAAAAGAGGAATGTAGCTACTGAACTTACCAAACTAAAGAATAGTGTTGAAGAGTCACTTAATTTTTATAAATAATTACAGAAGTAATTATTGCAAAGATTAAGTGACTCCTTGATTGGGACTACTGTCACGCGCTTCCATTCGCTTGGAAATTCTCCACTTGAGATGCTGAGATTCATCAGGTAGGTCAGGGTAGGTTAGGGGAACTATTATTTCTCTCTTAATACTCCTTATCAAGGTCACTGTGAAGCCATCATGTCCTAGGGCAAAGTCAGCCTTGAGTTCCATAATTATCCTGTTTAATTCTGAGGAGAACCTCAGTTGGCGAAAACCTGGCGCAGCAACTCATGAATCAGCTTCAGAAAAGTGACGAAGAAATATTGTCTAGTGACTCTGGTGTAGTTTTAAATAGTATCTCACCTGTAACCTTCTTCATGCAACCCACTGACGAATTTGAATTAAACAGGATAATTATGGAACTCAAGGCTGACTTTGCCCTAGGACATGATGGCTTCACAGTGACCTTGATAAGGAGTATTAAGAGAGAAATAATAGTTCCCCTGACCTACCTGATGAATCTCAGCATCTCAAGTGGAGAATTTCCAAGCGAATGGAAGCGCGCGACAGTAGTCCCGATCCATAAAAATGGTTCCAAAATGACTCCAGATAACTACAGGCCCATATCGCTACTGAGTATTTTCTCTAAAACACCCGAGAAAGTAGTAAACTGTAGGCTTATGAGCTTTTTGGAGAAAAACGGTTTGCTGTCCAGTAAGCAATACGGATTCAGATCTAAAAAATCTACAGAAGACGCCGTGGGATATACCTATATAGTTCGACATGTGTCAAACTTCCTTGACAATCTAACTCTAAGTCTAACTGCCTCCGTGGTCTTGTGGCTAGTGCCATGGACTCCCGATCTGGAGGTCCTGGGTTCGATTCCCAGGGGGGAAACACAAAGTTGATATTTGAGAATTTATCACTTTGTGAATTTTTCCCCAGTTTGGTTAGGACATTGCAGGCTGAATCACCTCATTGTCCGAAAAGAAAAAGATTTCATGCTTCGGAGGGCACGTTAAGCCGTCGGTCCCGGTCGCTGTCTTTGATAGTGGTCGTTACTCAAACCATGTCAGAGGCCTGATAGTTGTGCTACTAGACGGTTTCAAAACTCTGACACCAGGGTTCATCGGGTCCGTAGACTCGATACCCATTCGACAGAAGAAGAAGATTCTTTATATGAATGATCTTCACACAGTCGTTCCAAAAACCGCTGAGGCTATTTGCTATGCAGACGACACAGTTGTTTTGTTTAGTGGAAACACATGGAAGGCAGCAATGCGTAGAGCGCAACACGGAATGGCACGGCTTAAATTTTAGCTCGATCACAACTTCCTCACCCTAAATGCATCGAAAACAAAGTATATATGTTTGCATAAGACCGCTGCTTCGAGACCAATTACGCCACTTATCTTAAAAATCCACCAGACATGAAACCCCGCAAGCTGCCAGTTGTCCATAATTGACAGAGTTATAGATATAAAATACCTCGGGGTTACTATTGATGAGCATCTCTCTTTCAAGGCACACCTCGACTTAATGTCCAAAAAAACTAGAAAAATGATTTACGTCATGAAGCTACTACGGAACTCTGCCAGCAAAAGTATCCTCCACCTGGTTTACAAATCGCTATGCGAATTAATTATTAGCTACTGCATCACAATCTGGGGAGGTGCATGCAAAACCTTACTGCTCTTACTGGAACGTGCTCAACGTTCAGTTTTAAAGGTAATGCTTCGTAAACCTTTTGGATACCCAACTGCGTCCCTTTACTCTGAAGCTGAAGTACTCATCTTTACTGGTACTGATCTTTAAAGTACAAAAGTTGAACGTGAAAACAGAGTTTGCTCAGCGCTTGCCAAGTTACTTATTCCCAGCTGTATATAATCGTGTGCTCAAGGTCTGTGACATACGATATAGCTCATTGCGTCAAGCAAAGATTGCTGTCGAGCGTTATCTGCTAATAATCATTTCCGTTTGGTCGTAGGATAGTAAATCCTACGACCAAACGGAAATGATTATTACTTCTCAAAAGTAGCTTTTTCATTAACTCGAGTGGGTAACATAAACACGCACACACAAACACCCACACACTAACACACCTTACAAATCCTACTATGTACCTTTGCATATCATTTAATTATTATATTCAAATAATGTTGCTAGTTTATCTGCATGCTACCTTTTTTTCTAAATTCGGTACTAAGTCTGCCATGTTAAATAATCGTTAAGGAGGGACGCCCGCGCCACAGGTTTTCCTACAGCGGGGTCCATGGTGTCTGTGAATTGTGCAAATGGTTTGTGAATAAAGATATTTGTAGTTTTTTTTTTCATGCTGGACTAGGAACGAATGAAAAACATAGAAAGTTCCAGCTGCTTCTACTCCCAGGCATGCGGTAAAAACCAGCTAAGGTAGGAAACGGGCTGACAGCCTGTCACTACAAAAATTATACAGATCTATCTTAAGGTGGCGATACTAGCCAAGTGGCGCCCCCCTTAGTAAAAAAAAACATAATTCACTAAAAACGCAGTGAATCGAAAAACCGGTCCAACAGAATCAAGTTATAGTAGTTAACATAATTTGGAACCTTACAAATTAGCGATTTGTAGCTCATTGTAGTAACATGAAGAAAAAGTGCCGATGGTGGGCGTTATTCGTAATTTTTCTTCCTGTTAGTAAAACCAACTATTAATAGCTAATTTATAAGGTCCTTAATTATCTTAACTAATGAAATTTGATTCTGTTGGCCGGTTTTTCTATTCACTGCGTTTTTAGTGTATTATGTTTTTTTTACTAATGGGGGCGCCACTTGGCTAGCATCGTCACCTTAAACAACCATCAAAACCTACAAGACTTGTTAGACATGGCGAAACGGCCTTTGTTTGTGTCGTTGACGCTGTTCTTATTCGTAGATTGCCTGCCTATTATCATTAGAGATACAGGTGCGAAAGTATGTAGAATAAGAAATAAAGTTGTTCAGTTTTTGTGACAGTCCCTGATCCTGTTTTTGCCTACTATTACACACTAACAACCGTTCTTGCTTATCGCTTATGTAAAATGATAAAGGACAACAAACACCAATGCGTTCAACCATGGCACTACCATACGACCATAAACAGAAGTACATTTGACGAACACCATAAAATATTTACAGCGAAAAGATGCCCCCGGAACGGCGTAAACCGAAATAACGTAACATTTTAGTGGTTTCCCATCCCCGTACGCAAATAACTCGCAATTTTACGATTCAAATACCTCATACGCTGAATTCATAACTGCAGTTGTAAAAATGGGTTAGCCCACAAACCTAGACCACGCAACTCCTTGAAAATTGTTTGAGAACAGCAAACTTTATTTACACTTTATTGCACAGACAAACCTAAGGCGCATCGCATACTGATACTGGAAGAATCGACACGGCACGGCCGCGGATGACTCATTTTCTATGGAAATTCACATCACCGCAACAACTACAGATTTGAAGCTGAAAATCATATGTCTCAAAGCGCTACTTTCACAATAAATTATTGCTCAAATACCAAATTTTTCATCGACCGTCTAATATTCCCAACGACTGCAAACAGACCCAGCAGAAATAGCTTCATAGCCGAGGTAAGTATGTACTTACTGGGTAAGTATAAGACCAACTGGATTATTCTATGTTACTGTATTGCTCTGTAACTGCCTCCGTGGTCTAGTAGTCAGAGCCATGGGCTTACGATCCGGAGGTCCTGGCACAGAATATATAATAGTCCTGGGTTTGATATCTGTCAATTTGTTTTCCCCAGTTTGGCTAGGACATTGCAGGATGAATCACCTGATTGTCTGAAAAGAAAAGGATTCCGTGCTTTAAAGGGCACGTTAAGCCGTCGGTCCCGATCTCTGTCTTTGATAGTGGTCTTTACTCAAATCATGTCAGAGGCCTAAATAGCTGTTCTACTAGGCGGTTTGAAAACGCTGACACCAAGGTTTCTCGGGTCGTTTGACTAAAGAATCCACTCCCTAGGAAGGAATGTATTGCTTTCAGTCCTGTATGGAAGACTGGTTTAGTTGCTGGACTAAAAATTTTGGTCATTTTTACACACACCATATCAGTCAACTTACGGTATCTATTCCTCTGACTCTGTTGTCAAATCCTATTCGATTGCGATGATTTGTGTAGGTAACCAAGTCTTTAACCTTCCTTTTTTCAAAACTTATACGGGGAGTAAAAGACAGCGTTCCTCAAAGTTATAGGGGTTGTTTAGTCAACAACACTCAACAACTTCCACCAGGAAATTCTTTCAGGAAGTGAAGAAAAATATTGGATTTTTGCCCTAATCGAGGTGGTCATTTTGTAATGTAAATTTTTATTTTCACTTTCTGAAATAATTTCTTGGTGGAAGTTGTTCAGTATCATTCACTGAGCAGCCCCTATCAGTTTGCGGGACGCTGTCCTTTACACCCGGTATTATTGCAATTATTGCACAAAGTAGGGATGATTGGATTGCATCTCACAATGCGGTACTATAAAGCCTTACCTTATTATAGTGTACCTATGTAACTCTGTAATGATATCGGAATAATGGTGTGCGTATTTAAACGCACCCACGCATGACGTCCTATCCTAATGGGGCAGGCAGAGCGTAAATGACCTAAACAAAGGTCGTTCCGCCACGTCAGACATTTTGAGGGTTATTTAAGATAGATTTGTAGGTATATTGCTGTAGTGACAGGTTGTCAGCCCATCGCCTAAATTGCAATATACTGAAACCCTCGGATCCCTTAGCTGGTTTTTACAGCATGCCTGGGACGAAACTTAGCTTGCACATTTTATGTTTTTCTTTCGCTCCCAGTCTAGCATGTAAGAATGTAAACCAGTCGTAAACTGTCCCTAATATTAGAATTTCTAACATTTATTCCAATTCCTAAACTTAATGGTCATTGTTTCGCATTTACATTTGGCGCTAGGTGATCATGAATTAACCAAGACTGTTGGCACGTTACTTCCATGCTGGACTGGTAGCGAGAGAAAGACATAGAATGTGCCAGCTGCATTTCCTCCCGGGCATGCTGTAAAAACCAGCTAAGGGATCCGAGGGTTTCTGTATATTGCAATTTAGGCGACAGGCTGACAACCTGTCACTACAGCAATATACCTACAAATCTATCTTAAATAACCCTCAAAACTTTGTCAGACGTGGCGGAACGACCTTTGTTTAGGTCGTGTACGTTCTGCCTACCCCATTAGGGATAAAGGCGTGATTATGTGTATGTGTGTGTGTGTGTGTGTTGGCACGGGCAGGATAACTTCCAGTTTAAGGAGACTCGAGTTAAGGTTCTTGTCGAGGTTGGACTCCGCACTGCACGCCGAATTTCTTAGCAGCGTGCAGCGGCAGTTAGCAGTCGCTAATATGAGTAAGACTGCACGCTGCAAGTCCAACGTGTTTCAATTTGAACTCGGGAGACAATGTGTTTCCAAGTCAGGTTTTTACTTCTGGATCATTTTGACAAAATACTCCAAACAAAATATGTCCCTTGAACTCAAAATGTACAACACTCAAGTTTATGAAACGCAAAATGTACAATTTGCAATATGTTCAATATGCAGAAAGTACAAAAACCTAATGTTATGTTACAAATCGCAAAATAAACAAAATGGCCCACGTTTAGGATGTTAAGACACATAGTTTAGTCGAGGGTAACGCAAAATGCACAATTCGTGTAAGTTTCCCAGTTTAACGGCAATAATAAAGTTTTGTGTTCGAAAGATAGTTAGGTTAGATACTGTTCCGTGTACGGATGTCTATCTACCTCAAGATATGACTTGAATTGAGGAAATGATTTTCAGAGGCAGGAAAGAACGGTGTACCGGAAAACCTAGAGTACGTATACATGGAACGAGACACGCGGGTGAGACAATTGGATGGGGACAAGGGGGTGGGATGGATGAGAGGGGTTTACGAGTGGGACTGGGGACCAAGAGACGGGAAGTCAAATAGACGTGGTAACGACTTACGTAAGGGAAGTCCCTTTTACAATTGCAAATATACAGGAGGGACGGGGAACTAAGGGAAAAATGATGCGAGTGCGAAAAGTACATAAGGGAAAAAGGGAAAAAAGGGACGTCAGGGTGAAGAGGGACTGTTGTGACGCGATGTATAAGAGGGACGTGAGCGATATGGGAATGCGGGCGACGAGAGCTAGAAAAATAGGAGGTAAAAAATAGGAGGGTCGTAAATAATGCAAAAATAGATTGTTCAGTTTGACAGTACAGTCTATGTAGAAGTATAGTATGTACAAAAGCGTCTATGAAGAACCTAATACTTGGCGTGAGCGAAGCCGCGGGTAAAAAGCTAGTTATCATATAAACAAATGTCCGTGAACGACCGGAAACCAAACTTGAAAAAGAAGGATTTGATTGAGTTAGCTGTGGAGAGAAACTTTGCCGACGGAAAACCCGGTTACGAAGCGAAGTTTTCTCGTAGAAATATTGAAGGTGAAATTGTTGCTATATTTAGATATTGCCCGAAGTAGATCCTGATAATCAGACCTGCAACGCTGGAGAATTGTTTATCTCCGTTAACAGTGTAGATTTTGAGTCGGAGACTGACTTAGACCCGATTGAAGTAAGACATGCTAATAATACCTAAGCAACATCTTATTTCACTGATCCTTACTACACATAATTCCAAAGATTGTTACCTCTAAACAACGTATAAATACTATAGTTAGAATAGGTTAGGTTGCATATTTTATATGAAGTTACGTACCGTCTCTCATCGCATGGGAATCTAAAAAAGTTCCTATTGGAGTCATATCTTGTGGTACAAAGACATCCGTCCACGGAATAGTACCTAACAAAATATATTACCGTTGGCATACTAAACTATAAAGATAACCCGTGCGCCGATTTCAGACTGTATGCTCATTCCTGTATTTCAGATATAAACTGTAATTGTTTAAAAATTGAAAAGACGGTTTCCATTAAATATTTAGGCATTGTCATTGCCAGAAATTATTCTTTTAAAGACCATATCATAAATTTAACTCAAAAAACAAGAAAGCTCATACATATTTTCAAAAATCTCAGGCATATTACGAATTGGGAAGTTATTAAAACTGTTCATGAATCACTATGCCAATCTGTTCTCTCCTACGGCATCTCTGTTTGAGGGGGAACATATAAACCAACTATGCTAACAGTCGAACGTGTTCAAAGGCTTATTCTAAAGGTATCACTCCTAAAACCGCGTCTTTATCCAACAACTCGTCTTTACGCAGAGTCAAATGTTTTGACAGTAAGGAAACTTTACATCCTTTCAACCATTTTAAAAACATATACGAGTAGTTCTATTGATGTTAGGAAAATAAAGGAAAAAGAAAACAACAGAAGGCACTTTGAGGTCTGTGACCCAGTTGCAGTCCGAACATGTTTTATTATTTATAAAATTTGAACTTTAGAGGTGGTATGCTTTACAATAAAATTAATAAATCTTAGTCGATTAGTAGATTGTGTAGGCAAAAATGTAAACAAGGGGTCACTAGTTGGCTCTTAAGTCAAAATTACGAGGAAAAGTTAAACTTACTTCATATAATTTCTTAACAAGAACACACACACACGCGCTCATACATATACACACACATACACACACACACATACACACTGATGCAAATCTAAATATATTAATTTTACTCATATTACTTTAGGTTCCTATCATGGATGCTCTTATTTGTAATTATATTAATGCATTGATTTTTTATTTAATTTTTTCCGAGAGGAGTTGCCAGGAGCCCATAGCACAGGGTATCGTAGTTTGGGTTGCTGACTCCCTGCACAATAATTACCAAACAGCATTTTGTACCACAATATCTATCAATTCCATGTTACTTAAGTTTGTTTATTTATCTTTGGGAGTAAATAAATATATATTATTATTATTTAGTTATCAAACTAATTAGCTGAAAAGTAATATGGATCTAGAAATCTTGCAGTTAATTAAATCTTAAACTAGCCAAGATAGAAAGGACGAACTCAGACGTATAAATAGATATTTTCTGAAAGCTCGTAAGCTATATTAAATTTCTGTGAGATTTGTTATTCAGCAGTCGGTGTCTTCTGCAGCTTAATGAGTTCCCGGTAAGAATGAGATACTATGCCGTGATACAACTTAATGAGTATCCCCTTAAGAATGAGATACTTTGCCGTGATACAAAGCACAATCTCGGGCCGCTGACACCTGTTTACAATACAATATTTTATTGGTAACTAGGGACCCGCCCCGGCTTCGCAGGGAAATCATGAGTGTTTCTCTTATGCATGTATTATACAAATGAACCTTCCCCTTGAATCACTCTATCTATTAAAAGAAACCGCATCAAAATCCATTGCGTAGTTTTAAAGATCTAAGCATACATAGGGATATAGGGACAGAGAAAGCGACTTTGTTTTATACTATGTAGTGATAATGTTATAAGTCACATTTGATAATATTCATTCGTACTGTCTAATACCATAAATTAATTTCAAGTATTTACTTAAAACTATAATATTAATAGCCAGTAATTAACACAACTCACCACCCTCTCGCACACCTTCTCACAGTTCCTCACATTCTCATACACTTACCTACACTCACACGTACCACACACTGCTACACGTACATACATATATACTCACTCAACAATATGTTTTGTTATTTTTATTTTTACTCTTGTATTTTTGTTACACCATTAGCTTACTTGATAATGCTTTTGATTGTACAACTTCTTGCATCATGTATAAACTATGTTTCTTTGTGTAAATTTACATTGTTATTCTTGTTATCACTGCACTTAAAGTAATTATAACTCATACGGAAGAACACTAACTCTCAAGATACAAGCTATTGCTTAGTTTAGGGGTCAGGATTCAACAATTATTTTGTACTACTAGTAACAATCAGCAATGCATGTTCCAACACAAATTGTTTATATTAGTTTTCTATACACTTTCTTCATGTAAGAATGTCATGTGCAAATAATTTGTGTGAATAAAGTAAATTATTATAATTGAATATATGTCACTACATTTCAATTTGTAGGAGTAAAATTAGTTTAAAAAAAATACATTGGTAATTGATTTTATAATGTCAGTTCTCATTTCATAAATTCAAAATATTAGTAAAATTGCTTGTTGTAAGTTTCTGTTTGAACACGGGTATGGAATTTGCATCACGCATAAATGTCACCACGTTTCAAAGTACTTTTCGGTATCCTCATATGTGCGTTTATTCGCCGCATTTACGGTGAAGTATAACATGGTGAGCACACACCTGCTAAGAAATTGTGTGTGAAGTCGACCAATCCATACTGGGCCTACGTTGTCAACTAAAGCCCGATCGAGCCTAATTCAGGGCAGGCTCGTGCCTATCATCATCTCCCTAGCCTTATCCCGTATCTCATGGGGTCGGCTACCTAATCTAGGGGATTGAACGAGGGTACTGGTTTTTACACAGAGTGACTGCCATCTGACCTCCGCAACCCAGAAGGGAAACCAGACCCAATCCTAGATTAGGTCAGAGTTTTCAAGCCGCCAATGCTTAGCACTGGCTTCTGACATGGTTTAACGACTAATATTTAAAATAGCGCCGAATAAACGTACATGTGAAATTCGAAAACCATATAACACATTGGTACGTGGTGGGATTCGAACCACGACCTCCCGCTCAGGAGGCAGCGGCCCTATCCACTACACCATCGGCCTTTTCGTGACCCTTCTTCTTGGCTCTTTTTAATCTCTATAGATATTAATTAAATCAATTTTATTTTTCAGGAGTTGCAACTTACAGAACAGAATCTGTTGTAAGAGCCAGCAACTGCTTAACCGGACTTTGTTCCTGAATCCTTTTCCTGAAAGCGCACTAGTCTCCCAAACAACCTGCATATCCACAAAAAGTGCTCAATTATTTGGAAATATGTTAACATATTTAAACGGCTGCGCTGAGCTAAGTGGTAGGTTAGGTTAGGTTTCTACTCACTGAACTGAAAACACATTAATCGATAATTAGGTAAATTAGATCTATATATAAAAGTTATTTTTTTTAAGTAAACAATTAATAATTGAATTAGAATTATTATCCGAATCTATCTTAAATTACCCCTAAACTTTGTCAGACGTGGCCGGGCAAACAACTATTACCAGGAATTTCTATCAGGAGATGAAACAAATATTTGAACTTTCCATAAAAAATGACCACCTCGATCAGACAATTTGTATTGAAAATCAATTTCGACTTTTCACTTCCTGAAAAAAAATCCTGCTGATACGAGTAGTTGTTCAGTTCCGCTGACTGATCAACCCCTATCAGTTAGCGGGACGCTGTCCCTTACACCCCGTATTTATGTATTAATAATTGAATTAGAAAAATTCATAGGAAACCTATTACCTATTATGACATGACATGCCTCCGCTAATACTTCCTAGTACTTGCTATAACTGCTTAGCTGTAGCCTTGGTTACTTGCCAAGCGTAGATCACTTTGTAATTGATACAATCATAGTAGTACCTATGGCGGTTACCCGAAATACCTTGCAATCTGGCGTGATGGGTTGAGTGTAAAATAAACAGTCAACGAGATTATAAAACTAACTTGCTCATAATTATCTTCGGTTTTTGATTTTCTTCCGCGGCGGTAGGACGTTGTCTCACCAGGGTTGCAATAATAGCAACTATAAATAAAAACTAGTTTAGATAAATAAATAAATAACTTTATTGAACAAACATCTTACTTAATTAATCTAAAGGTACAAGTTAGGTGGTTTAAAAAGTCACAAGAAAAAGTTAAACTAATTTGCACTGTATCGCAGTGGGAAACTATAGTCATGACGTTTGTTTGATATTACGATACTTACGATTAATCTCTCTATCTGCTATTACATACATACATATAATCACGCCTTTATCCTTAATGGGGTAGGCAGAGCGTAAACGACCTAAGCAAAGGTCGTACGCCCCGTCTGACAAAGATTTGAGTGTTAATTACTTTGATAAACAATAAACTAACTTGTTTATCAAAGGTTATTTAAGATAGATTTGTAGGTATATTGCTAAGTGACAGGTTGTCAGCCCGTCGCCTAATTTGCAATAAACTGAAACCCTCGGATCCCTTAGCTGGTTTCTACAGCATGCCCGGGAGATGCCCTTGCAGCTGGCACATTCTATGTTTTTCTCTCGCTCCTACTCCATATGCTATTCTCTCTGTAATTAAATGTCTGCAATTTAACCCATAGTTAGGTTATAACTGTATCTACTTAAATAAGATTTTGAAAAAAGTTGCGATGCTACTTAGGTAAATTACTTGGCAATTAATGTTGTAACATTGGAACAATTTTACTCTTTTGGGATAAATAGATTAGTGCATGGTGGTTTACATTATAGGGTACCTACGTGTCTTTTCAGTTAAATAAAAAAATCTTTAATAAAGATAACAGGAATATAAAAACATACTGGGTCATAGTTTTTGTTCAAATAAAATCTACAACGGGTGTTAATACAGCATATATTATGTTTAGTCATGTGTTTGTTAGGCTCGTCTAGCTGGCTTGTAAGGATCAAGCTTTTAACCTAGCTAGTAACCATCTCTGCCATTTTATAACCTCTAAATATCAGTAGGCATATCAAGGAAGTGAATAAAACTCCTTATCAAATGTGGATGAGTGCACAAACGCCCTTAATCTTTGTTAAGAGGTACCGTACAAATTAATAGAGTGTGCTTTCAATGATATCAAACTTACGTTAAGGTAATTGAAGCTCGAGTAAATCTCCAGGACATCGGACAAGGTTAGATTCTTTTTCCGGAAGGTCCCTCTGCCTGAGCTCTCTTCTCATGATTAAACAAACACAATAGGAAAAGAATAAAAGTCCAAGAATTGAGTCTGAATAAAATATACCACGAAATCTACCTCATTTCTCCATAAACCACAGCCGTAACAAAATATTGTGCTATTTTTACATCAGCTCTGCTCTGTTCTCGTCAAAATAAAGTTTAAAAACATTAATTTATTGAGAGACTTAAAATAAGTCGTACAGCCCGATGGTGTAGTGGATAGTGACTCCTGAGTGGCAGGTCGTGGTTCGAATCCCGCAATGTAAAAATGTGTTTTTTGGTTTTCGAATCTCATATATACGTTTATTTGGCGCTTTTTTCCGTGCTTCGGAAGGCACGTTAAGCCGTTGGTCCCGGTTAATATCGCTTAATACCGTAGATACTTGTCGTTAAGCCATAGGAGCATTCCACGGTCTTGTGCGGGACAGTCTTACGACATTTTGGTATTTGAGCTCCTATAAAATTATAATGGACATGGACACGTAAAAATCGTTTTGCATTTCTGAACAATGATACAATTGCAAATATTATGATAACCTGTTTTACAACAAAATATTGTGGGAATAAATATTTATAAGAGATCAAAAATGTGTCTTGTGCGGGACATCGAATCTACCGCCCTATTCCAAGAGCATGTTCGAACGGATATATTAGCGAATTGGAAAGGAATAACCAAACGATTTTTATATGACTAGTAGGTCTTGCTCTAAAGAGTATGTGAGAATGAAGAAACAGCCAGTTACTATAAACACCGAGTATATAATGAAGAAACTTTGCGCCGTCTTGTGCGGGACAGCCCTGACTTGTGCGGGACGAGTACGAATCCAAGTAGTAAAATAACAGTCATCACGAGTTTTTTCTCATTTATTCTTACAATAATCAAATGTTTCCTCTTAAATTAACAAAATAAAAGTTTATTTATATAAGAAAAGTTCTAACTTCCTCACTTAGAGCGTGTGTTTTGGCACGTACTTCATTAGTGGCACAGGTGATGTTGTGGAAGGTTGAAATGCCTGGAATAGGCTTAACCTGCAACCAGGGTTTATCCGCATTTATTTGTGAAGTAATTTCGGACTGAGATATGTATATTATTTTAGTAGATTTAATCACACTTGAAGCAATTTCGAAAAAATCTTGTGCGGATTGGACTACGATTCCAGCCTGACTGAGCATTTTTTGCTTAACTAGTCTTTTAACATTCCCTCCTACACCATCTACCACCCCTTTCCCGTGGGAAGTCGCTGAATATTTCCAAGTAAACTTTCTATTATATTTTAGGCTCAAATAATGCAGCAACTGGACCATAAACTTGTTTTTAAATTCTGAAGCAGGCCCATCACTCCATATCACGTTTTGAATGGAATCAGAGTTGTCTTCGTTTAGTAAAATTTTAAAGAGATGTTTCACAAAAACGTAAACAGTGTCCTTATCTTTGTTATGGCAATCTGAACAAATCAAATAGGTTTTGCATTGACCATTACAAAAAACTGCAGCTGTAAACAATAGTACACTTGACCGTGCCCAGAGTGCACTTTGTATTTCATTTTGATATTCGCAAGAAAATGACATTGCGAAGTCAATTTGAAGAATCCTTGTTGAATTTCATTTTTTATCCTTTTCAAATTCAGCGCTCTGTACTCTCTTTAAATGCACATGGCTAATGAACTTTGGATACTCTTCCTTGATCTTATCGACAACTGCAGCAGTGATATCTTCATGAAGGACCAGTTTTAACCTTCCATTTGCATCCTTCTCCCACTGCTTCCAAACGATGGATTGCAGCATGTTTTCTGGTAAAATCAGCTTTTGAAGATTACAACACTCTTCACAATTGTTTTTCCAGCATGGTGAATCTAAAGAAGAGCTACACAAAACTGTTTCCCAAAAGCTTGAATCGTATTTTATACGTAATGACTTTAATTTTAACGTGAAGTTTTCGTGAATCTTACATTTGCATTGTTCGGAGGGAGTATCTTTCAAAAGCAGTACGTTTTCTGGACGCAGTTCGCAAAATTTGGAAAATCCGATCTTTGCCGAAGGATTCTCTTCTTTAAAAACATGGAATGCTTCCCTTAAAAACATAGTCAGATAATGTTTCTGCAGTGACACCTTTTTACCAGTTTTCCAGGACGTCATGCAATCTTTCATCCCGGGACAGGTGTATACTACATCTGGACGAAAATAAAACATCTTGACCATGCGTTCGTCATACTCTAGGGTATCCTCTTCATCAACATCTGCCAAATTACTCTCCATTTCTTGAGCTAGCTTGATTTCAAAACGGCGGCACAAACCCTTTATAATATAATCACGCTTTGAAGGCGAAGTTGGCAGGGCCTGTATAGCATTTTTGATAGCTTTTGAAGCTGTTTGTAGGTGATTGGGATTGAAAAGCCGATGATGTGGTGGGCAAATCTAAAAAATAATATGAGATGACCTTTTATAATTTACATAATTATAAAGAAACAAGCTTTCCGCCCAGCAGTTTCAACCGCGGGTTACTGAGTTTTCCCGTGGGAATCAGACATTTTCCCGAGATAAAGAGTAGCCTATGTGTTAATCCAGAGTGTCAGCTACCTCCATACCAAATTTTATTAAACTCCATACCAAATTTTATTAAAATAGTTCCAGCCGTTTAGACATGAAAGAGTAACACACATCCATCCATTCCTACTTACTTACAAACTTTCGCGTTTATAATATTAGTAGGATAATTGTAGCTCTTATCTAAAACTATTCAACAAAAAAAATGTTTACCTGAATTCGAAGTATTACTCTGAATACGTTTTTGCTCCCTTTGTCTTCTTTTCTTTTCTCTTTCATATGTTCTCATATCTATTAATTCTGTTTTAGTCATGGAATCCTTCTTTCGTTTTTTTAAAGCGTTAATTCGTTGATTTTCGGTATTTCGGTATTCAGGGTCTTCCTCCTTCCTTTTTTCGTAATATCTTTTATTTCTATTAGACTTGCTTTGGTCCGCCATAGTTAACAACGATCATAAACACAGCACACAAACACGCGACTTGTGCGGGACAGGGATAATTTATTCCAATATACAAAATATCAAAACTACAAACTGGGTGTTGGTTAGTTCAGTGGATAGTCACTAATAAACCCTGTTTGCTACGTAAAAATATTAGATCAATCTACCCTCATATCTTGCAAAAGTGAATGTAAACATTAAAACGTCTTGTGCGGGACAGCCATAGTAGGGTATCATATCTGACATCATAATTCTGGATTGAAGAAAAAAAATACTTTAATTTTGCTTTGAAATAAGAGTTTGATTTACTAGTTTTCGAAACGTCAATTACAAATGGGACGAAAGTTCAAGATCTTCCTAAAACGAACTACAGAAATATAGGTAACTTCTCCGCGTACAATCGACGAAAACGATGGTTTTGAAATAAATTGGAATTTATAGGGTTAGGGTTAATTTATCAAAAAATATTTTTATCAGCGTAAAATTTCGAAGAATTATCTTGATTTTTTTACATCTCACATACACGTATTAACATTTTCAGAAAGTCATTCAAAAGTTGTATAATCCGTGGAATGCTCCCATATCAGAAGCCAGTGCCATTATATATTCTGTGCCAGTGCTAAGCATTGGCGGCTTCAAAACTCTGACCTAATCTAGGATTCGGTCTGATTTCCCTTCTGGGCTGCGGAGGTCAGATGGCAGTCGCTCTGTGTAAAAACTAGTACCCTCGTTCATTCACCTAGATTAAGTAGCCGACCCTGTGAAATAAGGGATAAGGCTAGGGAGATGATGATGACTTAAAATAAGTCGTCGATGTTTATATAGTTTGACAATACGAAAACTGACTTTTGAAGTGTACGTTCCGAATTGCATTATGCCCGTTTTCAGCTTTAATTCAATTATGAAAATGTTAAAAGCGTAAAATTTTCCCGAAAAGCATTTACATTTTAACACGATTTTTGTTTAAATCCCTGGCCATTGGATTGTATGCACGAGTAAAAAAATATACCAGGTGTAAGGGACAGCGTCCCGCAAACTAATAGGGGTTGCTCAGTCAACGACACTGAACAACTATCAGTAGGATACCTATATGAAAATAACCTTGCTTAAAGATAAGGATGAATCTGTAATCATGATATTTTTAGCATCATTTATTTTGGAGTAAAATAATTTCAAATATGAAACAACACTATGAACTAAATCCGCGCCATTTTAATGTGCGATGTGAATACAATTACCCGTTACTATACTCTTTGTTCAAACTAAATAGACAATGTATTCCAAAAATACAAATAAATATATACTTCTGATGCCTCGATCGAATTAAGAAAAACAAGGTTTTTACACTTAACACCTTCGAGAGCGCAATAATACGTATTATGCAAAGAATGTATTGAATATAACTTTTTTATCAGAATACTTTTTATTGCTGAATTGGTAGCGAAAAAAACATGGAATTTCTTCCATACTGGACTGGGAGAGAAAGAAAAACATAGAATGTTCCAGTTGCCCTTCCTCCCGGGCATGGTGTAAAAGACAGCAAAAGGGATTCGAGGGTTACAGTGTATTTTAATTTAGGCGATGGGCTGACAACCTGTCACTACAGCAATACACATTACAATCTAAAATTGCCCTCAGTTTATGTCAGACGTGGCGAAAGCGCCTTTTAGGAGGCGTTTTACGCTCTGCCTACCCCGTAAGGGATAAAGGCGTGATTTTATGTATGTATGTATGTAAAAACATGGAATTTACCAGTCTAGCCGCTTCTCTTACCGGTTATGCTGTAAAAACCTGTCAGACGGGTTGCACTGCAATTTAGACGTTAGGCTAACAAAAACAAAGACAGTAATAGCGGGGTGTAAGGGACAGTAATTCTGGGTGTAAGGGTAGTAATTCCCGATAACGATAAGAAATAAGAATAATTTTCGTGATCAAGTTAAACCTTGAATAATGTGGTTAGAAATTAAATAAAAAAAGACCTGAATTGTTTGACAGATTGTAAATCCGTGGCTCCTGCTCTCAAAAATTGGGCAGAGTGTTTCTCAAACATTTCCTTTCCCCTCTCCGTCCCGCGGGGTATATTTCGTGTAATGTTTGAGCGCTGGTGTCACACCTTAATAAGATCAAAACCTCATTATTGACTTTTAAAAAAAGCAGTGTTGCCACTAGAAAAATATATATTTCTCTGTCACAGATTTGACCAAGGTTTTGTGATTTTGTGCACTGAGCATATAATCACTACGTTTTAATTTTGTGCATACACGAATCGGAGCCATTGAGGGATTTTCCATCAAATTGTTACAGGTTAAATTATTTTTAGATATATATGAATTATATGACAACACATTGGTACGTGGTGGGATTCGAACCACGACCCCTGCACAGAAGGCAGTTGCCCTATCCACTACACCAACGGGGAAACCCGAGTACAGCCCTGATATAGACCTGATCGGTTTGATGTTGAGTTGAGTTGGAATTGCTAAAGTTTATTTTTAATGGATAGGTCCATTTGGACCATACTACAAATCACTACATAGTATAAAACAAAGTCGCTTTCTCTATCCCTATATCCCTATGTATGCATAAATGTTTAAAACTACGCAACGGATTTTAATGCGGTTTCTTATAATGGACAGATTGATTCAATAGGAAGGTGTATATGTATAATACATGCATAATATAGTAGAGAAACATTGATAATTTCCGTGCAAAGCCGGGGAGGGTCGCTAGTTGTATATAATTTAAGTTATTCCGTATTGAATAGTATTTATAGATAAACCCGGTGTGTAATAACTACCGTTATATTACCAACCGCTTTCATTAACCCTCACGACGTCCACAGAGTCTATACAGATTCCGACACCCTTTGAGATCAAAAAGAATCATCAAATTATATGTCAATGGCAAGCCGTTCTACGTAGATAAGCCAGACTTGCATCATGTCAGGTTGGACGATTGAAATTGACCAGCAAGCGAAGTGGCCACCACCGGATATGAACCGGAAGCGTAATGCCAAACTGTATACTGACCCAGACAGGGGCTGCTCTGAACTCTATTATTTTGCTCTTGTAGTTCAAGAGCAAACTGTATACCTATTCAGACAGTATCTGTAACAATATACATTTTGCTTTGAGATACTAGAGCAAGCAAAATGCATATCTACAAACATAATGTCTCCTTAGGGATTATTAATGTTGATTGGAAGAGATCCCTTAACGGGATAAGTCGGCCTTTGTTTCATTACTTTGTTATCCTCAAGATAGTATATTCTTGTATTTTATTTTTAATATACAGGAAAATATTTTTTACATACATGATTACAAATATCCATACTTTCCAACTTAGAGCAAATGGATTTGGTCTATTTTGGTCCATTTGGTCCATATGGTCCTTTAAGTCCATTTAGTCCATTTGGTCAATTTGATTACAGAGACCCATCGAGTAAATGCTCACAATCGATTGTACAAAGCCAAATGGACCGAAATGGACCAAAATAGACCAAATCGACCTCCAGCAGTAGGAATAAATACCAAAATGGAATGTTTGCCAAAATGGAATGGTCGATAGGATCTCCTCAGCAAAGAAAAACAAATTGCTCACACAATTTCTTTATTGGCAATGTTTTCTTTATTTCTAACAAAATCCCAAAATTCACGCCTTTATCCCTAATGGGGTAGGCAGAGCGTAAACGACCTAAACAGAGGTCGTTCCGCCACGTCTGACAACGTTTTGAAGGTTATTTTAAGATAGATATGTAGGTAGGATATTGCTGTAGTGACAGGTTGTCAGCCCATCGCCTAAATTACAAAATACTGAAACCAAATTCCGCCTTTAGACTTCAGTAAAATATAAAGTTTCTGGTTTAGTCGCAAATATTCTGTTTTTTATTTTTTGTGATTAATTTAAATTTATCCTTGAAGTACCTTTTACAATTTTTGCAATATTTATAAATTCACAATTTTATATAAACTCCACCGCGAACAACATATTGTTGTGGTGGATGGTGGTGTTGATGGCGCTTCCGCACGACGTGACCTTCGAGTGTGGTGACAACGCGCTCTTTACATCTGCTGTTAGCTTCTTTCCTCCGTTTACACACCCAGTTGTACGTGCTCGAGCATTTCGTTTCCATATATAAGTTGTGGCCGTCTAATAATGCTGTTAGTCTTCCAGTTGCAGTTTTTAAGAATGTAGCTTGTATGTGCCTACGTATAATTAATTCACAATTAGTAGTAATAGTTACAGATATTATTTGCGTGTCACAGCTTGCTTTACATACAAGCGCGTAAAATGCATACCGCGTCAGATTGCTCTGAGCTCGTTGATACTTTGCTCCAATTTGTTTGCGTTTCAATGAGCACAACATAGTTCGGTACAGAATATCGGTGTCTGGATCAGTATACAGATTGGCATTACGCGACCCAGAAGCCGTGTGTCATCCAGGTCGCTTAATATCCGCCCTTTGACTAGTAGGATTACAAGCGTCAAACACAGAACTTGATGAGAATACCTTTCGTAGAATAGGTTGGAATGTAGAGCTTTCGTGTAAGGATTTTTATTTATGCGTACCCAAAGGTTCAATTTGCAGGGAATCAACAAGACGCGACGCGGGGCTCTTTTTTCAAAAGCGTGATACAACACCGGGTGTAAGGGACAGCGTCCCGCAAACTGATAGGGGTTGCTCAGTCAACGACACTGAACAACTTCCACCAGGAAATTCTTTTAGCAAGAAATAAAAAATTTGGCTTTTCCATACAAATTGTCTGATCGAGGTGAACATTTTGTATAGAAAAGCCAAATTTTATTTTCACTTAATGATAGAAGTTCCTGGTGAAAGTTGTTCGTTGACTGAGCAACCTCTATACGCTGTCCCTTTGGTATATTTAGAAAATTATTTACTACGCAAAAGGATAAACATTGACATAAAGTTCATATTTTTACGTTGAGTTATCGATACCAACGTGTTTAGCGGCCCATTAACTGCTTTTTCTTTGTAACTTAGCAGAGGTTCAAATTTCGGAACCGCAGACGATAACCTTGTAACAAACATACGTTTTGCGGTTGACTTTCTTTAAAGTTGGAAAGCAAAACAGGTTATGGGCCGCAAAACAGGTTAGAATCGATAACGCAACGTAAAAAAAACCGAGTTTAATGCCTGCCGATGTACTGACCCAAGTTTTTTGCACAAAGCAGACATACAGTTAGAGATTGTTTCAAGAAAAAACACATCTTGCTCTTCCACAGTCAATCTAGACACGCGGTAGCGTGTCCAAGCCAAGTTCAAGCCAAATGAAAGGAAACTGGCCGGCATGGCACCGTGTGTATATTTACAGGAACATTTTGGAAAGTTAGAAATGTAAAATTAAATCAATCAAAAAATATATTGGACCCCGATACAAGTGAAGTTGTGAATATTGAAAGGGGTATAGTTTGACGGGTCTTATAAAATTAGGTAGAGGTTTCTTTGAAAGATAGTGCCCTAAATGGGTCCTTCTCGAGATTTTGCATTTAAAGTCGCCGTTCTTAAAACCAAAATAACAAATCAATAACCTAACCCATTAATTATCAGAAGACTTAGAAAATAAAAATTTGGTGCGAAGATAGCTTAGAATGATAACATAATGGAAACATAAAAAAAAACTTAATTTTTGGACGCCTTCCCATACAAGTGTTTTTTTTACCCTACAAAATTTAAGTGGGGTGTCATCGAAAGTTCAAAGTCAATATGAAACTAGATTATAATTTTCAATAGAGATATTCTTTTTACAAACTTGAATATACATCCTATTCAATAATAGCCTATATTGTACTGTCACGTTTGCTCCTTTTTATTTCTGTTGTATGTGTTTCTTTGTGCAATAAAGAATTTTGTATTGTATTGTATTGTAATAATATGTAAGAATCAAATTAATTTTTTTAGATATAATTATTTTTGTGCAATTCCTAAACTATCATAAACTTGGCTTTACTTTTACATTCATGTTTTTCGTGGGATTCTTTATTGCTATAAAACAATATTGTCAAGTCTGTCTATGTCAGATCATAGAGTTCTAAATTTTTAATCAGCCAGTCAGCGTCGTGGCCAAAAAGGTCGCAACATCGCCACCACCAGTATTGGAAGGCCAATGCCAATACACACAATGTTATTATATTTCATATAATATGAAAGAAAGAAAATAATAAATCCGTTTCGGGCAGGGCTCGAACCTGCGTCTCTGGAATGTCGGTCCATCGCTCTCGGAGAGTTATAAGTAATTATTATTCACATAGTTCATTTTCTCGTTAGCTTGTGCATTCTAAACAAACGTATGATTTATTCTTAAGATATGTGAAGTATTTGATTTATAATATACGCATAATGCTGATATTAAACATCTGATTTCTCTTATATTAAATTAAATAAAAGGACGTGTATGGATTTGTTCTTGTTCAGTACAGTGCTAGCAATGTGTTTGAAAAAACAAGTCGTCCTGAGTGTTTTATTTAAAATTTTAATCAAAATTAATGTTTCTACAAACGATGAGTTTGATATCGATCTCATTTCAAAAGATATAACATGTTATCACAAACAATGTTACGACAAATGTGACCAGGTCCTACCAACATTCGACGAAAACTTTTCACCGCGCAGAAAAACCATTTATTTTATAGACGCTTATTGCGTGGGTGGTTTAAGGTCCATAGCAGCATGCTCCGTGGAATCAGCAGCGCGAGCCAATCCAGAATGGCATATCATAGTCCTATTTGCTGGTCCATTGAGAAGCCAGTTTTGGAAATCCAAGACCTATTTGAATCTACGCTCGATCCCCAATATATATTTTTACAGATTGAATCCCACAGATTTCGTAAAAGCGACGCCGTTGGAAGACATATTCTCGGGTTCAACAATTTTGTACAGTATGTACCCCAGCGTACATAGCGCGAATATTTTAAGACTCGTTGTCTTATATAGGTTCGGGGGTTTATTTTTGGATTCAGACATGATTTCGAAGAAGTCATTTGATTCTCTAACGCTCAATTTTATAGCTCAGCCGCAGGAAATTGAAGTTGCACCCGGTATTATTGCAGTCACAAAGGAAGGCACTGGACACAAATTTATTGATATGGCTATCAGGTAAAATTTATTAATTTCGTTAAAGTTCCCTTTTATGGCAAATTGATTAAAAACGGGAAAACCGCGCTGCTCCATTTTTGGTCGAGTATCCGATATCGTGATCATGATGGATGAAGCTTCGTCGAAATATCGGACACTCACCCAAAAACGGAAAACCACGGTAAATTATCCCTTTTTAATAAATATAATTAATGTTGAAAGCCGTAAGAGTTTTAAAAGGACTGGGTACCATATTCATCCATGATTTTATTACCATTCTTCCATGCTGGACTGGTAGCAAGAGAAAAACATAGAATGTGCCAGCTGCATATCCTCCCGGGCATGCTATAAAAGCCATCTAAGGGATCCTAGGGTTTCTGTATATTGCAATTTAGATGATGGGCACACAAACTGTCACTACAGCAATACACCATCAAAATCTATCTGAAATAGCCCTTAAAACTTTCTTAGACGTGGCGATACGACCTTTGTTTAGGTCATTTACGCTCTGCCTCAGAGATAAGGGCGTGATTATATGAATGTATGTATTATTACCATGTAGTCGTCTCTTTGTTCCAGAGATTTTGCAGAGAACTTCGATCCCAAAACATGGACAAGTAGTACGGTATATTTTCGGTCCCTTAACAATATATGCAGTTTTAATCGGACTACTGGATTCTTTGCCGAAGACTGTCACGGTAGTAACTAGATTTGTGATAACTTCTGAGCTCAGTGCTGCCCCCACAAGAAATAAATTTATTGTGTCTCAAATAAAAACGCTATGCTGGCCTGGGAAGCGGGAGAAAAACGCAGAATATGCCAGTTGAATTTCCTCCCGGGCATGCTGCAAAAACCAGCTAAGGGATTCGATTGTTTCCGTATACTGTAACTTAGGCGATGGGCTGACAACCTGTCACTACAGCAATATACCTACAAATCTATTTAAACAAGCCTCAAAACTTTGTCAGACATTGCGGAACGACCTCTGTCTAGGTAGTTTACGCTTTGCCTACCCCATTACGGATAAAGGCTTGATTATATGTATGTATGTAATAAAAACGTTTTCATGAATATTTTACGTTTTGCGAAAATCGGAAGTAATTCTTAATTTTGTAATCCTTAAGGTCACAATCACAGCTTACACTTAATATGGAAGCTTTGAATGTCGATCTTGCCATAAGTGGCCACTTTTAGCAAGATTGACATTCAAAGCTTGCTGGATTAAAAAATGCAAAAGCCTGATGGATTATAAAATGAGAAATTACTTCTGATTTTCGTGAAACGTAAAATATTCATGAAAATGTTTGTATTTGAGACACAAAAAATTAATGTCCGACCGAAAGTTCGGTTTCGGCCGAGTTTCGGCCAAAAATGTAGTTTCGGCGGCAGTTTCGGTTTCGGCCAAAATTGACCGAAACTAATGCCGAAACCGAAACTGGTTTCTTTTCGTTTCTCGCGGCAACGCTTTGGCCACATGATTTGATTATTGATAACTTATAAACATTTTGCTATGAGAACTTAATTTGAAAAAAATAAAATAAAAATATTATTAATATTTTTTAAATTATATTAAATAAATGATAACAACAAAATTAATATACTGTAATATAATGTAAAATTTGTGCATTTTAATAATGGGTAAAATGCACCAAATTTCAGTATTTTAAGGAATTTTATACTTGACCACGTGAGTTTCGGTTTTGGTTTCGGTTTCGGCCGAAACTGAAACCACGGCCAAATATTCGGTTTCGGTTTCGGTTTCGGCCGGAAAACCAGTTTCGGTCGGACTCTAAAAAATACTAATTGTGGGGGCGCCACTAAGCTTATCGGACCGTTATCAGCAAAGAGTCTTTAATGTCAGATAATAATCTGGTAATAATTTTATGATTAAATTAATTAAGTAATATCTTTAAGATCTTAGTAACTCATTTAAGTATCGTGTCCTAATCTGACGACAGAAATTTAAATCTATTGGTCACTTTCAAGAGCCCGATGGTGTAGTGGATAGGGCCGTTGCATCCTGAGCGGGAGGTCGTGGTTCGAATCCCACCACGTACCAATGTGTTTTTCGATTTTCGAATTTCATATGTACGTTTATTCGGCGCTTTTTCCGTGCTTCGAAATGCACGTTAAGCCGTTGGTCCCGGTTAATATCGTTTAATACCGTAGATATTAGTCGTTAAGCCATCTCAGAGGCCAGTGCTAACCATTGGCGGCTTGAAAACTCTGACCTAATCTAGGATTGGGTCTGGTTTCCCTTCTTGGTTGCGGAGGTCAAATGACAGTCGCTCTGTGTAAAAACCAGTACCCTCGTTCAATCCCCTAGATTAGGTAGCCAACCCCGAGAGATACGGCATAAGGCTAGGAAGAAGAAGTCCTAATCTGACGACATATGGGATTGATAGATAAATACGGGGCGTAAGCTGATTGGGGTTGTTTCTCTTCTAAGTCAAAGAAACTGAACAAATATCACTACGATTTTTTTAGTCAGGAAATTTTATAAAAAATTGTTTTCTATAAAAACTGTCTGATCGAGGTGGTCATTTTGTAAGGGAGTGTCAAAAAAAAAACTAGGGAAAAATAAAGCACCTGGTGATAGTTGTTCAGTTTCGTTGACTGAACAACTGACTATCAGTTTGCGAGACGCTGTCCCTTACACCTAGTATATCTGAATCTTACAATGATCATTGAAAAGGTCATATTTCGTTTCAGGTTTCCGCGTGTTGAATCACACTTTGTTCTGTCGTTGGCCGTTCTTTCGGCCATATTTAGACTACCTAGGAAACGCAGTTCCGGTGCACACTGATACCTACACGGACCATCTTTGGTATAGACACGGGGCCCAGGAGACCTTCTTCCCGAATACCCTAGGGGCCCAAATTGCTGAGAAACATTGTCCAAAAATCTATAATTTGTATGGCACTAAGTTTGGGCTATAAAGGCTTTTTTTTTCAATAAAGGGTGTTGTATTCATGATTTTTTACTGTTTTAACTGCCTCCGTGGTCTAGTGGCTAGTGCCATGGACTCCCGATCCGGAGGTCCTGGTTCGACTCCCAGGGGGGGAAAACACAAAAGTTGATATTTGAGAATTTATCACTTTGTGAATTTTTCCCCAGTTTGGGTAGGACATTGCAGGCTGAATCACCTGATTGTCCGAAAAGTAAAAGATTCCGTGCACGTTAAGCCATCGGTCCCGGTCGCTGTCTTTGATAGTGGTCGTTACACAAAACCATGTCAGAGGCCTGATAGTTGTGCTACTAGGCGGTTTATAGACTCGATACCCACTCGACAGAAGAAGAAGAAGACTTGAAGTCGCGTTGCTTCCCGGTGCAAACAATGTACATACATACATATAATCACGCCTTTTGTCCCTAATGGGGTAGGCAGACCGTAAACGACCTAAACAAAAGTCTTTTTCAAACTCTCATGGTTATCAAAATTATAACGACTCCGTGATAATAGTGCATGAAACTGCGTTGAAATATCGGACACTCATACAAAAACGGTAAATTTCCCGTTTTTTAATCATAAAAATTTTGACCTAAACAAAGGTCGATCCGCCACGTCTAACAAAGTTTTGAAGTTATTTAAGATATATTTGTAGGTATATTGCTGTAGTGAAAGGTTGTCAGCCCGTCGCTTAAATTACAATATACTGAAACCCTAGGATCCCTTAGCTGGTTTCAACAGCATGCCCGGGAGGAAATGCAGTTAGCACATTCTATGTTTTTCTCTCGTAAACAATGTAGTATAGTGAAATGGGCCCCACTAGTTTCAGATTTACGTTATCATGACATTTTCTTTTAATTTTGATGTTTTCTTCCATGCTACTGGGAGAGATAGAAAAACATAGAATGTTCCAGCTGCCCTTCCTCCCGGGCATGCTGTTAAAGTCAGCAAAAGGGACTCGAGGGTTACATTTTATTGTAATTTAGGCGATGGGCTGACAACCTGTCACTAAAGCAATACATATTACAATCTAAAATTGCCCTCAATTTTTGTCAGACGTGGCGAAAGCGCCTTTTACTAGGCGTTAAACGCTCTGCCTACCCCGTAAGGTATAAAGGCGTGATTTATGTATGTATGTATGTTATCATGACATGACCATGATCACTGAACCGTATCGTCCGATGTCACTTCTACCACAACAATAGGTCCGTGAATAGAAGGCAGTTGCTCCGTGTTATCATTTCATGCTAAGGGATCCAATGGTTTCAGTATATTGTAATTTAGGTGATGGGCTGACAACCTGTCACTATAGCAGTATACCTGCAAATCCTTCTTCTTCTTAGCGAGTGGATTCTCGAGTCGAACAACGACCCTACCTACAAATCCTAATCCTATATATCTTAAATAACCCTCAAAACTTTGTCAGGCGTGGTGGAATTACCTTTGTTTAGGTCGTTTACGCTCTGCCTACCCCATTAGGGATAAAGGCGTGATTATACGTATGTATGTATCATCTCATGTCTTGTTATTTAAAATAAGGGTCAGTTCATACTGGAAAGAGACGCAACCTCGACATCTCCTTGTACAGGGTGGGCTATGAATTACTTTATTTTTATATCTATACTTATAATAAATCTCTAGAAGAGCAGTGTATAATTGTTGTTGAATATTTTTACAAAAAAATAATTGCAGCAGACATCATTAACGATATAAAGATCAAAACTTTTGTTTTTCGATTTTTTGTCTGTCTGTCTGTATGTTACCACATCACGTCAAAACTACTGAACCGATTTCGATGGGACCTCTTTTTATTCAACCGTGTGTTACCTGGGTTGCAACTTAGGATACCTAAAATCACGCTACCTGACTTAGGGGGTTGGCAGGAAATTTAAATTTGGCTGTTTCGTAACTGATTTTATGGAACTTTTTTTTATTCGACTGAAGATTATATAAAATTAATTATGATACAACCACGCCACTTGACTTAGGGGGTAGGCAGGAAATTGAGCTCTGATCGTTTTTAACCGATCTTAAAGGAACTTTTTATTCTATGTTCGACACTGCGTGTTTTCCATACAAACCGGGTGTACGAAGTCGCAGGCACTGCTAGTTTTAAATAAAAATTAAACTATAATACTTATTTAAAATACATCCTACTAGGCAGTTTAAAAACTCTGACACCAGGGTTCATCGGGTCGATAGACTCGATACCCACTCGACAGAAGAAGAATATGTTGAAAATATAGTAATGTAACAATCTTCGTGCTTCGAAGATTAGAGATAGGGTCTGGCGGTTTCCAGAAGATTTCTTCTCATGGGGATATTTGAAGAATGTGTACACCCATACACGAACGAAGTGTTAATGATTGCAATAAAAAACAATAAGTTCAAACATGAGATAGGGATGTCTGCAATATCACCGGCTCTTCGCCGAAGAATCTTGTAAG
The DNA here is from genome assembly GCA_949820665.1 of Scrobipalpa costella. Classification (NCBI taxonomy): domain Eukaryota; kingdom Metazoa; phylum Arthropoda; class Insecta; order Lepidoptera; family Gelechiidae; genus Scrobipalpa; species Scrobipalpa costella. Next base: position 7,415,897 of record OX463295.1, on the reverse strand, counting down.
AAAGTGAGCAAATAGCGCCGTATTTGTAATCAGCTCTCAAGAGTGACAGCGAGATTGAGTTCGTATTAGAAATGTCATTCCAGTACAAACTGGCCTGTCAAATACATACTTAATACTCTCAAGTTTGAGATCGCTTTAAAAACGAGCCTTAATGTGTTCGTTTAGAAGAATGTCGCAGTCGGGACAGTAGTGGTAATTTAAATGAGTTTAACATTTTAAAATAGGTTCTTGAAATTTATCTTTCCAACTCATCAATTGATTGTTAAATAACTCTTACATATATTTATATTTATTTAAAAGTAAAATAATTGATAGCCCACCCTGCACCACGTAGTGAATAAAATAGAAAAGAATAGAAATACGTTTATTTGAGACACAACACAAATCACAAATTATACAAAAAAATAAAAGTACTACCTAAAAATGGTTTTCACTCAGCTTATGTTACAAGCAGCACAATTAACTGCTTGTAACACTGGTCTTCCGTCAAGCCAGAACATAAACACATAAGTATCTATGTGTGTTATAAAATTATAAATAAGTATGTGTAGGTACAGCGAACTGCATAAAATAATGAAGTTACATATAAATTTTACTTAAAACAATATTTACAACACATTACATTATTCTAATCAAACAGCCCGCCACGGATCATACCTGGCTCAAACGTCCCCATCACGCCGGCCACGTTCCCGCGTTGAATGGCCAGCGAAATATGCTGAACCAGTTATGATCCGGAGCGAGGGTCACATCCGCGCTCCCGCAGGCGTCGCCCTAGCTGCCTGATAAATATTTTTGCCTCCTCACACCACTGCCCACCAGTTTCCACCGCGAAAGGCACGAATAAATAATTATATCAAAATCTTATGAACTGAAATATTATACAGGCTGCACCACTAGAGAAATCCCCGCAGCGTCGTCTTCGTCGCGCTACGCCGCGAGGATTTTATAGTTCAGCCAATGAAATAAATGCCATCATATTGCAAGTTGTAGTCGGTGGTTTACTATGTCGTTTTTTTACGCAATCATATGATATGGGGCAATAAATTGACAGAAACACTGGGGAAACTTGCAAAATTGCGTCAAAATCTAGGGGACAAAGTGTAAAACCATAGAGTATAAATCACCTGTCCTTTTTCAATTTTATTATTTTAAAAGTGACAGATAGATTCTAGTTTTTGTTTTTAGCCGGTAGTATCTAGAATCGAGCCCATTGTATGATGCTGTTGAACAGTTCGCACCACATCGCCACTTCTCGGTGCGATAGACCCCGATCGTAAAAGCAAACTTATCTGGTTATAACAAGTTTCACTGCACTGAATCCTTTAATACGCCAACTGATTTGATACCACCTTAATTGAGACTATTCGAAACTGCGGGAATCCGTAATTGATGTGACTTATCTGATTCCTAGACCGATTTTCTTCTAGCGCCGGAATGTGCCAAAGCTTAATACTTTTGCTTTAATACTTATTTTATCTACAATTTCCTTGCATTTTATCAATTGACAAAAGTATTTGTTTGCCATCGAATTTAACGAAAAGCACGTCAATACGTCTATGGCTGTACGGGGTGTAAGGGTCAGTCTCTCAGTCAACAAAACTGAACAACTTTCACTAGGAAATGAATAAACAGAAGGCTTTCCCATACAAAATTTCTAACTCAATCAGACATTTAAAATAGCCAATAAAAAAATCACTAACTGAAAGAATTATCTGAAGTGAATTGTACATACATACATATATTCACGCCTGTATCCCTAATGGTATACAGGTGTCCCGCCACGTCTGACAAAGTTTTGAGGGTTATTTAAGATAGAATTCTAGGTATATTGCTGTAGTGACAGGTTGTCAGCCCATCGCCTAAATTACAATATACTGAAACCCTCGGATCCCTTAGCTGGATTTTACAGCATGCCCGGGAGGAAATGCAGCTGGCACATTCTATGTTTTTCTCTCGCTTCCAGACCAGCATGGAAGTAAGTGAATTGAATTGTTCAGTGTCGTAGACTGAGCAACCTCTATCAGTTTTCGGTACGTTGTACCTTACACTCGGTATACTTGTGGTCCCTACTATCGGTAACATTTTGCGATCTACCACTAAAAATTGTCCATGAAAAAGTAAATCAAAGCCTTTCGTTCCCTTTGGCCATATCTATCAGCGATGCTTTTTAAACTGCCTATTCCATCACATTTGGGGCACGCCATGACCGCAGCTTCACCAGGGATGGGAAAGCTTTCAATAGTGGTCTCGTATCTGGTATAAGGAAAGTAAAATATGTTACAGAGAAATAAAATCATCGGAAAAAATATTATTTATATACCCGCGTTAAATGAGGGAAACAAGTGTTTTCCCATGGTAAACAGTAGCCTATGTCCGTCTCCAGGACCATCTACCGCTGCACAGGTCAAAGAGCAAGCAACACACAGAGTTACTTTCGCATTTAGTATATTGGTAGGTATATACGTATAAGGTCTTTTTTTATGAAAAAAACCTCTACTAGGTTTTAGAGTTAATTTAGAAATTTTAGAAAATTCGAACAGTCTAATTGCTAATAGTGATAGATAAGTTGTTAGCCATTTGCTTAAGGATCTATCAATTCACACCGGGAAGCAACGCGACGCGACACGAACCTTTTGAGAGCTTAGTAAAATAACGAACTTCATTTAGTATGCAAAAAGATAGACATTCCATTTCCAAAATTAAAAAAAAACTTTGCAGCCATAAAAACCGAACCTTAAAAGCTAGTATTTATATTTTTTTTCGGACGATCCACCCCTACCGCAGGATTAGCATGAACGGTCAAAGCGTTACGATTTTTGCGACAGAGTGTTGTTTCAACGTCCTTAATTGCTTTTTTAATGGTATAGTGTAGTATTATGGCGGTTAAAGTGATTCCTACCGACAAATGGTTATTTTCAAGAGCTTATTTCTCCTAAACGAATCATTTAAACTTCTTAAAAAAATAAACATAAATAAGAAATTAGTTCTTGGCCTGCAATTACAACATTAAAAAAAATTGGTTCGTAAATAAGTAGGTTATCAAAAATCTGGAAGTAAAACTGTTTTTATCAGTAAATTTGAAATTCCTACTAAACTATTCGGAGCGCTTTCACGGTTCTTTCGAGAAATTATCTGTATTATAAGCACGATTCTAGATGCACCGGCTAAAGCTTAAATTAAAATGTATCTGTCACTTTCAAAATAATAAAGTTGAAAAAGGACAGGCGATTTATATTCGATGGTTTTACACTTTGTCCTCTAGTTTTTGACGCAATTTTGCACGTTTACCCAGTGTTTCTGTCAATTTCATCCGCCATATTATATGACGGCTGATAAAAATGACAGATAACGCATAAAACCACCGATTATAAATCAAAAAACCGCAGAGAATAGATCTGCCCTTTTTCAATGTTTTTAGTCTTAAAGTGACAAATGGATTTCAATTTTAGTTTTAGCCCTCAAATCTAGAATCGATCCCTATGATAATATAAAATCACAACATAACTTTTTAAAATCCTACTCGAAGTTTTTATGGAAATTAGCTTTTTTGTACGTTTTTCGAACATTTTTGACGCGGCCACGGACGTAACCGCCAAGCCGTGGAGCGCACTGATTTGATCAATATTCAAGGGCATTACGGGTGATGGTTGCATATCTTGAAATCTACCTGCTCATCTGCTGGCAGGATACACCTTAAGGATCAAAAATCAGGACAAAGCTTGCAAACTGGCGTAATGGGTTGAATTGGTCTCACACTCTTTGTACATATCCTTAGGTAACTTTTGAGAAGTGTTTCCCTGGTGGGTACACTTCCAGGGCGTGCAGGGCACGGTTGGTTAGGTTACTATAGCAGCAATTATAGTATTTTACTGATATAGGAGTGGTGCTCGAAAAAACTTTGGAGCACACCCTGGTCCAATAAACGTCGCGGTGAAAAAAAATAAAATGGCGGAATAAAAGATAGCCGCCATACAAAATAAAAAGTGAATTGGCAGACGCTCGCGTCGGAACGGTGGAGATCCCCGCAGCGCGTCATACCTGATGCAACATATACCAGGCCACTCAGAAAGTATTGCGATAAATAGTTTTTATGTATGGCAGACTGGCCGGTTAGAATCTTTTTTTAAAATATGATTATTTGTAAGTAAAAATATGTGTGTTCCATTTTCAAAATTTCTCTCCACATTTTTTGCGAGCCAATTCAAAGTATCGTGTCTTACTGAAAAATGGATCTGCGCCGGGAACATTTTAGAGCTATGATTTTTTACGATTTCAAGTGTCGCCTGAAACCGGATGAATCGTTCGATAGACTTCAAATGGCATTTATAGATGAAAGCCCCTCCAAGGCAACCGTGTATCGTTGGTATAACGAATTTAGGCGCGGTCGACCAACCTTGGGGGATGAAGAAAGAAGCGGTCGCCCTTTGACGGCTGTTACGGAAGAAAACGTGCTAGCAGTGAAAAATTTAATCCAAGATAATAGGCGAATTACATATCAGGAGATTCAGCACATATTAAAGATTGGATCGGGAAGCGTTCACGAGATTCTACAAGGGCATCTTCGCGTGAGGAGGATAGTATCGCGCTGGATGCCGCACTACCTCACCGACGCTCAGAAGCAAGCCCGGGTGGAATGGTGCCGTGATATGCTGAACAAATTTGAAGCAGGCTCGTCTCAGCGTGTTTACGACATCGTAACAGGTGATGAGTCCTTGATTTATCAATACGATCCAGAAACCAAGCGCCAGTCGACAGTTTGGGTGTTTCAAAATGAACCAACGCCTACCAAAGTGAAGCGATCTCGAAGCGGGGGGAAGATTTTAATCGCCAGCTTTTTTAATTTGACTGGCCACTTGGCCTCAATTCCCTCACGAGATCAAAGAAGCATTAACGCCGAATGGTATACTACCAAATGTTTACCAGAAGTTTTTTCTGTTGTGAGCAACAAGCGACCAAACACAGGGCTCCGCGGACTACTGCTCCACCACGACAATGCCACTGCACACACCGCGCTCAAAACGAGGGACTTCCTGGACAGCACACCAGTCAAACTCCTGGGTCACCCTCCTTACAGCCCTGATCTAGCACCGTGTGACTTCTTTTTATTTCTAAAAATAAAAAATCAGCTCAAGGGGATACAATTTTCGTCGCCGGAAGATGCGCTGGCTGCGTTCGAGCAGGCTGTAAACGAGGTGTCTACGGCGGACTGGAAAAAGTGTTTTGAAAACTGGTTCAGACGCATGAATTTTTGTATAGAGGCTGGTGGAGAGTACTTTGAAAAGATTTAATAAAAATATATGTACCTGTAGAACAATTTTTTTTAGTGTCGCAAATCTTTCTGAGTGTCCCACGTATCGCTGGCCATCCAGCGTGGAAACGCGGCCAGCGGTATGAGCACGTTTTCACCGGGTGCGATGCGGGGCGGGCTCTTCGATAATTGTTAAGTTTTTTTTTTTTTTTATTGTTGTTGTTTTTATTTTATTTTATTAGTCTGTATTGTAAATGTTTCTGTACTTGAATAAATAAATATAATTATCTCCTAAACTATGAGAGATAGGGGGAGTGTTCGAATAAATGTCTTAGGGGGTGATATTACTTCCATGCTGGTCTGGGAGCGAAAGAAAAACATAGAATGTTCCAGCTGCATTTCCTCCCGGGCATGCTGTAAAATCCAGCTAAGGGATCCGAGGGTTTCAGTATTTTGTAATTTAGGCGATGGGCTGACAACCTGTCACTACAGCAATATACCTAGAATTCTATCTTAAATAACCCTCAAAACTTTGTCAGACGTGGCGGGACGACCTTTGTTTAGGTCGTTTACGCTCTGCCTACCCCATTAGGGATAAAGGCGTGATTATATGTATGTATGTATGTGATAGTGGGCAACTTCCGGTGATCATGAAAATCCGAGACAGTGGATCCAAAATGGCGCCTGATAAAATAATGATCCAATCAGCCTGGAATTTTGCAAGTGACAGGTCATTGAAGTACTGATTCGATATTTACAGTTTCTTTTTCAAATCCACAATTTTTCAAGATGTCTGCTATACAAGGGCTTTTTTGTATGAATTTGATTGGTTCTAGCGTGGATTTTGATGATCACCGGAAGTTGTCCACTAGCACACCCTATCATTTATTCGAGGAACAGCGTCCCGCAAACTGATAGAGGTTACTCTATCAGTTTGCGGGACGCTGTCCCTTACGCTTGGTATAATCACGCCCTTATCTCTAATGGGGTAGGCACGAACCGGCGTAAACGACCTGAACAAAGGTCTATCCGCCACGTCTGACAAAGTTCCGAGGCTTATTTAAGATGGATTTGTAGGTATATTGCTGAAGTGACAGGTTGTCAGCCCATCGTCTTAATTGTAATATACAAAACCTTTCGATCCCTTATCTAGTTTTTACAGCATGCCCAGGAGAAAATGCAGCTTTTTGGAAATGTAAAATTATCTCTCCAGTCCAGCAGAAGATAAAACAAACCACACACCCCAACTAAACACAAGGCTAATCACAGAATCATCGGAAATTGACACCCAAAATACAGAATTGACCTGATACGCACTTGGCTTAGGCCCGTACATATCAGTAAACCGGTAAAAATGGTGAAAACGAATGTTTAAATATTAATAAAATTCACAGTAACGCTTGGCTCCGACCCATGCAAAACTTACCTCCTCGGAGAGACCTACAATTGAACAACACAAATAATAATAGTCCTCCCACCGATGTTTGGGGATGGCGGCCAATCTCCCAGAGATCGGCTCACTGCACAGGACTAGTTTTTAGTGCCCAAGTGTTTGCGCTATACACAGGTGCACTCTCTATTCCTTCAATGTCTTATTCTGATGGGTCAGATTGACTGACACGACCAGAGAGAAATCAGGCACAGGACTGCCTATAATCATGCAAATCCGACAGCATGGATCATCTTACTCTTCGGACAATCAGCTGATAAGCCTACAATGTCCTAACTAAACTAGAAACAATAACACAAAGTCAATGTCCCCCACCGAGAATCGAACCCGGGACCTCCGGGTCCAGAGCCCATAGATCAGACCTCTAAACCACGAATGCAGTTCAAATAATAGTGAGTTGGCGAGAGAGACCACCTGCCAATTTTTTCGTGTTTTTAAAGCGTAATTGATCGGGCAGATGCCGTAGTCGTTTCCATATCCCAATTACCCAGTCTACTATCACTTTAACTCTTTTTTTTTTTTATTAAAAAATGGGTTTGCTCTTGACTCCAGTCTAGGTCGGAAACGACTGAGACGGAGTCGACGATGGTGCGAGCTCACCCAGAAGATGCCTGTTCACTCTAACTTTGAAATGTTGGGGGTTGAAGGCGTTCGGAAACACAGACGCAGGTAGTGAGTTCCACACTTTTGCCGTGCGCATTACAAAAGAGTTTTGGAAGCGCTTAGTACGTATTGGTGGAATATCAACCAGGTATGGATGGTATCCTGCGGTGCGTCTAGATGTCCGATGGTAGAAGGGAGCTGGCGGGATAAGGTCGTGGAGCTCTTGAGCACACTCACCGAACTCAATACTATACTCTACTTTCCTCTTTACTATAGACTATATAGTCCTACACTATACCCGTACTATATACTTCTACGTTTTCTTCTATGCTGGACTGGGAGAGATAGAAAAACATAGAATGTTCCAGCTGCCCTTCCTCCCGGGCATGCTGTAGAAGTCAGCAAAAGGGATTCGAGGGTTATAGTGTATTGTAATTTAGGCGATGGGCTGACAACCTGTCACTACAGCAATACAAATCATTACAATCTAATTTAAAATTTGCCCTCAATTTTTGTCAGACGTGGCGAAAGCGCCTGTTACGAGGCGTTTTACGCTCTGCCTACCCCGTAAGGGATAAAGGCGTGATTTTATGTATGTATGTATGTATACTTCTACGTTTATAGTGCATACAGGGACAACCGCCGGCTAGTGTCACATTACTAATATTAAAGTTGTCTAAAGGGGCCATCTTGGCCCCACGCATGCCTTCCAGAAGTCCGGGACTATACGGGGTGTAAGGGACAGCGTCCCGCAAACTAATAGGGGTTGGTCAGTAACGAAACTTTTTTTTTTTTTTATATTTGATAGGCACTCATTTGTCCGCCATCTCACGTGATGGTAAGTGATGATGTAGACTATGATGGAGCATGATTGCCTAGAAAATGCCTGTTCACTCTCGCCTTGAAAAGGCCCAGGTTATAACGTTCCGGAAATAGATCCGCAGGCAACTGAATAACGTTCACCGGGAAATTCTTTCAGGAGATTAAAAAAATAATTTGGCCTTCCATATAAAATGACCACCTCAAGCAGACAATTTATACGGAAAACAAAAAAAAAACTTCCTAAAAAGAAGCCCTGGTGATAGTTGATCAGTTCCGTTGACTGAGCAATCCCTATCAGTTCGCGGGACGCTGTCCCTTACACCCCATATAGTCTCGAGAAATGGTAAGACAAGACATACATAATTATAATCTCTAATTAGTGCCTGATCTCCTTGTACATATGTAATTTGCTGATTCTAATCAACTAGTTGCATGATAAATTAAATAAATTGGTAGCCATGTGAAATTCTATGACGTTAGTTGATAAGAGCCCGATGGTGTAGTGGATAGGGCCGTGAGTAAGGAGGTCGTGTTTCGAATCCCACCACGTTCTAATGTGTTTTTGGTTTTCGGATTTCATATGTACGTTTATTCGAAGCTTTTTCCGTGCTTCGGAAGACACGTTAAGCCGTTGTTCCGGGTTAATATCTTTCAATACCGAAGATATTAGTCGTTAAGCCATGTCAGAGGCCAATGCTAAGCATTGGCGGCTTGAAAACTCTGACCTAATCTAAAATTGGGTCTAGTTTGCCTTCTGGGTTGAGGAAGTCAGACGGCAGTCGCTCTGTGTAAAAATCAGTACCCTCGTATTAGATAGCCGACCCCGTGAGATACAGGATAAGGCTAGGGAGATAAGTTGATTGAGACCCCTTCCTAACCCCGTCCCTGTGCAAAACATGTCCAAGTTTAACTCGTCCCACTAACGTTTCATAGAGCCTAAATGTTATGAGTTAAGACAAAAAGTATTTCGAAATCCTCATCAGAAGTCATTGCGAGTTAATGGAAGTTGAAAATGATTAAAATATTAAGCTCCAAATTCTGTTCACTGTAATTCCATTTTGGGTGGGAATTGTAAATTTTAAATCCTCATTGGGCGCGAACGAACAAAAACAAACCCGTATTTTTTATTTTACAATGCGGTTTTGACTGAGAGTGCAAAACTTTTAGTGTACAATAAGTATAGAGGGATTTGTTATAATTCTGTAACTTCGGAAATCAATGGGGTTTTACGTGGAATAAAATGCTTTGAAAGCGCCCCGCACATATTTCGTTCGTAAATCCCCGGTTGACTTTTTTTTTTATTTTGGCTGAAATTTTGGAAAATAATTGTATGCGATTTAACACTTTTCTTCAACATGGCAATCATTGTTCAACATACATACATATAAACACGCCTTTATCCCTAATGGGCAGTTGGCAGAGCGTAAACGACCTACACAAAAGCCGTTCCGCCACGTCTGACAAAGTTTTGAGGGTTATTAAGATAGATTTGTAGGTATATTGCTGTAGTGACAGGTTGTCAGCCCATCACCTTAATGGCAATATACAGAAACCCTCTGATCTCTTAGCTGGTTTTTACAACATGCCCGGGAGGAAATGCAGTTAGCTCAATCTATTTCTTTCTCTCGCTCCCAGTCCAGCATGGAAGAATTCAACATTTCAGCCAAATCGACCGACCGGGAATTTTCAAACAACGATTTTTATTTGACCTAGTTCTTTATGACAGGATTATGATCAATAACATAAGTTTGCCTATACTGCCATCTTCTTATGTTCGCTTAAGACGGAAAGTGAAAGAAACAAAAATAAGTTGAGTTGTGACTGCAACAGAATCGTATAAGGAGTGTTTTTCAAACTCGATCGCCGTATGACACGCTGAACGTTTGACATGATACATAATAATCACGCCCTTATCCCTAATCGGGTAGGCAAAGCGTAAATGATCTAAGTAAAGGTCATTCCGTCACGTCTGACAAATTTTTGAGGGAAGACGTTGTAACGTCTGGCAGATCAGTGTGCATGAGAAAATGTGGTGGATTGAAAATGTATTTTTGTATAGCCGTCCCGGAGACTAGAAAAATTATAAAATTTATAAATGAAGCGCCAATAATTTACCTAGAGCAAGCGTTTAGTCAAAGTGTATTAGAGTATTGTTGGGAATAGATAAATGAAACTCCTTAATGGTTCTTTGTACATATCTCCACTATTGATAAAACACATTATACAAGTTTATAGATAGTCACATCAGTAAATGTATTATGAATACATAGGCTGGAAGTTATAAATGAGGAAATGTTTCTTATGTTCGTATACTAAAAAATTGCTAAAGAGTTACTTTAATCAAGCGAAGGTAGTGACCATGTTAAAATGTGAAATAATGAAAGTTTCTAGCTGACCTTAAGGTGCAAACGTTAGAAATTGTGCATAGCATGTAGAACAAACTGCGCAGGTGCGTTCCTATGCATGGAGAAAATGCAACATTTTAAAGCGGGGACACAGCAAATTCCCATCTCCTATAGTCTTCATCATTGACCGCAGAGGGGTAGCAGATCAAAAGCACGTCGACCAGAGCCTGGCCATGGTCTTTAGGCGATACATTCCAGATATCCAGGTGAACCTTGGATGTGAACTTTGGAGGTGAACTTTGGACCCTGTAACAATATATGCAGCGTCACTATAAAGTTTTTTACTAAGGACGCTAACCTCTAGCAAAATATATGGAAAACACACACCACAGAGTGGAAAAAGAAAGGCTTAACAGCTCAGGCTGAAGATCTTGCAGAAACTGCGCAGTTGCGTGCGTGGCTACAAGTCGCGTAATAATAATCTGAAATGAAAAACGGCTAATGCAGCACGTGGAATAAAATAAAATCTACGAAAACAACACTTACCGGCCTTGTTAAGTACGGCCGCATTAAATAAAATCGCTCCAGCGATATCACATCAGCCTCGTAAAATTGCCATGGACAAATGAGGTTATCTTGAAATGCCAAACCCTTTTTAACAGATCGGCACTGACATGCCAACGGTACAGAATAAACTATGGCAGAAAATATTTAGAATTTCTGAAAATGCAAAACGAAAATTGCAGCATTATTTCTTCCTAAAAAAACTTGATAAATGAACGCTAAAACAAGAAAAATACTAAAAATCTATTCAGCATCCACGAAGCTACGACAAAATGACGCCATCTATGCAAATGGAGGATGAAAGACTGGGCAACGAACGAAGCGTAAGCGCAGACGCATGTGATATGGAGAAAATCCGCATTTTTCGTGTTACAGTTCCGTTTTTGTTGGGATAACAATTATTTTATTGCAAAACTCATTTTTGAAATGAAATAATTCGTTTGAACCTGTACCCTGGGAAAGAAAACCGAAAAACAGAAAACAAACAACCGAAACAAAATAAAATAATAGGAGCACCAAGAACAAATAACAAACTAAACCAGGTTTAGTCAAAACGAAAACAAATTACCACATCTTACTTCAAATCTTACCTAAACAATCCTAAGCAAATACAATGACAAAGTGACCAAACTATTAAAAATTACTAGTGATCACTCTAATTCAAAACCCACACGTGAGGCAAAACAATAATTACCGCTCAATACGGGAGCCAAAATCAAAACAGAATAAGAAACCAATACTTCTATGCTTATAAAAAAAACTCGCCTAAACAAAACCTATAAGTTCCAACAAGGGAGAAGGTATCCCTATAAAGGGGTAGTGGTCCAGTATCCACGACTTACGGAGCAAACTAATCTAAAAAATAGCTCCTTACAACAACGTGAGGCAATCGTCTAATAACCCACTCCGTACTCAACAATAACAGTTTCATACGCAAAAAAAAAACGCAAAAATTTTAATTAAGTATCGACTTATTCTAGAATGTAGTAGGTCGGACTACTTACAATATGCTGCCGACACCCTCTAACCTAAAACGCAAACAAAAGAGATCGAATAACTACGTATCCCGTTATCGACTCAGCCTAACTTCTAACTTAAAAGTCGACTTTACTAACTAATGGCCATTTATTACTAACTCTTGGGAATATCTACTACTAAACAGTACAACACAACTCATTAGTATGTGTTATTTAAGTATATTTACATTATGTACATAGAATACTTTTCTCAAAAGGCAAACCTAACCACGGAATAACCAACTGTCAGCGCTAATGTTGTACATACCTACGAATAACTCATCTCATCATGCGCGGACAAAATATACCTATCCTTCCAGTAATCTAACTCCATAGAAATTGATAGCCAGCGTCAGTACCTATATTCTTCAATCCAAATATATACCCTTCTAGCACGGAGAATGATGTATCTTTCAGTAATCCATACCCATTCAAATTAATATGCCAGCGTCAGTGCAAATATTCTACTAACTCAATATATTCTCTTCTAGCACGGACAATGATGTATAACTGGACGCAAATAAGCAATAACATGTCAACCCACAAATTTGAAAAAATATAGCTCTATATACCATTCGTTTGGTAATCGGTTGAAGAACATTCAACAATAATGGTTTAAGTCATACAACTTCTAATTCATAGAGATTTTTGATATTTTTAGATTTTGTCAATGAGCTATGCATGATAAATATTTTTGACATAATAAGTTAAGTTCCTTGAACTACTCTGTTAGATACTTAGCGCCATCTGTTATTTTTCAATAGCAACTCAAGACGCTTAACACGTTATTGCATAACTGCTGTCACTGTTGTTTTAGTTTTAATCTATCGGTGAACGTTACGAATTTAATTGATTTTATATGATAAAGATACGATTTTGAGTGTATTTTTCTAATAATAATAATAAGAAAGTAATTCATCAATTTAAAAATATTAAATAATGTTTTAAGTGTCATAGTGTGCAAAATCTAAACCATAAATACGTATTTTCTCATTTTTCAATATTATTTTAAAGCACTTAATCTACTATCAAAAGAATTAACGTGACCTATTTGCTATTCAGCAATAACAATTTTATGTCACTTAAACCTTTTATACAAAACAAATTAGGTATTTCAAATGTTGTTATAATAAATTTCTGGGCATTTTTCGTAGTTGTATCAATAATTTGTAATTATTTAAATGACAATTTGTCAAATACTAAAAATAAGTTTAAAATAATTTAAAACATGACCGTTTATTAAAATATTTTCATTCAAAGTAATGAAAAATTGTTGTGAATTTTCAGACAGATTTATCTCAAAATTACCGCTCTGTGGGTCGACATATTATTGCTTATTTGCGTCCAACTATCTTTCAGTAATCCATACCCATTCAAATTAATATTCCAGCGTTAGTGTAAATATTCTACTACCCCATGCTAGAAGGGAATATATTGATATTCTCTTCTAGCATGGACAATGACTGTAAAAGAAAATAACTTAATATTAGTTATTTGCTTCCATGCTGGACTGGGAGTGATAGAAAAACATAGAATGTGCCAGCTGCATCTCCTCCCGGGCATGCTGTATAAGCCAGCTAAGGGATTCAAGGGTGTATTGCAATTTTAGGCGATGGGCTGACAACCTGTCACTATAGCAATATAGTACATCATAATCAGATGCTTACTCTGTAGTAATCTGTATGTAACCCTCAAAACTTGTCAGACGTGGCGGAACGACCTTTGTTTAGGTCGTTTTTGCTCTGCCTACCCCATTAGGGATAAAGGCGTGATTTTATGTATGTATGTATGTATTAGTTATTTAAGGACAGGTCAGGACAACACAACCTAAAATATCTATGTTGCATTGTTCACAGCAAGCAAAGGTAAAAATCAATCATTAAAATTTTTACCTAAGAAAATAACGCTGACATAAGAACGAGACGCACGGCAGTGCTAACAGCCAAGTTACAAAAATAACAAATGGAAATGGGGCCATAAAATAGGCAATCACCAAATTCACAAAAATAATATAAGTGAGAACTGGCCACAGTGGTGCAACCGCCAAGTTCAAAACGAAAGAATTTAGTCATAACGAACTATGTCTTTAATATGAAACTTCCCCAAATCTATCCCGTCTAGGGCCTTTAATGAATACACCACAGGGGAGTGTTTATCCGAAATAATGCATTTCTCGAATTTTGGTGCTAATTTCGCCGAAAAATGCTTAATAGCGCTAGAAAGCGGGCAACAAAGTTTATAAGCAAACTGACCAACCTGCAACTGAACTGGTCGCTTGCGAAGATTATAATATTTCGAATTGTGTTCATGGATCTTTTTGAGATTGGCACGATTAGTCAAAAATATGTCTTTCAAACTGCTCAATGAATCTGAAAACGAAGTAGGATCAACTATAGTCACCTGATTGGGGATAATAGGATCATCAGAACAGTATAACGACCCGTCTAAAATCATATCCCTACTATGGACTAACGAATAAGGACTGAACTTTGTACCTTCGTGAATAGCGGTATTAATGGCACATTGTATTTCACTAATATTCTGGTCCCATTCTCTGTGGTCAGATCGCACGTAAGATGCATGCAATGGCACGGCCAATATCACGTTTTACCCGTTCCGTCTGATTAGTTTGAGGATGATATCTAGGATAATAAAATATGTGGGGAACGTTATATTTTTTAATCAATTCCTGAAATTCTTTGGATACAAACTGAGGTCCAATGTCACAAAAAATAATTTTAGAGATTCCATGAAGAAGAAACACACCCTTTTCTAAACGATTTTCCACTGAAAAAATACGTATTTGCAAGTTGTTAACAAGTTCGTCTTTTAAAAGGTAACTAATTGGGCAACCTAAGCTTGTCACATCCATATTTAAACATTAAAGTGTTAAGTTCAAGCACAAAAACTAAAGAAAAATTACCACAAAGTATCTATTATCTTAGTAATTTATAAACAACAGGATCACACACGGGATGTAAATTACAGTTTAAATATGTAGCTATAAATAGTTCCGGACAGCATAGCTTATGAACACCATGAAACAATTTATCACGAAAAAAAAAGAAAGCGTATGCCCCGTGAAAACAAAAAAAAAATATTAAACTGCTAAGCACCGTGGAAATGACATGAGAATGCAGTATTTCTGCTATACAATTAAGCATAAAGCTATTAAACATTCCTTAAAACTTACAGTAGGTAAATGGAAACACCTCACAAAACTCTCTGTGTATCCATAATTTATAAGATTAAATTATACAAAATTTTTTTTAACAAGGCACACCAAAACAAATAACAACATAAACACCAGCTTATTTTTAGTGATAAGCATAATGAATGCAAGTTAAAAATGAAATAGGTACAAATTTCATTAAAAATGTGGCACTAAACTAACCTCAAGAGAAAAAAAATGAATCCATGTGGTAGAAACATTTATCTATCCTTATCCAGAATACACTTTAACAAAAATTCCAGGCCTAACGTTGGGCAGACACTGTAACATCCGGCAGCTCAGTGTGCATGAGAAAGGGCGGTGGGTTGAAAATGTATTTTGTATGGCCGTCCCGAAGACTAGGAAATTATAAAATGTATAAATGAGGCGCCAATAATTTACCTAGTGCATGCGTTTTGACAAAGTGTATTAGAGTATTGTTGGGAATAGATAAATGAAACACCTTAATGGTTCTTTGTACATATCTCCACTATTGATAAAACACATTATACAAGTGCATGAAAGAAGCCTCCCCGCGGCGCACCCTGGAAGCAGATAGTCACCATAACGGAGTAGCTAGGCTGACTAATTCTATCACTACGATGGTTCAACCAACAACAACAGCGCTCTCTAGTGCTCATACTTGAAAAACAGCACTTTTCAGTGCTACCACAACAGCACCTCACAGTGTTAATGTAACATCACTTTTTAGTGCTACCACCACAGCACCCCATAGTGCTCATATAACAGCACTTTTTAGTGCTACGCCGCTTAGCAAACAACACCCACTATCTGAGCCGGCTATGAATGTCATATCTATTAATATTAAAGGATTTTCTGCGGATAAGGCACAAATTTTGTAAGAACTCTGCCAAAACACAATGCGATGTCCTTTGTGTACAGGAGACCCATAGAGATTGCAACCAAATCAGGCCTCTCATATCAGGACTTGTGACTGCTAGTATCCGAAATACCTCACGCTAAGCACGGCAGTGTTATTTTAAACTTGTATCCACTCATTGTAGCTCGCAGAACCCAATAGAATTGATCACCATTGATACTGGCCATTGCACTATTTCTTGCATATAATAATAATAGTCCTCCCACCGATTTTCGGTGATGGCGGCCAATCTCGCGGAGATCAGCCAACTGCGCAGGACTTGTTTTCAGTGCCCAAGTGTTTGCGCTACACACAGGTGCACTCTCTATTCCTTCAATCTCTTATTCTGATGGGACAGATTGACTGACACGACCAGAGAGAAATAAGGCGCAGGACCGACTATTTACATGCCCATCCGTCAGAATGGATCATCTTACTTTTCAGACAATCAGGTGATCAGCCTGCAATGTCCTAACCAAACTAGAAACAACAACACAAAGTTATTGTCCCCCGCCGGGATTCGAACCCGGGACCTCCGGGTTGAGAGCCCATGGCTCAGACCGCTAGACCACGAAGGCAGTTAGTTAGTTAGTTCTTGCATATACAAACCACCTAACCAGCCATTTGCTATAAGTCCTACAAACAATTTCTACGACCGCAGTTTCAGAATCGTCATTGGTGACTTCAACAGTCATAGCACTGAGTGGGGTTACCAAACCACAAATAATGACGGCGCGGCAGTTGAACAGTGGGCAGAAGCCGAAAATTTGGAACTGTTGCACGATGCTAAATTTCCAGCGTCTTTCAACAGCAGCCGTTGGAAACGTGGCTACAATCCGGACTTGATCTTCTGTAGTGATAACATTAGTCATCTGTGCGCTAAATCGGTTGGTTCACCAATACCACGGACGCAACATCGACCTATCGGTTGCAAGGTCCAAGGCGCAATAAAACCAACGGAAGCCCCATTCAGACGCAGATTTAACTTACGTAAAGCGGACTGGAATAAGTATTCAGAAGAGATCGATAGACAACTGCTTACTGTCGACCCAACGCCACAGAATTATGAGATTTTTTATGAACATTATCAGGTCAGTATCAAGACGGAGTATCCCCAGAGGTTGTCGCTCATCATACATTCCAGGTTTGAATCGTGAATCATCTCAACTTCTGGAAACCTACAAACATCCATATTCTAATGATCCGTTCTCAGAAGAAACTATATCCACGGGAGAGACTTTAATGTCTCTGGTCCGTGAGAGCCGTAAAACCAAATGGATTAATACAATAGATACAATAGACATGTCAAGGCATAGCAAAAAAGCATGGTCCACCTTATGCAAATTGACTGATGATCCTCCGCAACCTAAATCCCCGTGCCCAGTAACTGCAAACTAAATAGCCCACCAACTACTTTTAAATGGAAAGCCACCTCAGAAATTGACCAGTCTTAAATTTACCACAAAAACCCACAAATTCAACAGACATCACAGTAAATCATTTACGTTGTCTGAAATCATCCCACCCATAAAGACACTGAAAAATGGCAAAGCTGCTGGTGTTGACGACGTAACCGTGGAACAGCTGAAACACCTGGGCCCAGTAGCAGTGTCTTGGCTCCTAGCATGATTCAATTCATGCCTCAGTAGACAAAAGCTCCCTAAGCCCTGGAGAAAAGCCAAAGTCACTGCACTGCTCAAATCGGGAAAACCACCCTCTAACCCAAAAAGTTACCGGCCGATATCTCTTCTATGCCGTACATACAAACTTTTTGCACGACTAATCCTCAATCGCCTCTAGCCACTTATAGACCCCAAATTAATACCTGAAAAAGCTGGTTTTCGCCCGGGAAAATCTTGTTCGGGACAAACGATGCGTCTTTCGCAATACATAAGGATGGTTATGAAGCAAAAAAAGTTACCGGCGTCGTTTTGGTCGATCTGTCAGCAGCCTATGACACAGTCACCATTAGACGTCTACTGGCTAAAGTAAAGTCCTTAACTGACGACCAAAACTTCGTGTGCGTTTTGAATGAGATGCTTCATAACCGTCGATTACAAGTCCACCTGGACGGTGAAAAAAGTAGATGGCGCATCCGGAAGAACGGACTACCGCAGGGTAGTGTCTTAGCTCCCATACTATTTAATGTTTACACTAATGATCCACCTCACTCGCCTTATACAGAAAGATTACTATACGCGGACGACCTCGTACTGGCATTCCAAACGACGAGCTTTGAAGAAGCAGAAGAAAATCTCCAGACGGCTTTAGAGGATCTCAGTCTGTATTATGACACTAACGCCTTGAGACCAAACCCTGCTAAGGCGCAGGCTTGTGTTTTTCATCTCCGGAACCATCAAGCCGGTAGTAATCTAAGCATTAAATGGCGTGGGGTAGACATCGAGCACACCATAAACCTAGTATATTTAGGAGTTACTCTCGACAGATCCCTTACATACAAGAGTCACTGCATAAAAACTAAACACAAGGTGAATACCCGGAATAACCTACTACGCAAACTTACATCTACATCCTGGGGAGTATCTCCACAGGTCTTACGTACATCGGGCCTAGCACTCAGTTTTTCAGCGGGTGAGTTTGCGTGTCCAGTGTGGCACCGTTCCGCCCATGCCAAACAGGTAGACATAGCACTAAACGAGACGTGTAGGATTATAACAGGCTGCCTTAAACCAACGCCAGTCACTCTACTGTACCTCCTTGCCGGGATTGCCCCTCCTGAGGTGCGACGGGAAGTTGCTTTCTCGGTAGAAAAGCATAAACAAGAAACGGATTCGAGACGCCCACTCCATAATATCAATGAGTGCAAATCCCGATTAATACGTCGAAATAGCTTCTTAAGTCAACTCTACCGACAGCTGACGACCCAGGTGAGGCTCGCCGTGACCTGTGTAGCTAACTACCAATGTAGTTCCCGTCGACAGGTTCAATAACCTGCAGAAAAGTTGTCACCAGGTCATAAATTACCCTGGTAGACCTGGAAGTCATTAAATAGACTGCGGACACAGGTTGGCCGCTGCAGGTCCAACTTGACGAAATGGGGGTACAGTGACAACAGAACTTGCGATTGTGGATCTGTGCAGACTATGTCACACCTACAAGAATGTAGTGAGAGTCCCAACACCTGCACACTACAGGACCTGTATGATGCCACAAAAAATGCTGTCGCCGGCAGAGCACTGATCAAAATATATTTGAAACATCGACACGACAGAAGAAGAAGATTATACAAGTTTATAGATAGTCATATCAGTACATGTATTATGAATACATAGGGTGGAAGTTATAAATGAGGAAATGTTTCTCATGTTCGCATACACAAAAATTGCTAAAGAGTTACTTTAATCAAGCATTTAATAATGAAAGTTTCTAGCTGACCGGTGGAAACGTTAGTAATTGTGCAAGCATGTAGAACAAACTGCGCAGGTGCATTCCTATGCATGGAGAAAATGCAACATGGTAAAGTGGGGACACAGCAAATTCCCATCTCCTATAGTCTTCAACATCGACCGCAGAGGGGTAGCAGATCAAAAGCACGTCGACCAGAGCCTGGCCATGGTCTTTAGGCGATACATTCCAGATATCCAAGTGAACCTTAGATGTGAACTTTGGAGGTGAACTTTGGACCCTGCAACAATATTTGCAGCGTCACTATAAAGTTTTTTACTAAGGACGCTAACCCTAGCAAAATATATGGAAAACACATACCACAAAGGGGAAAAAGAACGGCTTAACAGATCAGGCTAAAGATCTTGCAGAAACTGCGCAGTTGCGTGCGTGGCTACAATTCACGGAATAAAAATCTAAAATAAAGGCCTTGTTAAGTCAGGCCGAATTAAAAAAAATCGCTCCAGCGATATCATCAGGCTCGTAAAATTGTTATGGAAAAATTTGGTTATCTTGAAATGTCAAACCCTTTTTAACAGAACGGCAACGACATGCGAACGGTACAGCCTAAACTGTGAAAGAAAATATTTAGAATTTCTGAAAATGCTAAACGAAAATTGCAGCATTAATTCTTCCTGAAAAAACTTGATAAATAAAAGTCTATTCATCATCCACGAAGCTACGACAAACTGACGCCATCTATGCAAATAGAGGAACAAAGACTGGGCAACGAACGACGCGTAAGCGCAGACGCATGTGATATGGAGAAAATCCGCTAGATGGCACTAAAATAGACTAATAATCAAAGAAATTTTCTTAATTAGAAAAAGTGTTACAACGTTAAGTAAGTATAGTAAACACATTTTTTTTGTACATAAAAGACATGAAATACGAAAATAAACTTAAATTAATGTGCACAAAGGCGGTCTTATCGTTGGCAGCAACCTCTTCCAGATAACCTTTAAGAAGATTGATTCGTAGGGTGCTCGTAGGTATATTAATGTAGTGACAGGTTGTCAGACCAACATCTAAATTGCAATATACTGAAACCATCAGATCCCTTAGCTGGTTTTTTCAGCATGCCCAGGAGGAAATTTAGTGGGCACATTCTATGTTTGTCTCTCGCTCCCAGTCCAGCACTGAAGCATGATTTGTGTCACGAACACTGTCAAAGACAGCGACCGTTCAGATGAGTCAACCATCATTACAATCTAGGTAAAAGGTCCCCTTTGTCTTCTTAGCGAGTGGAATCTCAAGTCGAATGACCCGATGAACCCTAGTGTCAGTTTTCAAACCGGCTACTAGCACAGCTATTAGGCCTCTGACATAGTTTGAGTAACGACTTCTATCAAAGACAGCGACCGGGGACGACGGCTTAACGTGCCCTCCGAAGCACGGAATCCTTTTTCTTTTCAGACAATCAGGTGCTTCAATTTCGCCTTGCAATGTCCTAACCAAACTGAGGAAAACCCTTGGATGAAAAAGAGGTTGTTTCGTCCAAGGGAAAACCTCACAAAGTGATAAATTGACAAATAATGATGATGATGATGAACTTTGTGTTCGAACCCCCCTGGGAATTGAACCCAGAACCTCCGGATCGTAAGCCCATGGCTCTGACCACTCGACCACGGAGGCAGTTCCCCCGTAAGAATCTAACCTATGATATGATCTCCATATCGTATCTATACGGGGTGTAAGGGACAGCGTCCCGCAAACTACTTTCATCAGGATTTTTTTTTACAGAAGATGAAATTCATTTTTTACTTTCCCATACAAAATGACCAACCTCAATCAGACAATTTGTATGGAAAAGCAAGTATTTTTTTCTTTTTAACCCCTAACAGCTTGCGGGACGCTGTCCCTTACACCCCGTATATTTTTTATGTCTCCTCTTGTCCTAGGCCCGTATCTGTAAACAGTACTTGAGACTGACAGCTAGTTTGAGTTCGTTTCAGAAATGCCATTTCAATACAATATGACCTGTCAAATCCATACTTAATATTGCTTTCAATCTTGAGATCGCTTTATAAATACGAGCCTTAATTGCTCAGCGAAGTGAACTAACAGATTGTGTTTGCAAAAATGTAGGTAGTTCTTTAGCCGCAGACTTGGTCGTTATCTACTTGTTACGTAAGTGTAATGGGGATGCCCAATATTACGCTTGCATACAAATCACACCTGTAACCTTTGCTCAGTCAGAGCGTCAATAAGCGAGAACGTTTTCACCACGCCAGACTATGGAGGGTTATTTTTAAGGAATGAACCTCTGTATTGATAAGGGATAAATTATTTATTTTATTTATTTATTTTATTGTCAGCCCTTCCGTTTTCCATTAATGAAGTATCCATATAATAGTAAATAAAGTTCTACATTGTATAACATACATATATATATAGTCACGCCTTTATTCCTAATAGGGTAGGCAGAGCGTAAATGACCTAAAGAAAGGTCGTTCCGCCACGTCTGACAAAGTTTTGAGGGTTATTTAAGATAGATTTGTAGGTATATTGCTGTAGTGACAGGTTATCAGCCCATCACCTAAATTGCAATATACTGAAACCCTCGGATCTCTTAGCATTACAGCATGTCGGGGGGAAATGCAGCTTTCACATTCTATGTTTTTCTCTTACTCCCAGTCCAGCATGGAAGATCCAGTATTGTATCACGCTCTTGAAAAATGCGTACAGTGTCGATTCCCGGTAAGAACTTGGCACTTAGATATCAATGCGCAGTCCACTTACATTCGAAAATAATGGAATTATAAAATGATTTTCTAAGCAATACCCAAAAAGTTTAAATCAATAATGGTTTTTCTAAGCAACACCCAAATAACTTGTACAAATCTTGTTTATTTTACGCGCAGTGAATACAGATAAACAAACGAAATCACGGATTGTCGATAATCGCCGCTTAATGCTACTTTCATCCACATTGTCGGTACTCTTATTACAAAAAATCACTGTTACTTATACATACATACATAAAATACGCCTTTATCTCTAATGGGGTAGGCAGAGCGTAAAAGACCTAAACTAAGGTAGTTCCGTCACGTCTGACAAAGTTTTGAGGGTTATTTAAGATAGATTTTTAGGTATATTGCTGAAGTGACAGGCTGTCAGCCCATCGCCTATATTACAATATACTGAAACCCTCGGAGCCCTTAGCTGGTTTTTACAGCATGCCTGAGAGGAAATGCAACTGATACACTCTATGTTTTTCTCTCGCTCCCAGTCCAGCGTGGAAGTAACTAACTACTTCTTCTTCTTCTTTCGTGTCGGCAAGGAACACGGGCTAAATCTTGCTTACCCACTTGCTGACTAACTACTTATACTGGGTCGAAAATATATGCTGATAAACTTTAGGGTATGAACTATATGAACCTACCCATGAAAGTGATCCGAGTAATTTTTGAGTTCTGTTACAGAATATATAATAGTACTAGGTACAGAAGAAGCACTCTATAATAAAGCACCTGACAATAAATTCCAATTTCTGTCGCCAACGCATCGATACCTACTTTTATAATAACCTACCGTTCGCGCATGCAAGTAAAAATGCGCCGACAAGCTACGCGCGAGAGTTTTTATTTCTTTGACAGTCTCAAACTGCTCGCTCCCTTACACACTTTAGGGTTACGACTAACGACTTTTGCGAATTCATAACATAACGGGAAATTGACTGGTAAATGAAATATGTATGATATCAGAGAATTTATTTACGTATTCTATCTAGCAGTGGCGAGGGGTGCAATTTTATCGAGAGTAAGCCAAAGCAAAAAAAATACCTTATAATTTGATGTAATTCTGAATTTCTTGGAGGTGGATTTCTTGAAAGGGAAACCGGCGGGAATCGGTTTGTATGGACCCTCCGCCACTGATATCTAGGTATATGTTAGTTCTTAAGTACCTAAGTATATGCAAAGTGTAGAAATCTCAAAAAACTCAAACTAAAAAACTATTTTCTTGGTGTCAATTTTAACCAAACTAAAACTTGGAGCGATAACTTTAACAAAGCGACAGCGATGCGCGTGTGTGAGCGGAGTTCAAACGAATAGAACGCCGCGCGCCAGCCTTTTGAACTAACCCCAGCGGCGGTGTGCTTGCCACACATGTAAATATTTGCCTACCGGGCGGAGTGCGCCAGGCCTGGTTATGTCAAAGAATATTGCATCACTCTGAGTGATTCACTCCTATCCTAAAGTTGCGTCGCGTCCCTTCCCTGTGTGATTAGACCCTAAGACGTCACTCAGTCAACGAAACTGAACTACATACACAAAGAAAATACTTCTAGAATAGATCAAATAAATTTGCATCCCCTTAAAAAATAACCACCCCGATCATAAGCCTCGATCAGACATTTTGTATGGGAAGCCGGAACGGAACGGAAGCCCGTGTTGCTCTAAGAGAATTCCAACAATTTTGGACGGTCATTTTGTTGACAGAGCTGTTAATTTTATGGACAACTTTTATGCCCACGCACATTTTTTAAAGGACACGGTTTCATTGAGAGCACTTCCTCACTTTATTCCGGGTACAAAACTTCTCCGGTGAGCACTCAGCAGAAATGAATGTTGATTATTTGTTACCGCCATTACAAGTTTTCAGGCCAAAAGAGGCGCGAGAGAGCAAACGGCCTAATCAAAAGTTGTGCCCACTGCGACCATGCTTGATTTGAGCCCGTTTACCCAACTAAAACTCGCGATTAGTTTCAAGTATTGTTTGCACAACGATTACCAAGATCCTTGGACGGCGCCACTCTAGGGCGTTTCTGCAATGCTCCGTATTCTTATATGGAACTTATCATACATTTTCGCGCTAATCCATATTATTTTTGACGGATACGAACCGAATACGAAGCAGTGCAAAAACGCTCTTACGATTCAAAGTATTTGCTCTAGGTTTCTCCAATACAATGGGTGAAGCATATAATTGAACGGATATAAGAGCACTAAAAATAATCTTATGAGATTGGCGTCAGTTACAGAAAATTATTATTTGCTCCTGGACTTGCAGTAAAAATCAGCTAACGGATCTGAGGGTTTCAGTATATTGCAATATAGGCGATGGGCTGACAACCTGTCACTACATCAATATACCTACAAATCTATCTTAAATAACCCTTATGGTGTTTCATTTTTCCAAAGTTTTGATTTTCTTTCAAGTCTAGGTGACCAAAAATATAACTGTTCCAAATTTTGAGAAAATTGGTTTATATTTAGAGGTTGCGCATTTTGATCACTTATCGAAAAGTAGTCAGAAAATAAATTTTATAAAAAAAAAAAAATTAAATACCAAATTTAAAATATAACCAGATTACCTCCTGGCGGTTTCATCGGTGACTTAATGACTTTTCCCGTGGGAATAAGTTGTTTTCCCGCGGTAAAAATTGGCCTAAGTATGGTGTCGCCCACCCATCTTTCGCCAATATCATCGGAATGCAATTAACAGTTTTAAGCTAAGAGCATATTTGATTCCCATAGGAATGAGAATATTTCCCGCACTAAAAACGAAAATATCTCTTTTCCCAGTTTGTTATATATCATTTTGCTGAATATTATAGGCGTAATCGTGTGATAATTTTCCGGATTCTGTGGCACTCGTTGCTTAATAAGTTTTCCCTTGGGAATGTGATACTTTTACGTGGTAAAAAATGTCCTGTATTACATTAGGTGCTCCAGGTGTTTCATACAAATAAGGGTTTATGGTCGTCATACAAGTAATAGTCCTCCCACCGATTTTCGGTGATGGCAGCCAATCTCCCAGAGATCAACCAACTGCGCAGGACTAGTTTTTAGTGCCCAAGTGTTTGCGCTACACACAGGTGAATTCTCTATTCCTTCAATCTCTCATTCTGATGGGACAGATTGACTGACACGACCAGAGAGAAATCAGGCGCAGGACCGACTATTTACATGCCCATCCGACAGCATGGATAATTTTACTTTTCGGACAATCAGGTGATTAGCCTGCAATGTCCTAACCAAACTAGACACAACAACACAAAGTCTTTGTCCCCCACCGGGAATCGAACCCGGGACCTCCTGATCGTGAGCCCACGGCTCAGACCCCTAGACTACGGAGGCATTTAATACAAGTAAGGGTATTATAAATAAGGTTTCTAAAATTAACGTATTTTGAAGTCAGTCAATGATTAAGAAGAACTCTTAAGTACAAATAACAAAGGCGGTTATTGTTATGAGAAGTCAGTCATCTCTCAATAATTCGTTAACTAAGTGATCAAGAGACTACATTCTACAAAGTTGACTATGTTACAAATACAAATATATACTATGTTTATACTTGTATTAATAAATGTTTACACCTGTTTTATTAAAAGCTTTTAGTAGTATACTTGTGTTAGAAAGGGAAACTTATTTGTAGGTTCTGAGTAAAAATGCAAAATCTACTTGTACGATTTAAAAAAAATCTTCCATTTTAGACATTCGTATTCACTTAGGGTAACTTGTGATACTTTTTACCACGTGAAAGTGTCACGTTCCTAAGGGAAAACTTATTAAGCTGCGAGTATCACCGGAGTCCGGAAAATTATCAAGCGATTACATCTTAACTGCACTTATCTCTTTAATATTAACTAAAACGATGGATAACAAACCGGGAAAGGATTTAGTTCACTTTTTACCTTGGGAAATGTTCTCACTACCGCGGGAATTAAATATTCTCTTACCACACGGCCGTGCTTAACACTGTGAATCGCATCTCGATGATATTGGCGAAAGATGGTTGAGCAGGAACATACTTTAGCTACTTTTTACCGCGGGAAGACCACTTATTCGTACGGGAAAACTCATCAAGACACGGATGGGACCACCAGGTAGTAAGCTGCTGTACTATTTGAGGTTTGGCACATACATACATATAATCACGCCTTTATCCCTAACAGGGTAGGCAGAGCGTAAACGACCCAAACAAAGGTCGTTCCGCCACGTCTGACAAAGTTTTGAGGGTTATTTAAGATAGATTTGTAAGTATATTGCTGTGGTGACAGGTTGTCGGCCCCTAAATTACAATATACTGAAACCCTCGGATCCCTTAGCTGGTTTTTACAGCATACCCGGGAGGAAATGCAGCTGGCACATTCTATGTTTTTCTCTCGCTCCCAGGCCAGCATGGAAGAACTACTTTTTGACTATTTTTCGAAAAGTGATTAAAATGCGCATCCTCTAAATATCAACCAATCTTCTCAAAATTTGGTCGAAATATCTTTTTAATCACTTAGACTCGGAAGGCGAGCGATTCCAGAAAAAATCTAAATTATTAGGGTAATAATCCTTAAAACTATGTCAGACGTGGCGGAACGCCCTTTGTATAGGTTGTTTACGCTCTGCCTATTAAGGATAAAAACGTGAATATAGTACAATCTGAACAATAGACATGTGACACACAATGACATACGACAGAAAAACGGGCTGACACGAAGTATTAAGGCTGACATGACCTTCAGACACGTCTTAATCATACTTAACACAAGACCGTAGTTTATTTACCTCGTAAAGATTTTTATAACATCCGATCACCTCTGAAGCCTTTTGGCTTAGGCACCTGTTACCCATTATGTTTACTTCCATATCAAACTATTCTATGTTTTATTTCATGTACGTTTATTTATTTAATCCTACTTAACTAGTAAGTTTTTTGAATTTATTTATTTTTTATGATCAATTATTACATTGTTCTAACCAAAGTGGGAACAGTATTACGTGTTAACACTAATTTGAAACATGTCAATTAATTATAGGACCTCTTTGATAAACAATAAACAAACTAGATGCACAATCACGAAGAAATCCCGACCAAAAAATGTCCGAGCCGCATTGCACATACGTATAGTTATTGTTATATTTATACATACATACATATAAGCACGCCTTTATCCCTAATGGGGTAGGCAGAGCGTAAACGACCTAAACAAAGGTCGTTCCGCCACGTCTGACAAAGTTTTGAGGGTTATTTAAGATATCATTTTAGGTAAATTGCTGTAGTGACAGGTTGTCAGCCCATCGCCTAAATTACAATATACTGAAACCCTCGGATCCCTTAGCTGGATCTTTCAGCATGCCCGTGAGGAAATGCAGCTGCCACATTCTATGTTTTTCTCTTGCTCTCAGACCAGCATGGAAGAAATATATTTATAACATAAAAAAAAAATATTCATTCAAATTTGGACCTTGTAGCGTCAAAAAAGGGTGCAATATCAATAGCACTCGCACATACTATCATTTTGACTGAGCACTTCGTCATTGTGGCACGTCAAAAGCCGCGAGCGAGCAAGGTGATAGATACTGAATTAAAATTCTCCTCGATTGACGTGATGGGCAGATTTTTGCCGCGGACACTTTTTGAGTGAGATTGTGCATCTAGTTAGTTTATTGTTTATCAAAGTAGGACCTAAATTGGAACAGCCTCTCATTTTCCGAAAGGAATCGAACCTACTACCTACTATAAACAAACGAGTCACTAACGAAACTCACCGTGACGTAAAAATATATATACGATACCCATTCTCGATAGGCAATAAAACTTGCAACGAGGATTTCAATGCAGACCCCCTGCAATATTGGGTCTTACAAAAAGTCGTACAGAAAATAAGCGGTCAAGAGTCCTCGATTGAAAAAAAATCCGAATCGTGATCATTTTGTAAGTCAGGGTCAGTTCACACTGGGAAGCGACGCGACGCTACTCTTCTTTTTCTTCTTAGCGAGTGGAAACGACCCGATAAACCCTGGTGTTAAACGGTACGAAACTGCTTTTCGTTGTACTATAAACTAATAGTGACTCGATTCAACATTTTTTACATTTACGTTGTGGAAACCGGTACCAAATATTATTATGTTATTAATCATGTTATTTTCTTAAAAAAACGCATACTAAAAGTTGGTACCGAATTCCAAGTTGGAAATGTTTTAGCGATTTTTGAGGCCAGTATAACAGACTACAGCAACGTCGCGTCGTAAGTAATTTTGGGTCCTGTCAATTAAATATGTCTGTCTTTTTGCATTACCTACTACCTAATTAAAATTCTACACATTGTACCCTCCGTGATTGTACCATGATCTTGTTAAATACGCGCCGCCGCCGCCGCCGCCTCACTTCTCGATGTGAGATAACCCTTACGTATCTGCATGACGGAACACCGACAAAAAATACACATAGCTTAGCAAAAAAGTGTTTACACGTGTTGGTGATAGGTGGAACTGGGCAAAAAGCTAGTACAGAAACAAAGTTAGTTCATTCGTAGGTTAGTTCCTACAAACTTGCATACATAACTGTCGTCATTTTTAAAAATAAATAAATGAATAAAGATTGCTATTTCATACATACATACATACATATAATCACGCCTTTATCCCTAATGGGGTAGGCAGAGCATAAACGACCTAAACAACGGTGGTTACGCCACGTCTGACAATGTTTTGAGGGTTATTTATATAGATTTGCATGTATATTGCTGTAGTGACGGGTTGTCAGCCCAAAGCCTAAATTGCAGTATACGGAAACCCTCGGATCCCTTAGCTGGTTTTTACAGTATGCTCGGGAGGAAACGCAGCTGGCACATTCTATGTTTTTTTTTATCGCTTCCAGGCCAGCATGGAAGAAATATATTTCATAACATAATATAAAGTTAGCGTATAGCGAAAGTCACTTTAACAACCGTATTTGGGTAGTTCTTCGGTTTGACGGAAATGACACGAGTATGTTCCGCGATAAAACATTACATTAGAATCTTCTTCTTTTTAGCGAGTGAATTCTCGAGTCGAATACTTTTACTCAAACAATTACTTTTATCCAAAAATATTAATTCGGTAGACGAAGTGTGTGCAGGTCGTCCTGAAATTAACCCTTTATAGGGCAGAAGCGAAATTAGTATGGCGGCTGTATATTCGTAAGGCACTGGACTTAGATAAATTGGATGAGAAGGGCTTCTTCTTATGTCGACCCAATCGACCCGATAAACCCTTGTCAGAGTTTTGAAACCGCCTAGTAGCACAGCTATTAGGCTTCTGACATGGTTTGAGTAACGATCACTATCAAAGACAGCGAGCGGGACCGACGGCTTCACGTGCCCTCCGAAGCACGGAATCCTTTTTTTTTGCGGATAATCAGGTGATTCAGCCTGCAATATCCTAACCAAACTGGGAAAAATCTAACAACGTGACAAATTGACAAATATCAAATTTGTGTGTGGGAATCGAACCCGGGCCCTCCGGATCGTAAGCCCATGGCTCTGACCACTACTTATTAGAATAATTTATTCTATGCCCTAATGGGCAGAGCGTAAATGACCTAAACAAAGGTCGTTCGCCGCGTCTGTCAAAGTTTTGAGGGTTATTTAAGATAGATTTGTAGGTATATTGCTGTAGTGTCAGGATGTCAGCCCATCGCCTAAATTGCAGTACACAAAAACCCTCGGATCACTTACCTGGTTTCTACAGCATGCCCAGGAGGAAATGCAGGTGGCACATTCTATGTTTTACAAGCTTAAATGTGAATAATATATATATTTGTACAAATAAAACAGTTTTTATGTAAAACTGATAATAAAGTCCATCAAACCATTTCACGGGACCTGGAATCAAATAACTTTATAAAGTTTATTTAAAAATCCACCGCGATTTTTACCACAAATAACTTAACAAGCTCTCTCACCACTTAAAACCCATTTAAGTATTTCAAATCGCTATCAAATAAAAAACAACTAAAAAGCACTTTCAGTTTAAAATTACAGTTATTTTATTTTTAAGTGAAAAAAATTACGGGATTTTTTATTGTTGCGATGTTTTTTACAAGGTGTGTTGTGAATGAGGCCGTGAGGCTGCTATTTTAATAACATCAAAATGGCATTTCGTTGTCGTGTCTGTAGTATTTTGACTCTTTCGTATTCTGTTTTTTATAATTTACTTCCATGCTGGACTGGGAGAGACAGAAAAACATAGAATGTTCCAGCTGCCCTTCCTCCCGGGCAAGCTTTTGAAGTCAGCAAAAGGTACTCGAGGGTTACAGTGTATTGTAATTTAGGCGATGGGCTGACAACCTGTCACTATAGCAATACATATTACAATCTAAAATTGCCCTCAATTTTTGTCAGACGTGGCGAAAGCGCCCAAGTTGTAAGTATGACTATGAAAAAAAAAACTGACAATGACAAACAAGTTGACGTCTACTTGATGAATACCAATTACGGTAATTAATAACGTCCTTTTAGAATGAATAATAGTTCAAATTTTTTTTTCTGAATTTCGACAAAATTATGAATAAAAGTCTCTAAAATAGTGATAATCTATCCTTAAATCAATTAAAAGTTTCATGTTAAAATAATAAAGTTTCGTGAATTGCCCTTATACTCACAAATTTTGGTATTTTACGTTTAACTTCATTGACATTTTGGTCGTTGAGCCTCCATTGAACAACAATAGCTATTTTCATAGTGGACGCGGTTGTCTTCCATGTTGGACTGGGAGCGAGAGAAAACCATACAATGAGCTGCATTTCCTCCCGGGTATGCTGTAAAAACCAGCTAAGGGATCCGAGGGTTTCAGTATATTGCAATACACTACAGCAATATACCTTTAATTCTATCATAAATAACCCTCGAAATATTGCATGTATTTACAATTTATTAAGCACAATGAAGAGGCGTCTCGTCGTGCATACTGTATTTTTTTTGGGTGTAGTCTAGTCTAGCTTACCCGCAGCTGTTTTTTGAATTGTGAGTTGCGACCGTATGTTGTGAGCATGCAGTGTCCTGTGGAAGATGATTGTTAGTTTTTATATATGTTAGATAATTTAGTTTGTTTACGTTCTTCTTCTTCTGTCGAGTGGGTATCGAGTCTATCGACCCGATGAACCCTGGTGTCAGAGTTATTAAACCGCCTAGTAGCACAACTATCAGGCCTCTGACATGGTTTGAGTAACGACCACTATCAAAGACAGCGATCGGGACCGACGGCTTAACGTGCCCTCCGAAGCACGAAATCATTTTCTTTTTCGGACAATCAGGTGATTCAGTCTGCAATGTCCTAACCAAACTAAGGAAATAATCACAAAGTGATAAATTCTCAAATATCAACTTTGTGTGTTCCCCTGGGAATCGAACCCAGGAACCTCCGGATCAGGAGTCCATGGCACTAGCCACTAGACCACGGAAGCAGTTAGTTTGTTTACGTTGGTATTAGTTTATAGAGGTTTGTGCAACACCAAGACAAACCGATACTTGATTTAATGGTGTTAAGCTGTTTAAGTTAATGTTTGTCTTTGTAAGTTATAATTAATAAATTTTATTATTATTATATTAGCCTAAAGTGTCCCACTGCTGGGCGAAGGCCTCCCCTCTTTCTTTCCAGGCAACACAACAGAATAATAAATATAATAAAATAAATTAAAGCGCCAGTTGTATTGTTAGATCAGAAGCAAATATTGATTTGACGATATCAAACGGCAGGACGGATACCGGGTTGTCACCAGGTGAAACAGCATCTGATCACTTGCACAAGCACTTAATATTTTTAGTTCGAATAAGTTGTCAAACACACGAGTAAAAGCTAGCGCTCCGCGATAGAAGGGCTATGTGAGTGTGACAAGCGAGCCACTAATATTGCTAAAAGAAAGTCCTTGAAACCTTACCTCAGTTATTACTAAAGACCGTATTGCGATTGGTTGTATGGGAGCCGTTGTACGAGCACCAAGACAAACCGATACTTTATTGAATGGTGTTAAGCTTTATAAGTTAATGTTTGTCTTTTGTCACCTCCCTAGCCTCATCGCGTATCTCACGGGGTCGGCTACCTGATCTAGAGGATTGAACGAATGTACTGGTTTTTACACAGAGCGACTGCCATCTGACCTCCGCAACCCAGAAGGGAAACCAGACTCAATCCTAGATTAGGTCAGAGTTTAACGACTAATATCTACGGTATTAAACGATATTAACCGAGACCAACGGCTTAACGTGCCTTCCGAAGCACGGAAAAAGCGCCAAATAAACGTACATATGAAATAGATTTTTCCCAGTTTGGTTAGGATATTGCAGGCTGAATCACCTGATTGTCCGAAAAAAAAAAGGATGCCGTGCTTCAGAGGATACGTTAAACCGTCGGTCCCGGCCGCTGTCTTTGATAGTGGTCGTTACTCAAACCACGTCAGAGGCCTAATAGCTGTGCTACAAGGCGGTTTGAAAACGCCAACACCAGGTTTCATCGGGTCGTTCGACTCGAGAATCCTCTCGCTAAGAAGAAGACCGAGTGTTTATACACTAAATTGACCCTGCTGACCATGATTCTGCCCGGTGACATTACAATTTCAAGAATAAAGTTTGGAAAGGCATTGCTCAAAAACTATTAGATCTATAAAAGTAATAAATGCATTCAGTAGTAGGAAATTTTATGTAGATTCATTTCGTCTTTGAGAGTTTATTTCTGAATCTAATATTTTTCATTTAAAATGGGAAATACGGTAGTGGTGGACATGTTTCGAGGGTAAGGAGGGAAGAAATTGGTTTGTCACCGGCCAGAATCAAGTTCAGCATGGTCTAATAAGTTTAAAAACACCGTGGTCTACGCTCACTGAACCACTAATTTGAGATTCAGTGCAAACTTTACTCTGTAAGTAAAATAATGTATGCATAAACATAATGTTCTTCATCGTAGGCAAGAAAGTATTCAGTGCTGCTTTTGCGTCACAGATTTACACGATAAGTAGAAGGTGCAAGGGGCCGCCTGGCTCACGACCACCCTCTCACTGGAGTCAGGCGGCAAACAGCTTGGTGTGCTCCGTCGGTGCGTGAAATTGCCAGTGCCATAACAGGCATCTTCTGGGTGTGCTTGCTCCATCGTGGACTCTGTCACGGAACAAACACATATCTATAAAAAAAGTGGAATGTGATTCAGTGGATAAGATTAATAATACATGAAATTGGTCTTTTCTGCCCTACATCGCAGGAGGTAAATGATTTTATTTTATGTGTTCGTTGTAATTTGAATGGGCAATACCAAGCCAAGTTCTTCCTATTCGAAAACCCGTCGGATCACTGTTACTCGTATATGACGTCATGAAATTTTAGTATGAAATAAAAAAAGTTTTATTTATTTATTGTGAGACATCAAATGAAAGGTCTTAAAATCTGATTCTAAAAATGTAATACATAAATATGTACCAGTCGCCCATTTTTCTAAAACCAACATTTCTGAAACACTACCTCTAAGAAGACAAACAGCTAATATTTTAACTAAAAATTACTAAATAGACACAACATATCGCACCCTTCCTGGAAGAAACAAGTAAGTAGACTTGCGTTTAATTTTTTTTTATCGCTCCATTTATTCAAGCACCAACGATTACACCTTCTCACCAAAAATCATGAAGCTGACGACAAAAATGAAGGAACAATCGCGAAAAATATGAACTTCTGCGAAAATAAAAAATATATAAATCCATTGTAAAAAAGAAGTAAGTACGAATACATTTATTTGCTTTTAAATTTTCCTATGAAATAAAGGCATAAAAAAGCTAACGTACATTTTATACGAAGATTCATTAAAACATTTACACGCAAATAAACATACATACATATTCCATCAAGTTTGAAAATAAGCGACATTGTGCAATTCTACTTACCACTTTCTTCTACGACACTCGTTCGTATGTAACTGTTGACATGTGGTTTTTGTAAGCAAAGCTTTATATGATTTATGTGCAACTTTAATTACTTGGTTATTCTACGAAATTTTTTATATGTTAATTTTCGTAAATAATAATATTTACTTTTTCTAGGTCGTATATTTGAAACCTTTGCGGTCTAATTATAATTAAGTAAAAATAGAATCGACTTATAGTGTCGTTATTATGTAAACGTATTTAATGCAAACATAAAACTTTAAAATTTAATGTAGGCAACTGCAGGTACCTACTTTTGCCGGTAGCGGGGGCGGGGGCGGGGCCTGAGGATTTTAAAATTTCACAGATAATGTAATTTATACATACATACATATAATCACGCCTTAATCCCTAACAAGGTAGGCAGAGCGTAAACGACCCGGGCAAAGGTCGTTTCGCCACGTCTGACAAAGTTTAGAAAATTATTTAAGATAGTTAGGACGTATATTGCTGTAGTGACAGATTGTCAGCCCATCGCCTACATTGCAATATACTGAAATCCTAGGATCCCTTTGCTGACTTTTACAGCATGCCCGGGAGGAAATGCAGCTGGTAGATTCTATGTTTTTCTCTCGCTCCCAGTCCAGCATGGAAGGATAATATTGGATAATTCTGTTGCCACTATAAAAACAAATACTAAAAACAAAATAAAGTAAATATTTAAGAGGGGCTCCCATACAACAAACGTGATAGGTATATTTGCCGTTTTTTGCTCGATATTAACAACGGCAACAGGTACCTACGAAAACAAAACCATTTTATTTCAGGCCATATTTACATTAGTAGATGTTAAATAATATAAACAGAGGCCCATAGAATATATACCTTACAGACTAACATACATATTTATAAATACTTAAATACTACTTCGACGTATGGACGACGGCACTCCTGCCGTCGTGGGGGTCGTATTTCGACGCTACAGACCTCCGTCTGTAGCGTCGAAATACGACCCCCATCGGCCAGAATGCAGTGTTTAGGAGCATGCTCTCTTGGAACTTGGAGACGCGGATCAGGAACAACCTGAACGTTGTCGGCCGCTTCGACTCCATCTGTCTCACAAGCACGCGGTCGATTGGCTCCTGGCTGTAGACTGGCCACGATTTCTGCACGTACTCCTCGATATACTTCAACGTAGTACTAGCGTCTAGCCGGGACACGTAGAGCTGCGCGGATGGTAGCGCCGCCTTCAACGATGTGGGGGCGACGGTGGCGGTGCCGCGGTGGTTGCGCTTGCGACATTGACGGCTCTTCCGGTTTTGCACTAGAGTAAACCGTCTTTTTCGACATCCGTTTTCGACGCAACAGGAACAGTAGCCGCTTGTGAGGCCTCGTTCTCCATGGTAGGGGCGGGTTTCGACTTCCGGCGTGGTCGGCGACGAGGCTGCCGCGCAGCGACGTCCTCCTGTGTCCGGTGAGCAGCAGGGGGTGGGCGCGGCGCGGGGAGCTCGATGCGGGGAAGTTTCGCTGGAGGAGATCTGATGACGCTCGCCCAGCTGGCAGCGGGGTCGTCGGCCCGCGGCCCGTCAGTGTCAGTTGCGTTCGGTGTAGCAGTCTCGTGTTGTACATCGCCGTCACGTCGCATGTTCGCACACGCGGCCGGCGGAGACGCTGACGCGACGTTTTGCTCACGTAGTGAGGTCAACTCGCGTTGCAACTCGTCACTGCGACGTTCGGAGGCTTCCAATTTAGAGTTGATGCTCTTTATTTCAGCCTTCAGCAGCACGATATCCTTGAGAAGCGATATGACATCGACGTGGTCAAACGTCACCGGTGGCAGTTTATTCAGGTCACGTGCTACATACGTCGGGACATCGTCAGGATCGTCGCATTTAAACACCCGGAAGATGTCTGACAGGCTCTTCCTGGCTCCTCCCTTGCGGCGCGTCATCAGTTTGACATGTCGCGGGTTGGCAGTGTCGTGAAGATACTGCTTGGCCTAGTTGATGTCGGTCTCCGCGTAGCTGGTCGCGCAGATCTGCCCAAGGCTCTCCTCGTCCATCACGTCCAGCTTGTTCTGCACGAAGGCCAACAGCTCGATGACCAGGATCGTGTCACAGCGCTTAGGTTGCGCCATGATTGCAAAAGTGTTTGCTGCGTCCGATCGCATCGGCAGTTCGATTGCAACTAGTACGGAACCCTTGTGCGCAAGTCCGACTCGCACTTGGCAAGTTTTTTTTCTTCTTTCTATTAAGAAAGGTCTTTATAAGTTTGGTAGGTATAGTGGGATATGCTAGGTCCCTATGCCGTTTCTATAAAATGTAACTTAAATTAACAAAATGGTTAAGTGCAGGCACTCATTACCATTATTACATGTTATATTTCATAAACTAAATTATTATCTTACCAAAGAATAGAATAACAGCTATGCAGGGTAGGTAGGTGGTAATCAATCTGTGTTTTGGATAGTGAATGTGTGTGTGTCGTAAAGGTATGCATGCACTAAATTCACACTCTAGGTATGCACTTTTTTAATCCTTACCTACTAATATCTATTAATACCAAGCTACTATTGTATGAATACCTAACCAACTTTTTAATAGACATTTATAAACTAATACCTTTATTTGGTGAAGGTGTGTCTTTTTTAAATTAACCATTAGGTGCTTTCTAATAAACAGATTGTACATACATACATACATAAATCACGCCTTTATCCCTTACGGGGTAGGCAGAGCGTTTAACGCCTCGTAAAAGGCGCTTTCGCCACGTCTGACGAAAATTGAGGGCATTTTAGATTGTAATATGTATTGCTATAGTGACAGGTTGTCAGCCCATCGCCTAAATTACAATACACTGTAACCCTCGAGTCCCTTTTGCTGACTTCAACAGCATGCCCGGGACGAAGGGCAGCTGGAACATTCTATGCTTTTCTATCTCTCCCAGTCCAGCAAGGAAGTAATAACAGATTGTACTACAACGCATTATAGGAATGATGATTGGATGCGTAAAAATAGTAAGTACCTTGCCATCTTCTCTAAATAAAAATGAGACACTTTCTTTCAAAGCTAGGTACCTATACCTATTATGTATGTTAGTGGTTGACATATTAACCCAAAAACACATAAATTCCTTTGAACTAATACCCTTTTTTAATTGCCATCAACGTATAGTACAGTCAAATAAAAAGAAGATGACTGATAACGTAAAAAACCTTTAAGAAAAATTTTGATGCCATGTCTAAGTAAAAAGGAGGCTATTTCCTTACAAAAATTTTGGTATACATAACTACGCTCTTGTCGAATATGACTTTATTATGATTACTTAATTTGACTATAAGTTATTTAAATATTTATTTGCCATCTAAAGGTCGTACAGCAAAACAAAAAAGAGATGACAATTGAACACTTACTAATTGGATCCGAAGGTCCTGGGTTCGATTCCCAGGGGGTAAGTTGATATTTGAGAATTTATCACTTTGTGAATTTTTCCCCAGTTTGGGTAGGACATTGCAGGCTGAATCACCTGATTGTCCGAAAAGAAAAAGATTTCGTGCTTCCCTTAAGCCGTCGGTCCCGGTCGCTGTCTTTGAAAGTGGTCGTTACACAAAACCATGTCAGAGGCCTGATAGTTGTGCAACTAGGCGGTTTTAAAACTCTGACACCAGGGTTCATCCGGTCCATAGACTCGATACCCACTTGACAGAAGAAGAAGACAACTTTTATATTGCCTGATCAAAGGAATAAACAAGAGGTTTTTCCTTATAAATTTCTGTATCTATTTGTATTCCATGAAAATGTCGGTAAATTAGTTTTTCTTTGATTTTGCATGATAAAAAAACTTTTGAATGATAAAAAAGACTTCAAACCTCTTATAATTTGTCACGCTGAATTTTAATTATTACTATTTGTTATACAAATCTCTCCCTTACTGCGCACACTTTAAAAAACAATTTCTTTCCTATATCTAGCTAATGATGCGTACACTTACATATTTGGTACAAAATGACTATTAAATGTAAGAACTCAGTGTTTCAAGATAAATATTTAAAAAAATACATTTCTGTAATAGAAAAGCTGTTTCTTTAGAAACAATATCTAAACTTAAATACATTAGCATGCTTAATGTACGTAACTCTCTTTACATAAATGGATTCTTCGAGGAAAAACCACGTTACTTATACTTGCATCATAAGATTAGGCTGAGATTGAAGAGTGTATAATTGGATAAGTGAAATTACAACAGTCAATGTGGTTTACATAACGTAGCTACAAAGCTATAACTGTACTTGCTTCTGCAAATACTTACTGTGACTGTTTCGAGGTACAGGTAAGAAACCGTCTATTTCAGGATTATCTCGAGGTATAATGAAATAATGCAAAATTCGAAAATGTATGTACTTAAAGGCTACTTTAAGCTATTATTTGCTCTTTGGGAAGTATTTCTAGGATTTATAGTAAAAACGGAGGATTTTATTTAGCTCTTAAAAACTTGGGCGATCTTGGTTACTTGTTTATTCCAGGAAATGTGCGATATCATATTTATTAATAGTATGGAAAGCAATTAAAAAATATTTTAACAAGTCATAGGAAAATACAATGATAAAGGCATTAATTTTGTATACAAATATGATTTCATAATTTATCTGCAAATTTTCGTCGTGATAATGTCATGTCATATACACAATGCAGAATAATTATCATCATGGCAGCTGACAAATTTGTTGACAGGCATTGACTTTGCAAGCGCACCAACAGGCTAAATTACTTACTACTTTAGTAAAATAAACTTTTTTAAATACATAGCAAGCAATTATTTAGATCCATTATATTGTATTTAAAACAAAATCTTGTTTGTTTTGGAAGTATAGTGGTCTATTAGACCTGAAAATTATTAAAATTGTCTTGGTATCTCAGAATAAGATCTCCTTGTACTATTTAAGTTATTGGTAGTTTTTAGAAGTTGCTTTTGAGAGACATACACACACACACACACACAATCACGCCTTTATCCCTAATGGGATAGGCACAGTATAAACGACCTAAACAAAGGTCGTTCCGCCACGTTTAACTTGAGGGATATTTAAGATAGATTTGTAGATATATTGGTATAGTGGCAGGTTGTCAACCAATCCATACTTCCATGCTGGACTGGGAGCGAGAGAAAAACATAGAACGTGGCAGCTGCATTTCCTCCCGGGCATGCTGTATAAACCAGCTCAGGGATCCGAGGGTTTCTATATATTGCAATTTAGATGATGGGCTGACAACCTGTCGCTAAAGCAATATACCTACAAATCTATCTTAGCCTCAAAACTTTGTCAGACGTGGCGGAACGACCTTTGTTTAGGTCGTTTACGCTCTGCCTACCCCATTAGGGATAGAGGCGTGATTATATATATGTATGTATGCATGTCAACCCATCACCTAAATTACAATATACTGAAACCCTCGGATCCCTTAGCTAATTTTTACAGCATGCCCGGGAGGAAATGCAGCTGGCATATTCTATGTTTTTCTCTCGATCCCAGTCCAGCATAGAAGTTTGAGAGAAAACGGAAAATACGTTACCACTTGACAACTGTGCGGCATTCGCCCATGCGCCTAGCTTTCGCAAAATGGGCATGGCATGCGCAATATGGCATTGCGAATTAATATAAAAATTTGCAGAATATCAAAATTCGTCTTAGTGGCACATCATTGACTGGTGTCGTCGATGAAATGACAGATGATAACTGGCTAATCAACAGCAGGTTCGCTCGTTTGACATTGGTACCGATTCGGTTGTAGACACAACTTTAAAAATATGGTAAACATATAAACCCAAAACTTCGCACAGAATGAATTCGAACCCTCGACCTTCGGAGTACCGTTACGTGTCGCTACGCTGATCGCCGATCCACCGTGGTATCGAATACTGCGCTTGAAATTAGTGGTTCCGTGAACTTTACAGCGCCATCTTACTAGTTATTTAGCATAAACACGAGTCATACCGTAATTTTTTCCAGAATTATTTTCGTTTAGTACTGTCACTTACTTTAGTTTGTCCTAAATATTAGGTACGCAAACTATAAATGCTACAATTTTGGTAATACTTTTCATTGCATACATACATACATACAATCACGTCTTTATCCCTAATGGGGTAGGCAGAGCGCAAACGACCTAAACAAAGGTTGTTTCGCCACGTCTAACTAAAGTTTTGAGGATTATTTAAGATAGGTTTGTAGATATATTGGTGCAGTGACAGGCTGTCAGGCCATCGCCTAAATTGCAATATACTGAAACCCTCGAATCCCTTAGCTGGTTTTTACAGCACGCCCGGGAGGAAATGTAGATGGCACTTTCTGTGTTTTTCTCTCGCTCCCAGGCCAGCACGGAATAATAGTTTTCATTGCAACTACGTCTATATTAATATTACTCGTAGTTTAGAAGTATAGGACTGAAACAACAGCTTATTATACTAACTCCCGCCGTGTTCTAGCGGTCTGAGCGAAGGGCTCTTGACCCGGAGGTCCCGGGTTCGAAGCCCGGCTGGGGACAATGACTTTAAGTTGTTGTTTCTAGTTTGGTTAGGACATTGCAGGCTGATCACCTGTTTGTCTGAAAAGTAAGAAGATCCATGCCGTCGGATGGGCATGTAAATAGTCGGTCCTGCGCCTGAATTCTGTCTGGTCGTTTCAGTCAGTCTGTCCCATCAGAATAAGAAATTTAGGGAACAGAGAGTGCACCTGTGTGTAGCGCAAACACTTACTAAGAACAAGTCCTGCGCAACTGGCCCATCTCCGGGAGATTGGCCGCCATCACCGAAAATCGGTTATAATCCTGGCATGGTAGATGTTTTTATCTAATTTTAAGCACGATTGCGTTCCTTTGACAGGATTTTAATCAGCTAAAGCCTAAAGCCGTTGTTTTTCTCTCTTTTAATCACATTTTCTTTTAACTGCCTCCGTGGTCTAGTCTGAGCAATGAGCTTATGTCGGGTTTAGCTTCAGGTCCTTGGGTTCGATTCCCGGACGGGGGACAAAGTTGATCTTTGCCAATTTATCACTTTGTGAGGTTTTCTCCAGTTTGGTAAGGACATTGCAGAAGGAATTACCTGATTGTCTGAAAAGAAAGAGGATTTCCTCAAGCACGGAATCCTCTTTCTTTTCGGACAATCCCGGTCGCTGTCTTTGTCGCAGTGGTTGTTATTCAAAGCATGTCAGAGGCCTTAATATCTGTGCTACTAGGTGGTTTGAAAGCTCTGACACCAGGGTTCATCGGGTCTATTGACTCGAGAATCCACACGCTAAGGATAAGAAGATCACATTTTAAAAAGTGACAGGACTTAAATAGAATAAGTTGTGTCTACAGCTGAATCGGCACCATTTGACTATTAATATAAATCACAGATTTCAGCACTGATTTGAGAAGTCGCTACCTCTCTCTTACTTTTACTCTTTGTAGATTTCAGCATCAGTCAATTTCTAACAGCTTTGGGAGAGTCGGTCGAGGGTATTAAGAAACACGATAATTGCATAACAAAATATAGATGACACGCTTTATTCCATACATACATAAAATCACGCCTTTATCCCTAATGGGGTAGGCGTAGCAAAAACGACCTATACAAGATCGTTCCGCCACGTCTGACAAGTTTTGAGGGTTATTTAATTACAGATGATATTATATACTATATTGATACTATATTGCATTTTATAGTGACAGCTTGTCAGCCCAATGCTTAACTTACAATATGCTGAAACCCTCGAATCGCTTAGTTTTTTTTTCACAGCATGGCCGAGAGGAGATGCAGCTGGCACATTCTATGTTTTTCTATCGCTCCCAGACCAGCATAGAAGTTCACTAGCTTTATTCCAATAACTAAACACTAGCTTAGACTTTTTATTTAAAGGCGGAAATAAAGGATGTTTAGGTGATCGAATTATGTGCCCAAAGAAAGTCAGTGAGGCTTTTGTTAGCAAATGGAGACGGCTTGTAATATTCAGCACGATCCAGAGATCATCAGTTTTGAAATTGGTCCACGATATTTTTAGTGTTTTCCTCCAACTCCACACTTCAAATGCGTCGCAGTGGCAAGGCTCTGTCCTACTTAATTAATACTTAATTACTTACTATTATTTTTAAACAGGCGCCGCATTGGTATTTGTAATAAAACATTCAATTGGACGAATTAGATTTGAAAACTGAAACCAGATATTGGGCTCGATTCTAGATTTGCCGCCTAAAACTAAAATATAAATAAATCTATTTGTCACTTTCAGACTAAAAAGATTGGAAAAGCACAAGAGAACTATTCTCTTGGATTTTGATTTATAGTCGGTGGTTAATGTGTCATCTGTCATTTTTATCCGCCGTCGTATGATATGGTGGATAATATTGACAGAAATACTGGAAAAACGTGCAAAAAAAATTTAATTTTACTATTTTAAAAGTGACATATAGATTTAATTTATAGTTTTAGCCTGTGGTATCTAGAATCGAGCCCATTCATCGTTTTCGTATTGTTATTTGAGAGATCAATCTACAAGACGAAAAATAAGAATCACTTATCCTCACTGAACAAAGAAGAACAAGACGCGTGAATTGGATGTAAATGGGAAGTTACTCTATGCAAAGGTACAACAGGCCGTGCAAATGACACTTCTGAAGCGCCAAATAATAAGTTCTGACGATGACAAATGCCGAAAACTTCCTCAACAAGTCCCTGAAAATAAAACAAAACAAGGTAAGTAACAGAAATAATTTACTGCCTGCCTGCCTGCCACAAGTTGCGAAATGTTTCCGTGTTGTTCGACCGTAGATCACGGTAATACGGCACATAATGGCTTGTCGGCCGCACTGTCAATGTTCGTTACTACTGACAAGACGACATGAGTTGGTTAGGAGGAATTCCGAAATGTGGCGTTGGTCGTACAGTTTTGGGAAGGCGAAATGGCCGAAAATTGCTGGGTGCAGCAACTCCTCTGAATTTCCAAATGTGTTTCTAATTTACTATTCGATTTTAGGCCTTACTCTGAATTATTGAAGCATTTATTGCCACAAAACTGGTAGTTTAAAAATGTACATATAGACGTAGGTTAGGTCAGGCCTGTCTCACTCTGCCCTTTAGGTATGAAACAGTTTGCCGCCGCAATCCGCCGTAAACGGCGGCTAGGACGGTCTCGGGTTGTCGATCGTCTCGATGAACGTTCAGTCGTCTGGTTTTAACTTCCCGCTTTCGCTTAGGTATAATTTAACATGATTTTATAATTTAAGGTATATCTTAACCTTTTCGAGCGAGCCTTATAAAGACGTGAGATTTCTGTACCGTTAAGGTACTATTCATTATCCTGTGGTTAAGTACACGTACACGTTGGATAAGTTATAAGGGTAATTTTAGAACGTGTTACCTAGGTTTTCCGCCCAACACGTCTAAATTGCAACATTCTCTTCTCTATTATAGTATTTTTGATTACCGACTATTGGTAACACTATATTTAAGCATCGCTGAAAAATTCTGCCAAAGCGCTGCAAAAAAATGTACTTGGCAGTGCCGCCGAGCAGCGCTGCCCGGCAGCGCGGCTCAAGATCGGAAGGCTACTTTAACGTTCCAGCGTGGGAGAACAGAAAAAATAAAAGAATGTTTTAGGATTACATAATAATCCGACGATACATGTACGATTTTCATGTAATTTGTAGTCCCCATGAGAACCAATGTCTGCATACTCGAAGAGTTGAAGGTCACCAAGCGCCTGCTATAACTACGTGAAAAGCAAGGACCCGGAGTTTCTTTGGGCAAATAATGCGATCTTCATTGCACAGCCTGGAGAAACTCCTAATTCTCGGACAAATG
Source organism: Scrobipalpa costella (assembly GCA_949820665.1). Taxonomy (NCBI): domain Eukaryota; kingdom Metazoa; phylum Arthropoda; class Insecta; order Lepidoptera; family Gelechiidae; genus Scrobipalpa; species Scrobipalpa costella. The sequence goes on along the minus strand of OX463295.1, from coordinate 7,371,906 downwards.
GAAGGGAAGGCGCTAGAGGAAGAGCGCCAGCTAGATCGGTGGACCAACTGAAGGAGGTGACTGGAAGCCAGATACAGGGAGCGGTACATCTGACATAGAACTGGACGCAATGGAGAAGATTGATATTGAGTCACGATCCTCAGCATTTAGGGAACGACCAGAAATAAGTAGTCCCCATAACCTGGGCTAGTTGATTCCTAGAGAACATATTACACAATCCTCTGGATCATCATAACTAGCTCCGAAGTTACGAAGCCAGTACAACAATAAAATATTTCCGACGTACGGAATTATATTAAAAACTTTTACAGGGGACATGATTAAATTTTTCCTCTGTACAACGTAGGGTAGTTTTATGTTCAATTTTAATCAAAGTATACATAACCTCAACCACTGTTTTTTTTTTGCAAATTTCTTTTATCATGTGTCTTTAAAGGGTTTTTTGCATTACATAGGTAGGTGGTAAGTAGTTACTCTACGTACATCTTTTTGACTTATCGCAATCGATAGTACCTGCGTGAACGCCGAGTATAGCGTACACCTAAATTAAGTAGGTGTACACAAAATACACATACATTGGGCGCGATTGTAGATATGCCGGCTAAAACTAAAATTAAAATATATTTGTAACTTTCAGACTAAAATCGTTGGAAAAGGACAGGAGATCTATTATCTCCGGTTTTTGATTTATAGTCGGTGGTTTTATGAATTATCTGTGATCTTTATCCGCTGTCATATGATATACATACATACATACATATAATCACGCCTTTATTCCTTACGGGGTAGGCAGAGCGTTTAACGCCTCGTAAAAGGCGCTTTCGCCACGTCTGACAAAAATTGAGGGCAATTTTAGATTGTAATATGTATTGCTATAGTGACAGGTTGTCAGCCCATCGCCTAAATTACAATACACTGTAACCCTCGAGTCCCTTTAGCTGACTTCAACAGCATGCCCGGGAGGAAGGGCAGCTGGAACATTCTATGTTTTTCTATCTCTCCCAGTCCATAAAGAAACATATGAAGATAACATAGAAAGAAGTCATATGATATGGCGGATTAAATTGGCAGAAATACTGGAGAAACGTGCAAAACCCTCGTATATTTCCTCGTAGTATTTCCAACTCAGTTTTAGAATAAAGGTAAACAAAGTTTAATGCCTTTTAGTCAAAGATCTTGTTTCGAAAATAAGTTTTAGCTATTAGATATTAATTACAACATAATTAAATAGTAATTTTAGTAATTGAACTAATTTGCGAACACGAGTCATTTATTTTTGAAATGTGTTTTTTGAATAACAAGACATGAAACTTTGTCTACCTTTATTCTTAAACCGAGTTGGAAATAAATGTATGTATTATTTTTGACTTGCTATTTTATATAATAAAGAATTCGAATTAAAGATGACTAAGGATTTTTTAAGCGTATTCATAGGGTATTATTGAACATATACTTATTGATTAGAATAAAATCATTATTTCAACGGACAAGCAGTTCCTTGGATGTAACCTTTAGTGAAATTCACATACATACATACATATAATCACGCCTATAATTTATGAAAATTACAATCTTTGGGAAATTATGGAAAGTCAGTTTTAAACAGAACTGTACTTCTTAGTCCGTTTTTCTTTTTGAAAGAAATTTGTATTGTTTGTTGTTGTACGATTACTATAACCAATTAATGCGTTTACATAATATGCATTGTGTTATTATTGTTGTGAATAACAATAGTCTTTAAGAATAAGATTACTACACCGGTACCGTAACGATCCGTTGGAGTCATAATATTTATTTAAGACTAGAATCTGTAGGGCTACTACGGTGTTTCAAGATCAAGAACTATTTGATACAATATTATGGGACAAATTCTCCCGGATTTTAGTTTTTATCCAAATATATTAATTCGGTAGACGAAGTGTGTGTACGTCGTCCTGAAATTATCCCTTTATAGGGCAGAACCGAAATTAGTATGGCGGCTGTATATTCATAAGGCACTAGACTTAGATAAATTGGATGAGAAGGGCTTCTTCTTCTTCTGACGCTTGGTCATCAAGTCAATCGACCCGATGAACCCTGGTGTCAGAGTTTTTAAGCCGCCTAGTAGCACAGATATCAGGCCTCTGACATGATTTTAAGTAACGACCACCATCAAAGACAGCGACCGGGACCGATGGCTTAACGTGCCATCCGAAGCACGGAGTCTTGTATCTTTTCGGACAATCAGGTGATTCAGCCTGCAATGTCCTAATCAAACTAGGGAAAATGTCACAAAGTGATAAATTTTCAAGACTGATTATGATGATGGGACAGCATAATAGGCATGATGACAGGGTGGCTAAACAAATTCAATACATTTATACTTAAAACTGATGATTATTTCCATGCCAGCCTGGGAGCGAGAGAAAAGCCAGCAAAGGGATCCGAGGGTTTCAGTATATTGCAATTTAGGCGATGGGCTGACAAACTTTCACTACAGCAATATACTAATTTATCTTAGATAACCCTCAAAATTATGTCAGACGTGGCGGAACGACCTTTGTTTAGGTCGTTTACGCTCTGCCTACCCTATTAGGGAAAAAGGAGTGATTATATGTATGTATGTAAAAACTGATGGCTTCTGTCATTTAAAAAAAAAGCTTCTGACATTTAAAAAAAAAGCACATTTAGATTTAATAATTGAGTTAAAAATATAGAAGTTATTGATTTGAGTAGTCAATATTTACTGGCGAGTGACGCCATAACTCACTATTTTCATATTGAATTTTCCCCAGTTTGGTTAGGACGTTTCAGGCTGCATCACCTGATTGTTCGAAAAGATAAAGATTTCGTGCTTCGGAGGGCACATTAAGCCCTCGGCCCCGGTCGCTGTCTTTGTTAGTGGTCGTTACTTTAAATCATGTCAGAGGCCTGATAGTTGTGCTACTAGGCGGCTTAAAAACTCTGACACCAGGGTTCATCGGGTCGATAGACTCGATACCCACTCGACAGAAGAAGAAGAAGAAGAAGACTATTTTCATACAAAAATTGTTTCTGACATTTATAAAAAGTTGCTGATTTGCCTAGTAGGCAAATAGCGTATTATCATTGATTGATGTCCAGCTACGTTGCTTTTCACTTTCCTTTCATCAACCCTACTAAGCACTATTACATCAAAACTAAACGTAAACAAAGACACTATCAGTGCTTGCGAATTATCTCATAGTTACAACAGCTGGCGTGCGTGTGCGTCTAAGATAAATTCATTGTTTTATTTATATTCTTTCTATTGAGTCGTGTTTTTCGTTATTGGATTAACATATTTGAAGGACATTATTTTCGCAATAAAAAAGATCGTACAAGTTTTATTTTTCAATAAAATGTTGTAATCTGTGAATGGTGTTGAAAAGCTGAAAATCTTAAACCAAAAACTACCGTGTCATTGTCTACAGGGTTTTAAATCACGCGTAAGAAGCTTTGAGGCTCGTGTTTAGGAAAAACTCTAGCCTTATAGTTCATTGGAATTTACACCTACACGCTAGAGGGAGAAGAAGCAAAAAGAGTATGTTTTTCTACCGAAGATTGCTCAGTGCGTTATGCTTCGTGATGGGTCTGCGGACTTTAGTCGAAGGTGTTTTAGCACCAGCACTCCATAAGATCTATTCGCTGTCACAAATAAAGCCGTCGCCGTGGCAGACCACTGGTTTAATTCGATTGGAACCGTCGACAGGACAGAATAAAAGGGAAGAAGACGAAGGGATAATAGAAGTACCGAGAAGTGGCACTCCAGCGACCACTATAGAAGACGCGGAGGTACTTTATTTCGCTTATGGCACGAATATGCTTGAGAAGCGCCTTCGGATTAAATGTCCTGAAGCTAAGTTTTTCGGAGCTGCTCTACTCAAGGTAAGAAAATTATCTTCCCGCTAACTTATAAGGGTATCTCAGTCAACAAATAAAGCAACTGTCGCAAAGAATTGTTAAGTAATAAAATTATATGATATTTTCGATAAGATAAATTGTATGACAAAGTCTAATTTATTTGAAATATTTAGTAAAAGTTGTTTAGCAAGTGCTTTGCTTTTATGAGCTTAGCTTGTTTGGATCGGAACTCTTCAGGAGCAGCCATTAAGCATGATCTCCGTAGAGTGGTCCTCCCCGCAAGGGGGCCCTTTCCTACGTGTATCCCTGTCGAAAAAATGCAATGTCTAGCTCACAAAAGCAAAACACTTGCAAACCAACTGTAATGCAGACACTTCCGCATCTGATGAGTCGAAGACGAAACAGTAGCCAAAAAACGATGAACCGATGCGTTTCGTTTTTTCTCACAGACATCACAAAGACCAAAACTACACTAAAAGTTGTTAAGTTTCCTTTCCAATCCCAGATTCGGTGCTAGTACACTATGTAAAACTTGTTTGTACCTTTTATCTATGGCGTTTTAGAACCATCGACTGGACTTCACCATGGAGGCGCCCTGGTGGAACGGAGCCGTCGCCACCATCTGCAATGACCCTGGAGCTGATGTCTGGGGGGTCATATGGATCGTCAAGGTCATTGACATGGACAAATTAGATGAGTGAGGTCGCTAGTTCTTCTAATCAATAGATATTTTCTGGATTTTAAACCGACGTGCAGCCCGATGGAGTCAGAGTAAATAGGCTTCTGACATTGTGTAACGAATTCTATAAAAAAATGAAAAAGACGGCAACTTAGAATGCATGCAGCATGCTAGATGGGCATCTTATTTAAGCGGCGACATGATTAAAATTACCAATTGTAATTTTTTGTGTACAAATTATAAAAAGTTAAGTTAAATGTATATAAAATCGAATCAGTTAGAGGAATCATGTATTCACTACAGGTCACATCGCGAACTAAAATATTCACGCATGATTAAAGAAAAGCTATTGAAGCTGATTCGATTATATATACATACAACTTACTTATTTTATTTTATGTTGTCAACTAAAACAGGTATGAGTGTTGAACTGACGGCTGACAGGGATGAGTGGAAGAAGAAAAACGTACTGCGCCGACCCCAATTAAATGGAATAAGGGCAAGCGAATGAATTGAAGCTGATCAGTCACTCACCAACGCTCAATGCGAACAATATATAAATATATATATTTTTACACACACATCTACTATACTAAGTAAAGTTTTGGGGAACACCATTTTTCTAGATAGGGAACCTGATCCTCCTCTTCCTTGAGGATCTCGAGGCGGGAGATTGGGTAAAAACCGAACGAAAAGGTCGAGAAGTAGGAAAAACACAAATATATATATATATTATATATATATATTTCTCTATATATATATATGTATATATATATACATATATATAGGTGTATATATATATATATATGTATATATATATACACCTATATACACGCGGAGCTGCCAGCCAGTTTTCTTCATTACTTGAACTTGGCTTCGACATGCTACCGCGTGTCTAGATAGAGCAGACATTCCTATTAAAACTTTTGAATCCATGCTTGTCATCACTGATTTGAGTAGTCGAGTAACTGTAATTGTCATATACCAAAATGGCATGACAGCGGGCCTATAAACAAATATTTAAAAAAAAATAAGTCGTACATACATACATATAATCACGCCTTTATCTCTAACGGGGTAGGTATAGCGTGAACGAATTAAATAAAGATCTAAATAAATTGCAATATATAGAAACCCTCGGATCTCTTAGATGGTTTTTACAGCATGCCCAAAGCAGCTGGCACATTCTGTGTTTTTCTCTCGCCAGTCCAGCATGGAAGGAATAATTTTTTTTTTTTATTATTGGCTATTTTATTAAATTATCGATGTTATGCCTCGTTAATATGGTTTTTCTGAATATCTGTGTAATCACTGCAATTTTCTGAATTTTAATATATATATATATATATTATCGATATCGACTTCTGAAATCAGTGATGACAAGCATGGATTCAAAACTTTTAATAGGCATGTCTGCTCTATCTAGACACGCGGTAGCATGTCGAAGCCAAGTTCAAGTAATGAAGAAAACTGGCTGGCAGCTGTATATAGGTACATATACAGCCACCATTTGGATCCACTTTTGACCCCTTCTTCCATGCTGGCCTGGGAGCGAAAGATAAACATTGAATGTGCCAGCTGCATTTCCTCCCGGGTATGCTGTAAAACCAGCTTAGGGATCCGAGGGTTTCAGTCTTGGACGAAACAGGTTTTTTCGTCCAAGGTTTCAGTATATTGCAATTTTGGCGATGGGCTGACAACCTGTCACTTCAGCAGTATATCTAAAAATCTATCTTAAATAACCCTCAAAACTTTGTCAGACGTGACGGAACGACCTTTGTTTAGGATGTTTACGCTCTGCCTACCCCGTTAGGGATACAGGCGAGATAATAATATTTTTATTATAATAATAATAATAATTTTTATTTCTCTCACCTCAATATTAAAAATTTTGTACAACATATTATCTTAGAATATTAATAAAACTAAGTACTTTGGTGAGAGCTGGTTCCTGATAAAGGCATTGCGCCTGTACTACAGGTAACCAGGCCCCATCCCCTTGAATACATTTGAAAAAAATAAATAAAGACTAAGATGAATTTTGTCAATAAAAAGTCTGTGATAATAACATGGTGAGGCCAACAAGAATACTACATAGGTCCGTGCTTAACATGCAGTAAACACATATGCAAAGAAAGTAAAAGAGATGCAAATTTAATTAGAAAAAATGTGTGCATGCGTGTGTGTGTGTATGTGTGTGATTGTGTGTGGGTGTGTGTGTGTGATTGTGTGTGGGTGTGTGTGTGTGTGAGAGAGAGAGAAAGAGAGACTGTATGTTGTGATATAGAGAGAACCTTACACAGTATAAGTTATTTCAAAAAGAATGAAGGAAAAATATTTTAAAATTACTATTATCATTTATTTATTCTACTGGAATGCGAAGTTCTTCAGTGTTATTATATGACAAACCCTGAAGCCATTTAACTACCCGTGCTTTGCATTCAAATATGTTTAGTTTTTTTTTTTTTTTTTATATATATATAGGCGAGCATTTGTCCGCCATCTCACCTGGTGGAAAGTGACGATGCGGACTATGTTGAAGCATACTCACCTATGTAGTGCCTAGTCACTCTCGCCTTGAAAAGGCCCAGGTTATATTGTTCCGGAAACAGATCCGCCGGCAGGGAGTTCCACTCCTTAGCCGTTAGAATTTGTGGTATATCCACGACATAAGGGTGGAACCCCTGTCCACGCCTCGTGCTCCGGAGATGGAAAGGGGAGGGGGGTATAAGGTCATGAAGTGCTAACGCGCACTCCCCGAAATGTATCCTGTAAAATACCGACATGCACGCCACTCTGCGACGGTGCTCAAGGTTCTGTAGTTTTGCCTCAACCAGTGCTGAGTGTCCAATGAGCTTCTTAGCACGTTTCTCGATTGAGTCTAAGGCAGCCAGCTGGTATTTAGCTGAACCGTCCCAAAGGTGGCAGCAGTACTCCATACACGATCGGACTTGAGCTGTGTACAACTGCAATAGCTGTCCCGGTGTGAAGTATCGCCTCACCTTCGAGAGGATACCAAGTTTTTTGGCAGCTGTTGTGGCCAGAGACTCAATGTAACGTCCAAAGTTCAAGTCGGACGTAAGGCTCATACCAAGAAGCTCAAGATGGTCAGAAATCGGTACGGATACATCCCGGAAAGTTGGAGCCAGGTTAAAAGGACTCCGTTTTGTCGAGAATAGACACGCCTGGGTTTTGGATGCGTTGAACTTGACGAGATTGGCATCGCCCTACTCGGATATATAGCCTTAGCGATGAGTTCAGACGATCCACTATGGACTCCCGACAAGACTGGATTGTTTCACTGTTGGCCCTTGCACTGGACAGATATCTGTCAACAACCGTGCTGTCATCAGCGTACCCAAAGGTATCGGGTGTCAACATGTCGTTGATATGCAGCAGGAATAAGGTTGCAGACAGGACAGAACCTTGAGGAACTCCGGCATCAATACCCTGTTGTCCGGAGGAGCAGCCTTCTAAGACCACTTGTATGGATCGTTCACTCAAGAAGTCCGAAATCCAGTTGCAAAGGCCAGCAGGTAACCCGTAGGCGGGAAGCTTGCCAGTAAGGCTAGCGTGCCAGACCCTGTCAAAGGCCTTGGAGATATCCAGAGACACGGCAAGTGCTTCACCATGTCTCTCGATAGCCTCGCTCCATAAGTGAGTGGCATGCACGAGGAGGTCCCCCGTCGATCGCCCTCGGCGGAAGCCGTATTGGCGATCGTTAAGGAGATCATTATCCTCAAGGTATGCCAGGAGCCGATTATTCAGTACACGCTCCATAATCTTGCAGAGTATAGAGGTTACCGATATGGGTCTATAGTTGACAGGGTCTGCTCGATAGTTTATATATGTCAAGAGTGGCCTGGAGTTTATTGTGTAAAAACCAACCAAGGAAGCAAAAGAATCTGTGACTGAAGGCTGTACGGAGTTGACAAGACCTAAGAGCGACCAAGTGATTTCGTCGCGTAGAATTTTCGCTATCAAGGGGTGTAATTTTGTGTTGCATTAAGACGGTCTGCAAAATAAATAATTGCCTGACGGTGAGGACCTGACAGAAAGCGTACAAATCAACAGTGGGGAAACGATAAGTTTTAAAATAGGCCACTTTTAATATGACTCTCTGCGCGCGTTCTACTTGGATGAGGTGAGTCTTAGCTGCACCACCCCAAGCAGAGATGCAATAAGTCAAGACAGATTGACCAAGTGCGTAGTAAACCATTTTTAAAATGTTATCGTCCGCCACATGTCGAAGTTGCTTAAAGATGGAGATAAGCTTTCTTATACGGCCAGATAAAAGAGTTAAATGTAAATAAAAATTAGGATTTGCATCTAATTGTACTCCAAGGTATCTAATATTATTTGTAGTATCCAAGAAAGTGTTGTTTCCTGGAAGACCACTGACATGAATTTTTAAATTAGAAATCATATTCTGCTCGTCATTCCAGTTTCGGATTGAAAAAGGAATTACCTTCGTTTTATCCGTATTGATCGTCAACAGATTATCATTTAGCCAAAACCGGATCGTATCAAAGCCAGCTTGGGCAGAAAAATATGTGGTTTGCCAATTTATTGAGGAAAAGAGCAACACTGTGTCGTCCGCGTTCGTAATAATTTTACAATTTGGAAGCTTTAAGTTGCATAAACTATTTATATATACCAAGAAAAGGGTTGGTCCCAAAATGCTGCCTTGTGGTACCCCATTAGTGATTTTCATAGGGGTGCTAATATACGAGCCAATTTTCACACATTGGGTTCTACCTGTGAGGTAACTTTGGAACAAAGACAGCTGAGTTCCCCTAATTCCAAACGCTTGGAGTTTCTGAAGGAGACGAGGGATCGAAACCGTATCGAAAGCCTTAGCCAGATCCAAGAAAATGCCAAGACACTTTGCTTTTTTGTCCAAGTTCACCGCAATGTGATCTACAAGACTGTGAACTGCACTTTCTGTAGACCTTCCTTTACGAAAACCGAATTGGTTTTCTGATAGAAGTTTATACGATTCCAAATAGTTCACTATCCTTTTATTTAAGAGACGTTCGAGGATCTTAGACAAAGCAGGTAAGACTGAAATAGGCCTATAATTGTCGACACGGTCTCGATCACCCCCCTTGTGAATAGGGTGGACCAGAGCTATTTTGAATTGTTCCGGGAAAATACCAGATGATATACTAAGGTTACAAATGTAGGTAAGGGGGGGTATAAATAGATGTTTATAACGTCGTATTATGCCGCCTGAGATATTATCGTAACCTGTTGCACAATCAGCCTTTAACGCGTTTATTATTAGCTCTACTTCAGATTCACCCGTATCCAAGGCTACAAATGATTCACAACAAGATTTTTCTGTAAATTGTACAGGTTGATTATTTTTAGGTATTTTATCAGCAAGTCTAGGACCAACGCCTACGAAGAAAGAATTAGCATTATCAATACAAGTTTGAATGTTATCACACGTTTTTAAGAGACTCTCAGCCGAGGTTTTAGTTTTGCTTCTGTTTGTTACCCCATTTATGACTTCCCAGAGTCATTTCCCATTCGTACCAGCCCTTCTTAATTGATCCCTCTCATACTCGCGTTTAACCTTTTTTAAACGGGCGTTACAATAATTACGGTATCTTTTATACGATACCTTTAATATTTCATCATCCGGTGACTTTTTAAGTTTTCTGAACAAATTGTCTCTATGCCTCATACACTTTAGAAGGCCAGGAGTTATCCAAGGCTTCATCGTCCTCTGTCTCCGTGGGACTAGTCTTATTTTTGTGTTAGAAATTATAGCTGCAGATATTGAATCAGAAAAGTATTTCGTAGCTAAATTTACATCCTTAGACGTAAAGACTTGTTCAAAATTTATTTCATCATTTATAGCTATATCAAGACTCTTGTAATTAATATTTGGAACCGAACGATTAGGTATAGAAGAGTACATTGAGAAAGATAAAATTATAGTATAGTGGTCTGTGATGGTAGTATCAAGGACAAGAGTCTTAGCTGGAAAATTCGTTCTAAGAATGGTATGATCAATACAAGTGCCACTAGCGGGACGAGTTATGAAAAAATGTCCTGGATAAAAACCGTGGTTGGCTATCTAATCTTGGTAGTCCAATGAATCCGCGTCAGTGTTACCTGGGATAATGTTGATATTGATATCGCCAACAATAGCAACGTTACGATAATCTGAGAGACTAGTAATAACTGTCTCTAATGAGATCTTTAAAATTTCAACAATGACATACGTGTGTGGTCTATAAATGCTAACTATAGCTAATTGTGATCCAATCTTTACCACAATGCAGTTAACATCAGATACCGATGGCTCATAGACAGTAACATTTTTTAAAGTATTGTTTATATAGACCACAACACCGTCGGTTTGGTTGTAGGTTTTAGATGAACAGTAGTAATGATAGCCAGGTATTGTTGGAATATTTTGGTTAGTCGAAAGCCAACATTCAGTGAGGGTAATTAAATCTAAATCTAAATTAGTCCTTTGTAGCAGCGTAATAAAACTAAGTATGTTCGCATTAACACTACAAATATTTTGCGCTATGACATTAAAAGTTTTATTATTTCTTTGGATAATTGAGGCACAATTCTCAGGTGCACAAAACTTGGACTCAAAAAGTGACCAGTTATCTATACTATTTATTACACTATTTACGCACGTCATTTTTAGTCAGTAATGTAATATTTAGATCGAGGCTTCTATTGTGGTTAACTTCAGGTTCGAGGGTGTCAGAAGCTGATATAATATACTTAATTTGGGAAGCGTATTTGTATACAGTGTGTGTGTGTGTGTGTTTTGAATTGTGTACATATATCTACTAATTACAGTTACAAGAAATAGACTGATCAAACAGATCCAGATAAAAAAATCTTTGAGATGTCGTCTTCTTTGCGGATTCTGTGTGCTTGGGTGCCGTGCTAACGACGAGCGTAGATGCGGCCATCACGGGTCCACACGTACGGCTATTTCAGTCGGTCACCTTCCTGCCGTGCTTTATAGAAGAGCTGCCGATTAGTAGGCGTTAAACGTTCGTTAAGATAAAATTTATGTGGTGTAGATTTGAGATCGAACCCCTCGGTGGTCGCCCCACGACGCACACGGGCTTGACGTAAAAGATTATCACGCAGCACACGACGGGTTAGCTTGATGACAATTGGCCATGGTTTAGGATCGCGGCCCTCGATATCAGACTTTCACGGGGCACCAATACGTTCTGCACTCACTATATCTTGCTGTTCAATCTGGACACCCAACTTCTTGACCACTAGGCTAACCAAGTGAAAAACGTTCTCCTCTTTTTCCTCGGGGATACCAGTTATCTCCACATCAGTTTGTAGGAGCTGCTGGTCACGATCATTAAGCTCGATCTTAAGTTCCTCGACAGTATCTGCCAGTTTTTGAACGTCGTCTGGCTGATTAGCTGTGACGGATTGCTCTATTTTTGTAATACGGCTCTCTACACCATCCATCCTCACCGATAAGGAACTTACTTCAGCCAGAAACCCATCCATACGTTGTCTGACTTCAGAAATTTCCTTGCGGATAGACGTCATCTCAGTTTTAAGTAGCTCTTCCAAACGCCTTAACTGATCTCCTAAATTCATGTCGCAAGCAAGCTGCTGAGCTGAGGTGCCAGTTTCTTCCGTCTCTTGGCTGTGCACTATTATTACAGCATCAGTATTTCCCTTTTTTGGGGTAGCGGCAACACAGGCTGGGCAGAGCCAGTTCGATGGAATTTTAGCTCTAATAGTGAGCCTGCAGCATTTCGTGCAATAAACTCCAGGGCATTTGGAACATTTTATTCCTTCCGAGTCCGATATAAATTGCCCGCAACCATTGCATTTCGACATTGCGGTTCCCTTTTCTGGCGAATGTGCGTACTCACGAAATAAGGCGTTCCCAAACACAGAGGTGGCACAAGTTCACACGAACGGTTGCACTGGTGCTGCTAGCACCGGCGCACAGGTGGCGTAAGTCACGGCAAGTTGAGCGCCCGCGCAGACAGGTCACCGTTCCAGTAGATATGGTAGGTAAAATGCAGATGGCGTCCGTGTTGCACAGTATGTGGAGGTATTAAACCACTTTTAAGCAGATATCAACACAAATAAAAGTTAGGTATTATAAAACTTATACCCACCAAAAAAAAAAAATGTTACTATGTTAAATCGATCACTTATAGTCCGATATTAAGTCAGTAATTCTTCAAATTTCGTTTTGAAAACACTTGCACAGCACAGCTCCTGACTCAGCACCACAGTCATGTATATGTTTCTTAGTAGAGTTGATCTTTTACTATGTATTTGATTAAAAATCTAGCACGTAGGTAACAGAGGTAATGACGACACAAGCGTCCGCGGGGGAGAGGGTAATATACTACGAGATAGTATGTATGTATGTATATTTGACCCCTTCATAACTCGAAAACTACTAAACATAAATACACCAAATTTGGTTTATATTTTTGGTTTATTTAAATATTTTTATTATTTTTAACTAATTTATTGAGTGGGATATCGTTAGACAGGCCTTATAAAATTAGGTCGAGGTTTCTTTGAAAGTAAGTGCCTTAAATGCGTCTATCTCGAAATATTTGCATTAAAAGTCGCCGTTCTTAAAAAAACAAAAGGTAATCAAAAACCTAACCCAGTATCAGAAGACGTAGAAAATAAAAAAAATGGTGCGAAGATAGCTTATAATAGTATCATAATGGAAAAACTAAAAAAAACTGACCTTCAAGTGTTTTTTTACCTACTAAAATTAAGTGGGGGTGTCATAGAAAGTTCATATTTAATATGAATATACATTAAAATTTTCAATAGAGAACAATAAAATAAAATGTAAAAAAAAATACTTGGCCGTTGTAAGTGGCAGGTCGAATTATTCTCTACAACAACCAAGTCACATGAAATTAACCTTATTGAAGAGCTAAGAATTACTATAATAAATCCTAGACTTGGCTTCCTTTTTATATCTCACAACTTTTTGTGCAATTCACGCTCCAAGACTTGGCTTCTACTTTAACATTTATGTTTTTGTTGGGATTATTGTTACTAACTTCACCTTTCAGGCAAGAAGGGGTTTCTGCGGGCTGGTACCACCCTAAAGAAGTGACCGTCATTTACAAGGGAGACAGGAAGTTGAAGGCAATCACTTATGTCCAGAACCACAGCCCCAGGAAAATAAACCCTTTGGATAATTACCCTCCAGAAAGACAACCTTCCTTAACTTATCTTAAAGTAAGTACCTATCATCTCCCATGCCTTATCCCGTATCTTACGGGGTCGGATACCTAATCTAGGGGATTGAACGAGGGTGCTGGTTTTTACACTGAGCGACTGCCATCTGACCTCCGCAACCCAGAAGGGAAACCAAACCCAATCCTAGATTAGGCCAGAGTTTTCAAGCCGCCAATGCTTAGCACTGGCCTCTGATATGGCTTAACGACTAATATCTACGGTATCAAACGATATTAACCGGGACCAACGGCTTAACGTGCCTTCCGAAGCACGGAAAAAGCGCCGAATAAACGTACATATGAAATTCGAAAACCGAAAAACACATTGGTATGTGGTGGGATTCGAACCACGGGGAGGTCGTGCTCAGGAGGCAGCGGTCCTATCCACTACACCATCGGGCCCTTAAGTAAGTACCTACTCGAAACAAAATAAAATAAGTGGCAAAAAAGGGCTGGCTACCCTGTATTTTTCTCATTTTGTGTTAAGGTAAAACTATACTTAATCATTCAATTCCCTTTTTCAGGTTATGATCTTGGGCGCAATCCAAGGTAGACTTCCAGATGATTACATACAGTTTCTCTACACCATCCCGAACAACGGAAAAGTAGCGTCGCAAGAGTTGATAGACCGCTTTATGCATTCCTCAAAGAATACTAAACTTTTGTTATAAGTCATCATCTAGGTGTATTACTCCACCTGTTGGGCATCTCGGCATCTCCAACGGCACGCCACTGAGTTTGGTCTCCAGCTGTTCTTACAAAATGTTTGCCCGCTGCCTTGCGATCATTATCGCCCCACCTACTTTCAGGACGCCCGACACTACGTCTGCCGATTCGTGATATCCACTCTAAAACCTTATCTGCCCCTACGGCCCAATGGCAAACCAATTGTCTATGATAGATATGAGACAGCAATTGTCACTATGATTTGAGTACGATTGCAGAAGTTAATAAAACCTCACGCCATAATGACTTTCATCGGCCTAAAAACGCAATACTTGTGTACATTAAATCATTCTTACATGCTGGACTGGGAGCGAAGGAAAAACATAAAATGTTCCAGCTGCATTTCCTCCCGGGCATGCTGTAAATACCAACTAAGACATGAGAGGGTTTCTATATATTGCAATTTAGGCGATGGGCTGACAACCTGTCACTACAGCATTATACCTACAAATCTATCTTAAATAACCCTCAACACTTTGTCAAACGTGGCGGAACGTCATTTGTTTAGGTCATTTAAGGTCTGCCTACCCCATTAGGAATAAAGGCGTGATTATATGTATGTACGTATGTATCAATTAATTATACTGTAGGGCATTTCCGCATTGCATACCATTTAATTTTGCTTTTGAGTATTTTTGCTGTGAAGATGGTGGATAGAAAACTGTTCAGCAGCTCTCTACGAAGTGATTTTAATAATAATATACACCACTATCGAAAAATCTATTGAATTTTATTTTTATTGTTGTGCTAGAAATTTTAACTATTGTAAAATTGATTTTATCTAGAAATGTTATACATTTGTATTTGGTGCACTAGGCGTATCAAAACGTTCAAGTATGACGACATTTTCTTCATTTTGCTTTCTCATAGTTATGTTTAGTTATAATTTTCGTGTGGGAAGAATGTTGGTGCAAGAGGATTTTGAACAGGACCCTGAAAAAGAGATCTTCTACTTTGCTTACGGTAGCAACATGCAGAAGCAAAAAATGAAATCACTAGTGAAAAACGCTACATTGCGAGGACCCGCT
The DNA here is from genome assembly GCA_949820665.1 of Scrobipalpa costella. NCBI lineage: Eukaryota > Metazoa > Arthropoda > Insecta > Lepidoptera > Gelechiidae > Scrobipalpa > Scrobipalpa costella. The sequence continues at coordinate 7,356,370 of OX463295.1, read as the reverse complement.
GTTCTCAAGGTAACAAGTTAAATTATGATACTTTTCATCGATATAATAATATTATGAATTAAATTTTATTTCAATATAGTTGGCCTTTATTTCGCTGAATAGATTTAAAATTACCTGTAGATAATTACTTAAGTATTTACGGTCTTCTCCTTAGCGAGTGGATTTCTCGAGTCGAACAACGACCCAATGAGCCCTGTTGTCAGAGTTTTTAAACCACCTGGTAGCACAGCTGTTAGGCCTCTGACATGGTTTTGAGTAATGACCACTACCAAAGACAACGATCGAGACCGACGGTTTGACGTGCCCTCCGAAGCACTTACTTTTTGGACAAACAGGTAACTCTACTTGTAATGTCCTAACCAAACTGGGAGAAACCTCACAAAGTGATAAATTGACAAATATCAACTTTGTGTTCCCTCCCTGGAAATCGAACTCAGGACCTCCAGCTCGTAAGCCCATTGCTCTGAACACTAGACCACGGAGGCAGTTGTATTTATGGTTACAATTTAATATTGTAGAAGAGTTCAATACATCACGATACAATATTGCGAATATGCGAATAACTCTAATCATCATCACCATGGGGTGCCATATTCATATTGAATAACTAAAGACAAATTAAAAATTATTAAATGAGAACTTTCTGAAATGCACCACAATGAGCCCGGCTATCCAACAAGCGACTACTTTCCACACTATAGAGCGACTGAGCGAGTATATGTACCTAAAAATTTTAACTGCCCCCGTGGTCTAGTGGTCTAAGACATGGGCTCCCGGAGGTCCCAGGTTCAATCCCCGGGGGGGATTATAAAGTTGATATTTGTGATTTTATCTATACGTATAATTTATCTATATTATAAGTGATTTTGCCCAATTTGGTAAGGACAATGCAAGCTGAATCACTGGATTGTCTGGAAGAAAAGAGATTGTGTGCTTCGGAGGGCACGTTAAGCCGTGTCGGCCCCGGTCGCTGTCATTGATAGTGGTCGTTACACAAACCATTTCAAAGGCCTATTAGCTGTGCTATTAGGTAGTTATAAAATTCTGACACCAGGTTTCATCGGCTCAATCGATTTGAAACCCACACGACAAGAAAGAAGATGTGCCATAAATGGTACATTTACGGATGGACTTTCCAGAACTACCGGTTAGACTTCGGCACCTACGTGCCCTACTGGAACGGGGCAGTAGCCACCGCTGCTGAAGACCCTGGGGCTGAAGTGTGGGGAGTCCTGTGGAGTATGAGAGCAGCAGACGCTACATCTTTTAGCAGGTATTTTTGTTTGGTATGATTTCGCAAAGAGACATTTCAGACTAAGTAAAAAAAAAAAACCGCATGTAGCAGCGATATGACCGCCAATATGTATCATTAGCATTTATCTGTCAAATTGTATAGAAAGGGGATGTAACATTTTTCTATGGAGCCTGGCATACTGTGAAAGGCGACTCTTATTTCGTTGCACTAAGATCGGCGCAAGATCTAACTTAAACCATACACTAAAATAGAGATTAAAAGCGCCATTACCGAGAAAAACGACGTCCAGCGAGAAATTTTCAAGATTGAAATTGAATACATCGACAAGATAGAAGAAATAGAATGAAAACAATGCAGCTCTAGTTTTATCTTTCCAAATTGAGCATTCATTTTTGGATTTATTAGTAGCGATGAGTTACTGATCAGAAGGACATCGCGCGTTTGTGGTCGAGCATTATCTAAAACGAGTAAATCGACTGTGGAGGCGCGTCGCCATTTTTGTTCGCACATCAATATCTGGAAACTTGGTGATGGCTCGAGCACGTTACTTATCTGATCTTGGGCGTAATGAATTAGACTTGAAGAGACAGTGGTGAACCGAACTCTTTCGGATCTCTCAACGTCAGCAGCAACACCGAAACATGTGGCTCAGTTTCGACAACAAATCATGCAAAATCCATTTCAACCCATTTAAGACAGATCAAAGTCTCTAACAGAATAAAGAAACCAACAGCGTGCTTTGTTTTTAGCTAGAAATTAGGTTTCACCAGTACAAAACGAAAATCAAGTAAGGTTTTAATGAAAATGCCAAATTATGCTATATTTTTTGCAAAAAAACCTTGCTCGATGGTTTTTGATCTATACGAACGCTTCGAAACATACGGTCTAGTTACACATTTTCATATTGAGGGTTTAATAAACAAGCAGAACATGTGTTATTGGTGCCCGAAAAACGCTAGAGAAAGTCAATAAATGCGTTTGAATTGACCGAAACCCACAGTTTGACGTACCATTTCTTCCATTGCAAATGAGAGGGTCCAGCTGCAAGAGAGCGTGAAAAAATCGGAAGGAACTTTGTATGTTTAAAATTAACATTCGAGGCATGACTTAGGTAAATAATTTTTCTGTGGCATGACTGCACAATTTGGTAAAATAAAAAGTGATCTACAATCTATAGTTTTTTATTTATTTAATTTCATTCTTGAAAATTTTCCGCTGGACACACTTTATTTTAAATCAAAGATATTGGCATTTCGAAAAATCAATTTTGACATTATAATATCTCAGGGCCGTATTTTGAATCAGCGATCATGAGTGACAACGAGTATGAGTTCGTATCAGAAATGTCATTTCAGTACAAACTGGCCTGTCAAATCCATACTTAATATTGCTCTCAAGTTTGAGATCGCTTCATAATTACGACCCTCGGTAACTTGACACTTTAGACAAAAATCACCAAGAATATTTTAGGTTTGTATTTACGTGTAGAAACGAATAGCTTTTTTCTAAAATTTAAAGATCACCATTCACATTCACACTATGTCATCCTTTTTGATATTTATCTCTATAAGGCGTGGTCTTATCTCGGCTGCATGCTGCTGGGGCTAGCTTACGACTAAGCCGCACCGCAGCCTACCGCCGAACAATTTGCTGTATTTCGACAGTGCTACCTCTATATTTTTTGATGTTTTTAGAAATCTTCGTCTCTATCGCAGCCTCCAACCCTGGGCTAGAGGCAAGACTAATAGCAGCACCATCAAGGCGTCACTTACTGCACGCAAGGATGCGCTCAACACGCTGTCAATGCTTTTTGCATTTCTTACAACACATATGCGTCACCTAACGCAATACGCACGCGTAGCGAGAACCTCAGCGCGTAAGGTGACACATGTGTGATGAAGGCAATGCAAAAAACATTTACAGCACGTTGAGCGCAACCTTGCGCGCAGTAAGTGACGCTTGTGTGTTGATGCACTAAACAGCAACAAAAAATATTGTCACATATTATTATTTAGTCATTACCACATATTATTATTTTCCTTTACAGTTCGCACTACAACTCATCGGAATTTTACAAGGAGTACGACGTGACGGTCTTTACTCCGAACAAGGGCGAGTATGACGCATTCACACACATTGCAAAGATACAGCCAAGAAAACTTCCACCCTGGATGTCGCTGCCTAAGGAACGACAACCTTCCGCTGCTTATCTTAAGGTACAAATTGTGAGCTTTTCATCCTAGACTGGGATAAAAAAAAAGTAGAAAAACATAGACTGTGCCAGCTTCTTCTCTTCCTAGGCATGCTGTAAAAGTCAACAAAGAGATTCGAGACTTGTAATTTAGGCGACGGGCAGACGACCTGTCACTATAGCAATATACCTGTAATCTAAAAAAAATCTCAATATTTATCAGACGTAGCGGAAACGTTTTCACTAGGCTTTTTACGCTCTGCTTACCCCGTAAGAGATAAATACGTGACTTAATGTATAATTGGTGTTTATGTGTGCGTATATGCGAGTTGCCCATCTGACAGTTGTCATTAATAAAGCAGTCATCGAACGTAACAGCTGTATTTCCTTTAAATACATATCAGTGGCGCGAAGTTTATTTTACCCACATTTTATAATAATGTCGTCGTTGATCTGGAATTTGAGTGTTTATGATAATAATTCCCAAGATTCGGAGATATTTTATAATCGGTTACTTCAGTTTCTAAAGCTTATCAGTGAAATTAAAGAGGAAACAAGGAGCGTGTTATTGTTAACGCATCTCGGTGATGATACCTATCGCCTAGCGCGTAATTTGGTTCATCCACAGCTTTCAACGATAACTTCAACCTTAAACGAAGTCCATATGCCAACTGTGCTAAGTTTTACGAGTCGATAAGAGAATCGGGAGAAAGTGTAGAAGAATCGACTGCACATACATATAATCACGCCTTTATCCCTAATGGGGTAGGCAGGGCGAAAAAACCTAAAAAAAAAAAACCACCACGTCTGACAAAGTTTTAAGGGTTATTTAAGATAGAATTGTCGGTATATTGCTGTAGTGAAAGGCAGCCCATCGCCTTAATTGCAGTATACTAGTTTTTACACCATGCCCGGGAGGAAATGCAGCTAGCACATTCAGTTTTTTTGACTGCACGATTGAGAGGATTAGCGATCCACTGTGACTTCGATACTGCGCTGGATAGGATGCTGATGGATTGGTTTGAATGGAGCCAGTTTATAGGGTGACTGGGCTTCACGGAGTCGTCCTTTTGCTGGGCCGCGCCGTCTCAGTTTTCGGAATGATAAGCCACAGTGCAGATAGTGTCTGTATAAAAGTTATCGGTGTCGTTCGTGTGGTGCAAAAGGTCATTTAGTTAAAGTTTGCAAAAACAAAGGATCAGGAGCCGTATTTTTGAGCCGCTCGAAAGCTAATGCGCATACGAAAGAGTAACTTTCGCATGCGATTTTCATACAATTTGACATGCGAATGTTACACTTTCGTATGCGAATTCGATTCGAGCGATTCAAAAATGCGGGTTCTATGTGTGTGAACAATATGGGTATTACAGATACGTTATCTACTACTGAAGAATACGACGCGACGCTCATTCATAAGTGTAAGGAAAGGGAACTATTCAACCTCAGGTCGAACTATGCTCCAATTTTATTCACTGTTAAAATTAATACATGTGAGTTGCAAATGGAATTAGATTTAGGTTCAGCAACAACGGTCATTAGCAATAAAATTTAATTTGAATTATTTAAAAAAGAACACTTACATGAGACGGATTTAAGATTGTGCCTATATTCAGGTCATAAAATTGCACTCCTAGGATATTTTAATCCCAAATTAACTTACTTAAATGTACAAAAACCAATAAAAGTTTATGTTGTTCAACAAAGCGTGCCACCACTTTTGGAGCATGATTTTATTTTGGTACTATAATAAAAAAAATAATTAAGATTGGATGTGATAATAATAATTTTAATGATGTACATCAATTGGTTAATGCATACTTTGAGTTATTTAAAAACGGACTGGGTCGTTTTAACAAATTTCAAGTTGAATTAAAATTAAAAGAGCCAAAGTTTTTTAAAGCGCGTACGGTTTATTTTGCATTAAAAGCTAAGGTAGAGGAAGAATTAGACAGGTTAGTAGATTTAGGTATTCTAATGAAGGTAAATCAGTTCGGCTTACGTCACGCTCATCGTGCCTGTTTTAAAGAAGAATGGCAATGTCCGCATAGCTGGGGACTTTTCTGTTACGCTAAATAAGGTCATGTATATTGATAAATATCCTTTCCCTCGCATCGAAGAGGTGTTTGCGAAAATTGGTAGTAGTGAGTGTTATTGTAAATAAGACCTTAGCAACGCTTACAACCAGTTAGAGTTGTCTGAATCATTTCAAATTCTCACTACAATCAATACGAGCAAAGGACTTTTAAAATATACGAGACTCACCTCAAATGGCCCGGTGGTGTTCCAGCGTGCCATAAAGACATTATTGGCAGGTATTGAAGGAGTCAGCTGTTGGCACGATGACGTGTGCCTGACAGGACTGAATAAACAAACTGACCTATCAAGACTGCGGCAAGTGTTAGAAAGATTAAGGGACGCGGGGTTGAGGCTACAGATAGATAAACGTTCCTTCTGTCAAATTAGAGTTACGTATCTAGCATATGTCATAGATAAGCATGGTCTAAAAAAGTTTCCAAATAAAATAGAAGCTATTATGCAAGCACCAAATCCAACAAATGTCACGGAATTATAAAAATTCTATGGAGTCATAAATTTTCGCCTCGCCATACTGTTTGGTTCAGTCCATCGCCATTCTACTTTTTACCGACTTAACTCGTGTACCTGTGTATCGATTCTACAAATAAATTGTTATCAGCTTTTATTGAACAAAATTACGATAGTGTACCTACAGGTAATCAAAATACGGTTACCTGTAGGTACACTATCGTAATTTTGTTCCAAACGCTTCGTGTATTTTGCATCCGTAGCACGAGTTATTACGGGCGGGAGCTGAGTGGCAGTGGGGCGCGCGGCAGCAGATTTCATTAAGCGTGAGCTGTCGTCGGAGCGCGTACTGGCTCATTTCGACCGACCGCTCAGCTGATATTGTCGGTCGACTTAACAGACCGGTTTAGGAGCCGTAGACGCGGAAATGATGGAGAGGAGCGGCCTCTTGATTTTGCTTTCCGCAATTTGTCATCAAGCGAGAGGAATTACAGCCAAATTCAAAATGAAGCACTATCACCAGTAGCTTTATGGTAGTCAGGAACCTTTCGTGCTTAGAACTGACCATAGACCGCTATTGTCTATTTTCGGAAAAAAGGTAGGTATACCTCACAGATGAATATTTTTTTTTTACTAGGTATACCTGTTATTACTGCATCACGCCTTCAAAGGTATGATAACTATATCCGCCTATAATTACGAGGTGCAATACATAACGAATCATAACAATTTAGTGGCAACTATTTTTCACGCGCGTCTGTAGATTGTAGTGAACTTAGCAGCGGTTCGGTTGATACAAATTTTAAGTTTTAGGACGTAAGTGTTGCACCAATAACATTCGATAGCATAAAACATGCTTCATTGAAGATGCAGTTATTCAAATGGTAATAAAATATATGCAACATGGATAGCCACGAAAAATAAATTGCCTATATATTTTGCCATTTTTTTATTGTAAGTCGGATTTAGACGTTAATAATGGATATATTAATGGGGCATAGAGTAGTTATTCCGTCGATATATAGAGCGCAAATGTTAAAAGAACTACACAAAGGTCACTTAGGTATATTAAAGTTATAGTAAAGTGTCAAAGTAATGCGCGAAGTCTTACTCGTATGTGGTGGCCAGGGATCGATAAGGACATTGAAAGATGGATAGGTTCATGCGAGGTATGTGCCGGTGTTCGTAGTAGTGCGCCGCGCGCGCCGCCTGCTCCGTATCCGCGCGCCGCTTGTTCCGTGGTCGCGCGCCGCCTGCTCCGTAACCGCGCGCCGCCTGCTCCCTGACCGCGCGCCGCCTGCTCCGTATCCGCGCGCCGCTTGTTCCGTGGTTGCGCGCCGCCTGCTCCGTAACCGCGCGCCGCCTGCTCCCTGACCGCGCGCCGCCTGCTCCGTAGCCACGCGCCGCCTGCTCCCTGACCGCGCGCCGCCTGCTCCGTGGCCACGCGCCGCGTGTTCCATGACCGCGCGCCGCCTGTTCCGTGGCCGCGCGCCGCCTGTTCCGTGGTCGCGCGCCGCCTGCTCCGTAACCGCGCGCCGCTTGTTCCGTGGTCGCGCGCCGCCTGCTCCGTAACCGCGCGCCGCCAGCTCCGTGGCCACGCGCCGCGTGTTCCATGACCGCGCGCCGCCTGTTCCGTGGCCGCGCGCCGCCTGTTCCGTGGTCGCGCGCCGCCTGCTCCGTAACCGCGCGCCGCTTGTTCCGTGGTCGCGCGCCGCCTGCTCCGTAACCGCGCGCCGCCAGCTCCGTAGCCACGCGCCGCGTGTTCCATGACCGCGCGCCGCCTGTTCCGTGGCCGCGCGCCGCCTGTTCCGTGGTTGCACGCCGCCTGCTCCGTATCCGCGCGCCACCTGCTCCGTAACCGCGCGCCGCTTGTTCCGTGGTTGCGCGCCGCCTGCTCCGTAACCGCGCGCCGCCTGCTCCCTGACCGCGCGCCGCCTGCTCCGTAGCCACGCGCCGCCTGCTCCCTGACCGCGCGCCGCCTGCTCCGTGGCCGCGCGATCTGCCTCGCGATGTTACTATTGTATCAGATAATGATGTAAAAAAATATTCTCTGGAATTTAATGAGTTTTGTAAAAAAGAGTGGTATTTTGTATGTAACTTAGTCGATATATCATCCATGTCAGGTCAGGCAGAAAATCAATGAAAATCTGTAAAAAAAAATCTTTAATGTATTTTTGCTGAAAATTCCGTTATGAGTGACGTAGATTGTAAGCTAGCGGGATTTTGATCTAATTATCGGGAAAACTATTCACTGAACTAAAATTTCGTTCTAAATTGGATTTAATTTTACCAAATAAAAATTAATTGACAGAAATACGTTCAAATCTTCCCAAACGTAGACAATTTAATGTAAATGACAGAATTTGGTTAAAATGGTAATATTTCTAGAAAAGATCTTTGGACCTTGGGAAGTTTGTTTGTAAATTTGGTTCTAGAATGTATGATTTTTTTGTAAATGACCATGGCGTTTAATGTATGCGGCACATAGATCAATCCATCCACATCCATATAATCACGCCTTTATCCCTAATGGGGTAAACAGAGGTCGTTCCGCCACGTCTGACAAAGTTTTGAGCGTTATTTGAGATAGATTTGAAGGTGCATTGCTGTAGTGACAGGTTGTCAGCCCATCGCCTGAATTGCAATATACAGAAACCCTCGAATCCCTTAGCTGGTTTCCACAGCGTGTCGGGGAGGAAAGTCCGGCTATGCTACTAGGCGGTTTGAAAACTCTAACACCAGGGTTGTTCGGGTCGTTATTCGACTGGAGAATCCACTCGCTAAGAATAAGACTGAGTGTTTATACACTAAATTGACCGATTCAGAAGAATGATGAATTAAATTCAACCTTGTTGCCTTAGCACTCGCAAAGTTGTAACTACGAAACTGTTGAGAGCGAGGTTTGGGAGGAGGCGGTTGATGAGGAGTCTCGAGGTGGAGGAGAGAGAGAAGAGATTGTAGATGAGGGCCCCGTGAATGTGGAGATCGCAGGCCGAGACTTCTACTTCTGTACGTCGTCAACTCCGTCCTAGACTAAATAAGGAAATATAAGAAATATATTTTTTTAAATATTGTTTTGTTATTAGGTTACTTAGAAGTAACCCTAGAGGGATCTTAGGGTTATTCCATGCTGGGAGCGAGAGAAAAACATAGAATGTGCCATTTGCATTTCCTCCCGGGCATGCTGTGAAAACCAGTTAAGGGATCCGAGATCCGAGGGTTTCTGTATATTGCAATTTATGCGATGGGACTTAAATAACCGTCAAAACTTTGTCATACTTGGCGGAACGACCTAATTGTAGCCTACCCCATTAGGGATATAGGCGTGATTATGTGTATGTATATTTTAGATAACAGCATGAAGGAGGAAGAATTGGTGTGTATGTGTGCGTGCGTGCGAGTCTCCTACCTGTCAGTTGTCAGTAATAAAATAAACCAATTATCGAACGTAACAGCTGTGTTTCCTTTAAATACATATCAATAATGTATATTTTCATGCTGGACTGGGAGTAAGAGAAAAAACATAGAATCTGCCAGCTGCATTTCCTCCCGAGCATGCTGTAAAAACCAGCTAAGGGATCTGAGGGTTTCAGTATATTCTAATTTAGGCGATGGGCTAACAACCTGTCACTACAGCAATATACGTACAAATCTATCTTAAATAACCCTCAAAGGATTGTCTGACGTGGCGGAACGACCTTTTTTTAGGTTGTTTACGTTCTGCCTACCCCATTAGGGATAAAGGCGTGATTATACGTACGTATAATGTATATGTTTCAGGTGCTGGTCACTGCGGCAATGGAGAACCAGCTTCCAAAACACTACATCAAGACTCTAATAGGAATACCGACCAATGGCAAGCCAGCACCACAAAACATGAGGCGTTCTTTCGGGCAACCTATCAGTGGCGGCAGCTTAGATGAGCTTAAATATGAGTTTCAAATTAAATGGATGCTTAAGTAGAAGTCTATTCGCTATCATCACGAATTTCTTCTAAAATAAGATCGTATCATAGAGTTAACGATGTTATAGGCGTTGGCTGTTTTCCCAATTCAAACCACGGCAACGGTACGATAACGATATCGTGGCTCTTTTCCACTGGGACGGTAAAATCGCAGACGATATCCCCCGTAGTCCCACTCTGCGCACACACACACATGCGCAAATTACGTACATATACAAAACGCATGCAGTTTGGTAGACTGGCGACGATTCAGTAGGAATCAATACCGTGCTGTTGCCGTTTCGGCAAGTGCCATATATAATTTAATTGATTTTCATTCATTATCTCTTGCACGATAACGTTGTCAATACCGTCACAGGCTACTTTAAGAGCGCGGCGGGCGATACCGTGGCGTTGCCGTTGTCGAAGACGTGCAGTCGTGGAAAAACACCCATTGAATTTGGCAATTTTGGTTACTTTAGTCGGGTCGTTTGAACTACAAAGACACTATTTTCCTACTAGTCAAATCAGCAACTTTTTATTAATGTAAAAACGTTTTTTTGTATGATATAGTGGGTTATGACGTCACTCCTGTAAATATTGACTACTCAAATCAATAACTTCTATAGTTTCAACTCGATCATTAAATCTGGATGTGCAATTTTTTTTAAATGATGAATGAGATCCACAGTATTTTAGCCATCAGTTTTAAGTATATACTCGTAGTTTTGATTTTGTTTAGCCACCCAATCAACATGCCTATTGTGCGCTTCCTTTCCTGCATACACAGAAACGTTTCCATATCTAAACTAACTCAAGTAAATTGCGGATTCAATTCTAGAATCCATCAAATACATACATACAGAAAATCACGTCTTTATCCCAAATCGGGTAGGCAGAGCGTCAACGAACTTTCTAAACAAAGGTCGTTCAATGAAGTTTTGAGGGTTATTACCTGTAGTGACAGGCTGTTGTGGTGTTGTCATTCCATCTCCTAAATTAGGTACAATACACTGAACTTAGCACTGAATCTCCCGAATCCGTTAGCTGGTTTTTACAGTATGCCCGGAAGAGATGCAGTTGGTACATTCTATGTTTTTCTATCGCTCGCAGTCCAGCATGGAAGAATATGTGGTGTAAGTGTAAGGGACGGAATCCCACGAAACTGATAGGGGTTGCTCAGTCAACGACACTGAACAATTCTTTCAGAAAGTGAAAATCATTTTTGGTTTTCCCATACAAAATGTCCATATAGCAAAATAAAGCACTTCCTGAACGAATATCCCGGTGGACGTTGTTCAGTGTCGTTGACTGAAGAACCCTATCAGTTCGTGGGATGCTATTCCTCCTTTTGACGTTTGGGACCAAAGGTTATTTTGACCACTGTTTGTTAAGACCATTGCCTGTTGTTGTCAACTTTTTACCGCGGGAACTCAATCCAACGGGAAAACTCTTTTAGCTTCGGGTGAATTCACAGGGCGGAAAGCTAGTGACGTTATATTTTTGTGACTAAAAATGGTCTCTATTCAGCATTTATGTTACAAGCAGTATGGTAAGCTGCTTGTAGCGCTGGTCTTCCATGAAGCCAAAACTAACAAAATCTAGATTTATGTCTTTGTACAGAACTCTGCCCACATATAAATCTAAATCTTATGAAACATAAAAAAACAAAGTCTTATTAACTACATACATACATATAATCACGCCTTTATCGCTAATGGGGTACGCAGAGCGTAAACGACCTAAACAAAGGTCGTTCCGCCAAGCTTGACAAAGTTTTGAGGGTTATTTAAGATGCAATGCTCCTGCAATGTCCTAACCAAACTGGGGAAAAATTCACAAAGTGATAAATTCTCAAATATCAACTTTGTGTGTTCCCCCCTGGGAATCAAACCCAGGACCTCCGGATCAGGAGTCCATGGCACTAGCCACTAGACCACGGAGGCAGTTTTGTTGTAGTGACAGGTTTTCAGCCTTTCGCCTAAATTGCAATATACAAAAACCTTCGGATCCCTTAGCTGTTTTTTACAGCATGCCCGGAAGGAAATGCAATTGGCACATTCTATGTTTTTCTCTCACTCCCAGTCCAGCACGGAAGTTGTTAACGTAACGAAGGTAAGTTATTAACTAAACTTTTATAATTATAACATTCTTTAAGGAATATAAAATATTTTTTTTAAACTTGTAGAGAACTAGTATATTGACTGTGTAAAACTAACAATAAGTGGATGGGAAAATTAATTACAAGTATACACCATTGCCATTAGTACGACCCAATACGGCTGCTTGTGGAACTGGTTTTTGGAGAAGAAGATGTTGTTTTAGAGTCTTTTTAAATATAGACAGAGATTTAGTATTTCTTATCGGTGGTGGTTGATTATTCCATCATTTTGTGGCAGCATATCTAAAGCTACCACGAGAATCCGGTTTCAGAAAAAATAATAGCATGACAACAGCACTCTTTGATGTTGTACATATATACTGGCATCACAAAACTCAGGAGATGGTACTATTCTAGCTTTGCTCGATTTTTCTAGTGCATGTGACTCGCACATCGGCCTTTTCATTTCATCAATAAATGTTCAGTTATAAATAAAATAAATTTGAAAGTGACCGACATTATTTGCCAAACAATGTAATAAATAGGGATGGTGATCTACAAAACTGAATTTACTTATGTGTTTCATTGGCGACCCCGTACTGTAACTGTAAAAGTCAACCCGATGAACCTTGGTATAAGAGATTCACAGAAGTCTCGTTTCTGCTCGTCCATCTAGTTGATAGGCAACCCATTGAACCTACCCTAGGCGACACGGGGCGGGTTATTTGAATATCCTATCACTTAAGATTTGTTATTTTATTAAGTTATTGTAAATACCGTATTGTATACTCTTACCAATAATGAATCTAGGTATCAGATGTTTAAGAAAATCGATCAACAAACAAACAACATCAAACAACCTCGTAAACCCTGATATCAGAGAGGTTTAAAGAGTATGATAACAGTTTTCACCACTAAGTTATTTAAGCAAAAATATACTTCTAAGTTATTTAAGGAGCCAAATGCGTCCCGAGATTCACAAAAATAAATTAATCTAAGATATAATTTTTTCAAGTCATATTGCATAGAGTAAAGAATAACGATAGACCAAAGAAATTTTCAAAAATCCTCAGAACTAAATATCTTTTAGTTTTTTTTTTATAGCAATTCTAAGTTGGATTTTAAATTTAAGGCGCCCTTGTTCTAAAAACTTTGTAAGTTAATAAAAAAATACACTAGCAAGTAGCATTGATTAATTTTAATAATAAGATACAACATTACTTTAAATAAATAAAAAATATTGAGTCTCAATCGAAAACATTTTATTTTATTGATCGTCGGGTCGATAGACTCGATACCCACTCGACAGAAGAAGATTGATGTCCGAAAAGGCAGAATTTTAAAAATTACAAATACTGAAACCCTCGGATCTCTTAGCTGCTTTTTACAGCATGCCCGGGAGGAAATGCAGCTGGCTCATTCTATATTTTTCTCTTGCTCCCAGGCTAGCATGGAAGAAGTAGTATTATAGATATAGATAAGATAATATAAAATTAGTTAGTTTCGCATGTGCGTATCGCGCACCTACGACCTCCGCCCGCCCAAAGCTCAGGCCGCTAGACCACTGAGGCGGTTAAAATTGGCAATTGCATAAACTTTCAATTTGTATGATCGACTTGAGTTTTATCGCGTCGTCAAGCTCCTTCAAAGGCTTAAACTTTCTCACTTTATTTGTCGCATTAATCAGTTTCCAATTAAACTTTTCTTGGCTAGATTTAATTATCTGATATACAGGGTCTCTTAAGCAGCGAGGGTCGAGTTTCCAAACTGAAGCAGTATTATTGGAAAGAGTTCGGAAAATAATCGTTCCGTGAAAAAAGTCTTTTGTGGCCACTCTCTGATTAGACTACTTTAATTTCTTATTATTTTCGGTCTCTATGCAGGCGCTGAATGGTTTATTCTATTTTTGAGTCTTATTAATGGATTTATTTATATTAATTTTAAGTTATGTACTGTGTTACTCCTACCTACCTATCTGTTCATACGTATACATTCATACATATAATCAGGCCTTTATCCCTAGTGGGGTAGGCAGAGCGTAAGCAACCTAAACAAAGGACGTGGGTCCCTTATCTGTTTATGTAATTGAATAAAGCACATATGAATTACTTTACTCATCCCGAAGTTAACCTTCTATTGTTGAAAATATTGTTGTAGTGACGGATTGCCCGCACAACGTTTCCTCGGATGCCTATTTTTACAGGATACCTGGAAAAAAAAAGCAGCTGGTGTGTTAAATGTTTTTGCCAGCAATTAAAAAAATATGAAAGTTAACGTAACCGCAGCCGTTTCCCAAATAAATTTAGGAGTCTCTATTTAGTGCTATAGAAGCCAAAAATACAGTTTTTGGAATTTTTGTCTGTCTGCCTGTCTGTATGTTCGTTCGCGTGTCACGTAAAAACTACTGCACCAAATCAAATGCGTGTATTGCTGAAGGTCTAACTTAGATACTAATGTATAGTTATTTTCCAAATTCCATCTGAAAGTCGAGATTGTTATGTAGGTAGTTAAGTTCTTTTAATAAACCAGTGTGCAATCAGCTATCGGTGTTGTTACTTGTATCCGCTTCTACTCAAATATTTAACAGAAATAAAAAAAATATATAGTGATAATTAATGATTTTTGCTCCTTACATGTTACCATATGAAAAAGGAGTAAATCCTGAGTTCAAAAATATAGTACATGTATTTATTACAATAATACTAAACATGAGAAAATGCCTATCGCCATCTATTGGTAGCTTGGCTATATAGCTGTTCTATGATTATGTTTTAGACTAACTGGGACGAAACTTGGCACACTTATACCTAGGTTAGATCCTGGAATTAAGACAATTTACACAGGAAAACACTTTATTCCAATTTCTCGGAAAACTCATTTCATTTGCGGGAGAAACCCCGGGCGGAAAGCCAGTTATAAAATAAGCTGATATAATAACATAACATAACATAACATAAAAATACTTTATTGCACGTAAGAACACAAATCATACAACACAACAGATAACAACAAAAAACAAGTACAACATAGGCGGTCTTATTGATAAGGTAGCAATTTCTTCCAGGCAACCCTTGGGTCAAAGAAAAATGCGTAGCGGTAAGCGGGATATTGCAAATCTAGTAAAATATGTATCCTAAATACATTACATATAATACATAAACTAGTAATAATAATAATAGGTCTTTACCTATGAAATTGCCGTTCTGTATTACTGGCCCTTTCAAATCATTATTTTTTTTGGTTTGGCTAGATATACTCAAAAGTCCTATAATGCCCTCCGGGTCCAATATAACAATGCGTTCAGGGTGTTGTTGAGGCTGCCTCGATTCTGTAGCGCATCAGGGATGTTTGCGGACGCGAGGGTAGACTGTTTCTACGCAACAATGTGCAGAAGGTGCGGATCCCTGGTGCGCAGAATACGGGGTAGCACCAACAGCATCCTGAACATGATCGGGAGTAGGCTCGACTGTCAGTATCTGAGTCATTGTTGCACTATTTCAAGCGGAATGGGGCAGCGGTGACTTATCATACTGTTATTTTATTATATACGTAATCTCTATCATTTTTCTAACATAGTTATAAGTTTTACTAATATTATGAGTCCTGGTTACTTGTATAAAAATCTTTATTATTATTATTAAGAATTCTAATTCCAAATTAATTTTATTAATTAGTGTATCATTTTCATCGCATTTCAATATTTTTCGTCATCAAGGATACATAAAAAAATCGAGTAATAATGGGAAATGAGTACCGTCGTGGCAGCAACGCGGCACAAGCGGCACGCAACATCAACGACGTTTACGGAGCTAACACTACACACCACGCATCACCTGTTATTGGTTTTTTGTTGGAAATTAAGAAATTTCGAAGTCTGGTCGACAATGACGAATTAAAGGCGATTGTGGAAGTTGGTGATACACAATCTACGGCTGAATTAGCAGCAGCTTTCGACGTTACCGTGAAAACAATATTAGTCCATTTGCGTCAAATTGGTAAGATAAAAAAAGCTTGACAAATGGGTGCCCCACGAACTCAATGATCGCCAGCGCGAAGTACGCGTCGAGACGTGGCTTGCACTGCTCAACAGACACACAAATGAAGAAATTTTGAACCGCATTGTTACCTGCGATGAAAAATAGATTCTGCTTGATAATCGCAGGCGCTCAGCAAGTTGGTTGGATCCTGGTTCAGCACCGAAAACTTACCCCTAGAAAAGTGATGGTCACTGCTTGGTGGTCTAGCGCTGGTGTGATTCATCACAGCTTCTTACCCAACGGGGTAAGCATTACTGCAGATGTGTACTATGAAGAACTGAATACTATGTTGGAGAAGCTGGCACATCCGCTGCTCCTGCACGACAACGCGCGACCTCATACTGCACAGCAGACTGTCTCCAAGTTGCAAAAACTAGGGTTGGAAGCTCTCTGTCATCCGCCCTACTCACCAGACCTTGCGCCTACAGACTACTACTTTTTCCAGAATTTGGATAACTTCTTGAAAAAAAAACAATACCCAAGAGGCATTACAAAATGCCTTTGAAGAATTTGTTGCCTCCCGTCCAGCTGATTTCTTTAAGAAGGACATCAATAAACTGCCACTGCGTTGGCAAAGATGCATTGACTGCATAGGTGATTACTTCGATTAAAACAAATAAAAAATAGATGAAATAAAATATATTTTTTTTCATACATTTTACGGGAATTTCATAGGTTAAGACCAAATATATAAGAGTATATCTACCTAGACAAACGACAAATCGCAAACACAGGTTTGAGTCAAGTGAGTGTGTTTTAAAGGCCTTTATGGCCATGGCTGCTGACAAGTTTGAGGGCAAATTTTGATTAAGATGTGTATCGGTTTAGTGTCAGGTTGTCAACCTATCGCCTGTATTACAATACATTAGATACATACAGTCACGCATTTATCCATACAATACATTGTAGCCGTCAAATCGCTTTGTGAACTTCTACAGCATGGAGGGTGGAGAAGCAGCTGGCACATTTTACGTATATAAGACATCCCTGCCCAGCATGGACGTATACGTATATGTAATATAGCTTATCACTTATCTTGTCACAAAAGTTTAATATTCCTACAACACCGAAATACGAAATAGGATCCAAGTTTGCATCTGAATTGAAACCCCAATTATGCCGCACGCCGGATTTTCAGCCATGTTTTTCCAAAACTAACAATGCAGTTGAAAAACAGTTTGTAACGAATACAGCTAAAAATAAGTTTAAAAAGCCATTAACCAGTATTCGTTAAGCCATGTCATACGCAATAAGTTCGAAGCGTGATTTTCGAATTTAGTAAAATTCTATTTTGTTCTAACTCTTTCGTATTTAGTTCTTTTCACAATAACATATATGTGATAGGTTTCTCTATGTAATAATTTAGGCGAGATGGATTGACAACATGTCACTACAGCAATATACCTACAAATCTATCTTAAATAACCCTCAAAACATTATCAGACATGGCAGCACGACCTTTGTTTAGGTCGTTTACGCTCTGCCTACCCCATTAGGGATAAAGGCGTGATTATATGTATGTGTGTATAAAACTAACGGAGGATATGGCTCGTACTTTTAAAGCGATCTCAAACTTGAGAGCAATATTATGGATTTGACAGGCCAGTTTGTACTGAAATGACATTTTTGAATTTGAAATACCTATAATTCGTATAGCGATTGTAGCGAGTGCGAAGATTACCGTCATAGTCGGTAATAATTTCTCGTTTTTTGCTCTTCAATGATAAAACGCTCCCCTCGACGCCTGATTACGGGCCGCCACGGGAGATCGCGAGCGAAGCTGACACAGATTCTGATTTTACAGGATAAACTACATACATTTAATCACGCCTTTATCCCTAATGGGGTTGCAAGAGCGTATTAAATCATCCGCGAACCTTAGATGTGATAATTGGACTCCGTTTATATTAATACCTCTTTCTTCCCAGTCGAGAGTCTTCGTTACATCTTCAAGTACGTTTGTGAAGAGCTTGGGAGAAAGGGTATCGCCTTGACGTACACCCCTTCCTAAGGTCACAGGATTCGTGAGTTCATGCATTCAGACTTGCATAGTGGCTGAGCTATATAACTCCCGAAGAGTGGCCACATACCTCTTATCTATCCCACAACGGAATGGAGAGATTGAAACACAGCCCAGTGTTCGACACTATCAAACGCTTTTTCTTAGTCTACGAAAGCGAAGCACATGGGCTGGTTGTACTCTCTACCTCTCTCCATCAATTGTTTAACGGTATGTATGTGATCCATTGTAGAATACCCTCTTCGAAAGCCTGCCTGTTCTACTTTGCAAACAATTTGTTTATTTGTGAGAGTAAGCTAATGGGTCTATAATTTTCTAATTTTGACTTATCACCTTTCTTAAAAAGAATGGTAACAATAGCTCTTTTCCAGGTAGCAGGTGTTACATTATTATTTAAAACTTGTAGCGTCAGGTAAACTTTACTTACCATCAGGCGATCCGTTTCTTTTCCAACCAGGAACGTCATTCTATTATATCCCGTATGTTTTTAATAAGTTCACTTTGGCCTATTTGTAACTATACCGGGTGTAAGGGACAGCGTCGCGCAAACTGATAGAAATCAACGAAACTGAACAACATTCACGAGGAAATTCTTTCAGGAAGAGAAAAAATACGGCTTTCTCATACAAAATGTTCATTTCAATCAGACATTTTTTATGGAAAAGGCGTTCTTTTTTTATTTCCTGAAAATAATTCCTGCTGATGTTTGTTCAGTATCGTTGACTGAACAACCCCTATCAGTTTGCGGAACGCAATCCCTTACACCTGGTAGATGACGCTAAAATACAGGGTGGCCCAAAGAGTGACGTTCAAAGATAAGAATCAGGCGCCTTCGGTCCTGAAATATCCAAATCAAACCCATGTCATCATTTCCTTAGCCTTATCCTGCATCTTACGGGGTCGGCTCCCTAATCTAGGGGAATGAACGACGGTACTGATTTTCACACAGAGCGACTGCCATCTGACCTCTGCAACCTAGAAGGGAAACCAGACCCAATCCTAGATTAGTTCAGAGTTTTCAACACGTCAATAACAGTGTAACCCTCGAGTCCCTTTTGCTGACTTCAACAGCATGCCCGGGAGGAAGGGCAGCTGGAACATTCTATGTTTTTCTATCTCTCCCAGTCCAGCATGGAAGTAAGTGGTGCATAAATATATATATATATATTATACTGAGTCAAACGACCCTTTCATTGATAATTCTCCTCCTAACTGCCTCCGTGGTCTAGTGGTTAGTGCCATGGACTCCTGATCCGGAGGTCCTGGGTTCGATTCCCAGGGGGAAACACAAAGTTGATATTTGAGAATTTATCACTTTGTGAAATTTTCCCAAAGTCTGAATCACCTGATTGACCGAAAAAGAAAAAGAATTCGTGTTTCGGAGGGCACGTTAAGCCGTCGGTCCCGGTCGCTGTCTTTGATAGTGGTCGTTACTCAAACCATGCCAGAGGCCTGATAGTTGTGCTACTAGGCGGTTTAAAAACTCTGACACCAGGGTTCAACGGGTCGATAGACTCGGTACTCAGTCGACAGAAGAAGAAGAACACGCCAATGGCCTCTGACATGGCTTAGCGACTAATATCGACGGTGTTAAACGATATTAACCTTGACCAACGGGTTAGCGTGCCTTTCAAAGCACAGAAAAAGCGCCGACTAGACTATGAAATTTGAAAACCGTAAAGCACATTGGTATGTGGTGAGATTCGAACCACGACCTCCCGCTCAGGATGCAGCGGCTTTATCCACTAGACCATCGGGCACTCGCCAAATTACCCCCAAGTATGTTCAGCGATTTAAAGTAGTTTAGAAGTTATGATATTTTTAGTCATTTTTGATAAAAATCGACCTGAGTGGCTTATTTTTCTTTTTATTATTTAAAATTAAAACGAGGAATTGATAGGGGTAGTCATAGCCACAAACTAATTTTAAAACATCCGGTTGACCCTAAACCTACATAAACATTTAAAAAAAAGTAGTACTTTAGAGGAAATTATCCGCAGAAAATAAGCCTGTAAAGGTATGTAGGGGAAAAATGCTAGGGGAAGATTGCATACTGATGTTAACAATAATGGGTTACTGTTCTATCATTAATAATGAACAATTAAGTTAGAAAATGTATTAAATTACTAGAAAAAAAATGCTGAAAATGTAATCAATAAAATTTTGATTCAATTTATGATTTTTGAGAGAAATACTCGTATTCTAACAAAATGCTTTACTTTGTGGATTTGCTTCGGATTTCTTTTTCGTGACAAGTAAATGTGTAGAAGATACAGCAACTGTGATATTTTTTGAAGTATATGTAATAATACTAGTTTATTTTTATTTCCTGTGTTTTTTAAATCCTTTACATACATACATATAATCACGCCTTTATCTTTAATGGGGTAAGCAGAGCGTAAACAACCTAAGCAAAGGTCGTTTCGCCACGTCTAACACAGTTTTAAAGGTTATTTAAGATAGTTTTGTACGTATGTTGCTGTAGTGACAGGTTGTCAGCCCATCACTTACATTGCAATATACTGAAACCCTCGGATCCCTTAGCTGTTTTTTACAGCATGCTCGAGAGGAAATTCATCTGGCACATTCTATGTTTTTCTCCCACTCCCAGTCCAGCAATGAAGTATTTCCCACTTCCAGTCCAGAAAGGAAGTAAATTAAAACGAAAGTAAGTTAAATCTTTAAAATCCAAATATATATGTATCATCTCATATGTATCGATCAAAAATTCGTAAACAAATCCACAAAGCGAATCATTTTGTAAGGACATTTCACTTTAAAAAAAACCCGCAATATGAGACATTTCCTAACATAACTTGTCATTATTAATGATAAAACAGAATCTTTTTATTTCTTAAATCATTTTACAAACTTGGAAATTTTCAACCTAGCTTTTATATTTTTTTAATGTTTATGTAAGTTTAAAATCTTGTTGATTTTTTTTAATTACCTATTTCAATACTATGATGTCACTTATTTTTTTTTTAATTCAGAACTGACTCGATCTAACTTAAAAAAAACGATTAAAAAATTAGTTTCTTACATCAATGCTAGGAAATTGTAAATTTTATAATAATAAAAGATAATGAGAATATTTGGAAATTCTTGCGGAAAAACTGAACCTAAATAATTATTTAAAATAATATAAAAGCCAAAAACACTCATAACTATATGATTTTGTACTTTATGATGTGTATAAAATCCCTGAAGTCCCTATAAGTTAGCGAAACTAGTAGCATTAAATTATATAAAGTGAAACAAGTACAAGTGTTTTAATAACAACATAACTCATAACGACTTTTTTGTAGGCTATAAATGGTCATAAACAACTAAACTAAGAAAAATCGTTGACATGACCTAAGACTCCTGATTTTTATCTTTGCATGTCACTTTTTGAGCCACCGTAGAGCCACCCTGTTTAATAATGACAACCTTTCACATCGGGACTACACTGTACAAGCTCTATGACATGCTCTATAGATTTCTTGAACTGACAGGACATAACACAGATGAATAAAAATTTGTACTAATCATACAAAGTACTAATTATTATAAAGTTCGTCAAACAACTATTTCTTTCTTTTCGCTTCTGATAAAAAAATACAAGTATTAAAGTTAGGTCATGTTTCACTGATTCGGTACCAGTAAGCGTCTGAATCATGCTGTGTGTAGTGGTTGTTTAAATTCAGAAGGCAGTCTGAGGAGCGGATTCTTTTATCATGAAATCGGAAACATTTAGACGTATAATCGGCTAACAAGGGGGTGGGGTATTCCCCGGCGTCCTCATATCCTTAGTGCAGCAACATACAGGCGTCACTTATATAGGATTCGCCGCCTAGTTCGTGTTTTCGTGGGTAGTTCGTCGCCGCGCCTACCCAGCTACCGCGCACGGAAGTCTAAGTTTTGAGGGGGTACTTCGGGGTGATCTCCAGTTATCCTCACAATTCGTAAACTTTTTCTCCTGCCTACCCCCGGTCGTGGCGGGTAATTTCTGCTCATACCCTCAAACCCGGCCTCCCACCAGCGGGAACCACCGGGGGGGTGCGGCAGTTTTTGCCCGTCCCGGGGGCTGGGCTACGGTTCGCGCGGAACCAGGCCCCAGATAGAAACCTCCATGCTCATTGAGCATTAACAATGTCTTCGTCAGGCCAGAAGCCGCCCCGGCACGGGCAAAAACTGCCGCACCCCCCCGGTGGTTCCCGCTGGTGGGAGGCCGGGTTTGAGGGTATGAGCAGAAATTACCCGCCACGACCGGGGGTAGGCAGGAGAAAAAGTTTGTCCGTTTGTCCCGCGGTACACCAATCTGTGCAGGGGCAAGAAGATGCCGCCTATCGTGGTGGACCAGTTACCTAACTGGGCCCACCACCTCAGAATTCTTAACGAGCAGCTGGCACATCTCCCGAACGCGTGCCCCTACGAAAAGGCTTCCGTTTCCTGTCTAAGACAGAACAGGAGTTCCGCGCCTACCAGCAGTACTTCACCGCGCTGGAAGTAACCGAGGCCGGAATCTCCTGGTTTTGCTACCAGCCCCAATCTAACCGTCAGCTGAAGGTCGCAATACGTGGCCTGCCCGTCGATGCGCCGATTGAGGAAATCAAGAAGGAGCTGTGCAGCCCGGGCTACGAGGTCGACTTTGTGCGCCGTATTAAGGCGCGCCAGGGTTGTCCAGGCTGCATTTACTTCACGCAGTTCACCAGGACGCCAAACTTCGCCCTCACCCCCTATATGACCTATCAGAGTTGCTCTGTATGCCCGGCGTGAAGATCGAGGGATAACGCGGGAAGCAACGCGTGAATCAGTCTTCAGGAACAGCAACAAAAACTGCCACCGGACGCTGGCATGTGCCCGCTGCGGCGAACAGCACGCAAAGGACTGTCGACGCCCACTACAAGACCCCATGACCTGCGCAAACTGTGGCGGAGAACACCCCGCCAACAGCGTAGCGTGACTTGCCCCGTACTGAGCCGTGAAGTAAGGAACAAGCGCGCGGGCACAGCGCCCGTCACTAAATCCATCGCCGAACCGAATAGGAAGGAAGCGGAACCGCAGGGAGAGACCAACGCGGCAGGCTCTCTCATGGCGGCCGCCAACGACTCCTCCGGCCCGGCGAAAAGAAAGCGGAAGCCGAGGAGACGCCGCAGAAAGGCACCTCCTCCGGTCGAGCAAGAGCCACCCACGGGCCCACTTAATGCGGTCGGCACCCCTCAGGCTATTCCTCAGGGGGAAATTCCGAAGCGTCAGCGGGCCCCGAGACAACAGAGCCCACGAACAGCCGTCCCTGAAAGGGACCAGATCCTGATAAAGGCGATCAGGATCCTAACAGAAGTCCTGGTAGCGCTCCGCACTGGAGCGCACGCTACCAGTATTATCGAGAAGGGCCTTAAGGCCTGAGGCCCTCAATACCGGCTGCTCAGGGTGGCCTTCCAAAGGAGAGAAGCGAGAGCCTCTCCTAGCCCGCTCTCTCAAATGCCCACATCCACCAGTCCACGTCGAGTAGTTAGGACTGTGGGCATTTCAAACAACAACCCCATCGGACTGACCTCCAGAAACGAGCTGCCGAGATGGAGGTCGCTAGCTGGGCCTCCCCTCATGGGAAATCCCCGGCTGGCTCGATCTCCTTCCTCCTGACCTGCCTGTTGTAACAGGCAGCGATTTGTGACCAACCTCGTGAGGCTCAGCCTCGATAGCGTCTCCCCGCCGCCGACGTGAAGAAATCCACAGCGACACAGGCGTCACCTACTGCGCGCAATGTTACACTTAACACGCTGTCAATGCGTTTTGTATTGCCTACAACCTAGATTCATCGCTACGTGCGTGTTCTGGCAGAGGGATGCGCTGACGTAGAGTTTATCGCTACGTGCGTGTACTGGCAGAGGGATGCGCTTACGTGTAGGTGACGCATGTGTGTTGTAGGCACTTAGATCAAATATAGTTATAGATCCACGGTCCTGTACAGAATCAAACTCAAACCGTGGCACCACGTCAACTATGTGCAAAAATTACGTAAATTGGTTTACTTTAAGCTTCAATATGGACCTTACTTTAAATTAAAGTTTTAGTTAGTTTAAGTTATTATAAAATAAAGTTCGATTTGTCAAATAGCGAATAATTTAAAAGAAGGCAACAACTATGTCCAAAAAGGCTAAAGTGGTTTACTTAAAGCTTGAAATTAAGGTCCTTATAAAATAAGGTTTGATCTGTCAAATAGCGACTGACGTAAAAACAAGGCATATGCCTTGATTTTTTGTTGCCATTTTCTAACGGTGTTTGTGTATCTTTAACTATATTTGATATAAGTGTAGGCAATGCAAAAAGCATTGACAGCATGTTGAACAGAACCTTGCGCGCAGGAAGTGACGCCTGTGTGTTGCTGCCCTTATAAACGTTGCTTTGTTTGTACAGGGTGTTACACTAAGTATACCAAGAAGGAAATCCTGCGTTTTAAGTAAACACAAAAAATCATCTAAACTAAAAATATATACTACATAGTAGTCACTTATAAAAAAAAACTTTGCTCTTTGGACGCTGAAACTGAGTAAAATGCTAGTACTAAATGAATCGCTGTTTTTCTCATATTTCGAGAAACGACCACGTTTACGCTTAGAAAACATCATCTTTAAAATTTTATACATACATACATTTAATCACGCCTATATCCTGAATGGGGTAGGCAGTGCGTAAACGACCTAAACAAAGGTCCTTCCGCCACATCTGACAAAGTTTTGAGGGTTGATTAAGATAGATTTGTAGGTATATTGCTGTAGTGAGAGGTTGTCAGCCTATCGCCTAAATTACAATATACGAAACCCTCTTAGCTGGTTTTTACAGCATGCTCGAGAGGAAATGCAACTGGCACATTCTATATTTTCCTCTCTGGTGTAAATTAGTGCATTTTAAATTCGCACCGAGTAGTGGTGGTGCATACGTGGCGAGCGCTGCTCCGGTCGAGCGTGGAAGAAAGCGTTTCCCTGTACCGAGAGTACCGAGAGATTTTTACGATTTCCGAGAGGGTAACAGGCGTATTCAAGACAGAAACTGATCTCTGTGACTTTTAACTGCCTCCGTGGTCTAGTGGCTAGTGCCATGGACTCGTGATCCGGAGGTCCTGTGTTCGATTCCCAGGGGGGAAACACAAAGTTGATATTTGAGAATTTATGACTTTGTGAATTTTTCCCCAGTTTGGTTAGGACATTGCAGGCTGAATCACCTGATTGTCCGAAAAAGAAAAAGATTTCGTGCTTCGGAGGGCACGCTAAGCCGTCGGTCCCGGTCGCTGTCTTTGATAGTGGTCGTTCCTCAAACCATGTCAGAGGCCTGATAGTTGTGCTACTAGGCGGTTTAAAAACTCTGACACCAGGGTTCATCGAGTCGGTAGACTCGATACCCACTCGACAGAAGAAGAAGAAGAAGACAGAAACTAAACTAAACTACAGGCCCAGATAACCTATACAGCAGCCGGTGTCTGGTATTTTTACTAATTACGGGGCGGTATATAGGGAGTAAAAAAAATAGCTGACGATATTTTAGGGTGCTATTCTACCCATGAAACTGAACAACTTGCCCCAAGGAACATAGGTAAAAAAAATGGTTTTCCTGTACACATTAACTCGAGCCGCTGATACCCTTTGTGTGGGACAGCCAATTTTTCTTTCATATTTCGACATGTTTCTTGGAGAAAATTGATCGTTCAACAAAAAGAGGTTTTGGTACCAAGATAGCTGGTCTTTTTCTCTAACATAGTAATTTATTTCTGTAAGTTGTTCAGTTTCATTGTCTGTTTCTTTTTTTCCTGACTTTGATTTACCGCGGGATAACCGGAATAAAGTAGTGTACGTAACTAATATCTATTATCTACTATAGTCTGTCAACGTCGTGCTTACCGCGCCCTAGGGGTACAGACGTTGGCGGGGACGCGGTAGCACGCTGCGATTGCGAACATGAACACATTGCGTCGTGCTCGCTTACCCTCCTGCTTCACCGCCCGCACCCCCGTTACCGCGTCCCCGCGCACGTCTGTACCCCTAAGGCGCGGTAAGCACGACGTTGACAGACTATAGCTGACCCGGCGAACTTTGTTCCGCCTTAGACGCCATAAATGAGCAGATTTTTCATTTTATTAAGTTAATTGTTTTATTATATAAAGTTGTCTTTTTTTTAATACTCTTTGACTACATTTATCAATAAAATAAGATTGACAGAAGAATCCGTTTTAAACGTCATTTTTTTTTTCATCCTCTTTGACTATATTTGCAGCACGCATTCAGTCAATTCTATGTTAAATGTCTTAAGGGTACATTAAAAAAGTTTAATAATTTTATATGGTGAAGTGGTTAAGTAATTTTAAATTTTCCGCGCAATTTCCTTATTTTTTTCTTTCATAAGAACCTTCTCCTGACAATAACGAACAGAACAAAAAAAGAATTAGCGAAATCGGTCCAGCCGTTCAGGCGTGAAGCCGTGACCAAGGGAAATAGGGATTCATTTATATATATATATATAGATAGATTTTTATATATACAGGGCGTCACACGGCGATGCCACACGGAGGGAAAGTACCTTAAATATTAATGATAGGATATTTTACTGAAAGAAGACATCGTTTAATTTTTAATAATAAGTAGAACTGCATTTACAGATTTTTTTTAAAATCGCCTACCTCAACCGGGAATCGAACCCGCCAAATGTGACAGTAAAATTACATGTATTTTATAATAGCGTCTGAAAGGGCTACTCATAAGCATTATTTTTTCCTTAATAACCTAGCATATTAAATGAAACTAAAAACATAAAATTTTACATTTTATTTAAAAAAAAAATCAAATGCTCAAAATGTGATCCGTTCTGTTGTATACAAATTCTCACTCTTTTAATAATTTACTTATTTTTGCATGGTGGATGTTTAAAATAATACGTCTAAGTTCATTTTGTAACTCCTGCACACTGTTGTACCGGTTCCTGTAAACTAAATCTTTTACATAACCCCATAAAAAAAAAATCAAGTGGGGTTAGATCTGGGGATCTCGGTGGCCATCTAATTTGTCCAAAAGTGCCGATCCAGGAAGGAAAATGTTCATTAAGAAACTCAGCTGTTCTCCTACTGTTATGAGCCGGAGCTCCATCTTGCTGGAATATGAGATTTCGTCGAACTGCATCAGGAAGATTATTAATCTCATATCTTAAAATCTCAAGTATTTCTAGATATCTTTCCGTGTTCAGAGTTCCTTCGTAAAAATGTATTAAGAGAATCCGGTTACTTACAATCCCACACCAATAGTTGAAAGAAAAACGCACTTGATCATTAGTCTCGCGGATTCGTAAGGGATTCTGTCTGGACCAAATGCGATTAATACGCCGGTTGTACATACCGTTGTTACTAAAGTTTGACTCGTCTGACCAAATAATGGTGTTCAAAAAATTTTGATCCAAAAGGATGAGTCTCTCGGAAAGTTGGCAGAAATTGAGTCGTCTTTCAACATCTCCCAGCCGTAATTTTTGCACTAATCGCCCTTCAACATAACTTTTATACTTGTATTTTTTCAGCACGCGATGTATTCTACTCTTTGAAATTCCAATTTCTTCTTCACCTTCCCTCACTGAACTCTTCGGGTACGCTTCAAAGTAAATCAGAATGTTGAGTTCATCATCGCTGACGTTTATTATCTGCTGCTGTGGTTGCTGTAAGCGATGATCAAAACGTCCTAATTTTTTTAAATTATCCACCAATCTTTTCAACACAAATCGAGATGGTGTGTGTCTATCGGGATATCTTTCGCGGTACCACCGCAAAGCTAATGAAATGTTTTTGTGATTTAAAAAGTATGCTTCTATTAAAACCAAATTATTTTGGTACGCCATGGTAAGTAAATTAACACAAAAATTGCTAATAAACGAAAATGAAACTCACAATAAACAAAAGAACAGACGCTTGAAAATTTAAGTGTTCCATTTTCGAATTATTTATTTTTACTAATATCAGCCAGTTGCATGGTAATTGTGAGCTCATGAAGAAGTACCTACTACACTTTATGTATCGCTTTATTATTATCATGTACTTATACCACGGAAATGTCGTATCTCAAGTGGGTAGATCTTTGAAATGATAATGTTAATTGTTGGAAGCATGGCCAAGTCAGAGGAAATTTCTCTGAACAAAATTTTAAATAAAATGTAAAATTTTATGTTTTTAGTTTCATTTAATATGCTAGGTTATTCAGGAAAAAATAATGCTTATGAGTAGCCCTTTCAGACGCTATTATAAAATACATGTAATTTTACTGTCACATTTGGCGGGTTCGATTCCCGTTTAAGGTAGCCAATTTTAAAAAAATCTGTGAATGCTGTTCTACTTATTATTAAAAATTAAACGATGTCTTCTTTCAGTAAAATATCCTATCATTAATATTTAATGTACTTTCCCTCCGTGTGGCATCGCCTTGGGACGCCCTGTATAGATAGTAGATAGATAATGAAGGCAAAAGGACAACAAATCGTAGGATTTTACGGAATAACCCGCCAACAGGACCTTAAGTAGGGGGAACTCGTATATCTTTATTTGTGCTTGTACGTGGCCGCACTTTGCATCTACTCAAAGGATTTGTTGTTAAATAAAATAACTCAATATGAATGGAAACTAATAAATGCTCCACTAAGTGCAATATGGCTTATACGGAAACAAAGTGACAAGATTTTATGGTTTTATTAAATAAAACTCAACAATTATTTCACAAATAACATATAAATAATTAAAGTTATAACGCATTAATAGACGACGTATTTTAATGTGTACATTTTAAATAATAACAAAGGAACATAAAACACATTAGACTTGACCGCGATATAAAATAGCATAGCTTGAGAGTTACTGTTAATTTTCTTAAATAAAATTACACAAACGATAGTCCTACAAATAAGCTCCGAGTATTTTAATACTCGGTTTATAAATATCTACATTAACAGCACATAGCTAAAAGTTTATTGAAAATAGATACAGAGAATTATGAAGTATTCATAAGAGGTTAATCGTAATTATAACATTCAACTAGTATAAGATTGAAGCAGAAATGCATTTTTTTTAAGTTAGTTCAAACTAAGACTAGCGACAAGGTGTCTCCTCTGACTAGGTTAGACAAATCAATTCAATATCACATAGAGATAATTCAGTTTTAGACATATATATTATGGCATAGGATGGACTATCCCTTAAAAATACTATTTTTGTACGTATAACGAGGACCGCCAAAGCTACATTAATATTAATGAAAGAGGAAAATTATTTAGAGTAATAAAGATAAAAACTTCTAACAGAAAATATCTTATCCGAAAATAGCATACGTTCAATCGTTCTATTCGTTTATTATAATCTCGAATTTTACAACCTTAGATAATACACAGCAACGTTAGGTATTTTTTTGCAAAGTTTAAAACATTTATAATATCTCTTTGAATTCTGTTTAAGAATTCTAGGATTATGACGTGTTTAGAAGACTGGCTGTTGACACGTTACAACGCGTTACAACCAAAATCAGACGCCGAGTCCATTGCACTTGAACGAATCGCTATTAGAAAAGCGTTCTGACAATCTAATTCTAAGATAGAAATACACATATACAACAGACTTGTATTTTAGGCTCATATTACAATAACTCTGCATAGGCATAATTCGCTTTAGCATGAAAATTCGCAACAGCATGCACCAAAATAGGAAAACGTTTGTGAACATCAAACACTTTGATCAATGTACAATCAAATAGAATTTGTTACACCATAGGATTTTTATGTGAATGGATTCGACGCCTCACCTATCGTTGCTGCTCTCACTAAATTCTATGTTAAATAAATTAGACCTTAAAAATAGTTTTATTTTGATTTCTTCAATCTTCGGTACCGGTGATCCACTGGAGGTACTTGAAGGACCGCGACTGGACTGGAGTCGCGCGGGAGTCCACACACCAGTTGCGGGCTTGTCCGGTCGTCTGCTGATGCTCTCTGAAATAAATAAGTCATATTTTACATATTTAATTGACTGTGTGATTCAGTAAAAAAAAGAAAAGGCAAAGCTCATACCTAGGTTCAGCTGAAGCACGGTTGACGTGGTAAGCCGGGACATTTGGGTTGTGGTAGCCCCTCTGGTGCGACGGCGTGGGATCCAAGGTGTGAGCCTGCACAGGTCCATGCTCCGAATCGTACGGTATCGTAATCGGCGACTGGTACTTAGTCGGATTATATCTGTCAACTGAGACTCCTCTTGGCCGTTCAGGAGTTAACGGTTCAATGTTGCTGTTTTGGTAAGTGCTTAAAGGACGGCTTCGCCCCAAAGTGTTCGTTTTCGACCACTCGTTCGAAGTTACATATTCTGATTCAAAGGTCCTTTCGCGATTTGACTGCGGTTGGACTGTTTGGCTCCAAGACGGCGTCGGCGTGTACGACACCGTGGGAACTTTTACGTACTTGGGATCTTCTTCCCAAGGAGGAATCACAGACGATTGCTGAGTTACTTGTTGAGTCGACTGTTGGGTCGATTGTTGAGGCATTTGTTGAGCTTGGGTCGTCTGTGACTTTTCGGTAAATTCTCTGAGCTCTTTACGCCATTGATGTTCGACAGCTTCGGAGGGTTCGTTATTGTCATAATAGTATTGAGGTGATGGATCAGGTTGCGCCTGGAACTTGGCGTCGGCCGGTATGTACGTAGATTCCGGCACGGTAATGTATCGGCGCTCGTATTCGCTGTAGTAGGTCTTGCATCCCGGTCGCTTGGCTTGCTCCGGGATAGCTGACTTGACGAATGATTGGTTCGGTGCGGGTGGTATGAATGACTTAGGAGCGGGCTTAGAGAATTTGCCGGCTGGTGGAGATGGTTTCCAACCTGGATTGGCAGCTGAACTGAAAGTATTAGTTGAAGGAGGTTCTGGTTGATAGAAACTCTGAGTCGGAAGTTGAGGTGCAACGTAGTTGGGGTCCTGCTCCCACGGCGGCGGAACATATGATGATGAATACTGCTGATTAGTATTCTGATAGTTTTCTGAAGAAGTTTTGTTTAAGTAAGAATATTGATTAGATTGAGAGTTAACATCAGGCAAAGTGCTACCAACATTGCTATTTGACCAGTTGTTTGGAGCTGGTGTGTAGCTAGGGTAGCTGTTTTGTTGTTGATATGTGTTCGAAAAGAGCTTAGAGCTGTCCTGCAAGCTATTGTCAGTGTAAATTTCATAGGGTTGCTGATGATAAGATTGAGGCTGAATTTGAATTTGAGGTTGGTGTTGTACTTGAGGCTGAGGCTGCTGAGGAGGAGGCTGGCTCCACTGCTGACTGGGAACTGCGGGAGTAGAAGGCGTAACGTTATTATACAGAACATTTTCCTTTCTGCTCTGCTGATACCATTGTTGATTTTTCGTGATTGTGCTTGGTTTGACATTGCTATCATTAACGACTTCTGATTGTGGCTCCTGCGACCACTGCCTCTGTTGTTCATAATTTTGATTATTGTATTGTTGTTGGTAGCTTGTTTGTTTTTGATAAATATCAGAAGGCATTTGCCTCTCAGTACTCAATCTTTCTAAAAGTAGGCTGTGGCGCCGTTCTACTTGTGGCTGTGGTTGAGGTGGTGTGTAGAAAGGCTGGTAAGGCCTAGCTGGTTGCGGAGTTGGCGAGACCCTTTCTCTACCAGGTGCAAAGTATGTTCGCACAGTCGGAACACCCTGCTGTGTAAGTTCTTCGTACGACCGGTCCAACGTCTTTGTCGTTCGGTTAACGGTAACAATATTTTCAATTTTATTGTATTCTGTTTGGGTACTAAATGCCCCAGAAGATTTTTCTGGTACACCACTTATAATTTCGGTCTTTTCGGTGTGAGATTTCGAAATTGTTTCAGACACTGATCCAATAGGCTTGATTTCTACATCTTCCACCTTTTCAAGAGGAATAGACGGTTCTCGCAATGGAACTTTTGTCTCTGGCTGAGGCGCAGGCTGAGGTGTAGGTTCCGGAACTGATTCTGATATCGGCTGCGATGCAACCTGTTCATTTGTTTCTGCATCCTTACCTTCCAATTTTGCTTGAACCTGTTCAGTTTCAGGTTTTGGTGCTTCTGGTTCCTCAGCTGGAGCTGGAGCTGGAGCAGGAGCCACAGCTGGGGCAGGAGCAGGAGTTGTTGTAGTTATAGGGGTATCTTCTTTTTCAGATTCGATTTCCTCTTCAGTGTATTCAGATTCCTCTTCCTCTTCTTCAGGTTCCTTCTTGGGTTCAGCTTTTGGCTCTGGTTTCGGTTCAGGCTTAGGTTCCGGTTTTTGTTCCGGTTTTTCTTCAGGTTCCTCAGCTTCTTCATACTCTTCCTCTTCTTCTACCTCCTCTTCTTCTTCTTCTGGCTCAGGCTCATCTTTCTTAGGAGGTTCTTGTTTTTCCGCAGCAACCTGAACTTTAACTTCTTCTTTGACAACCTCCTCCTCTTCTTCTTCTTCTTGTTGATGTTTAACTTCTGCCTTTTCCTCCTTCTTCTCAACTACCTGTTCTGTTTTTTTTATAACAACTGTAGTTGTTTCAGGTTCTGTTTCTTCTTCGACTTCTTCTTCTTCTTCTTCTTCAACTTCATCTTCGTTTTGTACCACTACAACTTTCTTAGTGGTCGAGGTCGAAGAACTTTCTTCCTTTTTGACCACTGATGTATTTACAACAGGGGCTGTTTGAGTAACTGTTTTCTTGACTATAACAGTCGTCGGTTCTTCTTCTTTCTGTCCATTCTCCTCTACTTCCTCTACAACTTCTTCTTCTTCCTCTTCTTCCTCTTCTTCAGCCTCTTCGACTTCCTCTTCAGCTTTAGGGATAATTTGAGTCTCCGTTTTTGTTGATATACTTGTTTTACCATCAATTGTGGTCTTTGTTATTGTAGTTTTTGTTTCTTCTATGGATCCGTCAGGTAAAGATTTTTTCACCACTTCAACGTTGGTTTCTGTTTTAGCTGATGATTTTTTTGCGGGAAGCTTTACAACAGTCATTTCTGCCTCAGTCTCTCCATTTTGATCTCCATTTTGGTTTTGTACTTCACTTTCCACCTTCTTTTCTGCCTTTTTTACTTTCTTTATCACTTTTACAGTCTGAAAACAAAAAAAATATAATTAATACAATAAATAATATTTAACGAACTACATAATTAAACGATAAAATATTGTTAGAAACTGAAATTAAATATATTAAGTGATATTTTAAACTCACAATAGTCTATTGTTATACATCTTTAATGTTGTATAGTAAATAGGTATAACATATAATGTAAACAAATATATAAACGTAAATATAATAAATATACAGTAATTTTAAATCCACCTGATCATCATTATCAGTCTCATTATCATCTTCAATAACTATGGTTTCATTTTCAGGTGCAGGTGTGGATACAGTCTCTGTCTGTGGTATTCTTGTAACGTCTGTTTTTATTGCAACTATATTTTCTTTCATCTTTAAACTTGTATCAAATGTAGGATAGCTCAACGAAGAGTCTACTTTTGTATCCATCAGGCCATTACTCGGCCGCGGAGCTACTTGGAAAAATTCTGCGTCGTAACAAATTTCTGGCAGCACTGGTGAAGTATACGCATCACTTCCGTATGTGGTTTTCGCTAAATTGGGCACAGTATTTGGTGCTGCACTAAATTCATACATTGAAGTTGGTCTGTTATTATTGTATTCGTAAGCTGGAGTTGGTCTATTATTATTAAAGTTGGCGTTGTTGACCGGATTATATGCTGGTAAATTATTACTCAGAGTTTCGCGCAACTGGTCCATGCCGCTTGGTTTACAGCTGTTTATGTTTGGGGTTGTAGGCTGCGGTATTTTAGGCGTCAGCGGTTCTCGTGGTCTGTCGGGAGTGCTTCGCGTTTTTAGCAACGATTTCGGGTTAGCCGGCAAGTTGAACGCGGGAAAAACTTGGACCGGCAGTGCATTGAAATTGGGAACGGCTATCGGAGTGGTCGGCGTGGTCGGCGACTGCACCGGCTGCGGAGGCAGCTCGGGCACGCCCTGGTTCATGGCATTCCTCATGAGGCGCTTGGCCATGCGCTCCGACTTGATCTCGGACAGGTCGAGTCCGCCCGGCGTGTAAGTGAACGGCTTGCGCTCGCGCCCCATCGCGCCCTGAAGCGCCGACGGTGGGTTCATTTTCCTGAAATAAGCCCACGTTCATTACCTATTTATCAGACGCTTTCATTATTTTGCATAGTTTATGAGGAATATAAAATATTTTTTATGGAACGCCCGATACATTAGACGTGTTTTGGCATTTTGACAAAGCAGTAGAAATAGACACGAGATACTCACGAGGGTCGATGTTAACCGCAAATCGTATAACTACTTCCTGTTTTATACGTATGTAGTATATTTTCCGGTGTTTATTTATCCAGTGGTCCACCTGCGACACGGGAAAGACACTCGCGGTCCAGTTTACATATCACTCGTCGGTCGCGGAGACGGATCACT
Source organism: Scrobipalpa costella (assembly GCA_949820665.1). Taxonomy (NCBI): domain Eukaryota; kingdom Metazoa; phylum Arthropoda; class Insecta; order Lepidoptera; family Gelechiidae; genus Scrobipalpa; species Scrobipalpa costella. The sequence goes on along the minus strand of OX463295.1, from coordinate 7,321,815 downwards.
TATTTTTGTGAAGGAACATGCAGATATTAATCTGGTCGCAGCGGTTAAATATAGCGCGGTAGTAAATGAGCCGGTACGTTTGAATCCGGGAGTTGTTCGGCGCGCCGTGCGCCCGCGCCGGCAGCCGCCTACTGCCGCCCGCGCGCCGCCCAAGCCCCGCCACCCCGCCACCCCGCCTTCCGCCCGCCGACATGTATTTTGGTCGCGACCCCAATATCGGCGCCTCGTCTACTATTTGTCTTAGGCGAATCGTCAAAACAACATGGATCGCACTTCCGACAGCTCCGAGATTATTAATAATTCATTGCAATGGTGCGGTGCCATTCATCCGCGAACTTGCTCGCGGCCTCACTCTGTTTCGGTCGCAAGCTTCCGCCTGCAACATTACTTCCTGCTTGATTGTTTGCTTATATGTAATAGCATCAAAAGGTGATAATAAACTGTCCGTCTACTTAGATATTCAAGTGATAAAATTGTTCTACATCCATTTTATGAAGAAATAAGAAATACGCTCTCAATGTTAATTCATAAACCACATACATCTTTATCAGCGTCACAATACAGTATTTAATCCAGGCCTATGATGCGCATTATGTCTTTCGTTGCGCACTTCACAACGGAAAATGACAGGCACTAATCATAGTGAAGAATGCAACACGTGAAGAAAAATTTACTACAGTGCGCATCATAGCCCTGCTGGAAAAAAATTGCACTCGCGACAGCAGCTACATATAATAATATAATTGTACTTTCGCAAAGCCACAAAGTTAGGATCTACATATTTAACTTACATTAAATGACGCTCATAATACTTAACAAGGTATATTTTTTTTACTAAAGTGAGAACTCATTCGATACTGTATTTTTATTTTCTAGAGTATGCTTAATTGAGAAAATGTTAAACTTTGATAGGTTTTTAAAAAAGACCACAGTAGAGAGTACCGTAGAGTAATATTTATCTTTTTAAATACTTACTAAACTTAACAAGACACTCCAATACTTTCTTTTGTCATGGGACTTTAATAACAAAAAAATACAATTTAAATAAAACTAAACTAAACTTAACTTACGGTAAATGAAAAAATTTGAATTGCAAATTTCTGACATTAATAAATTCTATATTTTTATCAAACATTACCTAACATCAAAAGAGACCAGAAACTCCACCGAGTGGTATGATTTTAAGACGCAATATTTCTTACAGCAGCGACACAAATCTTACATGGCCCATGTAAGATTTGTGTCGCTGCTGTAAGAATGTGCCACTCGTGTGAAATCTTTGATTTCTTTTTAAACAATTTATTTCATACGAATAACTTCATAAAATGGTAGTATCACTTCACAACATACGTAGGTAGTATAGGTTAAAATATCTCCCAACCTAATGTATACTTATTTTTAGGGTTCCGTGTCCAAAGGGTGAAAAACGGGACCCTACTACTGAGACTTCACTGTCCGTCTGTTCATCTGTCCGTCCATCTGTCTCTAGGATCTCTAGAGAGTTGAAAGTTTCGCAGATTAAAACAAAATAAAATTAATATTTAAGGGGGGCTACCATACAACAAACGTGATTTTCTCTTTGTGCCGCAGGCTGTATCTCATGAACCGTGATAGCTAATCAGTTGTAATTTTTAACAATGATGCATTTTTATGCTGCTATAATAACACATACTAATAACAAAATTTAATGAATATTTAACGGGGGGCTACCATACAACAAACGTGATTTTCTGTCTATTACCAGGCTGTATCTCATGAACCGTGATAATTACAGCGTTGAAATTTTCGCAGATCATTTATCTATGTTTGCGCTCTAACAAAAAATACTCTAGAGAGAATAAAATAAATATTTAAGAGGGGCTCCAATACAACAAATGCGACTTTTTGTCTGTCACCACGTCACTAGTATGTATCTCATGAACCTTTTTAGCTAGACATTTGTAATTTTCAACGATGATGTATTTCTATTGATGCTATAACAGTAAATACCAAAAATAGAATAAAATAAATATTTCAGGGGCTTCCATACAAAAAAAAACTGTGCTGGTTTTTTTTTTTAATTAATTACGGTAGGTAATTGGTGTGAAAAATATTTTATAGATAATGGTACGGAACCCTTCGAGGGCGAGTCCGACTCTCACCTGGCCGGTTTTTTATACTTTTGTTACTAATGAGATGTGGGCGGGTTGTTTTCTATGCCGAATGTCTTTGGAGGCTTAGTGACCGCGATGTTAAACGTACTGAGAGCAAAACTTCCGCAATTTAAAAGGTATGCCAGTTTCAAAAGCAAAAGAATCTTATTGCTGAAAGTTCACAATGAAACATGTAATGAGAGCAACAAGGCAGACCGGTCACATCGTCCCGGACCGGACAGTGCGATCGTTTTGGTGAGATCACGACTTAACTAAAATTAGTGCAGTCCCTTTCTGTTTTCACAGGATAAAAAATAACAGGTGACATTTTAGTCAAGATTTTGTGGTTTTGTGCGCAGCCGAATAATCCCCAGTAACCTACAATGTGGCAACGGAAATTGATATGGTCGAGGTCTTTATTTTAGATGTCAGCTATTTTTGTTCACCTGTGAAATCGCCACTATAGCTGTCATTGCTTCAATCGCTGTCAGTGTAACCTAGAGAAAATTTAGTTCCTAATATCAGCGCCTGAACAGTAATGGTGGTTGCTCTGTAGGGACAAATGATAGGTCTTGACGAGATCTACATTTCGGATGACAGCTGTCAAACTTCAAACGGCCATATCTCGAAAACTATCGTTCCAAGAGTACTGGTGTGTAGGGACAAATGATAGGTGTTGACGAAATCTACATTTCGAATGTCAACTGTCAAAATTAAACCGATCATATCCAACTGGCATTTAGCGACAGATATTCATATGTTATTGTTCTATGTTCAATTACTATATTATATGTCAATATTAATCATCAATTTTCAAAGTTTTTAGCCACATTATTTTAAAAATGTAATCATAAAACAGAAAAAGGGATATCAAAAAACAGGACGGATAATATATTTATGGCAAAGAGAGCCGTTGCCGTAGATACTTTTTATTACCCGACTGCGCAACGCAATGGAGGGTAATGTGTTTATCAGCCCAGACTTCTTACGGGCTCTTAGCATCATTTTACATAATGGAAAAACGAAAATTATATCAAAATCGATCCTTGAGATACAAAAAAAGTTGTATGAGAGTATCATTTTTGTTACTTTTTTACTCGGTTGTTGTTTTTTGCTGCCAACACCGAAAATCATTTTGTTTTTTTTATAAAGCACGAGAAGAGAAGTAGCTGGTACATTCTGTATTCTTTTATCGTTAAGGGCTTGGCGGTTATTTCCTAAAAAAAATAGTTAACCTGTTAAAAAGGAACTGGTCCAAGTCCGGAAAAGATTCTAAAGTAGACAGAGAAAATCGTTGGCAGAAGTCAGAGAAAATTGGCGATTATTCCACCGACAAGTACCCAGCACTTAAATTTAAGAAGAAAAGTGGAGCATTTCAGATGCAGTAGTAAGCAGTGCATATGCAGTTACAATAACTACACGCAGTCTGTAGGCACAGAATATATAATAGTACTACATACTGTAGGCTAATTACATATTGTGGTCCAACGGCATTACAACTACACGTCAACGTGTAGTTCCATTGCAGTCGTGCCAATGCATTAAACGTGCATCTGATATGTTATTTGGCAGTCGGATTTCAATTGAATTTTCACAAATAACATACCTATTATCGAATAGTTAAACATTTGAAATTAAGGTCTTCAGATTATGACTAGGACATTAGTAACAATTCGTAGTTGCAAAAATCACGACTTAACTAATATAATATTTCTTCCATGCTGGACTGGGAGGGATAGAAAAACATAGAATGTTCCAGCTGCCCTTCCTCCCGGGCATGCTGTTGAAGTCAGCAAAAGGGACTCGAGGGTTACAGTGTATTGTAATTTAGGCGATGGGTTGACAACCTGTCACTAAAGCAATACATATTACAATCTAAAATTGCTCTCAATTTTTGTCAGACGTGACGAAAGCGCCTTTTACGAGGCGTTAAACGCTCTGCCTACCTAGGAATAAAGGCGTGATTTATGTATGTATGTATGTACTAATATAAGTCTATACCTGTGATTTACTGTCTGCAACAGAAAGGGACGCAAATAATTAAAGTCAAGAATTAGTTAAGTTGTGCGCTCTACGAATCAATAACATTGAACGTCAAATAAAGTGTGAATAGTTATTAATATTAAGGTCATTGGATTTCTTACACTAACATGTTTGGAATATGTTTGAAATATATTTATTAACACTCTAAGCACGATGAATACAGATGATTTTCAAATGTGGGTCGTTCACAATCTATATGAATAAAATAATTCTGATGACAGTACACGTGTTTGGCAAAAGATTACAAATAACTTCATTTAGTTGTCCTCTTCTTCTCATAAATATTCAAATGCCAGTATTTGTTTGCGCAGATCTAAGAGACGATTCTGATTACTATGTTATTACTTTTATTATAATAAACATTTTTAAAAGCATAGTTTTTAAATCAGGTGGATTTAATTTAAATTACAAAGGGCTCAACTCTAGATACAGTGTTTTTAGCCAAATGCCCACAAGTTTCACGTTTTGAGTTATTACTCTTCTATCTATGATATAGTTGTACGATAAAATACTCACTTTTACTTCTGTTTTAGCAGACTCGGTTTTGGTCGCCATTCTGGAAAAAGGAAAATATATAATTAAAAACATAATCAATCTTAAAAAACAAACATACTGTAAAAGGTAAACTAAACGGTTTTTGCACAAATTTGTTCTACGTCGAAATATGGAGCACAGCTTTCCACGATTTCATATGCGTAAAATGAGTTTTGCCAGAGAAATGTAGCGTTTTCCCAAGAAAAAGTCACCTCTTTGTTCTAATCAAAATATAAGTCAGCCTACTGCCGCGGAATAAACTTTTATTTTAATTGTATGTATATGTAAGCTCTTTATTGTATCTTAAAAACCTTAAAACTAAAATACAAGAAGATTAAGACAATAGTGGCACAAAGGCGGACTTATCCCGTTAAGGGATCTCTTCCAGTCAACCTTTGGTAAACCCAGAGTGGACAATTATGCTTGCAGGTAAACTAAGATAGGTACTTGAAACGATTATAGAACGTGACATAGACAAAATAATATACTTAACAACTCAAATTTGAACGCATAAATACTAGATATAAATATATACAATTTAATGCTTAATATTATTTATAAAAATATGTATTTATAATGTATAATAGATAAACATCCTAAATATATATATACATATATATCCGAAACATAAAATGATAAATAAATATCCAACGTATTGTAATTGTCTTATTTTTATTTTATAAAGTCAGTTATTTTGGTATGCATTGATCTATCTAAAATAACCTTCAAAACCTGACAGAAAAGAAATGACCATTGTTTATGTCGTTGACGCTCTGCCTAACTCATTAGAGTTATTTTAGAATTATTTTCTTTTACAAATCTAAACGGCCCAATGCGAAGCTGATTCTTTCCCGAGTGGACATGTCTGTGTTAACCCTAATCCTTCGCCACAAAACTTGTGGTATTCCGTTCCCATATTTATGTTGAAACGGACAGTTCTGTTCCCGGTCATGATGACTCTATATATCTATAAATACAGCGAAATATCGCTGGCAGTCCAATGGCCCGCACTATGGTCAGCCATATTGGATCATTTTGTCGAAAAAGCGTGTATAAAAAATGGTGCCCATTCGGTCGTGGAGACAACTGAAATAACTTACTGAGTTTGACACTTTCTAGCTACGATTTGAATTTAAAATTTGCTTATTAAAGATTTAAGTACTACTGAAGTGACGTTATACGCTTAACTTACATTACGCAAAATAACATGGCATGCTTGATTGTGTCGTAAAATTTTAAATCACTTTAACAATATTCTTCTTATCGAGTGGATGCTCGAGTCGGAGAACGGCCCGTGTCAGAGTTTACAAACTGCCTAGTAGCACAGTTATTAGGCCTCTGACGTGGATTGAATAACGACCACTATCAACTACAAAGACGACGGCTGAACGCGTGGGGTATCTAATGAAAGGGCGTTTTAAACTGATTCTATAAAGATATCGCAGCAAGCTGTTTTGTATAAAAAAAAAAATCTTAAATATTGATTTTTAAAACTCGCCATGTTTGGTCTCTTCCTGACAAGAAAGGACTGAATGTTTTTCTTTAAACTATACGCAAAATTACGTGTTACATCTTAAAAATCTAACGGAATGAAAAATAAACTAGGAAATACTTATTCTATAATAAATAAAAAATATTCTTCTATATAAATTTGTATGGAAAAAAAATATCTCAGGTAAAAAACCCCTATCAGTCTTGAACTAAGAATACTTAGCCTCGTATTTATAATCGGCACTTGAGAATGACAGCTAGTTTGAGTATGAATCAAAAATGTCATTTCAGTTCAAAATGAAATATCAAATTTATACTTAATATTGCTCTCAATCTTGAGATAGCTTCATAAATATGGCCCTTAAAATGACCTAATGAACAAATTCAGTGTAGCTCAACACCCTACAAAAAAAAGAGTGGGTTAGTATAGGAGCTTATTTCTTATTTCCTGCAGTAATATTATCAAAGCTGCATAAATGTTAAGAGGATACTTAGCAGAAAATCGAGGACAGCGGGGTCATAGGTCGACTTGAAAAGCCATTCACTGAGAAAATAAGCAGAAAGCTCTTTGAGCGGAGTCGATGGAAATATGAATGCAGGCTCTCTATTGATGCAAATGATATTAGAAGAGGCAATCTGGTTAGAACACGCGTACAGAGTATAATGCGGAAATGAACTCAAATATCGCAGAAACTTTTATGACAATATCTGCTCAGTGCTCTTATAAATTTAATAAAATATAAACATTCCTTTATGCCAGCGTACTGAATATGTATATTTGTTACGTGTACTCAGAGGCGTATTCAGGCACAGACCACACCAAAATTGTAGGTAAATTGTGTGATGGAGCGATTAAAAAGAGTCAAGGCTTAGGCTAGCCGTATTTTTGAATCGCTGGAATCGAAGTTTGGACTCGAAAGAGTAACATTCGACTCTATTGGAAAGCGAATTAGTACAAGCAATTCAGAAATACGGCTCTAGTGCATTTTTTACCCAGTGATAAAAGGCTAGTTTTCTGCCATCAGCCATTCACCGATATTTATCTACTATATTAATAATTGTTGTGACGGTTCTAAATCAGTCCCTGATAAATGCTGTAGAACTGCAAACGTAATGGCTTGTTCATTATTACCACCATCAGTGGCAAAGTGAAGAAAATGGTTAACTCGTGGGTCTCAAGCTGTAATTTTTTTAATGGATCTTAATTCTAACAGCTTAGAAAACCACAAATTTCTGCTTTTATTTTCTTACGAGCTCTTGTTTCACTTTTCGATTCGTACTATCGGGTTTAAGGTACAGCTTCCCATAAACTAATAAGGGTTGCTCTGTCAACGAAACTGAACCACTTTCAAGTGGGAAATTCTTTCAGGGGATGCAAAAATATTCTCTATATAAAGTTTTCTTATAGATCAAATTATTTATTTTATATTCTGAAAAAAATTCTTAGTTGAAAGAAAGATATTCACATATAACTCCTGTCAGTTTGTGAGAAATTGTCCCTTTACCATGTGTTATTCTTTGGTGATAGTTTTTCAGTTACATAGGTAAAATCATCCCCCGTTGGTTTTAAAACGGAATAATAATTATTTCTTAGTGTATAACTTCCGCATATAAACAATATTCATATTCATATTGTTATTTAGTGTTGTAATTTGATCTATAAGTTAATTTTACGCGCTAAATCGCACAGTCAGAGAAACTACGATCCCTACTTTATATCGTAACTTGATTCTGTTAGATCGGTTTTTCGATTCGCTGTGTTTTTAGTGAATTATGGCTTTTTACAAATGGGGGCGTAAAAGTAACTATGTGACATGGTGCAGAAAATACTAATTCCATGTGCTTTCTACCGACTTCTACATAATATTATACTCGAGAAGATAAGTGATACATTATACAGTTCAGCATGGAAGATTTAGATGTCAAATCAACATTAATATGCAATAATAGGCGAATTGAGCTGTTATTCACCGTGCCAAGTCTGTTGGGCTGTAACCTGTCAGATTTGACGTTTATTAGCGTCGTGACACCCCTAGTTTAATAGCAAGTGAACTTGTGTGATGCCTACAATATAAACACTTAATTGCACAAAGAAACACAAAAACGTATTTGTACAACAGAAATGTCATCACCAGAATTCACTTGCCCTTATCACATTTATTTGGGGTCGGCGCAGTACGTTTTCTTCTTCCATTCATCCCTGTCAGCCGTCAGTTTGACACTCAAACCTGTTTTCAACATATCATCTTTCACCCAGTCCATCCATATTTTCTTTGGTCGTCCTCTCCCGACATATCCACCCACATTCAAATTCATTGCCCTTTTGCCTATATGACTTTTATCCCTCCGCATAACATGTCAATACTATGCAAGCCGATTGCCTCTTATTTTTGTCTTTAATGGACGCATCTTTTAAGGCTTCCTCTTTACACATTCCTCATCCAAAATAATCCATTTCGCGCCCTTAGTTGCCACTACTCGCTACTACATTGCTCGCAGGACCGACTCCCGCTGGGGTAGGAAAGTCCTAGAGTGGCTGCCTTGGCACGGTAGACGCAGCGTAGGCAGGCCTCCCACAAGGTGGACCGACGATCTGGTGAAGGTCGCGGGAAGCTGCTGGATGCAGAAGGCGCTAGACCGATCATCGTGGAGGTCCTTGGGGGAGGCCTATGTCCTGCAGTGGACGTCTATCGGCTGAGACGACGACGACGACGGCGAGTTGCCACTACTGCCAGACTTTTTACTTATTGTTTTTACATTTGATAAACGTGTCGAACACGCTCTTGACCAGTTTTCTTCACTAATATCGCTGTAAATGGGTTAATGTTCAGATCCAGTTGGATGGCTGCCTAATGCTCACTTGAAATTGTGATTCGCGTTCAAACATTATGATGTGCAGCACACATCCTCTAAAAGACAAATATTGAATTATATTGGCTTTGCCGTGATCCGGATTCGAACTTCCTGTTAAATAACAATAGATAATGGGATTTATTTACTGAATGTTATGGTTAGGTAACAAATAAGGTTAGAGCGCACTATGGCGTAGCTGCAGCGAAGCGGAGCAGCGCGGCGCGATACGGCACTGCAGCGACGCGACACTGCGCGACAAAACCTGTCAAAATGTATGAACTGACATTGCCGCGCCGTGAAAGGCCGCGCCGGTCCACTGCAGCTTCAGTGACGCTTTAGTGCCTCTCATACATTATCATACAAAAAATCACCTGACAAATCCACAAATTAAAAAAAGAGCCTGATGGTGTAGTGCTTCGGAAGGCACGCTAAGCCGTTGGTCCCGCTTAATATCGTTTCATACCGTAGATATCAGACGTTAAACCATGTCAGAGGCCAGTGCTAAGCATTGGCGGATTGAACTCTCTGACCTAATCTAGGATTGGGTCTGGTTTCCCTTCTGGGTTGCGGAGGACTGATGGCAGTCGCTTTGTATAAAAACCAGTACCCTCGTTCAATCCCATAGATTAGGTAGCCGCCCCTTGCGATACGTAATAAGGTTAGGGAGATGATGGTACTTCTGCATAAAACCGCATATATGGTTCACATGTTACAGCCACACAAATCAGGTACAGACGAGTATTATTGATTTGTAATTAATTAACTTAACTAACATCAATTTTACATCCGAATCGCGTCCGTTCCAGTACCTACGTTCAATTACCTGGATAAGTTGCCGACCCTTGAGATTCGAGCATTGAATATTCGACCTAATTTTCAAGCGTTAAAACGCTTAAACTACTTCAAGTGCAGTGCAAGTGAAAATATACTGCGATAGTACTATCATGTATATGATACCATACTCATTAGCGATGATAAATAAAATTACACCAGTCACATCGTCATACGCAGAAATATAAGATACTGAAATAAAGGTGTGCGCACACCGAGCGGTGTTTGGTGCCGAAACGCAGTAACTTGCATCAAATAATGGCCCGACGCCGCCCGGCGCCGTTCCTGCTGACAAAGATAATACTCAGATAAAATGAGATTTCCACGCAGACATCGGCTGTTTTCCCACTACACGATAACGATACGGCAATGGCATGATAACGATATCGTCACAATATTGTGGCATTGTTTTTCCACTAAGACGGTAGTATCGTCGACGATATCGTTCATCTATTCCCACTCTGAGATCACGCACATACGCACATATTAGTAAACATACATACATAAAATCACGCCTTTATCCCTTACGGGGTAGGCAGAGCGTAAAACGCCTCCTAAAAAGGCGCTTTCGCCACGTCTGACATAAATGGAGGGCAATTTTAGATTGTAATGTGTATTGCTGTAGTGACAGGTTGTCAGCCCATCGCCTAAATTACAATACACTGTAACCCTCGATTCCCTTTTGCTGACTTCTACAGCATGCCCAGGAGGAAGGGCAACTGGAACATTCTATGTTTTTCTTTCTCTCCCAGTCCAGTATGGAAGTATCATATTAGTAACAGATACAAAAATCATTTAATTTGGTAAGATGGCGACGGTACCGATAAGAATCCATACGGTGCCATAGCCGTGAAATACGTGCCATATAATTTCATTAATTTACCCTGACACCAAGGTTCATCTGGTCGATCGACTTGATACCCACACAACAGACGAATTAATTATCTCTTCTTCTGCTTCTTAGCGTGTCGATGGCAGACACTACGCTGTTGCAGCCCAGAATTTCGCAACGTTAACAGCATTATCAGCCGCTGTCATGCGGGCACGATGTTAGATGTGTTTAAACTGCACCACACAAACAGTTCAAATCACAATCGCCTAAAAATTCCCACCTGGCCATGTTTTCTTTGCTCCGACTGGTCTGGGTTCGGAGTCTATTTAAAGACTTCCAAATCGGCCATGGTAAATCAGTTATCTCTTCCAAGATATGTTCGACGACCGTGGCGTTGCCTTTGACGTGCCGTATAATGGAAAACCGTCCATCGTTTTGCATAGCGCCACCAGCACCAGCCCACTACCCTATTCCTCGTAAAGAAGCTGGATCAGATTACGTATCGACAGCATCGACGCGCAAATAACGGAATCCGGCTATCCCTGTCTGTACATACCATGCACGGTAGACGAGTTTTGACGGTTATTTTAGTAAGACGTGTATTGTTCTTGATTGATTGATTTTCGTATATACATATAATCACGCCTTTATCCCTAATGGGGTAGGCAGAGCGTAAACGACCTAAACAAAGAAAGAAAGAAAGTCATTCCGCCACGCCTGACAAAGTTTTGCGGATTATTTGAGATAGATTTGTAGGTATATTGCTGTAGTGACAGGTTGTCATCCCATCGCCACTTATTTTTAATATAACAGTATACAGCATACACGGGAGCACAAGCATCTGGCACATTCTATGTTTTTCTATCGCTCCCGGTCCATCATTAGAAGATTTTAAAGCATATAAGAAGTAACTTCCACGTCGGACTTGCAGTGATAGAAAGTTCCAGCTGCCTCGCTTCCCGGGCAGAGATAAGTCAGTAGAATAGAGACATGGGAAATAAGGGGCGATAGGCTGGCAACCTGTCACTATATCGCTGTAATCTAAAATTGAACTCAATATATATCAGATATGGCCACAACGCCTTTTACTAGGCGTTTTACGCAATGCTTACTCTGTAAGGGATAAAGGCGTGACTTTATGTGTAGAATCTGTAAAGCTTCCAAATTCACCACCATTGCGCTACGTGATGGCTGACGCATCTCATATGCTGTCGACAGAATGAAACATTGACGTCATTCCAGCTCCAGTACGATTGATCTTTTTTTATTTTCTAGCTTTGAATACCAGCCTTGAAAAATCGGATATATATTCACTCAAGAACACGTGAAACTTATTGTAGAAACCATGATTTACAGAATTTCCTGATTGCGTAGGCGTTGACGCAATATATTTTTCATAATACTGAAGAGAGAAAAATATCCAGTTAGACTAAATAAATAATCATCCATGCTGGCTTTTTTCCTGGCATGCTGTAAAACCAGCTAAGGGATCCGAAGATTTCAGTATATTGCAATTTAGGCGATGGGCTGACAACCTGTCACTACAGCAATATACCTACAAATTTGTCTTAAATAACCCTTAAAACTATGTCAGACGTGGCGGAACGATCTTTGTTTAGGTCGTTTACGCTCTGCCTACCCCATTAGGGATAAAGGCGTGAGTAAATATGTATGTAAACTAAATAATATTATTATAACTAAACTCTAACTAGTCGATAGCAAGGTCACTGTCGCTTACTCACGTAAGATATTTTACGATCGTCACAAATGTTTTTAATACTTTCTGAATTCTCTATACCTCTGCTTCTTATTATCCAAATAGAAAATATGATTTGATTTTTGTAAATGTTCGCTTTAGGGTTCTGACTTTTTAAATCTCCATCAACGCTGATGAAATCCACCAGTCAGTTCAGTAGGAATTAACAGACATACCTAAATACCAGTTAGATTACATACATATAATCACGCTTTTATCCCTAATGGGGAAGGCAGAGCATAAACGACCTAATCAAAAGGTCGTTCCGCCACGTCTGACAAAGTTTTAAGGGTATTTAAGATAGATTTTAGGTATATTACTTTAGTGACAGGTTGTCAGCCTGTCGCCTAAATTGCAATATACAGAAACCCTCGGATCCCTTAGTTGGTTTTTACAGCATGCCCAGGAGGAAATGCAGCTGGCACATTCTATATTTTCTCTCACTCCCAGTCCAGCATGGAAGTAGTTAGATTAGATGTGACATAAAGCTTTTATCAAAATTGTTAGATTAAAATCTGAATATATTCACGTCATTCACGTGAAATGGTACGTCTGGAACGTGTGATGTTTTCAGTGGAGCTTATAAATAAGTATATTGCATTTGACATGTATCCAAAATTCCAGTATTTATTAATAGCCATTATAAATATAGTGGCGTCTAGTACAATGTTACCAACATAAATACTCGATGTTCGGAACAAAGTAGCGGGAGCCAAGTTTTGAAAAACAGATAATTCACGTTTTAAACTTACATTTCATTACACATATTGGGTGTAGGGGACAGCGTCCCGCAAACTGGATAGGGGTTGCTCAATAAAGAAAACTGAACAACTATCACCAGAAAATACTTTCAGGAATTGAAACATAAATTGGCTTTTCCATACAAACTGTCTGATTAAGGTTTTGTATGAGAAAGTAAAAAAAAAACATCTCCTATAAGAACTTCCTGGTGATAGTCGTTCAGTTTCGTTGACTGAGCCGCTTTCAGTTTGCGGGCGCTGTATCTTACACCCGGTATAAATAAAGCCTCTATCCCTTACGGTGAGCGTAAAACCACTAGTAAAATGCCACGTCTGACAAATTATGAGGGCAATGAAGACATATATGTATCGCTAAATTGACAGGTTGTCAGCCCATCGCCTAAATTATAATACACTGTAACCCTCGAATATTTTTTTCTGGTTTTTAGAGTATGCCCGGAAGGAGAAGCTAATGGCATTTTCTATGTTTTCTATCGCTATTCGCTCCCAGTTCAGCATGGATAATTAAATTGTCCAGACAACACGTTAAGAATATAATGGTGGATTTTTATGTTTTTCCATGTTTGACTGGGAGAGATAGTATAATAATTGCTCTCTTCCCAAGCATAAGGTATTTTAGCCAGTTTAAAAAGCATAATGCAATAGCAAATAGGGCATTAGCTGACAACCTGTCACTACATCAATATACCTACAAATCCATCTTAATTTACCCCTCATTACTTTATCAGACGTGGCGGAACGACCTATGTTTAGGTCGTTTACACTATGCCTTAGGATTAAAGGCGTGATTATATGTAAGTATGTATGTTAAAAAGCATAACTGACTAATAATCTTTCTAAAAAAATGTTCAATTTTCTTCGGATCAGCCAAACACATTCCGACGCGGTAAGCGAGTAGGTTGGGATTATTTGGAAAAAGCTTGGCGTCCGGCTAGATAGTCAATTAAAATGAGATTCGTTTGTGTTGGCCACCTGACAAGAGGCTAGTCTAATAGCGTGGGACATCGTCTTGTTTATACCACTCTTGATAGCGAGGCCAATCTTCACAGTCCGTATTAATAAATTTAATATCTTCTAGAACACTAATTTAATTATACAATTAAAATGATGACAACCTGTCACTAAGCAATATACCCTCAAAGCTTTTTCAGACGTCGCGAAACAACCTTTGTTTAGGTCGTTTACGCTCTGCCTACCCCATTAGGGATAAAGGCGTGACTATATGTATGTATGTATTAAAATCATGAATCATCCTTATTATAAATATTATTTAATAAGAAGAATTAAATTAACATCCTGTATAATAAGTATGTATCTCAAGGTGAAATATATTCTTTCTACCTAATTCTGTAAACCGGGTGTAAAGGACAGCGTCCCGCAAACTAATAGAGGTTCAAATTGTTCAGTCAACGAAACTGAACAACTTTCACAGTACAATACAATATTCTTTATTGCATAAAGAAACACATACAACAGAAATAAAAAGGAACAAACGTGATAGTACAATATAGGCTTTCACCAGGAAATTCTTTCAGGAGATGAAAAAACGTTTCACCTCTCCATACAAAATGACCAACTTGATTAGACAATTTGTATAGAAAAGCAAAAATTTACTTTCATTTCCTGAAAAAAGTTTCAGTTTCGTTGACTGAGCAACCCCTATCAGTTTGCGGGACGCTGTCCCTTACACCCCGTATAAACTATTTCTAAAATCAGTTTACGATATTTTTAATCTATAAGTCTGTATCCATTATTATAGACAAGTAGATAAACGAACTGTAATCTATTTACAGCAATATCTCTATGTAACAAGATCAGAATTGCAATGAGTTATAACATTAGCAGTGCACTCCTGTATTGCAATCTAAACAATAATCATTATAATATGCCTTAGATTAGAAGAAACTAGACTGGGCAC
Organism: Scrobipalpa costella; assembly: GCA_949820665.1. Taxonomy (NCBI): domain Eukaryota; kingdom Metazoa; phylum Arthropoda; class Insecta; order Lepidoptera; family Gelechiidae; genus Scrobipalpa; species Scrobipalpa costella. The sequence goes on along the minus strand of OX463295.1, from coordinate 7,306,664 downwards.
AGGTCAACAGGGAAGTCACGGAAAGGAATACCAAAGCAGAGATGTTAGGGTAGATAGATAGGTTATTTATTTGATCACAAATAAAATGAGATTATCATTAGGAAAAATACTTTCAGTTTTACCGTGGAATAGGTCGTAATTTGCTACAGTAAAAATATCTATGAAAAGGGATCGAACACATTTTAATATTTATTCCTTTGGTACGGATTTTGCATTTTTATGAGCCGAAATGTAAAATAAACTTTTTGGTCGATTCAGCAACCTTTCTCTATTAAATAATATGAATCGAAACGTTATTATTGGATTGATGGGCTTCAAAATTCAAAATGCATTTACAACTGGCTGCCAAATCCGATGGGGGAATCTAACAACTCTTATTATGCCACTATTAACTAGAAACAATGAGAATCGTTAAGTTAGCTTCGAGGCGGCGGTACTAAATCTGTTATATCCTTAGTGACTTCACTTTAGCCCTCCTGTGCTTTGTCTGTAGTTTATCTAGTCTTAATGCAAGTCAAACATCAGAGATAATGCTCCGTGCGTGTATCTGATGCTTCAGGTCTGGCAAGATGCCTACGAAGCGATAGACCTAATACACCAGACTTGCTGTAGCAACTTTATTATCAACCTAAATATTGTAGAGGAAAATTTTAATATTTTGAGCACAATAATCCGTAAATCTAGTCTTCCATGATGGACGGGGAGCGTTAAATGATTATAGTTGATTAGAGGGATACGACGGTTCCGAAAATACTCAACGTAACTTGTAAGCCTTACTACGTAAGGGATGCAGTGTTTTTTTTATATATTATGTATGCGATTGGGAGATGCCATGATGCCATGCTGGACTGGGAGTGATAGAAAAACAGAATGTGCCAGCTACATCTCCTCCCGGGCATGCTGTAAAAAATAAGTAAGGAATTCGAGGGCTTCAGTATATTGCAATTTATTGGTCTGACAACCTGTCACTATAGTGATATACATTTCAGTCTAAAATAGCCCTCAAAACTTGACTGATGTGGCGGAATGACCTTTTCTTTGGTCCGTTCGGGATTAAGGCGTGATTATGTGTATGATGTATGTAAATCAGGCTTTCAGTTAGCCCGAATGATAGATAAGCTACTTCCCCCAACATTCATCTGTTTTAACAGAGGCAGTTTAAAAACTCTGTCACCAGGGTATTCATCGACTCGATACCCACTCGACAGAAGAAGAACAAAGGCAAGGTTTTCTTTCCATGAAACTGAACCAATTTCCTTACAGAACAAACAATGGTTGCTATGACATATAAATAAAAAAAAGTTAAAATAGTGTAATCGTTTTGTATGAAATAAGTAACTAAAATAATTCTTGGACATGAAATAATGAAGCGAAACACGGACAACTGGTATTGGAAATAGACATAAGCTATTATAAGAGGGTTAAAAGCATAACAGACTACTACCAAAATAAATTCAGTAGAAAAAAAATGAGTTTCCACAGGAGTTCGCACGGGGGTTAACGCCCTCTAAAGATTTAGCACACTGGACGGGCACCACGTGGCCACTATCAACGAAAGGTAGACGCACTCTTAAGTTCATTAACTCTTGGCAAGGCTTATAGACAAGAATCACCTGGATCGCCTCACCTTGTGACGTCACCTACCTCACCGCTTGGCCATCTGCCAGACACCTATGGATTTAGTTTACTACAGAATCTCCAATATGAAACACCAAGGTTGCTGTGATAAGGTGTTTATGAATGGCGCAGGTGTGTGTGATGCAGAGCTTCTGTTTCTTCCACGCGGGACGGGGATCGATAAAAAACATGTAGAGTTATTTTTTTAACGATGCGTTATCGTCCAATGCGTTTTGCGGTCCTTAAACTGCTCTTTCTTTGCAACTTAGATAGATGGATAGCTATAACGTTTATTCAAGAACATAGTACATTACATTGTCACGGATACACGATAAACAAAGAGAAGAAAAAAGAGTTTAAGATGTAGAGCACCGCATCCTCGAAAAGGCCCCAACTCAGCATAATGCTGCAGTGCTAAAAAAAACACCTCAGCGCTGTTTTTCAGTCAGTACCGGTACTTAGCAAAAATACTGTTCGGTCGACTTCCTTTAAAGTTGTATAAAAAAAAGCCGTTTATGAGCCGCAAAACAAGTTGGTATCGTTAACACAACGTTAAAAAACGGAGTATACACACTATGAGGGCTATCGTCGTTGCAATGCAAATGACACAAGAACATTGCGTTCGTCGGTTGAGTACATGACGTGAACGCCAGCTCTCCTTACATTCCGTTTTCGCTTTGAGTTCCTTGTACGACGTGACCTTAATCCTTTCCTTCACTTGACTTATGCAACTAATCCTCGGCATTCCCTTTCCTCCTCTCCGTCCTTCTATATTTCCTTTAATAATTGACTTTAACTGATAATACTTTTCTATCGTGCGAGAACAGTATAATTTTATTCCGCTCAATGAACGATCAAGCTGCTTTTCTCCCGGGCGTATTGTAAAAGTCATTAAAGTTTTTTTGTGCTTTAGGCGATATTATGCTGGCCACCTTTCTTGCATGCTGGCCTGGGAGCGAGGGAAAAACATAGAATGAGCCAGCTGCATTTCCTCCCGGGCATGCTGTAAAAACCAGCTAAGGAATCCAAGGGTATCTATATATTGCAATTTAAGCCTACAAATCTATCTAAAACAACCCTCAAAACTTTGTCAGACGTGGCGGAACGACCTTCGTTTAGGTTGTTTTCGCTCTGCCTACCCCATTATGGATAAAGTCGTGATTATACGGAGTGTAAGGGACAGCGTCCCGCAAACTGATAGAGGTTGCTCAGTCAACGAGACTGAACAACTATCGGCAGGTTTTTTTACTTAGGAAGTGAAAAAATATTTTATCTTATAAATTTTATTTATTACAGTTTTATCATACAAATTGTTCGATCGAGGTAGTCATTTTGTATGGGAATGTAAATTTTTTTATTCGTCTCCTGAAAGAATTTCCGGTGATGGTTGTTCGGTTTCGTTGACAGTTTGCGGGACGCTGTCCCTTACACCCAGTATATATATATATATATATATATGAATTCTGGCAACATGTTGCTACAACAAAACACACAAGCGTCACTTACTGCGCTGTCAATGCTTTTTGCATTGCCTACAACACACATGCGTCACCTTACGCTCTACGCGTGCCTACTGGCAGAGGGATGCGCTGACGACGTAGAGTTCATCAGTACGCGCGCGTAGAACGGAAGGTGAAGGAAAAGTTTCAAAAGACCTTGCCGTTTTAGTAACATTTGATATCCTAAACTAAAATAAGAACATTGATTGGTCGTTAGCGCGTTTAAAAACAAGATCTGCTCTGATTGGTTCATGTTATAATGCCAATCATAAACGCATATTATTTTACCAATCAGAATAAGATTAAAGAGTAAGTAAAAATCTTGCCAATCTGATCTAAGGATATCAAATGTTACTAGAACGATGAGTCTTTCCGCAAAAATCCTGACTATTTCCAGTAAGATTTGTCATCATTTTCACCATTGTCTAATTAGCCGCGTTTTCGTACAATCCCTAGGATTTTTGCGAAGTTTCAAATTATCAAATCATCCTACGACATAGGCAATGCAATAAGCATTGACTGCGTTTCAGCGCAACCTTGCGCGCAGTAAGTGACGCCTGTGTGTTGCTGCCCTTATGAAACCACCCTCAGCAATAGATCGTACATACATACATATAATCACGCCTTTATCCCTAATGGGGTAGGCAGAGCGTAAATGACCTAAACAAAGGTCGTGCCGCCACGTCTGACATAGTTTTGAGGGTTATTTTAGATAGATTTGTAGGTATATTGCAGTAGTGACAGGTTGTCAGCCCATCGCCTAAATAACAATATACTGAAACCCTCGAATCCCTTAGCTGGTTTCTTTAGCATGCCCGGGAGGAAATGCAGCTGGCACATTCTATATTTTTCTCGCTCCCAGGCCAGCATGGAAGAATAGATCAACGTAGCAGTTGTCTATCAACCCCGTAGATATATCAGCGTAATTTCATATTGAAATTTGGTGTACTTTGTGAGTGCTTTTGTATTCAGTTTAATTATTGACATCCCAATTTATATCGGTAGAGCAAACAAGAGAGTCATTTTCCAAAAATTAATTACTAACGTCAGTTATGGCTAAAAGCAATCAAAGCATTTCTGTTCACACACAATATAATATGTAATATAATAATTTATGATAGGTAAAGTCATTTCTATTTCAGAAATTATCTCCAGTAAAATTCCGGTATTAAGTACGTGTATGTGTTGATACACAAAGCGTGTTATACCAATAATATGAGTTCTAAGCAGACGGACTGCATGCAATATAACTGCAATCTGACAACTGCAAAATGCAGTTCAGATGCAGTTGACGGTCAGTTGGTATGCAGTTTAATTGCAGCCGTGCCCACTGACAATGTTCAGTTTATTGCAGTCGGTGTGATGACAATGACTCTTCTACAACAGTCAAACTAATTTAATTGTATTAAAGAATAATATTTCTCATATTTATTTCATGCTAGCGAAAGGAAAACATATAATGTGCCAGCTGCATTTCCTCCCGGGCATGTAGTAAAAACCAGATAAGGGGTCCGAAGGTTTTAATATGCGTATAGCAAATTAGGCGATGGGCTGACAACCTGTTACTACAGCATAATACCTACAAATCTATCTTAAATAAACCTCAAAACTTGGACAGACGTGGCGGAACGACCTTTGCTTAGGTCGTTTACGCTCTGCCTACCCCATCAGGGATAAAGGCGTGATTATATGTATGTATTTCTCATACGAAATTTTAATTTTCATGACAATACTTTAGTTATGCATAACATACTCGTAAATAATAGGCGCATAGTTCATCCAATAATTTGATTAAACTACCGCGGGTCGATTCAGATTGCAGATATTTGCCAATATCAGTGTTTGACTTGTGCACGTCGCAGCCAGTCCTGGAAGCCTAATGCCAAACTGTATGCTGACCCAGATGCCCTTGTCTGTACCGAACTACATGTGTTCATTGATATCGCAAACAAATAGGAGCAAAGTAAATACAAGCCCATAGCAAACGAACGACGCGGTATGCAAACTGTGACACGCGAATTATATCTGTGACTATTGATTACGAACATTTTATTAACTATTTATTCCCGTTTTTATTCACTTATAATACAAAGTATCTATTCAATCCCTTTTTCATCTAAAATACCAGATTGTTCATCCAAATTTGTTGCTTTCGTCCGTTTTGTTGGTTGGTATCGGTTTTCGGCGACTGTAGGTAGCCTACTCAGGAGGGTGCCAACTGCTAGAGAAAGCCAACTGCTGAAGGGGACTATCTGCTGGAGTGTGCTAACTGGAGGAGGGTGTCTGATAGCTGAACATATTAACACGAGGTGTTTACCATCGAGGCACGGATGAGGAAGTCCCACTGCTGTATGCACATTCACACCTCTCCGTATTTACTTGTTTGTATGTTTAATTGACTTGACTTGACTACAGGACCGGAGACGGCCTAGAAATGCAGTGCAGTGCACAACATCATTAGGTTGTCTATCTAGTCTTGCGTAACGGTACGACGGTCAACGGTCAATATCAGAACAAAGCTTGCAATCTAGCGTGATGGCTTTGATGGTCCTCACTGGTCTCTCACTGGTAGTACCTACATATCCTAAGGTATCTTTTAAAAAGTGCTGCCCGGGTGGGTACTCTTCCAAGGTGTCCAGCCAGGGTCGGCCTAATTGCTATAGGAGCAATAACAGTATATCACCAATATAGGTGTGGTGCTCGAACAAACTTTGGAGCACACTCTGGCCCGATTCCCATCGCGGTGGAAAATATCCAAAACAGCGGAAAGCAAGATCAGCCATCTTTACAAAATAAAAAGTCGAATATCTCCTTAACGATGAGAGATAGGTGGGGAGTGTTCGAATAAATATCAATGGGGGTGATAGTGGGCCACTTTCAATGATCACGAAAAACAAAGATGGCGGATCCAAAATAGCGCCCGATATAAAAACTGCTCCGATCAGCTTGACATTTTGCAGGTGAAAGCAGTTGAAGTACTTATTTTTTAGTTCGTTTTTCGAATCCACAATTTGTCAAGATGGCTGCCATACTAGGGATTTTTGTATGAAAAACTTTCTTTGGGCCTGGCGTGGGAATGGTTGCTTGTAGTAGGAGAGGATAGTACTATTCTACACTTGAATCGCGCCAGAATCGATTATAGTTCCCCATAATACTACGGTTTTTATCACCAGGAAATTCGATCAGCTCTGCTAACAGCCGTTCTATAAGCCAAACTTGTGGATATGGACAAACATGTGTGAAATTAAACCTATAGGGTAAATTTAAGCCTGTTTATCGCCGGTCATCCATTTAATTACTACATACCTACATACATATAAATAAACGTCTTTATCTCTTACGGTGTAGGCACGGCGTAAAATGCCTAGTAAACGGCGATTTTGCCACGTGTGAAAAGTTGTCATCTACTCGTAGTACCTAATTTTACAATATAACCTTTGAATCCCTTTGCGGTTTTTGCAACATTCTATGTTTTTCTTTCGTTCTCAGTCTAGCATGAAAGACAAGAAATAGTCGTAAATAAAGGTTGTAACTTTCCCACAACACCTTTTTAGCACAGGTAATATAACAAAAACATTTAATAGCAATATTATTTATATTCTCTTGTAGTTACGTCGATGGACAGAAAAAATCTATGCAGAGTCAAGAAAGTAAAAACATGAAATTTAGATTCCAGTTGGATGATATTATTATTATCATGACCATGAGATCTGAAAAAATATTGATGATGTAACTAGCGCGGGGCTACAATAGGGCTGGCAACTACGGCTTGAGGTATTATTTTATACATACATACATATCAATTAGTATACGAACAGTACTATTTTTTTGCCGTAGAATTTATTTTTTAAAGTTGTTTGACCAACATACATATAGTCACGCCTCTATCCCAAATGGGGTACGCAGAGTGTAAACAAACAAAGGTCGTTCCGCCACGTCTGACAAAATTTTGAGGGTTATTTAAGATAAATTTCTAGGTATATAGATGTAGTGACAGGTTGTCAGCCCATCGCCTAAATTGCAATATACTGAAACCCTCTGATCCCATAGCTGGTTTTTACAGCATGCCCGGCAGGAAATGCAGCTGGCAAATTCTGTGTTATTGTCGCGCTCCCAGTCCAGCACGGAAGAAGAAGAATTATTTTATAATACTGAAAAGTCCTATGTAAGATGTACATTGTTGTTTGGTATTTATTTTATCTCCCTACAAACCATTTTAGCAGAATTTTATATTGTCTTTTAAAGTGATCCTATATCCGAACAAACGAAAAATAGAAACATTCTACCATATTTTACCTAAAAGAATATTTTCCTCGTTCCGTACTGTCATACTCACGTCATACACATCATAACATGTTATGAAGAATATGACGATATGCTTTGGTAATTCAAACATCAACTGATCACGTCATATACCGGGTGTATGGGACAGCGTCCCGTAGATAGGTGTTGCTCAGTCAACGACACTGAACAACTTCCACCAAGAAATTCTTTCAGGAAGTCAAGATAAAAGATGACTTTTCCATACAAAATGTTCACCTCGACCAGACAATTTGTGTGGAAAAGCCAAGTTTATTTTTGACTTACTAAAAGAATTTCCTGTTAGAAGTTGTTCAGTGTCGTTGACTGAGCAACCCCTATGCCGGGGCGATGTCCCTTACACCTGATATATAAATGGAATGTATTGTTTTACCTATATCTAGTTTACTACCGGAATGATGACGAGTGTAAAGAGAAATAATCTTTGAATGAATTTAACGATTTGCTTGTCGTAATAACATCATTATAAAACTAGGTATAATTAACAAACATAGTACTAGCTTCCTGTCAGCAGTGTCATCAGCTGGTAAATAGGTTTTCCCGTAGGAATGGTCTACATTCCCGCGGTAAAAAGTGGCCTATGTTACTCAGAGTGAACGTAGCTTTCTAACGGTAAAAGCATTTTTTAAATTTGTTTAGTAGGTTTAGAGTTTATTCGTTACAGACATACAAAAATGCAAAAAAACGAATCTTTTCTCTTTATAATTAACAAATATTAATATTAGTATTCATGATCACTGTGTTACAAAGTGTGTAGTCAACACTTATTTTAATATTACAATGACCAAACAATAACGGAAAAAAAGTAAATTTCACGGTTTTTTTATTCAATTATTTGTTTGTTTGCTCATTTACGTAGATAGCAACCCTAATGCACGTAGTATTACGAATGTATTTGTATTCTGTACGGAGCTCGCGTGTTCCGTAAGCTAAACTCGAAAATATGCTTTTCTAACGAAGCACGCTCCTTGTTTTAATAACAGAGAAAACAAATTGAACTCAAGCATTCGATAAATTTGAAAACAAATTTGAGAGTCTCGTATTACGTTAACGGAGCGAGCTTCTTTCAAGCTAAAAGCAAATATAATAAGACTGAAAAAGAGATTAGGCGAGCCTGAACAAGGCCGATTTTTATTAAAATTTTCTTGTACTTCTTATTTTCTTGAAGCTACTGTAAATATTCTTCCATGCTGGACTGGGAGAGATAGAAAAACATAGATTTTTCCAGCCACCCTACCTCCCGGGCATACTGTAGAAGTCAGCAAAAGGGATTCGAGGGTGTACAGTGTACCTATTGTAATTTAGGCGATGGCTGACAACAAATTGCCCTAAATTTTTGTCAGACGTGACGAAAGCGCCTTTTACGAGTTTTTTTACGCTCTGCCTACCCCGTAAGGGATAAAGGCTTGATTTTATGTATATATTTACTGTATATGTCGTAAAAGAGGATCTGTTAACGACTAATAAAACGGTATTGAAAGACTGTGCCACGGTAATAATTCGTGGGTGCTATTTTCTGTTAATACATCGGGAATGTTTATGCCAAAGCTCATCAGTTTGTTGGAAGATTTATTTGAATGTCACAGTGAGGTCGTCCCTCGAAATAGACCAAAATTCAATATTGCGTAGCGCCGCGATCTGAGAACTTACAAAATCACTCCCACGCAGATTACATGTATAATTTTTCGAGGATGAAATTGTATTGGTACGCATTATTTTGAATGCTATTCAATTTCAATTACATTTAATATGTAACGGTCATTCCAGTATATTTAATAACAAAATGTTAATAAAAATTTGGTGTTTTAAATCAGCAAAAGAAACAATAAATAAAATCAGAAACATACACAGTGAAGGGTAAAAATACTGTCTAGCTAATTAGTGCGTCACTATTCCGCTATCCGCCGCCGCAAAGTCATTAACATATTTACCTAAAATTACTTCCCGAAACATTTAGACGATTCAGTTCAAATTCCAAAATAACTTGTGATATTTTCTCTAAAGCGCAAACGTTTTGGCGGGGGCGGGGGCGGCGCAGCAGGGAAGTTTTCTATGGGAAGTGTATTATAATAATAGTGATAATGACATTGCGTGAGGTGAGACAGGTGAATAACCAACCTGAGAGCAGTCGGCAGCCGTGTGTCGCGCGCACCACTCGCACCACTCGCACCACTTGCCTCCAGACCTCCAGACTCGCACTACGCAGCAGCAAGACGAGCAGCGGCTAGCGCAGACCGTATCTATTTTTAATCGCTTATAATTTTATTGTTTGAGCGAAAATCACGAGGGGGACAAGTGCGCGCGCCGGTGGCAACACTTCTAATGCCAAATCACAAGTATCTGGCGCAGGACGCCGCTGGTCCCTGAGCCAATGGGAACCGACTCCAGCGCACCTCTCTACTCGCTCAACACTGTTTGGAACACATTAAATAATATTTTATATCAAATTGAGATTGGCGCCTTGTGATGGTGAAAGAAAAATGCCAATGCGTATTTGAATTCGAATGCCGAAGCGAAAGTCTAGCACAGTAAGGAGAAATCCACTTGATTGAACTATTTTTGATAGCTTTTATTGAAATATGCACTAGAAATATTCATACCGAAAATTAAAATAGGCAGAACTTTTAAAATACATGCATGACGTCCACCTGCTGTGCTTTTAATATTTTATTCAAATCATAGTTAGACGACCTGCTATTTAATAAAGTCTCATATTTGAATTATAAAGGGCTATTGTTTATACGTAAAATTCAATGGAAAGACATTTTAATTACTTGTAGAACAAAAGGAATTTCCATCTTTTCAGACGGTGCACTCCTCAAACTAAAGGAGCACTTTTATTGTCTAAAATATAAAACATAATGTCAAATAAAGCTGCTCCAGAATCTAGAATACAAGATCTAGATTTTTCAAAGCTAAATGAAAATCTCATTTTCTGACTACCAAGCTACAGACCTTTTGTCAAACCAAAGACAAAGTAAGTACCCAAGTCGCAGCCCCAGTTATGTATAACTTCTTCACAAATTGTCTGTTTGTGTGACACGACAATTTCCTTGCACACGACACAACACACAAACCATATTTCATCTAGGTTGTGTCATTTATTTTTTGCTTATACTGTAAAAGAAAATTGACATACATACATACATACATATAATCACGCCTTCATCCCTAATGAGGTAGGCAGAGCGCAAACGACCAAAACAGAGGCCGCTCCGCCACGTCCGACAAAGTTTTGAGGGCTATTCAAGATAGATTTGTAAGTATATTGCTGTAGTGACAGGTTGTCAGCCCATCGCCTAAATAACAATATACTGAAACCCTCGGATCCCTTAGCTGGTTTTTACAGCATGCCCGGGAGGAAATGCAGCTGGCACATTCTATGCTTTTCTCTCGCTCCCAGGCCAGCATGGAAGATAAAATTGACAATGTAAGGATAATTTAAGTTTAAAGTTGGTTTATTGAGCTTAGTGCTGCCACTGGTAATAAATTGACTGTGTCTGAAATAAAAACATTTTGATAAATATTTTTCGTTTTGCGAAAATTTCAAGTAATTCTTCATAGTGTAATTCATAAAGGCCCAATTTACACTATATAATCTAAGCTTTGAGTGTGGATCTTTCTAAAAGCACCCGCTTTTGACCATATAGACATTCAAAGCTTAGTGTGAGTTGTGACCTTATGGATTACAAAATGAAGAATTACAATATAAAAAAAAATATCAAAATATTTATGAAAATCTACCCGATTCACGATAAAGGCGTGATTATGTATATGTATATATACATATGTATATTAATTAAAATGTTTTTATTTCAGACTCTACAAATTTATTACTAATAGCAGCACTGAGTTCATCGTTCCGCCTTAATATAAAGTGGAACAGGATTGATTTTAACCTTAAATTAATTAAATCAATATTTAAAACAATAATAAATATATTAAACAATAATAATAAATGTTTCTTGAAGTAATATTAGATCACAATACCATAAGTACGTACATACATACATATATACAATTACGCCTATATCTCTAATGGGGTAGGCAGAGCTTAAACGACCTAAACAAAGGTCGTTCCGCCACGAGTGACAAAGATTTGAGGGTTATTTAAGGTAGATTTGTACATTGCTGTAGTGACAGGTTGTCAGCCCATCGCCTAAATTACAATATACTGAAACCCTCGGTTCCCTTAGCTTACTTTTAAAGCATGCCCAGGAGGATATGCAGCTGGCACATTCTATATTTTTCTCTCGCTTCCAGGCCAGCATGGAAGAAAGTATATATTGTTAATACCTAACTCGATAGCAAGTACATTTTATTCATGGTTGACATGTTCATTAGGGAAGTATAGCCATCACGATGATAATAATCATTACAAATATAAACATTATAAAACTAACAAATTCCTACAATTCTACCCTTTGGGTGCCTTGCTTAACTTTACTTGAGAAAAAATACGACCTCCCATACAAAGTCAGCTGGTAGTGTCATTTGCACTTAATTTAAAATTAACTGCCTCCGTGGTCTAGTGGCTGGTGCCATGGACTCCGGATCCGGAGGTCCTGGGGCCGATTCCCAGGGGGGAAACACAAAGTTGATATTTGAGAATTTATCACTTATGTGAAGTTTTCCCCAGTTTGGTTAGGACATTGCAGGCTGAATCACCTGATTGTCCGAAAAGAAAAAGATTTCGTGCTTCGGCGGGCACGTTAAGCCGTGGGTTCCAGTCGCTGTCTTTGATAGTGGTCGTTACTCAAACCATGTCAGAGGCCTGTTAGTTGTGCTACTAGGCGGTTTAAAAAAACTCTGACACCAGGGTTCACCGGGTCGATAGACTCGATACCCACTCGACAGAAGACGAAGAATTTAAAATAACCTTATTTGTAACATAGTTTTAATTCGCTATAACCAAAAGTCAACCTACATAAACAGTGTGTAAAAATTAGACGAACATGAAACTAAACAATATATAAGTTCCCTATGGTCCAAATATGAAAAAAGTTGATAGCTAGAGTCATATGTATGTATGTAAGCTCTTTATTGTACCTTAAAAATCTTAAAACTAAAATACAAGAAGAATAAGACAATAGTGGCACAAAGGCGTATTGTATGGAAAGGTTATTATTTTAAAGATATTTTGACCTAATGTTTCTTGGAAAAAGTAGTTCAGATTCATGGGTACGTTCACATCCTATAATTTGATCAGATTATATTTTTACACTTCGTTTTCTTCTTCTTCTTCTTAGCGAGTGGACGCTCGACTCGAAAAACGAACCGATGTACCCAACTTAGTATTAAGAACCAAGAATTGTTTCCGTGCTTCGGAAGGCACGTTAAGCCGTTGGTCCCGGTTAATATCGTTTAATACCGTAGATATTAGTCGTTAAGCCATATCAGAGGCCAGTGCTAAGCATTGGCGGCTTGAAAACTCTGACCTAATCTAGGATTGGGTCTGGTTTCCCTTCTGGGTTGCGGAGGTCAGATGGCAGTCGCTCTGTGTAAAAACCAGTACCCTCGTTCAATCCCCTAGATTAGGAAGCCGACCCCGTGAGATACGGGATAAGGCTAGGGAGATGTATGTATGTGTAATTGTTTGTTATTGTAACATTTGCATTTTCCTAAAACTCGCGGAGGCCGTGGCTCGACGACCTTCTATCTTTTTAAACATTATTTATTGCGTATTTTATTACAGTAAAGCTGCTTTCATGGTACGCTCAACACATATGCTAAGAATACAATGCCGAGGGTCACACAGGGTTATGTCAGAGATAGTACGCAAACTGAAATAGATGCTCAGAAAACCAAACTAGCTTATATTATATTTTCTTTGACTTTGCTGGACTGGGAGCGAGAAAAAACATAGAATGTGCCAGCTGCATTTCCTCCCGGGCATGCTGTAAAAATCAGCTAAGGGATCCGAGGGTTTCAGTATATTGTAATTAAGGCGATGAACTGACAACCTGTCACTACAGCAATATACCTACAAATCTATTTTAAATAATTAATTAAGCCTACCTAAAATCATAATTTTTCCTGACATGACCAAACCTACCTAATTTCGCGTGACGAATGACTGCTGAATTCACTTTATCTAAGTCTTTTTTGGTGAAAGATGTTTTTCGTTGTGTTGTAGAACCTACCCCTTTTAATTTGGGGTTAGCTAAGGCTACCTCATCTAGGGGATTGAATGAGGTTACTGGTTTTTACAATGACCGAATCTGACCTCCGCAACCCAAAAAGGAAACCATACCCAATCCTAGATTAGGCTTTTGCCAGGTTTGTAGCCAGGCCAACCCGGCTATCAGAGTTTTCAGGCCATCAATGCTAAGCAATGGCCTCTGACAAGGCTTAATGACTAATATCTACGATATTAACCGGAACCAACGACTTAACGTACCTTTCGAAGCACGGACACGCTCGAGTTGTTGTTTTACCACTACCGATCACCCATCCATGGCCTGGCCACGGTGATAGTTGCTTAACATTTGTAATCGGAATGAATAAGTACTAACCATTTAACCAACGAATGCTTCTAAACGACCGAAACAACCCTGTACACCTATAAAATAATGCAGTGGGTCATATTCATACCGAGTGTAAGGGACAGCGTCTCGCAAATTGTTAGGGGTTCCTCAGTCAACGAAACTGAACAACTACCACCAGGTTTTTTTTTCAGGAATAGAAAAAATATTTTGCTTTTCGATACAAACTGTCTGATCGAGGTGGTGATCACTACATAGTATAAATCAAAGTCGCTTTCTCTGTCCCTATATCCCTATGTATGCATAAATCTTTAAAAGTACGCAACAGATTTTGATGCCGTTTCTTTTAATAGATAAAGCGATTCAAGAGATAGGTTTATATGCATAATATAGTAGAGAAACACTGATAATTTCCGTGCGAAGCCGGGGCGGGTCGCTAGTATTAAATAAAAAAGTGTCCTGAAAGAATTTCTTGGTGATACTCGTAGTTGTTTAGTTTCGTTGACTGAGCAACTCGTATCAGTTTGCGGGACGCTGTCCCTTGCACCCCGTATGCTACTAGACGTATCATACTGCGCTGCGACCCGACGCGACGGTCAAACATCTAAAATAGCCGGCATTGTAACTAGAACTTTATTGATGAGGAGTTATAGTTTGAACAAGGCTAATGGGTTTATATCCTAGCCGAAACATAGATTACAACAGTTTAATTTTGCTAGCGTACAATACACTTACAATTACTTCCATACTGCACTGGGAGCGAGAGAAAAACATAGAATGTGCCAGCTGTATTTCCTCCCGGGCATGCTGTAAAAACCAGCTTAGGGATCCGAGGGTTTCTGTATATTGCAATTTAGGCGATAGGCTGACAACCTGTCACTACAGTAATATGCCTACAAATATAACTGAAATAACCCTTAAAACTTTGTCAGACGTGGCCGCACGACCTTTGTTTAGATCGTTTACGCTCTGCCTACCGCATTAGGGATAAAGGCGTGATTATATGTATGTATGTACGTATGTACATTACACGGGGAAAATAGGGGTTTCTTCTTCTGTCGTGTGCGGGGATCGAGTCGATCGACTCGATGAACCCTGGTGTCAGAGTTTCAAACTACCTAATAGCACAGCTAATAGGCCTCAGACATGGTTTTTGTGATGTAACAATCACTACAACGACAGCGACCGGGACACGGAATCCTTTTTCTTCCAGAAAATCAGGTGATTCAGACTGCATTGTTGTAACCAAACTGTGGAAAATCTCTGAAATTGATAAATTTACTAATATCAACTTTGTATTCCCTTCCTGGGAATCGAACCCAGGACCTCCGGATTGTGAGCCCATGGCTCTGACCACTTGACTACGAAAACAGCCAATTGAGGACGGAAGTATGGCAACGTGATATTAAAATATTACAGGACAAACACGCTTTAAATGAATGTGGCTATAAAGGAGTGAGATTTGACAGTGTTCTTATTATTAATTTCATTGATAACTGATTCTAAATAATTAATAAAAAAAAAAATTTCACTTCCCATGCTTCTTAAATCACTACTTTGTGTTGGGTGCACAAGCTGAACACGGGCAGAAAAGTACTTTCATAAATGTGTTTATAAGTCACAGACCATTAGGCCATGCAGCGAAACAGAAAAATCATATGGATATGACTTGTTAATTTATAATATTTCCTTGATTTTTTGCATTCTATGTTCTTTATGAAACCAAGGTTAAACGAATAATAATAATCATTTATTTAAGTAATAAATATCATCTTCACTTCTCATGCTCTGAAAATGCAATTTTGTTCAGGGTGTAAATTAAATTTAAATCTAAAAAACGTATGTACTGATTTATTTGGGAAGTCGCTAGATTTTACTTTTCTGTGTATCTACTGCATCTCTACTACGGGAAAGAAAGTTAGGCCATACAGACAAACACAGTAAAAGTTCAAAGATAGAACTTATTTTAAAACATAAAAAGATATTTAAATTTAAACACAAGTGCGGTTTATTAAATGTATATTACAAAATTGTTCTAATACTTAGTAGGCTGTATAAGTCTCCAGCCCAAGCTTAATATTTTATGTCAAAAAATTTAAAAGGTAAATGGCGAGATTTTTTTTTTAGTTTACAATATTTTTGTTGAATTTTCTCAAATTTTCTCGCAATCGAAGTGAAAAGCAGAGTTTATAACTCGTGCACAAAACCATTCTGTCGCCCTGCAGACTCGGGCAGTTAAAAATCTACTATATAAAATTAGGCTAGCTTAAATCTAATATTTTCTGTCGACAGGTTTAAAAAGATAAGTGGGAATGATGCTCTTGCTTGTTCATGCAAAGTTATTGTTCGATTCACACATACATACATACATACAATCACGCCTTTATCCCTAATGGGGTAGGCAGAGCGTAAACAACCTAAACAAAGGTCGTTCCGCCACATCTGACAAAGTTTTGAGGGTTATTTAAGATAGATTTTTATGTATATTGCTGTAGTGACAGGTTGTCAGCCCATCGCCAAAATTGCAATATACTGAAACCGTCCGATCCCTTAGCTGGCTTTTACAGTATGCCCGGGAGGAAATGCAGCTAGCGCATTCTATGTTTTTCTTTCGTTCCCAGTGCAGCATGGAAGAAATTGTTCGATTCAGGTTTTAAAAAACAAACCTAGTATTGTTGCGGTAATATGACATTAATTGCTACGAAATGCCTACGGCGTAGCTCGTAGTACTCCAATATTCTTTACCCTTATTATAGTCTGTCATTTGATTAATGTATCTAAAATAATCTAAATACTTGAACAATATTTTATCTTCCATGCTGGACTGGGAGCGAAAGAAAAACATAGAATGTGCCAGCTGCATTTCCTCATGCGTGCTGTAAAAATCGGCTAAGGGATCCGAGGGTTTCTATATATTGCAATTTAGGCAATGGGCTGACAACCTGTCACTACAGCAATATACCTACAAGTCTATCTTAAGTAACCCTCAAAACTTTGTCAGACGCGGCGGAACGACCTTTTGGTTTAGGTCGTTTACGCTACCTACCCCAGGGATAAAGGCGTGATTATATGCATGCCGGTTTTTTTTCTATATTTTTTATACGCAATTCGTTTGCTTCTGTTTGTTTATACTTTATGAAAAATTGTTGAGAGTAAAGTTTTACCATTCGCGCGCATCTGTTGAAAGTAACCCGTCACTCTATTTTCCAAATTTGATTAAATGTAAACAAACCGGGATGGTTTTCAAATCAAAAATATTTGATTTAATATTTTTACTATTGGGCATATGTTGTGATTCTATCAATTCACTAAAACTAAAATGATGATGTATTGCAAAAACACAAAGGAGGAATCATCTCTACAAATGTAAGAAGTTCTCTCTGAAAGGCAAAAAAAATCCTTCCATGCTGGACTGGGAGTGACAGAAAAACATAGAATGTTCCAGATGCCGGGCATGCTGTAAAAATCACCTAAGGAGGGTTCAGTATATTGAGAGGGTTTCAGTATATTGAAATTTAGGCGATGGGTTGACAACCTGTCACTACAGCAATATTCAGATCTATCTTACTACCCTCAAAACTTGTCAAACGTGGCGAAACAACCTTTGTTTAGGTCGTTGACGCTCTGCCTACCCTATAAGGGATAAAAGCGTGATCAATGTATGTAAATGCAAGAAAAGTACAGGACTGGAGGAGGGCCTTCAAATGCTTCTGAATTGAACATTATTGGGTAAAACCTAATGACAGGGACAGCGTCCCGAAAACTCTGGTTGCTCAGTCAACGAAACTGAACAACTATCAGCAGGATTTGTATTTCCGGAAGTGAAAAAAAAATCTGCTTTACTTTTACTGATTATTTTTTTCTTTCCTGGTGAAAGTTGTTAAGTTTCGTTGACTGAGCAACCCCCTATCAGTATGCGGGACGCTGTCCCTTACACCAGGTATGCTCAAATACAAAAGGTCTTAAATCGCGAAACGACAGTGATACAATCCCAAGTAAGTACCTAATACCCAGCCAGTCTTTTTCTCTTACGGGGTAGGCAGAGCAACTCTCAATTCAAAAAGTACATCATCATCTCCCTAGCCTTATCCCGTATCTCACGGGGTCGGCTTCCTAATCTAGGGGATTGGACGAGGGTACTGGTTTTTACACTCAGAGCAACTCTCAATTCAAAAAGTACGAACTGTGTATATTGTTATAATGATAGGTTGTCAGCCTTTCCCTTAGCTGGTTTGACAGTTCGCTCGGTAGGAAAAGCAGCTGGCACTTCTGTTTTTCTATTACCTACTCCCAGTTCAGCATTAAAGAATATTGAACATTAAACTATCTAACAACAATATGTACACTACCTGAATGTATTGTAGTAAACCTACATAAATTGTAAAGTTGGTTTTTATATTAAAACTTATTTCGTACTTGTTTAACCAAAACTTTTAGGCGATGGGCTGACAACCTGTCACGATAGCAATATACCTACAAGTCTATCTTAAATAACCCTCAAAACTTTGCCAGACGTGGCGGAGCGACCTTTGTTTAGATCGTTTAACTCAGCTTACCCCATTAGGGATGTAGGCGTGATTACATGTATGTATGTATGTATTAACCAAAACTTAGACTTAATTTTTTTTTTTGTGTCAACTCCTGCTCAGGAAATAGATTAAAGACTATTTTTTTAATGATGCCAAACAAGCGTAACAACTTCTCACGCGCATTATTTTTTTTTATTTTACTGACTTTTTGTTTATATTTTTATTTAACAGTTTGCTCTTGGTTCCAGCCAGGTAGGCCGACGATGATGAAAGAAGTTACGTATACCAGAAATCTCAAAATCGCACAGGCATTCTCACACATACATACATACATATAATCACGCCTTTATCCCTAATGGGGTAGGCAGAGCATAAACGACCTAAACAAAGGTCGTTCCGCCACGTCTGACAAGGTTTGAGGGTTATTCAAGATGGATTTGTACGTATATTGCTGTAGTGACAGGTTGTCAGCCCATCGCCTACATTGCAATATACTGAAACCCTCGGATCCCTTAGCTGACTTTTACAACATGCCCGGGAGGAAATGCAGTTGGCACGTTTTCCTCTCGCTCCCAGGCCAGCATGGAAGTGCTGATCTCACACGCTGATGAATAAAACACAGCAAGCTATTTAACACCGAAGTCAGGCCAACAAAGTCATCTTATAGATACATACATACTTATGATCACGCCTTAATCCCCTAATGGGATAGGCAGAGCGTCGTTCCACCACGTCTGGCAAAGTTTTGAGGGTTATTTAAGATAGATTTGTAGGATTTGTATATTGCTATAGTGACAGGTTGTCAACCCATTGCCTAAATTGCAATATACTAAAACTAACCATTAGCTGGTTTTTACAGTATGCCCGGGAGGAAATGCAGCTGGCGCAATCTTCTTCTTTCATTATGTTTTTCTTTCGCTTCCAGTCCAGCGTGGAAGAATAGTAAGAATAGGAAAGAAACCACATACTTTACCTACAGCATGAGGAATTTAATGAATAGAATATTAGATCTTCCATGCTGACCTGGGAGCGAGAGAAAAACATAGAATGTGCCAGCTGCATTTCCTCCCGGGCATGCTGTAAAAAACAGCTAAGGGATCTGAGGGTTTCAGTATATTGTAATTTAGGCGATGGGCTGACAACCTGTCACTACAGCAATATACCTACAAATCGATCTTAAAATAACCCTCAAAACTTTGTCAGACGTGGCGGAACGACCTTTGTTTAGGTCGTTTACGCTCTGCCTACCCCATTAGGGATAAAGGCGTGATTATATGTATGTATGTATGTAGAATATTAGATTATTTCACACAAAACTTGTTTTTGTTGTGCTATCGAACAAAAAGCTGTTGGAATTATTTTTGGCACAATTTACATGAAGATTTATTGGTGTTGGTCGGGGCTTGGATCGTCGTCAAACTATTGAACCGAAATAATTCTACTTTAACGCGTTGCTTCGCCTTATCATTACCGAATGTTTCATTACTTGTTTAATGCAGTCACGCCTGTATCCCTCAAAGGGAAGGCTGAGCTTCAATGACCGATAATAAGTAGGGCGTTACGAAGTTTAAAATTTCAGAAAAAATAACAACTATGTTTTGTTTTAATCATATTAAAAGATATTTGCTTAGATAAAAAAAACCTGTTGTTTAAAATCGCCACTGTTTAGCTCATAATTTAAAACATTGCATGAATATCAATACATTTATTTCTAGAAAAACATCCTACATAAAGTTTATTTTAAATCCTGACAGTAATTCTTATTCTACAGCAATGCAAAGACAGCTCTAAACGCTATATCTGAAAAATATGTTTAAAAATATTATTAATATATATAAAATAAAATATTCTTCCATGCTGGACTGGGAGAGATAGAAAAACATAGAATGTTCCAGCTGCCCTTCCTCCCGGGAATGCTGTTGAAGTCAGCAAAACTGACTCGAGGGTTACAGTGTATTGTAATTTAGGCGATGGGCTGACAACCTGTCACTATAGCAATACATATTACAATCTAAAATTGCCCTCAATTTTTGTCAGATGTGGCGAAAGCGCCTTTTACGAGGCGTTAAACGCTCTGCCTACCCCGTAAGGGATAAAGGCGTGATTTATGTATGTATGTATGTTTAAAAATATTGGTTAACCAGTTAGTAGTAAAATGGTAGTGTAGGTAATATGCATTTTGTAATCTACTCAAAAAGCTCTGTCATTAGATACCCCACATCACCCACGTGTCATGATTTTACAATTTGATATTTTTTTGCAGCCATTCTGGATTTTAGGCACAAACGGTAAAATGACAAAATGTGCTAAAAAAGATTATTTTAATTCAGCGGTGTCTAAAACTAGCTTTGTGTAAAACCATAGAGTATAAATCGGCTGTCCTATTTCAGTTTTATTATTTTAAAAGCGCAGATAGATTTTAATTTTAGTTTTAGCCGGTGGTATTTAGGTAGTGGTGCTAAAATCGAGGCCTTTATCGGTTTAATTTTCAAACGCCAATGGGTTGTCAGTCTTTCGTACAATACGCAGGAAATCTCGTATCTCGTATTTATTGATTTCTACAAAACGCCCTAGAAGAGGAGCAGCTGGAACAGTACAGAACGTTTTTCTATCGCTCTTAGTACAGCATGGAAAAGTATTAACACATACATATAATCACGCCTTTATACCTAATAATGGTTTCAGTATATTGTAATTTAGGCGATGGGCCGACAGCCTGTCACTAAGCAATATACCTACAAATCTATCTTAAATAACCCTCAAAGCTTTGTCGTTTACGCTCTGCCTACCCCATTAGGGATAAAGGCGTGACTATATGTATGTATGTATGTTTATCCCTAGTAGGGTAGGCAGAGCGTAAACGACGTGAACAAAGGTCGTTCCATCACGTCTGACAAAGATTTGAGGGTTATTTTAGATAGATTTGTAGGTATACTTATTGCTGTAGAGACAAGTTGTCAGCCCATCATCTAAATTGCAATTGAATTGCAGCTGGCACGTTCTATGTTTTTCTTTCGCTTCCTAGCCAGTATGGAAGAAATTCATTCTTCTTATTAATAGGTTTTGGTAAAACGAACAATACAAATGAAATTAGATTATAGTTGTATTGGTTTCATTCGTATGAGGTCAATGGAAACTTGTAGAATTTGGCGTGGGCCGCGGAGGGTTGCCAACCACACTCGCGAAAATAAACCACATGACACCGAAACGTCCACTTAAATATACGAATTTACCGAAAAAGTGTTAAACAAAACTCATATTTTCTTGTGTCAGCGGCAAACAGTGGCGATCTATTAGCGTAGTCATCAAGGTTGAAGCAAAGCTGCGCACGCGCCGACGAGCCACATATTTTTGGCGCCAATTGCGTAAGCGTATAACCGGCGGAGATCTCTTTTCAAATAAACACCGAGTTCCTCTGATTTCGTTATCATCTAACCAAACCGGAATTTGTACTCTGTATTTAAACTTTCTCTTCGTGTGGTTGAAATGACCCATAGATAATATTACACCGTTTTTTTAGCGTTGCGTTATCGATACCAACTTGTTTTTGCTATACAATTTCAAAGAAAGGCAACCGCAAAACATATCTTTGTAACAAAGTTATCGTCTGCGGTTCTTAAATTTGAAACTCTGCTAAGTTGCAAAGAAAATGCAGTTTTTTGGCCGCAAAATTATTGGTATTGATAAAAATACGAACTGACAGCTCTCAATCCATAATAAAAAAATATTACAGGTAAGGAATATTGAAAAATAAATTTCAAATGTGATCTATTATCTTGGTTCTACTATTACAAGATGTTTCCTACAATAATCATTAAAAAATATCTTCCGAAATCCCACTATTAAACTTATTTAAAGATATTTCCCAAAGTCGGAAGTGATGGCCTGATCCCCTCATTTTATCTCTTAGCCCCCGGGCATCAGACATCTGCAGGAGTAATGGCGAAAGATCTGTAAAATTTTGACTATAACATGGAAACAAAGCAGAGCCCCCATTAAATTGTACCTCAAATACCAACATTTTCATAAATATCTGAGGGTTTGTTTGCCACAACATTAAATAATCCTTCATATAATATTATGATAATTTATAATCAGTATCTAAGCGCTTTGTATTAGAAATGTGATAAAAGTAGTTACTTCGATTTCAATATGTGGCAGACCAGATAAAAAAATATGAAAATGTTTCTATTTTAGGTAAAATTTATAAAAAAATTGTTGGTGCCATCTCTGCATCTCTGTTCGCCCCAAGCAACCTAAACATGGCAAGAATAACAGCTCTTTATTACATTCGGGGGTCACAAGAAAATATCGTCTCAACTGATGAATGCATAGGACAACATGTAATTTGACCTTGAGGCCGTATTTTTGAATCACTCAAATCAAAATTTGCATACGACAAAGTAACATTCACATGCCAATAATGGTAAGGAACGAATTTCTATTCCAGTGATTCGAAGATACGGCTATCGAGTAACTGCCTCCGTGGTCTAGCGGACTGAGCCATGGGCTCTCGACCCGGAGCACCCGGATTCGATTCGATCCGGCGGGGGACAATGACTTTGTGTTGTTGTTTCTAGTTTGGTTAGGACATTACAGGCTGATCACCTGATTGTCCGAGAAACAAGATGATCCATGCTATCGGATGGGCATGTAAATAGTCGGTCCTGCACCTGATTTCTCTCGGGTCGTGTCAGTCAATCTGTCCCATCAGAATAAGAGATTGAAGGAATAGAGAGTGCACCTGTGTGTAGCGCAAACACTTGGGCACTCAAAACAAGTCCTGCGCGGTTGGCTGATCTCCAGGAGATTGGCCGCCATCACCGAAAATCGGTGGGAGGACTATTAAAATCGAGTATAGAAAGCAGTAAGTAGTAAGTAGTGATATACTCGATTCGCAAACCACAATACGACTGAACAACTGAACTGTGAAATACTAAGAAGGGTGACTCTTAACGCTTCATTGGAGAAAGTCTCAATGCATGTCGCATGAACATCGTTTTCTAAACAGTACAGTCATGTCAAAAAGAGCAGCTGTAGTCTGGTTATGATTATAATATGAAATAATATGAGCTTTATGCGAAATTTTGATATTAAGGGGCTGACCTGGGCTAAGTGGCGCAGTCATCAGTCAAAACAACATAATTCACTGAAAACACAATAAATCAATAATCCGGTAAATCAGATTGAGGTTAAAGCAATGAAGGTCATTTAGAACTTCATAAAGTTGCAACTTATAGTTCGTCGTACTAACTGATAAAAAAATTGCGAAGAACAGCCACTTTTAGCACTTTTGCTATCTGTAACTACAGTGAACATTGAATTTTTAATTTATAATGCTTAAAATAAACTTCAGTACATACTTCAATCTGATCCACCGGATTTTCGATTAATTACGTTTTCAGTTAGTAATGATTTTTTAACTGATGAGGGGAGCCAGTGAGTGGCGGAAGACGCTACAGTCGGCCCCCCATGCGATGCCAATCAGGAAGACTCTTGATAATATACCCCCTCATACTACCTCAGACTACCTTCTCGAAGACCCATTTGGAGTGACATGCCCGTTCAGAACCAGCCCGATATCAGAGCAGAGTGGAAAAGTAGATGGAAGAGTTCAGACGCCTCCAAAGGACACATAAAAATAGCCGATCCCTCAGCTGTAGTGGTGTAAAGAACAAAGGCTAGTCCTCAATCAAACGAATCAGAACTGGAGTTACAAGGTACAACTACCATCTACACAAGTGGGGTATCGCAGAGTCACCTTACTGCGACTGTGGAGATTCAGTGCAGACCATCCAGCACATCGTGGAGGACTGCCCTACACAAAAGTTCACCACCGGATTCGAGGGGCTACACCATCTAACACCGGAGGCAAAGCAATGGATTGCTAACTCCGACATCAAATTTAAAAGTTGCATTTTGGGAAACGCCATACGATGATGATGAACTGATGAGGGTGCTGGTGTGCACCGGGGATCCTATACATATACATTCAGCAGACTCTCCATTAATGTGGCAGCTATGTAGTAATAACACAGAATATATAATAGTACTACATGTAATAATCATAGATAATGAGAACAGACAAATCTCAAAATGGCAGCGGGGTAGTAATTACTATTATACATGTTACCGGTAGAGTGCAAAATACGTTAACGTGCACATTAACTAGGTAATCTGCAGACTCTCTGTTTGTGTGAAATTTACGTAAAATAAGCTTATATTTGCACTTTACCTAGTTAGTTTTCATATTTATGACTAGTACATAGTTAAATTGCTGAAGGCAGTTTATAAACGCACCGGGTTCAAAGGACAGTGTCCCGCAACGGATAGGAGGGGTTGCTCAGTTAACGACACTGAAAAACTTCCACCAGGAAATTCTTTAAGGAAGTAAAATAAAAATTGACTTTTCCGTACAAAATGTCCACCTGGATTTGACAATTTGTATGGAATATCCATTTATCTTTTCACTTCCTGAAAGAATTTCCTGGTGGAAGTTATTCAGTGTCGTTGACTGATCAACCCCCATCCGTTTGCGGGACGCTATCCTTTACACCCCGTAATATAACTACTTGTAATGATTACTCTAAGTAATGGCATCATTACAAGTAATTCAAGCAATCTGCAATCATTAACTTAATTACTCAATTAACGAACCTACCCAAAACTAATTTTTATACACAAGTTAATAAGACAATTTAAAAAAAGGCGTTTTCGAAAACGAATTCGTTGACTCTTGGCCTACCCCTTACGGGATACAACCGTGAACTCCGTGTGATCTGTATATTTCTGTGGCGAACAGCTGCAAACTAGCTGTATCTCAATGATCGTATTTTTATAGCATCGTGCACCCATTGGCCTTGTATCATGTAGGTATTCACTACTGTATGATGTAGAGATGAGAAACCACTGTACTAGTGGTGTGATGATGTTGATTGTCGATACCTTGAAAATAGTACTTAATATGTTGAACCAACATTCTGACCACCGGGAATATTTAATAACTTTACACTTTTCATGCTCTGAAAGTACTATATTGTGCACAAAGGCAAAAACGTATCTACTTAATATATGAATAAATGCATCTCTTCTAAGGCAAAGAAAATTAGACTATACTGCCAAACATAATAAAAAGTTCAAAGATAGAACTTTTTATTTTATAATATTTACTTTAAATAATTTGTTTATTGTGACATAAAACAATATTGAAATTAATATTCCAATACATTTTTTTTATAGTAGGCTGTATAGGTCAATAATAGCGTTTCATGTCGAAAGATTTAAAAAGTTTGGGAATGAATTGTTTAGTTTAATTACAATATTTTTGTAAAATAGGAAATTTTACAAAAATATTTTTATAGTTTTTCCTCGCAATCGAAGTTAAAATCAGAGTTTACATTTCGTGCACAAAACCATTTTTGTCCTCGACTTTAATTACAACCCTTGCCCTACGGGCTCGGGCAGCTTAACATCTCGGACAGAAATGACTTGTTTTGTGCTCTTGTCGTAGAATCTACTATTTCAATCAAGATTCAATGGTTTCTTTTCAAGCATTATTTAAAAAGCCGTCCAATGCGTTGCGTTGCCGAGCCCTGTGATAGCCATAGAATTACGATACAACGTTTATTTAATAACTGATTGCTGGCAGAGTACTGGTCGAAATTAGCATAAAAACGCCTAAACGATTGACACGACAAGAAGAAGAAGAATGATTGATTGTGAATGATGATGATCTTAGTACTGGCACATGGTATTATACCTTGTTTTCAATCAATTGTTTCTCAATAGCAAGTTCTCTCCTAAAACGCACCATTTTCGATATGCGAAATACATTGCCCCGATCTTTAATTTTTCCCATTTAGTGTCTGTTTGGCATCCCTCTGATTATGTTTCAACATATCAAACAGTACTAGAGTCAGTCATTAAATAAACGTACCCTGATTCTAAGTTCAATTCAATGATCAATAGAGTGGCGCCGGGACTGTTTTGAATATTTTAGTTTGAGAATGTTATCAATGATTTAGCCCTCGCGGTAAGCCTAACTTGGCCGCAGGGGGGGTAGAGTTTTGAAAATCAGTATGAATTATCTTTAGACTATAGTAATTGAAATGTCCCGTAACAATAAAAACACTGATATTGTTTTTTCAAGCGTATTTTTACAAATATCATTACGGTTATTTGTAGAAAAACATTCTACATACAATTTTTCCTTTAAAATTTAGTCAGGAATTTTTAATCTACAGCAATGCAAAGACAGCTGTAAACGCTATATCTGAAAAAAATATTTAAAAATAATAATAATAGTCCTCACACCGATTTTCGGTAATGGCGGCCAATCTCCCGGAGATGGGCCAACTGCGCAGGACTTGTTTATAGTGCCCAAGTGTTTGCGCTACACACAGGTGCACTCTCTGTTCTCTCAAACTCTTATTCTGATAGGACAGACTGACTGACACGACCAGAGAGAATTCAGGCGCAGGACCGACTATTTACATGCCCATCCGACGGCATGGATCATCTTACTTTTCGGACAATCAGGTGATCAGCCTGCAATGTCCTAACCAAACTAGAAACAACAACACAAAGTCATTGTCCCCCGCCGGGAATCGAACCCGGGACCTCCGGGTCGAGAGCCCATGGCTCAGACCGCTAGACCATGGAGGCAGTTATATTATATATTTAAAAATATTGTTTGATTAGCTAGTAGTGTGATTTGGTTTTTCCATAAAAATGTCCACGTCTATCAGAAAATTTGTATGGAAAAGCCGTTTTTTTTTGTTCCTGGTCAATATTGGCAGTGTCGTTGACTGAGCAACCCTTATCAGTTTGCGGGACGCTGTCCCATACACCCGTATTTCTAAAATATAAGATAGTTTATGCCCGAAAAGATGTTATTTTTGTTGTATATCTTTTTATCTTTAATTATTTGCAATATTCAAGTATTACTTCCATGCTGGACTGGGAGAGATAGAAAAACATAGAATGTTCCAGCTGCCCTTCCTCCCGGGCATGCAGTAGAAGTCAGCAAAAGGGACTCGAGGGTTACAGTGTATTGTAATTTAGGCGATGGGCTGACAACCTGTCACTATGGCAATACACATTACAATCTAAAATTACCCTCAATTATTGTCAGACGCGGCGAAAGCGCCTTTTACGAGGCGTTTAACGCTCTGCCTACCCCGTAAGGGATAAAGGCGTGATTTTATGTATGTATGTATGTTTTTAAGTAAAAGCTATGCTAGTAGTGGGTGGACTACACCACATTTTTTTTTTACTTACAAGTATTACTAAGTATTTGAAAATCCTAGCCGTTAAGTCAAAATTTATGTGCTTATAAAGTTTACTTTGGTTTATATTTGGTGATGTTCAAAAACTGAAACAAGCGTCTCATCCCATCATATGAAAAAAATTTAGATATTTCTCATATTTTTTTCTCGTTAACTATGTGCAATACTGGGTAAAACTGGGTTCGACTTATAGCTATGCTATAGGAAGGACCTCATCACATAAAATTATGTTTTTTATTTTAAATGCGCCTGAATTTCAGGAATGTTTGATAAAAAATACTTATTAAAATAAATACTATTTTTATTTCTACGGGTCATTTTCATTACATACATATAATCACGCCTTTATCCCTAATGGGGTAAAGGTCGTTCCGCCACGTCTGACTAAGTTTAGGGGGTTATTTAAGATAGATTTGTGAAAAGTGACAGGTTGTCAGCCCATCGCCTAACTTGCAATATACAAAAACCCTCAGATCTATTCTGCCTTATCATTCGCTTGCCCTAATCCCATTTACTTGGGGTCGGCGTCATAACTCTACCTCTCTAAGTTATTAATTTCTGTGTAAACCGCCAGCGCTAATTAGTCTACTTAAGTACCCACCTATTGGTCTGCGCATACCTATTCCAATGTTCTTTGAATCAAACAGAATTCGACAGGCACCTACACTGCACTAGTATTTCTGTGAAAAGATACCCTTCGGCCGCCTACGAAACCGGAGCTACATAACTAGTGACTAACCAAACATAATTCGTCCTTGTACGATACCAGTTATTTAGGAATAGGTTTATTTCCTTATATGATACTTAGTTACGTTGTTACTAACTAAACTGGTCATACTTGGTCTATGTGCCTATTCCGAGCTCTGCCGCCGTACCTATAACATCTGTGCCTGTAATACTTTTAACAATCGATAGTAAATTTGCAGTCAGTATTCACATCACTACTCCACGGATTTTTATGTAACTCTCATTGAAATCGTATCTAATTGGTAGCGTCTGCTTTCTGAGGATTCCGGGTCGATTCCCGGTTAGTCAGTTTACTACTTAATGGGTTCGTCGGGTCGGTCGTTCACCCCTTAACAAAATACGGACAAAAAGATGATTGTTGAATTTAAATATCTTCACTGGGTATTTAAGTTAAGTTTCAGGTTCCTCTAGTGCACCTATATTGCGCTAGATGAAAGGCTGACAACTCGTCACTACAGCATTGTATAATTTGAAATGTCCTTAAAAAATGTCTATGGCGCATCGTAATTTTTCATGCCCATCCGACAGTATGGATCGTCTCATTTTTCGAACAATCAGGTGATCAGCCTGCAATGCCCTAACAAAACTAGAAACAACAACGCAAAGCCATTGCCCCCGCCGGGAATCGATCCCGGGACCTTCGGGTCGAGAGCCCATGGCTCAGACCGCTAGACCACGGAGGCAGAGCAGAAGTTTAACATAGAGACACCTACATTATGATGATTACAAATATATCTTAACTAACCCTCAAAACTTTGTCAGACGTGGCGAAACGACCTTTGTTTAGGTCGTTTACGCTCTGCCTACCCCATTAGGTATAAAGGCGTGATTATATGTATGTATGTATGAGCGCAAGGCATACTGTAAGAGTCGATGCGGCGATAATCAGTTTTTCTATAGAAATTCAAGTCAGCGCATCGCAGCTTATTTCTTCCATGCTGGCCTGGGAGCAAAAGAAAAACATAGAATGTGCCAGTCGCATTTCCTCCCGGGCATGCTGTAAAACCAGCTAAGGGATCCGAGGGTTAGAGTGTATTGCAAATTAGGCGATGGGCTAATAACCTGTCACAACAAATCTATCTTAAATAACCCTCAAAACTTTGTTAGTCGTGGCGGAATGACCTTTGTTAGGTAGGATCCTTACTAGTTACCTTAGGTAGGATCGTTTACGCTTTGCCTACGCCTTAAGGGATAAAGGCGTGATTATATGTATGAATGCATCACAGCTGCAGTTCTGCAGTTCTCCAGTTGTCGCGGTGACGGGAATTTCCATTGGAAATCTGACAGCCACCGCCTCGACTCTCACAGTACGCCATGCGCCTTATATTCTGGAACTGGAACTATTTTACGTAGACTCTGTATTAAGGTAACGATACTAGCCAAGGGCCGCCCCCATTAGTAAAAGAAATAATTCACTAAAAACGCAGTGAATCGTAAAATCGGTCCAACAGAATCAAGTTATAGTAATTAAGATAATTTAGAACCTTATAAATTAGCGATTATGAATTAGCATAGCTCGTTGTAGTAACAGGAAGTAAAATTGCGAATAATGGCCACCAACGGCAACTTTTCTTCCTGTTACTACAACGAGCTATGAAACGCTAATTTATAAGGTTCTAAATCATTTTAATTAAAACTTGTTAATAGTTGTATACGTTGCAAAGACCTTGTAATGTACGAATAAAAAAATATGTTTATCTCTATAACAGCTGAGAACAGCTGTCTACAGGAAACAAGTGGGTGGAAGTGGCCAAGTCCGGATCAGGGCTCCTGCAACCAACTGGCTTCGTTGAGGTATGTTTTTGCGAGATAAATTCCAACTTATGTATCATAGAATAATTTAAGTAGGTATGTTATGTATGTTTCTTCCATGCAAGACTGGGAGGGAGGAAAAAACTTAGAATGTGCCAGCTGCATTTCCTCCCGGGCATGCTGTAAAAACCAGCTAAGGGATTCGAGGGTTTCTGTACATTGCAATTTAGGCGAGAGGCTGACAACCTGTCACTACAGTAATAATATAATACACTATAAATCTGTAATAACCCTTATAATCTTAATAATTTGTTTAGATCGTTTACGCTCTGCCTACCCCATTAGGTATAGCGGCGTGATTACATGTATGTTTATATGTTTTCGCGAGATAAATTTCAACTTATCTTTCTTAGAATAATTAAAGTAGGTATGTTATGTATCAATCTTCTTATATCTTCTATACTGGACTGCGGGAGCAATAAAAAGGTCGTTTTTCCACTAGACGGCATGGCGACAGCACGGCGACGGTGCCGTCACGATATCGTGGCTCTGTTTTTCCCCTAGACGGCACGGAAACGTCCCGATAACGTCCACCTAGTTCCAATCTGAGGGCACACACACGCGCGCATGCTTCGTACAAATACAAAACACATGCGTTTGGCAGGCCGGCGTCGGTACCGGTGGGAACCAATGCCGTGCCGTTGCCGTGCCGGCAAGTAGAAAAGCGTTCCAAATAGTTTCATTATTTTTTATAGATTATCTCTTCTACGGTACCGTCGACGGTGCCGTGCTGTCGCCGTTGCCATCGCCGTGCCGTCTAATCGAAAAACGCCTAAAAGTGCAAGCTGCTTGTCCTCCAGGACACAGCGTATTTTAATTTAGGCAATGATCTTCTTCTGTCGAGTGGGTATCGAGTCTATCGACCTGATGAACCCTAGTGTCAGAGTTTTTAAACCGCCTAGTAGCACAACTATCACGCCCCTGACATGGTTTGAGTGACGACCACTATCAAAGACAGCGACCGGGACCGACGGCTTAACGTGCCCTCCGAAGCACGAAATATTTTTCTTTTCGGACGATCAGGTGATTCAGCTTGCAATGTCCTAACCAAACTGGGGAAAAATTTACAAAGTGATAAATTCTCAAATATCAACTTTGTGTTCCCCCCTGGGCATCGAACTCAGGACCTCTGGATCGGGAGTCCATATCACTAGCCACTAGACCACGGAGGCAGTCAGGCAATGATGGGCTGGCCATACGACAGTAACAACAACTCACTGATAACTCACTGTAGTGCTATAGCAATTTAACGACAGAAATATCTATTTGGAATAAAATCTTCTTCTTCTTCTTAGCGAGTGGATACTCGAGTCAAACGACCCGATTAACCCTGCATACATACATACATATAATCACACCTTTATCCCTACTGGGGTAGGCAGAGCGTAAGCGACCTAAGCAAAGGTCGTTTCGCCACGACTGACAAAGTTTTGAGGGTTATTCAAGATGGATTTGTACGTATATCGCTGTAGTGACAGGTTGTCAGCCCATCGCCTAAATTGCAATATACTGAAACTCTCAGATCCCTTAGCTGGTTCTTACAGCATGCCCGGGAGGAAATGCAGCTGGGACATTCTATGTTTTTCTCTCGCTCCCAGTCCAGCATGGAAGCTGTAAGAAGCTGTGTTTGTTGAAGCGATTAACCCTGGGGGCTGAATTTTTAAACCGTCTAGTAGCACAGCTGTTAGGCCTCTGAAGTGGTTTGAGTAACGACCACTATCAAAGGACGGTTTAACGTGGCCTTCGAAGCACGGAATTCTTTTTCTTTTGAACAGACTGAAAAAGGCTAGGGCCAATTGGGAAAAACCCCACAAAGTGATAAATTGACGAATATTAACTTTTGTGTTCCCCCTGGGAATCGAACCCAGGTCCTCCGGATCGTAAGCCCATGGCTCTGACCACGGAATAAAATAACAACTTGCCAGACGTGGCGGAAGTTTTTTGCTGGAGTCGTTGACGCTCTGCCTACCCCAATAGAAACAAAGTTGCGATACGTACATACGAACGTATCATATCAATTAGGTGAAAGAGATTTAGAGATTGATCCAAAAGATCCGGATATTAGTACGCCTGAGAATCATGTTACAGCAAAATATATATTTTCCAAAACAAATTTTTGCTCACTTTTTTGGCTTTTGGATCCACTAGAAATAAATTGATATAATGGGCTCGATTCTACTGTCATTTTTATCCGCCGTCATATGATATGTCGGATAAAATTGACAGAAATACTGGGTAAACGTGTAAAAACGCGTCAAAATTAAGCGCACAAAATGTAAAACCATACAGTATAAATCGCCTGTTCTTTTTCAATTTTATTACTTTGAAAGCAACAGTTAGATTTTAATTTTAGTTTTAGCCAATGGTATCTAGAATCGAGCCCAATATCTGACTTTCATAGTATTTACATCGTAATTTCACTTGCGGCTTTGCTTACGGTAGGCTAAGGGTGAGCTTTAACATAGGAATCTTATATTATTCCCGCAGTAAAAAGTAGTCTAATGTACTGTGAACGTAACAGATTTTTTAGATCGGTCCAGTCCAGTAGTTTCTTAGATTAACGCTCGTATCTATAAAGCAATCTCAAGATTGCTCAACTAGACAACAAATCAACATATTGTACTGAAATCATATTTCTGATACGAACTCAAACTAGTTATCGGGTCACTCAACAGAAGAAGAAGTCTCAAGTGCTGTTACTGTAGTAAATAAGCGATATGACCCACTTTTTTCATTCTAGGATTTGGAGCTTCACTCCATATGTTAACTTACATTGTGAGCATTTGTAGTCCAAGACTCAAAATACTTTTTTATCCATACAAATTTATATGGAAAAGCTTTATATTACTGCTTTTAAAATTAAAACATGGATGGTAAGCATTTTTTTCCAATTTTTTTTTTTTTTTTTTTTTTAGATTTTGAAGATGTATCAAGTAATTTGGCGTATAGTTAAAAGAAAATCATTCAGCCGTTTCCTGTCAGGAAGAGCCCAAACATGGCACGTTTCAAAAATTAATGATTATGATTTTGCATTTTATACAATAGAGCTAGCTGTAATATAACTGTCTAATATTTTTCTAAATCATCTTAAAACATTTCATTGGATACCCCACACGATAGGTTTCCGAACAAAATAAAAATTACCCCGTTAAAAATTTCATCTCCCCTCAAATTATAGGATGAATATATGATGATTTCCTGCAGTAGGTAAGTTTACCAATACGGGCTTTAATCAACTCCTTTCCGTTTGTGGAAATACGTAACTGAATACTCACCACAGTTTCGCTAGTACTATTATATAATATTCTGTGCCACGGTTGGGCTTTTTGGTATTGGATGCAACATGAAATTCAGATATTTTAAGGCTGTCCTATTCATGATAAAGGATGGAATGAATTGGACCATTTTGAATTAACTGACGCATAGTATTAATTATTTCTTCCACGCTGGACTGGGAGAGATAGAAAAGCATAGAATGTTCCAGCTGCCCTTCCTCCCGAGCATGCTGTTGAAGTCAGCAAAAGGGACTCGAGGGTTACAGTGTATAGTAATATAGGCGATGGGCTGACAACCTGTCACTATAGCAATATATATTTACAATCTAATATTGCCCTCAATATTTGTCAGACGTGGCGAAAGCGCCTTTTACGAGGCGTTAAACGCTCTGCCTACCCCGTAAGGGATAAAGGCGTGATTTATGTATGTATGTATAGTATTAATGGTTGAATTTGTTTCCATATTTTTAATGATGTTGTCAAATATCCATTAATGTGGGAAAAGTGGTTCAGCTTCGGGACTAGGTATAGTATAGCAGACTTGCTCTTAATTTAGAATACCCATTGTAAAAAAGTACATAAAAAAGCCATCCGAGTTTTCGAAACAGTTTATTTTATTACAAAAATTATTTCATACTTACAAAATAAATCTCAAAATTAAATATGAAGCAAAATATAAAATCTATAAGTATCAATAATTGGTAACGTATTAAATTTAATATAAAATATAGTATTTGTAATACTTATATGCTTAGAAATAGAAATCACACTGACTAGATTGCCACACCCCTTGTCCGCTTTCATATTATTTACCTTGTGAATATCATCAGTGATTCGAGAAACTATCTGTAATGTGAAATGGGCTCGATTCTAGAATACCACCGGCTCAAATAAAATTTAAATCCATCCATGACAATTTAAAAATAATGAAATTGATTTAAGGTCAGGCGATTTATACTCTATTTTTTTACACTTTGTCCGCTAGATTTTGACGCACGTTTGCACGTTTCCTAAGTATTTCTGTAAATTTTATCCGCCATATCATATGACGGTGGATATAAATTGCAGATAACGCATAAAACCACCGACCGTAAATCAAAAACTGGAGAGAATAGACCTCCTGTCGTTTTCCAATATTTTAGTCTGAAAGTGGCAGATAGATTTTGAATTTTAGATTGAGCCGATTGAATCTAGAATTAAGCCCAATATTATTTTTTTTGTATTGACAGTACGTTGTGAGAAGAGACCTTGTTTCTTCAATAAGTACCTACCTAACCTTTCACAGAATCTCAAACTGTCACAGCCAGTACTTAGATGGCATAGATTAGCTTATAATTATAATAACTAGATCTGTTTAGATTTAGCTTAGACTAGCTTAGGTAGATGGGTGTTATTTATTCAGTGTACTGCAATGGTGAGGGGCTGACAAACTATCAATACAAAAATACATAATTCTGTATTTAATTATCTAGTACTACATCCTATATCCTGAATTTTTAAGATGTGATGTAATAGGATTTTACTTAGTCTTTGACAGTCTGCCTGCCCCTTACGAAGTATAGGCGCGATTATGCACATACACAATTCGTTTAGCTTAGCTTGAAGTCGTTCAGCTTAGCTTGATGTTCACCACAAATTGTTGAATAATGTGCAGTTTTGATTTAAATTCAAAATTCCTCCAACCTCCAATCAACAGGTAGTTTCTAAATACAGTATTTTCTTACACTTTAAGAGATCTATTAGAAAAACCTATGATTCTGATATTAAAACAAAATTAAAATACCAACTTGATTACATAATACTTATCTCGCTGATGGTATAAACAAGGTAAACAATTATTATGTTTAAATATAATTTGTTACTATTTTGTTAATCACAATACAAGTTAATTTTGGATCACACGTTTTCGTTTAATAATTGACAATATTTTGTCGCTACATTACATACATAATACTACATATAAAGAATACATATATAGTATAATCACGTATAAGTATGTATAAAAAAGAAATAAATATGTTTTTAGGCATATAATATAATTATACCAATTGGAAAAATAGGTAATAAATAATGCAGATGTTTGTTTCAATTTCAGTTAGTTCATTAATAAGGACTAATTAGTTTATAAAGGAACATAAATATGATAAGTATTAAGTATAAAAAGATAATATACATTAGGATTATAAATTAATACATATCTTTATAGATATATCTGCAAAATAATCGACAAAGCAGAGTATCCCTTTGAAATAAGCAATGGTAACTTTCTACCTACATAATTCTACCAGATATTACTATCTACATACTTAAATCTAGAAATATAATATTCCAATAAATACTATCGTTATTTATATACAATAATATAATGTTCTTTGGTAAGCTAGCCGTATCGTTTACTCTAATAAACGTTTTAATACCAAATGAGCATTAGTAAAATCACAAAATATAAAATGTTTGGGTATTTTACTGACTAATGAATTTTCTTCTTTAAATGTCCTCTTGCCTGGGTGAGGCGCAAAATAGGGAGTCATGGAGGGACAGGAGAGAGGCCTTTGCCCAGCAGTGGGACACATAACGGCTACATAAGATAAGATAAGAAGAAATGTCCTCTTCGCAAAGGTTATTTTGATAGTTATCGCTGTTAGAAATAAGACCGTCTTTGTGTGTGTCAAATGCCTCTAATCTGTTCTGTCTGCATATTTGTTTGTTTTTACTTACTATACGTACTTTTATCTACAACTCATGAGATGTGATGATCATCCACTAAAATCTAAAATAAATACTTAATACTACAAGTATGTTTGTGTTATCTGAAAAACTTTTAATCTAAATTTAATTATACAATTTGCAATAATTAGGACATTAACTAGAAAAAAATATTGCTACTAAGTATTTTTAATTATTCATCGGTTACACGTTTCTGGAAACTTCCAGACATAAATCCCTGGAGGCTCGTTAATTTATCAGTAAAGCATAAACTTCAATTAATACTAATATACTATTTTTATTAGTAAACTAGCTGTGCTCGCGACTTCATACGCCTGGTGTTTATGATTATGACCCATGTTACACTTTTTTATTATAAATTCTATGTAGGATAACAAACAGTGGTCTTAGGCGCGGAGACGAGTAGATCTTCTCCTACACACCGAACTGTGAAAGTTTCTTGTGAGTTTGTATGGAAAATACGCGGAGTAAACATACTGAAAACGATTCCTCGTGCGCAGGAGTGGGATCTGCTAGTTATTAGTAAATAATATAATTACTTATAGCAGAAAATATATCTACAAATAAAAATACTTTCGAAACATCCAGCTTCCTTAACTTAATTATTGTTTTTATGTGTTATAAATCTGAGTAACCGTGTTGGTCTTCCATGCCTTGGATGCCGTCACCGTCCTGGGTTCCTGTGATGATCTGGAGGACCCTGAATGCCTTCGACTGCCGTGGTGCGCCCTCTTGCGAAAACTTATGGTAGTATACTCTGAAAATTAAAGTTTGCAATCAGTTTTACGCACTTGCGCGAATTTCTTTGTCTGTCACTTGGCGAACTCTAATCAAAATCAAACTTGTATACTAACTATCTCAGTTTGAAAGTATTTTTTTTATTTTAGTTTTACAAATAAATTAGTAAAATGCCACTTAATACAAGGTGGCGCAAAAGAAATCACCCTATTGGAAGATGCTCTCATTTTTGCAAATGGCCGCCAATGTCAAATCTGTTTTGACATTTGTGGACTAGACAGATGCAGAATACAAGTGAACAAGCCATGGAGCGATACACTCCCCAAGAACGCGGAAAAATCGTGTCTATTTTTTTGAGTAACAATTCGTCTGTGGTGTTGGCGCAGCGCGAATTCCGTCGCCGATTCCCCGGCCGTCCGACACCGACTGCGCAAACACTGCGACGTTTAGCCACCAACCTTGAAGAGTATGGGACCACACGAGACGTTGCTAAGAGTGGCCGGCCCCGGAGCGCCCGTTCTGCCGAGAATATCGCCGCTGTAGCCGAGGACGTTGAAGTGAGCCCCGAAACATCGACCAGACGACGTGCCACGCAATTGGGCCTCAGCCGGCGGTCCTTGCAGCGAATTTTGGTGCGAGACTTGAAGATGTTTCCTTACAAAGTCCAGACCGTGCATCAGCTGCTGCCTGCCGACCGCCAAACGCGCGTAACCTACGCCCAAGCCATCCTCAATCTCGAGGAAGAATTGGACAATTTTTCGACCAAAATCATCATGAGCGATGAGGCTCATTTCCACCTCAGCGGTTACGTGAATCGGCAAAATTATCGCTTCTGGGGCACCGAGAATCCACGAGTGATGCACGAGGAGCCGTTACACCCGCTCAAAGTGACTGCGTGGTGCGCTGTTCACGCTGGAGGAGTCATCGGGCCATTTTTTTTCGAGAACGCCGCGGGTCAAACGACAACAGTGGACGGTGCGCGCTATAGGGCCATGTTGACCGAATTTTTTCTGCCGCAATTGGACGAATTGGGACTGGAGGACATGTGGTTCCAACAGGACGGGGCAACGGCGCACACTGCACGAGCCACAACCGACATTCTGAAGGCGGCATTTCCGGGTCGCCTAATCTCTCGTTTTGGCGATTTGCACTGGCCGGCCAGATCGCCCGATTTAACGGTCCCGGACTTCTTTTTATGGGGTTTTTTGAAGTCTCGTGTTTACGTCAACAAGCCTGAGACCTTGGAAGCCCTCAAAGACAACATTCGACACGAGTGCGAGAATCTGTCGCCCGAAGTTCTCGCCGAAGTGATGAAAAATGCCATAAAACGAGCCCGTATGGCAATCAATTGTAACGGCGCCCATTTGGCCGATATCATCTTCTCGACTTGACCAGTAAAATTCTAAAGGTGCAAATAAATATAATCAAAAAACAGATTCGAAGTTTTTCATTTAGAAAAAAAATGAGAGCCAAACAACATCGGATGACTTCTTTTGCGCCACCTTGTATATCCTACAAGCAGTGATTTAATTTGTTTTTTTTTTGCAAAAAGTAGTACATTAAAATCAGTCGCTCACCACGTCAAATATTTTGATCGTCAAATCAAGAAAGGTTAATTAAAATACTTCCGTCTATATAGCATGTTTCAATAAAAAGAAGTAGCATTCGCTGAGTATTTGCCATTTTGAATTTTAAACTTATTCTTCCGTATTCGCTAACTGTATAAACTATGATGACAAGTTGACGAAATTTGAATTGTATTGACACCCAAATCATTTGAAATATTCACTCAAATTACAATTTGAGCCTAAAATACATCAAATAATTTGTAATTTGAACCAATAATAGGTCATTATTATGTCATAGATATATAATTATATTTCGTCAATCGTTATGTCATAGATATATAATAATATTCGGTAAACATTTGTACTTATTTATATTCGCAATTGCAACTAATTAAAAAAATAAACTCTTTCGCTTCGCATAATTGACTATTATTATGTTAATACATTAAAACCCAACTAAGATCAAAATGCCGAAAGCTAAAATGATTTGTTAACTACGTGAACGAAATTAGCGCGATAAAAGCAGAGATGCTAAATTTAAAGCAAGCGTAACAGTTGAGTCATAAGCTATGACGAAGGAAGCGGTGCAGTAAAAAATATATATCTGTTTACTTTGGATCAGTGCAAACAGCTCCCTTTAGTACCGCCCACCGAAGCTGAAACGAGGATAAACAATTTTGAAAATCGGACATGTTAAAACATGTTTTTAGGGTACCATTGTCCAGGAGTAACATTATTTTGACAATCAAGGACAAAAGACAATATGTATTCTTATTGTCAACACAAAATTATTATAATTGTGAAGTTATTACAATGTAATAAAACATTCGAAAATTACCTCTTGTTTGCCCCGCCACTGCCACCGCCTTCGATCTGTATCGGAATTATTCTCTCTCTGGGTCCGTGTTGGTCTTGGTTGTTCTGGAAACTCCTGTTGAGGGACGGCAGCTCGTTTTGCGAGGAGCCATCGTCCAGCCTGACTAGTTGCGGAGACAGCACCCTCATGATGCGCTGCGTCGGCTGCGAGTACGGAGCCTGTGTGTTCGCCCCCGGCGCTGGCTGCTGCATGTTGATCACTATCCTCAGAGGAGGCGGCTGGTTTCCTTGGCGGCCATCAGATTCTATCTGAATCGGGACCACTCTCGCCCCGGGCGAACCAGGAGTACCATCCCTCGGCAAACTCTTGCGATTGTCAGATGGCCGTGTTGACCAGCTAGGCTGCGCTGTCTGCTGATATTTTGGAGGACTAACGATTTCGCGAGCTCCTCGTTGCATTTCGTTGCTCTTTCTCACCCATTCCGGCTCCTGATTAGTGTCTCTTGGAGGAGTAACTAACTCCCTCGGTGCGCTTTTTCTTTCCAATGGCTTTTGAACCCAAGCTGGAGGGGGAGTCTTTGTTTTTTCCTTTTGAGATTTTACCCAAGCTGGCATCGCTTTAGGGCTTTCAGGGCAGAAATAAACTGGTTCTTGATTTACATAAACAATTTCTTTTTGTGGTTCCTTGTGGTTTTGTTCAGGCTGTGTGTTCTGTTTCCTAGGCATGACAGGGATTGACATTGAAGACTGGTAGCGCGGTTGCTCTTGAGTCTGATTATGCCTTACTGGTGGAGACGGCTGAGATTGATTTTGCTGAGCTCTCCACGGAGGACTGTAATTATCTTGAATGCGATTGTTGTTAGGATCTTGTTGTGTCCATGACTGCTGCTGCTGCTGCTGCTGTTGTTGTCGATCAACATTTTGGTTTTCTTGTTTCCAAGGAGGAATTCCGTTATTTTGTGGTTGGTTATTATTATTAACCCATGGTGGAGTATATTTCGTCTGTTGGTTCACAGGCTGGCTGTTATGATAAATAGATTGCAAATCCTCAGGTTCGCGACTCCTATTCATAGTTTGTGTTCGCCAAGGGTAAGGATCGTTCGAATCCATCTTTTGACTTTGTGGTGCACCCGCATCTCTTGTGTTGTTATAAATAACATTATTATTTTGATTATTGTTTACAAAGTTATCCTGCACTTTTGGTGCGGCTCTAGGCAAAGTATGGTACACAGGTGCTGAATTAGCCGGGGGCGACTGGTTATGATGATTTGGAGAGAATTGCTGAACGTTTGGTGAGAACTGGTTTCTATTTATTTGAGGAGACTGGGGGCTGTTCATGTTATTTGCTGGAGAATCCCTCCTTTCAGGCTGTCTCCAGGTGTTATTGGGAGTGGGGGAGTAGGGTGATCCATTACTAAGAGGTGACTGTCCTGCAAAAGGTTGAGGACTCTTATTAAATTGAGAATCTTGCCTTTGTAGAAGCTCCCTTGTGATGGGTGAACCATTTACATTAGGTGAGACAGGGCTTTGATTGGCATACTGCGCCTCAGGTCTATGAATCGGGCTTTCAGGCTGGTTTTGATTTCCATAAGAATAATTCGGACGTTGAAAGTTCTGTCCTTGTGGAGTGTAAGATTGTGGAGGTTGTTGAGAGAATGTCGACGGAGGCATCTTAACAGTCAATGGGCTTGGAACTTTATCTTGGAACTTTGGAACGGCGCCGATACGGTTAAGCTCGGCTTTCTCAGCCTCCCAGTGATAAGGACTGTTTGTCTTTCGAAGCATCCCGATAGGATTTTCAGGTATCACAATTTCCGGACGATCACCCATCGCTTGTATTTTCGGACAAGTATTCGACTGTGCTTCGATAAGTAGCGGAGGTGGTGGTGGCGGAGCCGGGATTTTGGATTGTGGTGGTGGTGGAGGAGGTGGTGGTCCTCGGCCGCCTGGGCCACATTGAGGTCCACCTTGTGGGTGGTAAGGCGGCCCACCAGCTTGTTGCGCGTAGGCTTGCTCATGTTCCTCCTGCGAGCGCTGTCTGGCCAGTCTTCTCGCCATACTCGGTGTTCGGATTTGCGAAAGATCCAAGCCTCCAGGAGTGTAAGTGAACGGTTTCTTGTCCTTGGTCATCATAGCATTTTGAATGCATGCTGGCGGCTCGTGGTTCCCCATTGGCTGAAATCAAATAGAAATAGCACATTTAACTTCCTTCGTCCAGGATCGATTGCTAGTTTAACGGAAATTTACTAAAAATAATTTTGCGAACTTCAAGGTGATTCACGCGTTTAGCGGACGTTTATTTAGGTTAATTATAACTTCAATGAAATGTGAATGTAAAATTATGGTACGTTATTATAAGTCAGCAAATCATTGTAGGGGTCTTTTTTGTTTATCGTGAGTACTATTAAGTATATTTTTTCTATGGTTTATCTTTTCTTCGGGCTGTTTTGTATAGAAATCCAAAATTATCTCCTAAAGCCGTAGAATAAAAACAGATAAGTTTCAATATGCACGATAATTATTCTAGGAGACTGTTTTTTTTATACTTACGTTGACCTGAGTTTTCCCGTAGTTCGGAATCCGGCCCATGTGGCCGGTCACCGGTCCCGCTCCGTACCTGGAACACAGCCAACGTTCACGTTATTTTTACGCACCGACGTTTGTACTAGTTTCCCCTAGAACTGTGACTCTATTAATTATTTTTTTCTTTAGACGTGGGAGCCTAATACGTGGCAAATATCTGTAGGTACGAGTATAATGGCACCGATTCGGTCGTAGATACACCCTAACTCATTTCGATTTCGGTCTCATTTTAATTAGAACGTAAAATGACAAAACGTAAATAAGTTATGTCAACGACCAAATCGGCATGGCACTACTATATATCAAATTTATACATTATAATATAAACCTATCTAACAATTTTTTGTTGCTTTACATACATTTATTCACATAATATGCTGTTCATGTTTCTTTTATACACAATAACATATATATGCATATATACATGCAACAAAAGTTCTATACTGTCTTTTTTATCGCTTACCCGTTCTCTGCCATTTTCTCGTGTTTACTCGAGTCTTGGTGGGAATTGTGTGGTTTCTAGCAGCACCGCATCCAGCCACCAACTGAAATGA
This sequence comes from Scrobipalpa costella, assembly GCA_949820665.1. Classification (NCBI taxonomy): domain Eukaryota; kingdom Metazoa; phylum Arthropoda; class Insecta; order Lepidoptera; family Gelechiidae; genus Scrobipalpa; species Scrobipalpa costella. The sequence goes on along the minus strand of OX463295.1, from coordinate 7,264,107 downwards.
GATCATAGGTTGAAACTGCGCCCGCGCATGCAAGGTGAACCCAAGGTAACTACTGACAAAGTTCAACGGTATTTACTACACTCCTTTACGACTCGGGGGGTAGGCTGAGTGACAACGGAGTCATGAAAGGGCGTCTGACAAACTTTCGGAATCATTTAAGAAAATATGAACTATGTATTGCTCTAGTGATAGGTTGTCAGCCCATCGCCAAAATTTCTGTACACGAAAAGCCCATTCTATTATGATTATGACTACAAGACAGAAGGATTTGTAACCTCAATTAGATGAATCATCTATGCAAGATTTTAAACCGCTTTTTGTTTTGTGAGTTTGCTTCTGATGGACTTCTGACATTTGTGCAACTATGGACCTGCTAATGAATGACCTTTGCACAATTTGGACTCCTACCAAAAACATTACAAATCTTATTCGTTATTTTATTTGTATGTATTTGATGTAGGTAGTAGAAACATAATAATACAATATGTATTTGCTGAAAGAAAAAAATTTTGATTTACTTATACGACCCCACACAATGTGTGATAGGAATTAAATATTTTTTAACTATTTATAGTAGATGGATTTGTGTACACTTGTAATTTTAACTACAATTGCCTACAAATTATGACTGAATCATACGGTTAATTGGATTAATAGTACATACATACATACATATAATCACGCCTTTATCCCTAATGGGGTAGGCAGAGCGTAAACGACCTAAACAAAGGTCGTTCCGCCACGTCTTGACAAAGTTTTGAGGGTTATTTTAAGATCGATTTGTAGGTATATTGCTGTAGTGACAGGTTGTCAGCCCATCGCCTAAATTACAATATACTGAAACCCTCAGATCCCTTAGCTGTTTTTTACAGCATGCCCGGGAGGAAATGCAGCTGGCACATTCTATGTTTTTCTCTCGCTCCCAGGTCAGCATGGAAGGATTAATAGTGAGTTACTTATTTACCAAATAAACCTTAAGTTTAAAAAAAAAATCTAAACTACAAATTCCGTAGACAAAACAAAAATCCCGCTGTCCGATTTCGACCCACACCTACACAGAATAGACTGTGAATCAGATTTTTATAAATAGCCATCCTCTGTCCAAACATCGCGCGTTTGTCTTGAACAAAATCTGCATTACTCACGGTACGGTACGACACGGCTCTCAATGAACGTCGGTGGGGGCGCTGCAGTGCAAGGAGAACTGTCAAAGCAATGTTAAATCTTACGATAGCGGCGTTAGTTTCGTTTTTCACCGCATTCATTAAAAGCGTGGTCGTACAGTAAGTACTGTGATGCAGAATGCCATAATTTACATGGCAGTGGATGGGGAATTTTGGCACTCTCTTGATAATAATAGAAGGTGGAATGAAGCCAGGAGTTAAATTTAATTTCCTGCGCCATTTCTAGGACCCAATTCTGCAAATAAACGTGATTGATACTCAAGCAACTGCTTTAGTGGCTGATAAAACGTTGACGTTGTTAAGGTGACTATAGAAGCTAAGTGGCGCCCCCATCAGCAAAAAAATCATAACCCATTAAAAACGCAAAGAATCGAAAATCCGGTCCAACAGACTCAAGTCTCTTTTCTTTCGAGTGGGTATCGAGTCTGTCGACCCGATGAACACTGGTGTCAGAGTTTTTAAACCGCCCAGTCAACTATCAGGCCTCTGACATGGTTTGAGTAACGACCACTATCAAAGACAGCGACCGGGACCGAAGGCTGCCCTCCGAATCACGAAATCTTTTTTTTTCTTTTCGGACAATTCAGGTAATTCAGCCTGCAATGTCCAAACCAAACTGGGGAAATATTCACAAAGTGATAAATTCTCAAATATCAACTTTGTGTTTCCCCCCTGGGAATCGAACCCAGGACCTCCGGATCGAGAGTCCATGTCACTAGCCACAAGACCACGGAGGCAGTTCTCAACTCAAGTAATAGTTATTAAGCTAATTTAGAACCTTATAAATTTGCGATTCTTAGTTCGTTGTAGTAACAGGTAGAAAAATTGCCGTTTCTGGCCGTAATTCGCAATTTTTCTTCCTGTTACTACAAAGAACTATGAATCGCATATTTATAAGATTCTAAACTATCTTAAAATTAGTCTGTTGGACCGGTTGTTCGATTTACTACCATTTTAGGGAATTATGTTTTTTTTCTGTTGGGGCGCCACTTACACCCTGTCGCCATCTAAAGCGATAAAAAAGTTGGATGTTCCAGTTGCTTTTCTTTTCGGGCATACTGTGTAATGCAGAAACCCGAGGTATTGCATTTTTGGCCTGGGCGCCCGCCGCGCTCATGACATAAGAAATTAATCATCAATCTGTAATCTTACGCATTTAGTTAAGGAGCAAACACACCCGTCACGGTGGCGTCATCATATTTTTATTAATTTTGTCTGAAATATGTAATTTTCATGAATGTTACAAATGTGCTAAAAGTGGCCAACTTTTAGCACATTTGTTACACAGACCTTAGATGCTTAGTTTGAATTATAATATATATTATCAATTGTAAAATGGAGAATCACTTGCGATTTTCGCCAAACTTAAAATATTCATGAAAGTATTTGTACTTTTTTGGTGGCAAATAAATATTTTCTATTCCATTCTAAATTTACGGGTAGAAAGATTGCGAATTACGGCCAGAAACGGCAATTTTTCTTCCTGTTACTACAACGAACTATGAATCGCTAATTTAAAAGGTTCTAAATTATCTTAATTACTATTACTTGAGTTTGTTGCACCGGTATTTCTATTCACTGCGTTTTAGTAAGTTATAGACTCGATACCCACTCGACAAAAGAAGAAGTAAGTTATGATTTATTTTTCTGATTGGAGCGCCAATTAGCTTCTAGAGTCACCTTAATGTCACTTCTGGAAAATGTACCGTCGCCAGACACTCTGCAATTTAACTTTAATACATACATACATACATATAATCACGCCTTTATCCCTAATGGGGTAGGCAGAGCGTAAACGACCAAAACAAAGGTCATTCCGCCACGTCTAACAAAGTTGTGAGGGTTATTTTAGATAGATTTGAAGGTATATTGCTGTAGTGACAGGTTGTCAGCCCATCGCCTACATTGCAATATACTGAAACCCTCGGATTCCTTAGCTGACTTTTACAGCATGCCCGGGAGGAAATGCAGCTGGCACATTCTAAGTTTTTCTCTCGCTCCCAGGCATGGAAGTTAAGTTTTAACTTCATTCCGACAGCTAAATTGAATTTCAGATGGTTTGAATACAGTTGGAACCGAGACTCGGAAAGCCCTAGAATCAGAGTTTTTAAAAACAGGAAATAAACCTCTGACGACGATTTAACATGCCCTAAGTACAGAATCCTTTCTCTTACATATAATAGTAATAGTAAATGTCTTTATTCCAGTCTTTACATACATCATTTTTCCACTAGTCATGATTTGGTTTTTTATTTTTAAACGCAATATTGTCCAAATTACTCTCGTTTTTCATGAAGCTCTCTTGCAGCTGGCTGGACCTTCACATTCGCAACAGAAAAATGGCTAACATGCTGTTGTTTTAGTTTTATTGCAATTTGTAGGGGTTGTGTCAGGCACCAATCAGGCATATTCTGCTTGCTAAAGTATCCAGCAAAATGAATTCGTGTTCCATAACCAGACAGTATGTTGCCTCGCGTTCGTACTGATCGAAAATCCTCGAGTCGAGTTTTTGCGAAAAGATCGCAAGATTTACCATTTTCATTAAGATCTTACATGATTTGTGTTTTGTGCTGGTAAAATTAAATTTTTAGCTTAAAAATAACGCATGTTGTTTGTATCTTTATTCCGTTCGAGACTTCGATCTTTCTTAAATGGGTTAAAAGAATCGGATTGCGCATAATTTGGGTCGAAATTAAGCCACATGTTCAGTGGTTGCTGCTTGTTGGTAGACCACTCCAAGGCAGATCATTTACACCCACGATTAGAAGCCCTATTTTTTAATCACTTCAATCGTATTCGCATACGAAAGACTAACATTCGCATGGTAAATTGTATAGAAATGGCATGCGAAAGTTACTCTTTCATATGCGCATTTTGATTAAAAAATACGGCTCCAGATAAGTTACGCCCTCGCGATATCACGTACGAGTTGCCAGCAGTTAGTGAAGTAAGTGTAAAAATGGCGACGCACACCTATAAACGATTACCTGTTTCAGATATTGCAATACCACAAACGTACGATGTCCTCCTGATCAGGGACTCATCGGGAATACTAAATCCGAAATATTCTCAATTAGATAAAATATAACTTGAGCTACAACATTTATTTTTCAATCTATTCAACTTCAAACTAGGTAGGTTTACGCTGCACACCCTACAATTTAGTATAATGTATATCAAAATATTAAAAAGTACAATAACATGGAATATAAATTGTAATTAACTCAAATACGAGTATTAATTAATGCATACATTAACATTCTTCCATGCTGGACTGGTAGCGAGCGATAAACATAGAATGTGCCAGCTGCAATTCCTCCCGGGCATGCTGTAAAAATCAGTTAAGGGATCCGAGGGTTTCAGTATATTGTAATTTAGGCGATGGGCTGACAACCTGTTACTACATCAATATACCTTATAAATCTATGTTAAATAACCTTTAAAACTTTGACAGAACGACCTTTGTTTAGGTCGTTTACGCTCTGCCTTACCCCATTAGGGTTAAAGGCGTGACTAAATGTATGTGTCCCTTTTTGGCACCCTATTTACTATATTAATTCTATGCCCTAGATTAAGTTGTTTTTGTTTAATTATACATCATATTTTAGGTTAAGTTTCTGTTGTAATAATTGGTGACAAATAAACGTTTTCTATTCTATTCTATGTGTGTATGTATTATTTCATATCCAATTCAATGATCAGATGATTCCGCCTGCATTGTCTTAACCAAACTTGGGAAATCTCAGAAAGTAATATATTGCGACAAATATCAACTACATGTTTCCCCCGTGGGGAAAGAACCGTCCTCCGGATTCCATGGCTCAGACCACTATAGAACGGATGCAGTAAATATCTATAGATAGCGCGAGGACGCATAACTAGGGCAGCAGCGCACGCGCACAGGTGAGGTTTAACTTCACGTGAAAACGCGCAAGAGTTTACGGCTTGGCCAGGGGACAAATCGCTGGAACAGCGAATTTGTTGAAATTAATTATAACTTATTTTTATGTACGACTAGCTGGTGCCCGGGGGCTTCAGTCACAATGAATTATGTGAAACTTATTAATAAATTTTCAAAACATAATTTATCTAAACATTAGGATTCTATATACCACCGACTAAAACTAAAATTAAAATCAATCTGTCACTTTCAAAATAATAAAATTCAAAAGGCACAGGCGATTTATATATCTATGGTTTTACACTTTGTCCTCTAGATTTTGACGCGCTTTTTTGTTTCCCCATAAAACCACCAACTGTAAATCAAAATCCGAAGAGAATAGATCTCCTGTCCTTTTCCATATTTTTTTAGTCTGGAAGTGACAAATGAATTTTAGTTTTAGCCGGCAAATCTAGAATCGAGCCCATTATAAACTACTATATTTCCTGTTGGAGCTTAAACAAACAAATTGTTCAGCGCTACTCCCCCGTGAACAGGTCACACTAAAGAGCTCAAAAGCTCTACTGGGTAATTTGTAGCATCGTCCCATGCTGGACTGGGAGCAATAGTAAAACATAGTATGTTCCAGCTGCATGCTTTATTAATGAGCTAAGGGTTTCGACGGTTTCAGTATATTGTAATTTAGGCGATGGGCTGGCAACCTGTCACTTCAGCAATATACGTACAAATCTGACTTAAGTAACCCTGAAAACTTTGTCAGACGTGGCAGAACGACCTTTATTTAGGTCGTTTATGCTCTGCCTACCCCATTAGGGCTAAAGGCGTGATTAGTATGTATGTATTATTATTTGGAACGCACTGTTATTCTGTAAAATTTTGAATGGTGTTGCGACCGATGCCATTCCGAATGAAAACAAAAGAAACACACACATACACACATAGTCACGCTTTTATCTCTAAGGGGGTAGGCAGAGCGTAAACGACCTAAGCAAAGGTCGTTCCGCCACGTCTGACAACGTTTTGAGGGGTATATAAGACAGATTTGTAGGTATAAAGCTGTAGTGACAGGTTGTCAGCCCATGGCCTAAATTACAATATACCGAAACCCTCGGATCCCTTAGCTGATTTCTACAGCATGCCCGGGAGGAAATGCGGCTGGCACATTCTATGTTTTTCTCTCGCTCCCAGTCCAGCATAGAACAAAAGAAAATGTATCTAAAATCCATAGAATTCAATCTGTCACAGCTACCATCAGAATGTTCACGCACTTTACACTCCACTGTACTCCACACCACGTGTGAGACGCACGCATTCCAAAGTAATCAATGGCAAGTTTTGCGCGGGGAAATTGCTTCGATGTCTACAAAACGCACGAACGCACCTTCTCAATTTTCCACTAGAATTGCTCATTTGCTCTGTAGATCGTAGACTGGTAGTTACTATTATATTATATTATTTTCTGTTTAAACAGCATCTATTAAGCCATTTTGTTAACATAAATTTCCAAGGTTTTTTACCTGGCGTAGTCAATCCGATCCTGAATGTTGCCTATCCGAATTTGGATTCTTTTGCTCAAGATTAACATTATGTACAGGGTGTAAAGGATAGCGGCCTGTAAAGTGATAGGGGTTGCTCAGGCAACGAAACTGAACAGATATCACCAGGAAATTCTATTAGGAAATGGAAAAAATTAATATGTTTTTCCATAAAAACTGTCTGATTTCGTATGGGATACTAAAAAAAATCATCTCCTGATAGGATTTACAGGTGAAAGTTGTTTTTTTGACTGAGCTACCCCTATCAGTTTGCGGGACGCTGTCCCTTGCACCCGGTATTGGACACTCAAAAAAACATTTTCTCTGTCACCATTGAACGCTGAAAGTCCTGTAAACTTGCAGTCTATTGATCTTAATTAAACTATTTATTGATTTGTTAATTTTGTGTTATATTACAGTTCAGGGCATTTTTGCAGCTACCTCAAATTTTGAGCAAAGTAGCCAAAATTCGGCTTGGCAGCATTCAGTAGATTTTTTTTAAACGGAAAAGTCAATTTGCATAATTGACTAATAGCCTCTGTTAAGTTTGAACCAGTTTAGAAGAACTACCAGTGTATCGGAGTTCCTCAATATTTGCGAAGTTGCAAATTGCCGGCAGCGTGCGAACTGTGATGCGACGTCGCCGGATGCCGGCTAGCGGGTGGCGGGTGGCGGGTGTCTGAACCACCATTAATCTAATGGTGAGAATAGGCAGCTTGATAATGCACTCTACATACATTACAGCCTGATCGACTTATTCTCATACTGAAAGCATTTCCTGTATTTCCAGATAGTTACTAGAATAATGGTAAACAACGGGCTCGATTCTAGATAGGTAACACCGGCAAAATTTAAAATTCTATCTGTTACTTCCATGCTGGCCTGGTTGATACTTTGGACATTCCGATATTTTGGTCATACTGAACCCGACTGCTGGGAGCGAAAGAAAAACATAGAATGTTCCAGCTGCATTTCCTCCCGGTCATGCTGTAAAAACCAGCTAAAAGATCCGAGGGTTTCTGTATGTTGCAATATAGGCGATGGGCTGACAACCTATCACTACAGCAATATAGCTAAAAATCTATTTTAATTAACCCTCGAAACTTTGTCAGATGTGGCGGAACGACCTTTGTTTGATTATATAGATTATATAGGCGTGGTTATATGTATGTATCTGTCACTTTAAAAATAATAAAATTAAAAAAGAACGGGCGATTTATTCACTTCGTCCGCAAAATATTAACGCGGTTTTCCACGTTTCCCCAGTATTTCTGTCAATTTTGTTTGTCATATCATATACATACATACATATAATCACGTCTTTATCCCTAATGGGGTAGGCAGAGCGGAAACGACCTAAACAAAAGCCGCTCCGCCACGTCCGACAAAGCTCCGAGGATCGTTCAAGATAGACTTGCAGGTATATCGCTGTAGTGACAGGTTGTCAGTCTGTCGCCTAAATTGCAATATACAGTAACCTTCGGATCCCTTAGCTGGTTTTTATAGCACGCCCGGGAGGAAATGCAGCTGGCACATTCTATGTTTTTCTCTCGCTCCCAGTCCAGCATGGAAGTATGTCATATGACGGCGGATAACGCATAAAACTACTGACTATAAATTAAATACCTACAAATCTATCATAAATAACCTTAAACACCTTGTCAGACGTGGCGGAACAACCTTTGTTTAAGTAGTTTACGCTCTGCCTACCCCATAAGGGATAAAGGCGTGATTATATGTATGTATTTATGAATAAATCAAAAACCGGAGAGAATAGATCACATGTCCTTTTCCAATGTTTAAGTCTGAAGTGACAAATAGATTTTAATTTCAGTTGCAAATCTAGAATCGAGCCCAATATTTCATGTCTTTTAGTTAAAGATCATGTATCTAAAATATTTTTTTGGTATGAGACATGAAAACACAACAAAAAGAAAACTTTGGTGTTTTAACTAATTTGCCATAATTTATTTTTAAAAAGTCTTTTTGATTAAAATATTTTAGTGACTATTTGGAATATCGATGTCAGTCTAACATAATATTGGGAACACGGTCGGGTCATAAAGTGTTAAAATTGCTGACTATTTTTTTTATTTAGGCCCGTATTTATACAGCGATCTCAATATTGAGAGCAGTATTAAGTACGGATTTGACAGGTCACAATGTACTGAAATATCATTTCTGATACGAGGTCAAACTATAGTGCTGATTATTAATACGGGCCTTAATTTTACTCTTGAAACGGAATTACTTTTCTTTAAGATCATAGGTCGAAATATGACAAAATGACTAGTCAAGCAGCTGGCACTATATATGGCTTCATTTTTATGGGAGGGTCAATATTTATTTTATATTTTGACCTAACTATTTATTGATCCTTGGGGAAAGTTGTTCAGTTTCTTGAATAGACCTCATTTGCCACTTTTTTTACATACATATACCACGCCTCTATCTCTAGTGAGGTAGGCAGAGCGTAAACGACCTAAACAAATGTCGTTCCGCCTCGTCTGACAAAGTTTCGAGGGTTAATTAAGATGGATTTGTACGTATATTGCTGTAGTGATAGGTTGTCAGCCCATCGCCTAAGTTTCAATGTATAGGTATGTAATTTAGCAACAGATCAAGAAAGACCGTGTGTAGGCTTTATGTAACGTTCACATAAGCAATGGTGTGTGCCAATACCACAAATTGTAGGTTAACTGACCGACGCGCTCAAATTATGGCGAAATTGCCAGCACTGTGATTGCATGTAATCCCATAATTATCTGAGATCGTGTCTCAGATAACAGATCAGAATAGATCTTGTCTAAAATCTTGTATAGAATATCAAATATTATAGACAATGGGCTCGATTTAGATACCACCGGCTAAAACTAAAACTAAAATCTATCTGTCACTTTCAAAATAATGAAATAGAAAAATGACAGGCGATTTATACTATAGTTTTACACTTTTTCCGCTAGATTTTGACGTGCATTTGCACGTTTTCTTAGTATTTATGTCTATTTTATACGGATACACATGACAGATACATAAAATCACCGACTATGAATCAAAATGCGGAAAGAATAGATCTCCTGTCCCTTTCCAATGTTTTTATTCAGAAAGTGACAGATAGATTTTAATTTTAGGTTTAGCTAAACTAGAATTAAGCCCAATAACTAACCTGAGATTACAAACCTTTGTAAATAAATCATGCATATCACAAGGGTCAGTTCACATTACACTAGGAAGTGACGCACATTTTACAAGAGCGTGTTACAAGAATGAGCGTGATAGAACTTTATTTACAACGCAAAAAGACATTTCATTAACAGAACTCCAAAATATCTCGCAGCGTCTTCGAGAAATTTCGCGCCTCATCACGTCGCGTGTCGCGTCGCTTGCCTTTGTGACTTAGCCCTAAACCTCACGTGCGATTCATTTCACATAAAAACAAAATATCTATTTTCACTTTTTATAACGCTAATTTGACATATAACGGTTACTTGATATAATACTTGACTTCTATAATCTCATATTGTATAATGTTCATTTGTTACAATATGACATTTTCTATAATATTCTTTCATATAACACTGTTTTCTTATAAAATTATTTTATCTGACTGTATTTGAGCAATTTTTTTTAATCTGTAATGAACTTTTGATACAATTTAATGAAAATCCGACTCGGGGCACCCTGACACGGATAGATTAGGTTCAAAGGTATGGCGAAAGCGGGATGGACAACGCAACGCAGCGAGTTCGCTTCCTACATAGCCTTCGAGGTCAGGTTGCTAGTGATCCATGCCGGCCTGCCTGCATTCTTGCTTGCTTGCCTGTGTATGCTTGGTTGTTTACTTGATTGCAAGCAATCGTACGCAACTTAAACATGCATATGTTTAAGTTGCGTACGATTGCTTTTATTGGTAAAATATTCGTTATATCATAAGAATTTGTATCAAAAATTAATTATACCTTTTGTTACATTATTTCAAATATAAGTATGTCAAAAGTTGTAATCAAATAAAAAAAATATATCAAGTTTATTATACCAGTTAATTATTTATATCAAATGTAATTTGATTTGATTTTAATCATACACTACATACCTCTAAACTGCATTTGTTGATAAAGGATTGATTGAAATTGCAATTTCTGTGAGCCCTCTTCATTATATTTAAATACGTAATTTTAGCAAAACCGGGCTGAATAGGTTTAATTATTCATGTCCATTTTCAATAACGGCATATTAGCTCTTTCCTCGTATTAGTGAACACAATACCAATAGTGAACGTAATGATATATTAAATTTGATGTAGCGTGGCGACCGAGGGGGGGAAGCACCTATTTTATCTCATAGAAACAACCAGATTTTCTTGAGCAGTTTATTTTGCAATTATAACTACCTACTCCAACTTCGATCAGAACAAGAGTGTATGGCAGCCTGTCGTCGGGCTGCAGTCAATATCGAAAAAGATTCAAAAATGGAATGAATGTAATTTCAGCCATTCCTACAAAAGAGTATCCACTTTTACAGTAGAGTGGGGACGTAGATACACTTATCTACCATTTGTTCGCCATTTCTTCCAGGCTGGACTGGGAGCGAAAGTAAAACATAGAATGTGCCAGCTGCATTTCCTCCCGGGCATCCTGTAAAAACCAGCTAAGGGATCCGAGCGAGCGTTTTTGTATATTGCAATTTACGCGATGGGCTGACATCTGTCACTACAGCAGTATACTTACAAATCTATCTTAAATAACCTTTAAAACTTTGGCTGACGTGGCGGAACGACCTTTGTGTACGTCGTTTACGCTATGTCTACCCCATTAGGGATAAAGGCGTTATTATGCAGGCTGTAGCTACGTCATAGTGTGGTCTAACCTTAAGGTGTAGTTCAGGACCCCTACATAATTACAACAACAGTAGGGGCGTTATTGGTTTATAGACAGTGGTCCAATAGCAAACATAGATACATACATATATCACGCCTTTATCTATATGGGGTAGGCAGATCGTAATTGACCTAAACAAAGCTCGTTCCGCCACGTCTGACACAGTTATAAGGCTATTTAACATATATTTGTAGGCATATTGCTGTTGTGACAGGTTGCCCATCGCCTAAATTGCAATATACTGAAACCCATGAATCCCTGAGCTGATTTTAACAGCATGCCCGAGAGGAGATGCAGCTGGTACACTGTTTGTTTTCCACTCGCTCCCAGTCCAGCATGGTAGCAAGTAAGATACATAATAAAGGATGTGAGGGACAGGATCCTACTAACCGATAGGGGTTGCTCAATCAACGCCTCTGAACAATTTCCACCACGAAATTGTTTCAGAACGAGATTTACTTTTTGCTTTTCCATACAAACTTTCAGACAATGAATATTATGTATGAAAAAAAAAATTTTTGCACTTCCTAAAAGAATTCCTTGGTAAAAGTAGTTAGTTCAGTGACGTTGACACTCATAAAAACAATCCCTCTTTTAGTTTGTAAGATGCTGCCCTTACACCTGATATAACATTGCAATTAGGTGCGCATCGTGTTGGCGCACGCGCAGGTAGCGGGTAACCTGTGACTTGCCTATGAGTAAGCCATCACACATCCACCAGGAATGCCACATATCAACCTGATGAGTGATATTCCGTATTCCTGAGCCAACTGGTTTTTCATACAACCAAAAACATACATACATACATAAAATATTATGTATTACGTTAACAAATAAATATAAACACGCATTTATACCTAACGGGGTGGGCAGAGCGTAAACGGCCTAAACAAAGGTCGATCCGCTACGACTGACAAAGGGTAATTTAAGGTTAGATTTGTAGGTATACGAGTAAAGCTGTAGTGTCAGGTTATCAGCCCATCGCCTAAATTGCAATATTCAGAAACCCTTGGATCCCTTAGCTGGTTTTTACAGCATGCCCGGGAGGAAATGCAGCTAGGACATTCTATGTCTCTCTCTTCCAGTCTCAGTTCGCATCCAACATGAAAGAAACATCGTTTAATTAAATTGTTTCTTAAATTATTTACGTATCGCAAATCGTAAGCTTATCTGTTAAATATAAGTATAAATAAGTAAGGACAATGGCATCAATTCGTAGATTCAAAAATCACGGCTTAACTAATATGAGTCTATACCTGTGATTTTCTTTTATAAGAGAACAGAAAGTGACGGCAATAATTTTAGACTAGATTTAGTTAAGTTGTGCCCTCCACGAATCGATTGCAATGATACACTTTATTTCCGTAGATCATCTTGAAAATATGTGAGGCTGCGTACCTACTTTGATGTCATTTTATTATTTTAAGTTTCCTCTTCCAAATCTGGGGCAGAATTACAACGGAGCGAGCTCACTCAAGAGTATGCAAGTCAAAAATCTTTGAAAAGATTTGTCCTTCACTCCTAAAGTTAGCTGGTGTTGGTACATACATACCTAGTACCTACATACAATAAGTTAAATAATGTTTTGTATAATCTACTCTATACATATTTAATTAAAATATCCGTTTCTATAGTACATCATTCCGCAGCGAAGAAGGATGAATTGTTTATAAAAATACTTGGTTCAAAATTATGTAGAGTCGCTAAGCTGATGAAAGGGCTTTTAATATAATTGAATTAAGGCAAAGATTGACTGAGATCCATTTAATCATTAAAATCTTCATTTGTTCTTTTTGAGATAATAAGGAGATTACACTAAATTAATAAGGTATTTAAAAATACCTAATATTTTTACTCAAATGACTTTTTTCAGAGAATTAATTACCTCTGAGGAATTATAATCAGTTTTTACCGTGTAATATCTTATTGTTATAAGGGTCGCGTAATTATACTCTTAATTTAAAACAAACATTATAGAAATGGTAAAAATACATCGATAACCTATTCGATCGCTTTTAAACCTCTGAAAAGTTATCTATTTTATCATAAAAATGTTAAACAAATAAACTCACCGTAAACACGGTCGATAAAATCCAAGGGTCGGATCACAGCACTAGTTTCGAAATTCGAAATTTAAATTTCTGCGTGAGTATAAACACGGTCGCATGAGATGGATGCGCGTGCGGTTCGTTCGTTCGGTAGGCCTGCCGGGCGCCCGAGCAGTCTGCGGGACGTTCCTGCGAGCGGGACGCGGGACCTGGGAACGCTAAGGATGGGAAAACGTATCGGTACAATTTTTTCTCCTGTCATGTGGGTAGTCAAAATCAAAATATTTTAATACCAAGTTTCCGAGCGATCTGTCCAATCAAGTGTTTAATTATATTTGTAATCAGCTCTCATGAGTGACAGAGAGTTTGAGTTAGTATCAGAAACGTCATTTCAGTACAAACTGGCCTGTCAAATCCATACTTAACATTGCTCTCAAGTTTTATATCGCTTCATAAATACGACGCTTAAATATCTCTGACATGGTTCTGTGTACAGTATGGATATCCTGAAATAAAATCATTTTGACACGATCAGAGAAATATTGGGTGCAGGGTTTTCTATACGATTAACTTTTAATGGACGACAGATAAGATCGTCGCTGTCCGCAGGATGGATCATTTTACTTTTCAAACAATCAAGCAATCCCTGCTTTGTCCTAGTTAAAATTAAAACTTACGCCCTCCTAATCGAGAGCCCAAAGCTCAGACCACTAAACAATGGAGAAAGTTTTAAATTATATAAAACGGGTGGAATTACGTTAGAAAAAAGTAGTAATCCTAGTAAATAGAAAATATTTAAAAAATTATGTCTTCGCCTTTAATTATGTTATCAATAATAATTTGATTGCTTTTTACAGCTTATTTCGAAAAAATGCGGTGGCGACGGGACCGGAGTGTTAAAAACAAGATTTATCAGGAACCTTATCAATTAAAGAAGTAATTTGAATAAATAATATACAATTTAAGAGCTGAAAAGGCCAGAAAAAATGCCGCTGAAAAATATCGACTACGACAGCACATCACTACATTGAATAATAGTTTTATTTCTGCCTTACCGCACACTCATACTCACTCAATCCTCATTCGCATTACAAGATACTTACCTATTTATATAAATTAAAAATTATGTCCTAACACGTGGTATAAATAAAGTATTATTAACACTAATAAATAAACAATGAGCTCGATTCTAGATGCCAGCTGCTTAAGCTAAAATTAAAATCTATCTGTCACTTTCAGACTAAAAACATTGAAAAAGACAGGAGATCTATTCTCTCTGGTTTTTGATTCATAGTCTTTGATTTTATATATTTAAATACTGGGGAAACGTGCAAATGGGTGCCAAAAGATAGCGGACAAAGCATGAAACCATAGAGTATAAACCTGTCCTTTTTCAATGTTATTACTAATAAAAAAACAGATAGATTTTAATTTTAGTTTTAGCCGGTGATATCTAGAATCCAGCCTATTGGGCACGTATTAATTTATTTATTTGAATTATTTATTTGAATTATTTAATTTATCTTATTTTAATGTAGATTTTACTATACCCAAAACCTACCCACAAGATAGAATAGGTAACTAAAGTAAACTTATAGAAACTTATAGAAAAAGAACTATCGGAAAATTTTAAAATAGACGAGTACACAATAAATTGAGAAATATGACTCGAAATACAAAAAAGAAAGTTGTGTTCTAATCGGTATTGAAAATACTTTTTATTTATAGTGTCCGACATTGACATAGATTCCTTGGTTTAAAAATAAACAGATCTGGCGTGAGTTACAAAGCAGACCACGAGCTACCAATAAAACATGCTACTTTCAGAATATTACTCGTTCGTTAATGCCTCCGTGGTGTGGTGGTCTAAGCCATAGGATCTGGAGGTCATAGGTTCGATTACCACAAAGTTCATATTTGTCTATTTATCACTTTGTGAGTTTTTCCTCAGTTCGGTTAAGATAAGTAAGACATTATTGAATCGTCTGATTGTCTTCGAAGTGGTCGGTACGGTAACCCGGCTATCTTTGGTTGAGGCCGTCAGGCGGTGCACACATTGAGCTCCGCTCCGTTACGTCGCGTAGCGCAGATATTGTCTATGTTCCATTGTTTGAACCACAGAGCAGTTGGTTTGAACAATGGAACATAAGCAATATCTGGGGGGCGACGTAGCGCGGAGATCAATGTGTGCATCACCTTACACAACCCATGTTAGGGCTGCAACACACCTGCATCACGTCACGCGGCGGCACCTTCAGTACGTCGACTTAAAGTCATATTCGATAAGAAGAAGACTCTTTTTCACAAAATGATCGGTCGGAAAGCTATGAAACGCGGTTATAAAGTGAAAACATGTAAACAGGCTCGACCTCGCTGCTATAAATACCTAATATTTTGGAATATTCCTGCGAGGCGCCTCGAGCTCCGCATTCTCTGTTCGCATTCTACAACAATATACTAACTAGAGTCAGTTGAAATTCTAAAGTTCATTATAGGTACATTACTAGGGCTCGTATTTATAAAGCTATCTCAAGATTGAGAGTAATATTAAGTATGGATTTGGTAGGTCCTTTTGTACTGAAATGTCATTTCTGATACGGACTCAAACTAGCTGTCAGTCTCAAGTGCTGTTTATAATTACGGGGTTAGAAGACTCGAGGCGGCGGCTGACAGATTTTTTATGTAGTGACTTGAGTTAGCACTTTAATGTTTACGTCTTGGAAACCAGTACCAACTTTAAGACTTGTATTTATAAAGCGATCCCAAGATTCGAGAGACGACCAGGCCTAGCTGTCAAGATCTTGGTTTTTTTTATATGACGTCATCTATTTAGTATGGAATATTTTTTATTTATTTATTGTGTGGGGTATTAAATGAATTTCTTCCATGCTGGACTGGGAGCGACAGAAAAACATAGAATATGCCAGCTGCATTTCCTCCCGGGCATGCTGTAAAAACCAGCTTAGGGATCCAAGGGTTTCAGAATATTGAATTTAGGCGATGGGCTGACAACCTGTCACTACAGCAATATACCTACAATTCCATCTTAAATAACCCTCAAAACTTTGTTAGACGTGGTGGAACGACCTGTGTTTAGGTCGTTTACGCTCTGCCTACCCCATTAGGGATAAAGTCGTGATTATATGTATTAAATGAAAGCTCATCATAAGTAGATTCTAAAACTTTAATACTTTCCCATGTTGCGGTCGTGTAGTCAAACAAAATCAAAGAAACACATCTGAAATACTTCCACTTTGAACCTGCAGGTTTAACAGATTTTAATTAAATAGGAAAATTATATTTTTTTTTTGCTCGCGAAGACCTTTCATTTGATAACCCCGATAAGCCACACAATAAATAAAACCATAAATGTTTTTTTAACTTCATACAAAACTTCTATGATATCATATTAAAAGATTCTGGGGCTTTACAGAATGAGTCTGAGCGTTTTTGGTTAGACAAGAACACGTTTAATTATACACTAAAAGTTGGTGCCGGTTTCCAAGACGTAAATGTTTTGGCGATTTTTGTACAGCTGTCAGCGGCGCTGTAGTCAAGTAAAGTAAAGTTTTTAAAGTAGAAAATTTATTCTACTTTAAAAACTTTATAGATAAGTATTATATAAAACTAGTCCTCCAGGGTCAAAATTAGAAATGTAATTTTTTTGCGAATTGTTCTAATTTTGATAAGATTGCGTTCCCATGCTGGACTGGGAGCGAGAGGAAAACATAGAATGTGCCAGCTGCATTTCCTCCCGGGCATGCTGTAAAAACCAGCTAAGGGATCCGAGGGTTTCAGTATATTGCAATTTAGGCGATGGGCTGACAACCTGTCACTACAGCAATATACCTACATATCTATCCTAAATAACCCTCAAAACATTGTTAGATGTGGCGGAACGACCTTTGTTTAGGTCGTTTACGCTCTGCCTACCCCATTAGGGATAAAGGCGTGATTATATGTATTTATGTATTGCGTTCGGCTTTCGAGTTGTAAAAATTGGCTTGTGCATTAGGTCACCATCGTAAACGACTCAACATAAACACAAATATCTTTTTTTTATAAGCATTTTGTACTATATCCTTGGTTTATCTCCAGGAAATTTGTCACCTGGCACGTCGCCGCTGTAGATATCATTTAGTGATCTAGTAGTCAGCGGCGCTGTAGTCAAATAAAGTGTCAAATGGCAAACATCATTTTGTATTTCTCAATTTGTCCAGCTAAAATCGCGAACAAAAATCGCGGTCGATCTATACGTACTGTAACCTAGCCTTAGTTCCTAAATTCACCACCTGAACAGTAATGGCGGTCGCCCTGTCGTGTTGTCGCCGAATCGATACCAACCATTCGGTATGCGAGTCATACCAATTGGATGCCAAAGAATAGCCGTTTGTGGCCGCTAACGAACTTGTCCATCGTTAGGGGAAACAAAGATTCAATTGACAACTATATAACGAATCTATCTAACGCGATATCCAAATTGAGTGCATCGGACAAAAGTATCTGAAAACAATATGTTCTGCCAAAACATACAGGGTGGCTCATAGAAGTCACGAGATTTAGGTTCGTATTTATAAAGCGATATCAAACTTATCAGCAATATTAAGTATGGATTTGACAGGCCACTTTGTACTTAAATGACATTTATGATACGAACTCAAACTCGCTGTCACTCATGAGAGCTGATTACAAATACGGCTCTTAATAACATACGCTAGTAGTTCAGTGATTAACATAGATAATAAGAACTATGAAAAAATCTTCCATGCTGGACTGGGAGTGAGCATGAATCTTTGTATAGAGGCTGGTGGAGAATATTTTGAAAAGATTTAATAAAAATATATGTACCTGTAGAACAATTTTTTTAGAGTCGCAAATCTTTCGGAGTGTCCCACGTACATACATAAAATCACGCCTTTATTGTGGAAAAAGCCTCATAAAAGATGCTTTCTGCTGACAAAAAATAGAGGGCAATTTTTGATTGTAGGTAAATTGTATTGCTGTAGTGACAGGTTGTCAGCCCATCGCCAAAATTACAATACACTGTAGCCCTCGAATCCCTTTTGCCGTATTCAGCATACCCGGGAGAACAGGCATCTGGAACATTCTGTGTTTTTCTATCTCTCCCAGTCCAGCATGGAAGAAAGGTTGCCCATATGAGATTTAAATCATCTACTCCTCATTATTATAACAAGGTGTAAAAAAACGCTGTAAATATTTTAGAAAATAATTTATTAAACAATTTTCTTAAAATAAAGGAAGGAACACAGAATTCATCCGTACAAGTCACTTTGTACGGGAGAAGATTCTATCTAAAATATGGTCATCATCATCATCAGCCTCACGGCTGCTGGACATACCTAAGACTCCCCCAAGGTTCTCCACAGAGCACGGTTGTGGGCCGAGAGCATCCACCCGCTGCCCGCAACCTTTACAAGGTCATCGGTCCCCCTGGTAGGAGGTCGTCCTACGCTGCGCCTTCCGACACGTGGCTGCCATTCTAAAACCTTTCGACCCCAGCAGCAGGCTGAAGTGGCAGTGGGCAGGCCATATAGTTCGTAGAACTGATGACCGCTGGGGTCGAAAGGTTCTAGAATGGCTAAATATAGTCAGCAAATTTTTATTTCATTCCATGTCCAAACGGACAGTATCAAACGGACCTTCAAAATACGAGCTTTCTACCCTGCCAGTAGAACTAAATATGTATTGGATTCTACTACAAATCTCCTGCTATAAAACATTATTTTTCTTTTCTAAATGATTGCAACAATATTAACTTTGCCTGCTGATAATTGTATGTAGTAGATATGTTTGTCACCAAAAGAGTTTGCTTTTCGCATTTAGATAAACTATAGTATTTCCAACTCAGATTTAAAATAAAGGTAAACAAAGTTTCATGTCGTTTTATTCAAAAACACATTTCAAAAGTAAATGATACGTGTTGGCAAATTTGTTATATTATTGAAACTACTATTTCACTATGTTGTCATATCTAATAGAGCCCAATGGTGTAGTGGATAGAGCCGCTGCCTCCTAAGCAGGAGGTTGTGGTTCGAATCCCACCACGTACTAATGTGATTTTCGGTTTTCGAATTTAATATGTATGTTTATACGGCGCTTTGTCCCGGTTAATATCGTGTAACATCGTAGATATTAGTCGTGAAGCCATGTCAGAGGTCAGTGCTAAGCATTGGCGGCTTGAAAACTCTGGCCTAATCCAGGATTGGGTCTGGTTTCCCTTCTGGGTTGCGTAGGTCAGATGACAGTCGCTCTGTGTAAAAACCAGTACCCTCGTTCAATTACCTAGATTAGGTAGCCAACCCCGTGAGATACGTGATAAGGCTAGGGAGATGATGATGATCTAATAGCTAAAACTTATTTTAGAAACAAGATCTTCGATTTAAAGATATGAAACTTTGTTTACGTTTATATATTCTAAAACTGAAATACTGAAGTTGGAAATAATTACTATAGGCAAAGCTAGAGGCGAAACGGCAACAGTAGTGAGTTTGAAGCGGACGTAATTCGCTATTTTTCGGAAAAGTAATAAAAACAATCTCCTCATCAATGTAAGCGTAGGAAAGTGGATCTCATTCGGGTGGTCGGTTGGAATGGTGCCGAAGATTGTGAGTCGCCGCGTATTTTTAGCGCGGTGAGCTGCGCGCGCGCCAAACACGCGGGCTCGGGCGCAAGATGCAGGCGGCGCGGGGGTTACGTAACAGCGACTAAAAACAGCTTCGCCGCCTTGAAGGGAATAATCTCGAACCCGGACATCCGGGAATGTTTGTTTAGTTATTGATTCAAATGATTTATGAACATATTTTTTTTATCTGCTGCGAAAACATCTTCATACAATTTTCTAATAACTTTTTGCACAGTGCTATTTTATTTCTGACAATATTAGAAACTAGCTGTGCCCGCGACTTCAAAATTAAAAACACTCTGTGTCGAACATACTGAAAACGCTCCTCCGCGCGTAGGTATGATGATCATCCTAAGTTGCAACCCAGGTAACACACACTTGAATACAAAAAGTCCCATCCACATCGGTTTAGTAGTTTTGGCGTAATGTGGTAACATACAGACAGACAGACAGACAAAAATTAAAATAAAATCGTTTTGATCTTAATATCGTTAATAATAATTATGCCTGCTGTAATTATTTTTTTGGAAAAATATTGAATGTACAAACACGACTTTTTTAGAGATTTATTATATGTATAGATAACAAATAAAAAGTTTGACTGTTGACGGGATTCTTACCCGCGTCTTTGGAAAATCGGCCCAACGCTCTTAACCGCTAAGTTACAGCAGCCATGTCCCGAACGACGAATTAGTGATATGCTGTTTTTACTCGTCATAAGTAGACGCTTTCGACATCTGTCGTATAATATTACAACTATACTATTATAACTAGTCCTCTTTGCAGAAGGAATTCCACTTATGACGAGTAATAAATAGCAGATCACTAATTCGTCGCTCGAGATATGGCTGCCGTAGCTTAGCGGTTAAGAGCGTTGGGCCGGTTTTCCAATGACGCGGATTCTAATCCCGTCAGCGGTCGAATTTTTGATTTGTTAATACTTATATATCCTCATACACTTTTAATTAATTTATTTATTTCGCTATATCTTGCATCTTGGGCCACATTCTCACGTCATACGTGAAGACGTAAATGCTAAATATTGGGCTGACTAATATGAATAATCGCTGCTATTATTAGAGGATGATATAAAATAACGCCTTGGATGCAATTTGATGACTGTATGCTTGGTGTTGTTCTGTCTTATACCGGGTGTAAGGGACAGGTGGGTAAATAAATAAACCCCACGTCATGCCCGCTTCCAAAGCTATGGTTTAGACTGTTTACTATTCGTCATTTGAGCCCACTCTCTTGTCATAGAATTAAGTATGGGCAATGCCAAAATAAAGGACAATTATACTGATTCTCTCGCGTGTCGTGAAACTGTATCTCTACTCACACATAATCGAAGGTGTAATGATTTCGATTCAGTAAGTCTAGGCGCGCACAGGCGACAAAACAGTTGTGCGACTATCAGATCTGTCTCTTGCAAAGACTGGCCAATGTTGCGCGACAATCCGATTTGTCTTTTCCGTACTACTGAGTGCAAGAGACAGATCTGTGTCGCACAACTGTTTTGTCGCCTGTGCGCGCTTATTGTTTCTTTCTGTCACTACAGAAAATAACTGCCTCCATGATCTAGTGGCCAGAGCCATCGGCTTACGATACGGAGGTCCTGGGTTCGATTCCCAAAGGGGAACACAAAGTTGATTTCGTCGATTTATCACTTTGTGAGGTTTTCCCCAGTTTGGTTAGGACATTGCAGGCTGAATCACCTGATTGTCCGAAAAGTAAAAGTATTCCGTACTTAGGAGGGCACGTTTAGCCGTCGGTCCCGCTGGCTGTCTTTTATAGTGGTCGTTACTCAAACCATGTCAGAGGCCTAATAGCTGAGCTATTAGACACCAGGGTTCTTCGGGTCTTTGTTCGACTCGAGAAATCTCTCGCTAAGAAGAAAATGGTAGGTATTATTTTAGTTGGGTTATGACTCGTCAGTTTCCTTGACTAATCAGTTTCCAGTAATTAGGTAAATCGTGTATTGGAACGCCGAACTATCATCATTGCCTGCTTAAAATCATGCAGATTGAAGACATCCCAACGGATTGACCACTAACCATTCAAAAAAATTCTATTGGTAGCAAGACATTTCACTGTTCGCACGAATATGATGCCCCGCGGCGTATTTTTAAATCACTCGAACTCCAATGCGCATACGAAAGAATAACTTTTGCATGCGATTTCCGTACTATTGTGCATGCGAATATTACTCTTTCGGATACGAATTCGATTCGAGTTGTTTAAAAATACGGTTAATGTTTTAAGTCACAAAGAGTACCATTCGCATGAAATCTTATACAATTTTTCATGTGAATGATGGCTCTTTCCTATGCGGATTTAAATTCGAGTGATTCAAAACTAAGGCTCCTGATCATAATCTGTTTTAATACATACATACACATAATCACACCTTTATCCCTAATGGGGTAGGAAGAGCGTAAATGACCTCAACAGAGGTCGTTCCGCCACGTCTGTCAAAATTTCGAGGGTTATTTAAAATAGGTTTGTATGTATATTGCTGTAGGGGCAGGTTGTCAGCCCATCGCCTAAATTGCAATATACTGAAACCCTCGGATCCCTAAGCTGGTTTTTACAGCATGCCTGGGAGGAAATGCAGCTGGCACTCTCTATGTTTGTCTCTCGCTCTCAGTCCAGCATGGAAAAAATAATTAAACTCATAACTTGTAGAGGAATATCCTTTATATTCAATTGTTTCATAGTTCACTCTTATACTATGCTACACCATGTGCTTAACTAACTTAACTTTAGACAAAAGATCAACTTGTGCCAGTTATATTAGTAAAAACACAACATTTAAGCACATACATGAGAATCAATTTTAATTTAAACAAGAGCATGTACTTTTATTTTTTCCAAGTTTACATTAATAATAGTAAAATGATTTTATGTAATTCACTTAACAAACTCTCACATTTCTGAAATAAGAATAAAAGTCCTAAATTACAATAAAACTGTTCAGGTGTTTATAAAATGTTATTCTTGTGGTGTATGTCGATTAAATGTTTAAAATAAGAAATGTAACTCAGTAACGCTATCATAACTGAAATGTTGATTCAAATTTCTTAGACATGGCGAAACAGGACTTTGCAAAGCCATGGACGCTAGGTATATAGACATGATTTAATGGAATACACACTCTAACATTATTATAAACGACATTAAAATTGATGTGTCTTAGTGTTCTACTGTAATATTTGTATTAAAAATGTCGATGCTCAGATTTTTAAATGTTGAGTATCAACTTTTTTTTTATTAACTTTACAATTAAGAACTTATTCAATTCAGACGATCAATAACGCCTTCAAGGTTATTTCAATCTTCATATTTACAATCATTTCCAACTCAATAATATAATTATTTACTTTGTATTTGTTACAGACGTTTTTCATTTAATTTTGAATCAAAAAGTATACTAAGCCTGTTTACTTACACAAAGCAAAGTAGATTTGGCAGTAATTATTACTTTTTATTATATGCTTATGTTTTTGTACACATACAACCTGGCAACTTTGGATACTTCCAATAACTATCGTTTCTTTGCAGAACAACTTACAAAATTGGTACACTTTGATAACTGTGGTATGTAGAATTTCACAAATAATTTATTATTCAAAACGTCAACATCATTAAAAAACTTACCACTTATTTCAATATCATCTAAAACCCTTTGATTCCTTTTGATCACTATTAAGAGGTATTTTTGATACACGTTTTTGTGAAAGCTTCCTATAAGAGAAGAATTTAATGAATACATTGCCTAAGTACCTTCTCGCAACCATCAGGTAAATTATAATAATTAAAGTCCGACTAAGAGACTATGGTCTTACCACTAGACTGGGACAACGGCCGACATTTACCACACTCAACATTTACACTATTACCATGTACAAGAAGACAATACAACCAAGTGCCAAAAAATATATATTAATATACGGGGTGTAAGGAACAGCATCCCACAAACTGATAGGGGTTGCTCAGACAACGACACTGAACAACTTTCACCAGGAAACGAATGTTATTTTTTTGCTTTTCCATACAATATGTCCACCTCAAATGATACTGGGGTTCAGTGTCGTTGACTTAGCAACCCCTATTAGTTTGTGGGATGCTTTCCATTACACTCGGCATTATTATGTATTTAATCTTTAAATAAAATTGAGTAGGTATTATTCAATTCAGATACTCTTTGAAAAAACCTGTAATAATAGTGTAAAAGCGTTTCATGGAAAATATACGGCCGTGTGCTCCTATACATAAAAATAATAATATAATATTTTTGAATAAATCTTTCGTTTTTTTACTTCTTAGTTGTACTATTTACAAACTTGCATAGTCCGAATCATTGCAATGCGATTGGTAACAATAATATAAATTGTTAACGGTGTTTTTTCGAAGCATAAATTGTTTTTTTTTATAAAGCAATAACAAAAATAATTAAACATTCTTAAAGTCGCCTGGTTACAAAATTAACATGACTCCTCCCAGCGTGCTATCCCGCCTAGTTAAAAACATATTAACATTTTACATTATCGAAGCTCGCGATATCATAAAATATATCGTTTCATATACAAACCAAAAAATTCAATAACCAGTCAGATAAAACTTTATATAATTATTAATTATCATTTATATAATTAATATTCTTTAATTGCATTATAACACAGAGAATTGCATTTACAAAAATAACATATACAAGGATGAACTTATCAAGTATGAAGAGATCTCTTCCAGCTAATTTATTGGCAGTTGATATGTTAGGAATATAGCATTTTAAATAGAAGGCGTTGTATTTATCCAAACCATAGGTATTTAAACCGGTTTGGCTCCGTGTGGAAAATCTTTGTTACAAATATGTAACTGGTTTTGTTACCATCCTTTGATTCCTTTGATATTATGATCGTGGTAAGACTGTCACTACGAAAGATAAAACAAGTACAAATTTCTCGTGAGTAATTATTATAAATTTATTTATACAATATGCAGGGTTGGCTGATTTAAATCGCGGTTTAAATCAAATTTAATAAAATTGCTTTAAAATATGGAATTCGTTGCATCTTATTAATATTATGGACATCATTCAACATAGGTATTTTGGTATACACTACATGCCTTGTAGTCAGCTTGTAGTGGATAAACAATGCTAATAAGTATGAACAGGTACATCAGAACAAATAAAAAAAAACAATTCTAAATATAAGTGTGTGTTTGTGTTTTATTTTAAACTTCTTTTTACTATGTATCTGATTATCTGATTATATAACTCAATATCAATATTGCAAAGTTTAATTTTATTGTTGAATTACTATGTCAGATATATATATATATATAGATTCGCTAGTGACTTTCTAAAAGTGTTCTTAGGAATCTATTTGGAAATAAATAATTTGACTTTGACTTTATAAATAAGGTACGAGTATCAAACAATTTCAAAGGACTACAGTTGCAAATACCAAACAGTTTTGCTTACTTAAATGCTCTCAACTTGTACAACTTCCAAATATACATACAAAATTCAAGAAAAATTAAACATATCCATAGAAGAAAAAATCAAGTAAATCGTGACTTTTTTGTAAATAAATCATGATTTTAGACATAAAAATAAACATCATGCCAACCCTGATATTATATTCTTACCGCGCCTAATATTTTTCTGACTGGTTGTTCAATTCTTTTTAATAAATGATGTTCTATAAATCCATATTAACTAATAATAATTAAAAATCAAAAACACAATTTTTACTAACAGTAAATATAAATCATTCAACAGAACTATCGGCCAGCCAAGTAATAATAATTAAAGCAAAATCTTAAGCCAATGACAAAATCTCGAATACTATAATTAACACGTACACATTATACTTACATCTATTCCATACACAAAATATGTCATTTAGTCTTGTTGTTGTAGATTATAAATATAATATAAGTCATTTTGAGTTTCGGTTTGACAAAGACTGTGACTGTGTGACACAAACGTGTTACGTGTGGTATTACTTATGAGGAGTATCAAGATACAGCTTTCCATTTACAAAGCGATAACGATTCCCACCACGTAAAGAAAACATAGCCCGCCCGATTCATATAATTTTTGATAAGTGTTTTTTCTCCCATTTGCTCGGAATAAGCTACATTATTTAAAAAAAAAAAACGAAACCTACGTTCACTCTTTTCGGCCCTCATATTCGTAGAAGCCAGCAATTTCTCCAAATGACAACAACGTAATTAACGACCGCTTCACAAAGTACTTAAAAACACACTAGTATGGTTCAGGCGATTTTTAGTTCACATTATTGATTATTTTAAGGCTGAATGCGCATACAACTTTTTAAATTTACAAATTGGAATGAATGGAATGTGCGCCTGTCAAAGGCGCCAGTCAAATCTTAAATGTTAAAATATTATGGAGAAATTGCAAGTTTGATGTTTTTTTAAGTGTATTGTAATTGTTTCCTCGCAAAATGAGAAAAAAATGGTATACTTGTCTCAACCGAAATAGCAATTTATTTACTGCGTCTTGGCCTTCCAAATTTACGCGACCTTTTATTGTTTTTTTTCGGCGTCGGAGTAATGTACTATTATCTACTCTCACATAGTAATGTTCGAATTATAAACGTCAAAGAGAATTTAGATTGACATACTTTACAAACAAAATGCTGAAAAAAATAATAAGTTTACTTTTCGTTGCACTTCGTTAACTTTTCGTTGCACCTTGCTATAACAAAAAGTAACATGTTCACAGTCATAGAAGTAAGGAAGTACGAAGTCCACAATAATTACCAATTTTTTTTTTTATATCGACCTATGTTTCTTTAAAAAAGTTGTTCAGTTTGTGAAATGTTGTTCAGTTTTGAGAAAAGTTGTTCAGATTGAGAAAAGATGTTCAGTTTAAGTAAATTTGTTTAGTTTAAAAAAAATGTTTAGATCGATAAAAGTTTTGAGCGTTAATGAAAGGTTGTTCAGTTTTGAGAACGAGTTGTCCAGTTCATGGTCGTCTGAAAAAAGAAATATTTTTTCTCAGAAACCCACCGAGTGGAATATCAAATGAAAGGGCTTAATGAGCTGATTCCAAGAATATATCACACAATACATTTCAGTCATTGGTTTCGTAATTCTTATAATATTTTTTTCAAACTAACGACTTTGACAAGCTCCTGTCTCGAGATCTGTTATATGTATTCGAAGCTTCGTTGAATTTTGTTAAACACCTAAAGGAGTAAAAACACGCGGTAATAAAAAACACCATATAAAGGCATGCGAGACAGGACAGGACTCAGCGCCCACACTATTGCCAAAAATAATGTTTTCAGTTCTCTGAGAGTAGAACTAATGAATAAGCAATGAACTTAGTTATCGTGAGGTAGGCCAAACATTGGTTT
Organism: Scrobipalpa costella; assembly: GCA_949820665.1. NCBI lineage: Eukaryota > Metazoa > Arthropoda > Insecta > Lepidoptera > Gelechiidae > Scrobipalpa > Scrobipalpa costella. Next base: position 7,236,525 of record OX463295.1, on the reverse strand, counting down.
ATTTTTATTATATTAGATTGCATTTTTGCTCCTTTAATATGGTATACATCAGTTTAGTTTCGTCTTGTATGTGTAACAATTATACCCGTCAAAAGTTTTATTTAAATTAAGTTCTTAATGTCGAGTCACAACAACGAAATGACAAATATTCTACGTTATTAAATCTAAGTATTTTATTACTATTACACCGACAGATCGACATCTATTGATAAAGGCTCATTTCACTAAGCTACAAACAAGGCAGTTTATCCTATTAGAACGTAATCGTCATTCATTCATTCAAAAATATATGGAAAACTAGGCAAACGGAGCTGAAGGTACAGCCTGGCGGCAAAATCAAATAAAAGTAGATGATTGTTTGGGGAAAAAGCGGACCAGCCTTGTCACAACAAAGCCGATCGGCTTTTGTTGACCCGCCTTGTCCAGACAAAGCCAAACGAATTTTTTCCCGAACATTTATCTAGCCACCCGATATAGCACCTGCCGAACAAGTGTAGTATTTGCTTAGAGTCGGTTTTGGTGTAAATTTTTTTTTAGTGTTTAAAGCAAATATTGCCGAACCGACTGTGCCGCCCTGATCATGTGTGTAGCAAGCCGGAGGGCACTGCTGTATTGAGTTCTTAAACAAGAGCATGCCCTTTACATTTGTTTGAAACGTAACAAAAATCGATCGCTACGTTCAATGTTCTATTGAAAAAACATTTTGTAAGATTACATTTTAAAGTTGTTCTACTGGTTGTTTAATTTGATAATAACTGAACTTCTTCTAGGCTTATTCGCGATGTTATTTCCTTGTCAACATGTGATAAACAAACTAGCAGAAATGACGACACAACATCTTCCTTCCGATGCAGAGCGATACGATTTCAGAGAATTGTATTGGAAGTGTCACTATAACCTTTGTTAAAAGTATTCTTTACTTATTTATAGCTTTGTGAAACGAGCTCTAGTAAAGGTCTTGGCACATTACATTGAATCGACACCAATCCATCACCGTCTCAAGCCCAACTCTAGCTGACCTCGCGACAAAAATGGAGATAATAAAATTTTCTACAACTTTGGCTTTTCTGTGTCGCGTCGCATCGCGTCGTCGATGTGCCTAACCTTTAACGTTGAAGAATCCATTCACATTGCTGGGGAGGGGTCAATGTTGAGACAGTGTAATATGCCATAACCTTAAGGCGTGCACTCACTAGACACGCTCCGTGCTCGGTCTAGTGGGAACTACGTTCAGGGTGCGCTCTCATCCTAAATTCCCTTATCAACAAGTTTTGTCAGCAAATCACAGATCATCTATAACAACTTAGCAAAATTGCATGAACTTTCATTCGGATAAATGCATCAATAAGATACTGTACAATATCACCACGTTTTTATTTATTATCCTGCCCACATAGACGTTTTGCTTTCATTTTCAGTGTATTGTTCATGCAATTCTGCTAACTAAGCACTTCGAGCTAACAAAATACAGCCTTTCCTTTACCGCACCCTGCGCTTCCCACACACTATACAACTATCACAAAATACCTAAAAAACTTATCTAAACGCTAATTTACACTTACTTACATCTACATCAAAAGCTATACCATTTGGCTTCTTTCAAGTTGAACCATAATTATGTCTTGTCATATTTAGTCTATTCTATAAAATGCCTTATTTTGGTATTGCTGTTACTAAAATTCGTATAAGCTTGTCTCCAAGAGAGACAAGTGACAAACCTAGTACTACGGTGAGTTGAGCAAAAGACAGTGTCGATATTGCGTTTTAAATATAAATATATACTGATAAACAAAGTGAGATTTCATTCGTTAGGGAATATGATGCTTCCTATAAGTAGCCCCACTTTCCAAGAGAAGTAATATGAAAGAAGGATTTGACGAATGATAAATTTGTATGAGAACTCCATTCTTTTTCTTAGGGAACAGTTGTTGTAGAATCACCATACCATTTTTATCGTGTATGGCGCTAATATCTTACATAGTAAGTTAGGATTTTTGAAAAATATTTGACTGAGATTTTACTTTGTTATTTTTATTATTTGCCTCCAGGGTTAGCTGGTGTAGCCCCTCGAATCCGCTGCTGCAATGCAATTGGATTATTTATTATGTTCAAAATTAAACTCTCGTCAGTATTTTTATTATTCAATGCAAGTAGTTCTTATGCATGATTATGATGGACACGGGCTTATTTAGATGATTATGTTTTGAGACAAATCATCGGATTTATAAATCTTGGTAGTTCCGTAGGATCCGAATAAAAAGCAAAAAGCTTTATGTAGTAGTAATGAGATGAAGTTGTGCTGCTACCGTGATAAAAATCGTGATACACACCGCTATTAATACAATAATACGTTCTTTAGTATGTCTCGTCTCAAATACTGTTACATATATTTATTTAGATCTATTTAAAACTTATTTTATTGTTTCTACTTACTCAAAAATAAATAAATACAAGACATAAGTTATTAGTTCACCTTTTTGTACAATACGAGCGATGCACACAGTTCATGTGCAGTTTGTTTCAATTTTCTAACATAACCAAATCACGACCGAAAATTAGTCTAAACAATAAAGAAGAATCTTAAATTCGGAAGACAAAATAAAACTTAGGAACACAATTGCCAAAAAAGATAAAACTAATATAGTAAATAAAATAATAATAATAATAAGATTGTAAATAAAATTATAAAAAAAAAGATAAAAATAAGATTGTAAATATAATAATGATAATACGATGTAAATAAAATAATAACTATAACTCTATGAAATAATAATAAAATAATCTTATTAAATGCTATGTGTATGGCATCCGTTAGGTAGAACGCGCACTCGAGTCTGTTCGCTAGAGAAGCGACACTACACTGTAGTCTAGAAACAAACTAGCACATTTGCCGTCCCTCGCCACTTGCTACTCGCCGTTCTAGTCGACACGTTAAAGAATCCGGTTTATAATTCACCTTTTGTATTGAACAATTTGCTTCCCGGGAAATTATCATTTATTGCCCTCAAGACCATTTTGTATCAAACGTAACATTCTTCTGAAGGAAAATCGTGACTACATGAGGAGTTTTATGTAACAATAAATTGAGAATGAGTTTTAAATACTCAGAACTCGCCCTCTGACTCCATTCTAAATTAGTAAAACTTTAGTGTAGGTTATGCAATAATAGTGACTATTATATAAAAACATAACTATAGTGTAAACTATTGAATCGTAGCTAATCGTCTCAACTATTAATTTATTCCCGTCAAATGCTACTGGACCAGTATTAAGGAAAAGTAACATTCCAGAAATAACGCTCGTAAGATTTTGCTTATCCATATTTTGTAGAGTAAAAGAGATATATTAGTAGAGTGGTTTACTACAAGTCAAGCGACTAGAACGGCGATAGCGGGCGTATCAGCGTCGTCTGCGCCCGCGCACGGCTGGCGCGGCCGGCTCGGCTGGCACGGCCGGCCGCGCGTCGCTCGAAGGCCTCAAAAGAAGCCAATCAACTCCTACTCGATGTTGGACCGCGGCCCGTCGATGGGCATGGTGTGAAGGACCTCGTCGAGGAGCTGCAGAGCCCTGGAAACAGATAAACATTTCTTTCTGTCATATTTTTAACCAACAGCTTCTTCTTATGTCGAGTCGATAATCGATCCAAATCGTACATACATACATAAATCACGCCTTTATCCCTTACGGGGTAGGCAGAGCGATTAACGCCTCTTAAAAGGCGCTTTCGCCACGTCTGACAAAAATTGAGGGCAATTTTAGATTGTAATATGTATTGCTTTAGTGTCAGGTTGACAGCCCATCGCCTAAATTACAATACACTGTAACCCTCGAGTCCTTTTTGCTGACTTCAACAGCATGCCCGGGAGGAAGGGCAGCTGGAACATTCTATGTTTTTCTATCTCTCCCAGTCCAGCATGGAAGAAATCCAAATCGATCCAAATCGAATCGATTTAAAAAGATAACACGTAGTCTTAAATCACTACATAGTATAAAACACAGTCGCTTTCTCTGTCCCTATATCCCTATGTATGCATGATGCGGTTTCTTTTAATGGATAGAGTGATTCAAGAGGAAGATTTATATGTATAATATATGCATAATATAGTAGAGAAATACTGATAATTTCCGTGCGAAGCCGGGGCGGGTCGCTAGTTATCTTTATAAAAATATTCCTAAAATAGCACAAAATATAACACAATTTGAAGTATCACATTTACGGCCTAGAATCGGATGGGTGGAATGCATTGTCACATACACTCACGCAATATACACTAGAGTATCCAGTATGTATACGTATAGCAATATAGTTTATTTATCGCTCTTTTTAGATGATCTTTCTTCCATGCTGGACTGGGAGAGATAGAAAAACATAGGATGTTCCAGCTGCCCTTCCTCCCGGGCATGCTGTTGAAGTCAGCAAAAGGGTCTCGAGGGTTACAGTGTATTGTAATTTAGGCGATGGGCTGACAACCTGTCACTAAAGCAATACATATTACAATCTAAAATTGCCCTCAATTTTTGTCAGACGTGGCGAAAGCGCCTTTTAAGAGGCGTTAAACGCTCTGTCTATCCCGTAAGGGATAAAGGCGTGATTTATGTATGTATGTATGTTAGATGATCTTCAAATACTTTAAGTTTAACTTCTCCCCCCGTTTAGAATCGTTTTTGTTTTTGATTGTTGGCTAGCACAATGGCGAAGGCAAGGCGTACAAGTAATACTGATAATTCTGCAGTAAAGCAGTCGATAATTAACGGCTGACTGGAGAATTCTATTACGCTTTTGATTCGTAGATTAAAACATAAAAAACATTCGCTTTATTTACAATTTGTTTATACTAAAATTGACTAACTGTTTAACTAGCGCAACAATCTATTTCGCAAATTGATTACAGTTCACGTTAGCATAAAAACAAATATTCTCATTAATGTTTGATAAAAACCGTTACCGCAGCAACGCAATCTCAACGTAATTACTGCCAAAACGCAAAGCTCAGCACGCTAGCACGGTGTACCCCTGGTGTCAGAGTTTTCAAACCGCCCAGAAGCACAGCTAATAGGCCTCTGTCATGGTTTGTGTAACGTCTACTGTCATTGACAGCGACCGGGACCGAGGGCTTAGCATGCCTTCCGAAGCATGGACTATTTTTTAGAGTTGATGGTAGCCTGGCTTCTTACTAGATTCTATCGCTAAGCAGTTTACGCTTTATCACGTCAACTCTGTAACCCTTCGCCTCGACTGGAGATGGGATAAGTTTTCATCGCACATAAAAAATGCATTTCGCATTATGCATTCAAAAATACATAAATACATGTAATCGCGTCTCTATTCCTAGTGGGGCAGAGCGTAAACGACCTAAGCAAAGGTAGTTCCGCCACGCCTGACCAAAGTTTTAAGGGTTATATATTGCTGTAGTGACAGGTTGTCAGTCTATCGCCTAAATTGCAATATACAGAAACCCTCGGATCCCTTAGCTGGTTTTTACAGCATGCCCAGGAGGAAATGCAGCTTGCACATTCTATGTTTTTCTCTCGCTCCCAGTCTAACATGGAAGTTATGCATTTATATTGCATGTTATAACTTAGAGTTTATACAATACATAGTATTTTATATATATTACTCTAATAAAGATAAATAACAGTGCGAAAGTTAATGAAATATAAATCGCAAAGCACAAAGAGGCATTGCAAGTTTACGTATAGTTTGCAAGTTCGCATTTGCATTAATAGGAAACTCGACTAATTAATCCGCTGTCGTCTGCAGATGTCTTTGTAATCGCAAAGTTAGAGATTCAAAAGCAATTCTCATTTGCTATACACCTGCTTCTGGGAAGTGACTACTTTTAAGTTTCGCCTTGCGTAAAGCCGTGACTTCTGCTCTCAAACAAAACACGAAACACTCCCGCGGGGCAGAGAAAGGAAGGGAAATGTTTGAGAAACTCTTCCCCTCTCTGCCCCGTTTTGTTTATGCGCTCGAGACTCGGGACGGCTTAAGTGAAAACAGCTTAATGAAACATGTTTTCGCCAGATTTTGGAAAGAAAGTATAGGTATTACTATAGTTACAGGTTGTTACAGCCAAATTACAATACAGCAAAGATAATATCTGTACAGGCTTTTACAATATATGCCTGGGCCGGAAAGAGAAGCAGCTATGCTTTATTTCACCAAATTTTTGCGGGTCACTCACAAGTAAAATGAGTGAAAACAATCGCGAGTGCTTATAAAGTTATATATTATGTTATTTAGTAAAGATGGTTGTCAATTGTGACGGTTTAAAAAAAATAGAAGTTGATTTGCTCTTGACTCTAGACACTAGGTCAGGGATGGTCGTAAGACTCGACAATGGAGCGAGCTCACCCAGAAGATGCCTGTTATGTCACTAGCAATCTCACGCACCTACGGAACACAGCAAGCTGTTTGGCGCCGGATTCCGTTGGTCATGTGGTCGCGAGCCAGGTGGGCCCTTGCGGAGCCTACCACCGCTATGTTGGGATCGTTCAGCCGGATTTATTCACAGGCAAGCAAGGCTGTGTTGCCGTTGCCCGGGGTGTACCAATAGGCGGTACATCCCATCCCACAAAACTACTATAATTCATTATCAGCACTGTTGCTTTCGCAAATAAGAAAAACAAAAGTTTTTGTAAAAATTAAAATCTTTACAACTATTTCGCATATGGACATATCAACAGCGTCGCATCGCCATACGCATAGCATCGTAAGAAAATACTGTGCTAACTAGTATCCGGCACATTGAAGTTCCAAATGCAGCAGCGTTTTCTACTCACGAAAATCTTTTTTTCGCAACATGCTTTGTTGTTCTCAGCGTGTCGATGGAACACGAGAAATACATCGTACACCGTAGCGGCCTAGAATTCAGCCACTTGTATTGCGGATTAAGTGCCTTCCATTAAATCCGCTGGCGTGCAAGTGTAGGGGCACGCCGGGCACGATGTTAAGTGAGCCATGGTTTGCACTGCACCGCAAACACAGCCCACATCGGAGCTAGCCGAAAATCCCCACCTGACCATATTCTCCTTACTTCTGCTAACCTGAGTCCAAAGCTTGTTTAAGGACTTACAGGTCGGCCGTGGTAGTTCATGTCCAGGAGGGAGATTCTCGGCAAGCGGGACAAAGGGAGTAGGCAGAGGGCAGAGAAGCCATTTCGCGCCAAAGTTTACATCTGGCCTGTGCAGTGTGCATGCTTTGTTAATAATAATAATAACAAATTGTTTAATTTTGAATGAAACAGATCAGCCGATAATCGCGTTGCATAATCATCTCATAACATAATTTTCACTATATTTTCTTATAAAAAAATAAGAAAAGCTACACTTGGCATATAAACTGGATAAACCTCTTCAAACACATAAAATACAAGAACGTTTTCGCTTAGCAGGACACTCCCATCGAATGATATTCTATCTTGAATAATTTTGTGCTGAGTTATAATGTTATTCGTAAGGTGTATAGCAATAGAAAACAGTGGTTAAAAATATCGTAAGACTGCACATTCGCTACGGTATGTAATAAACGACAGGTTTCCTTAGGTAGTTCGATGCGCAGACTGTGCCAAGTTATTTACTAGTGCTTATTCATTTCTATAACAAATGTTAAGCAACCATCGACGTGGCCAGGCCAAGGATGGGTCACCGGTGTGGTATAACAACTCGAGCGTTTCCGTGCTTGGGATGTCCGTTAAGCCGTTGGTCCCGTTGAAAACTCTGACAGCTGGGTTGACCACTAAGCTGACAGAAGCCTAATCTAGGATTGGGACTGATTTCCTTTCTGGGGTGCGGAGGTCAGATGGCAGTCGCTGTGTAAAAACCAGTTCAATCCCCTGGATTAGGTAGCCGTCCCGAGCGTAGATGATGATTTCGTATAGTTGTGTCAGTTCTACTCTCTACCCGGAGACCTCACAATTAATCAATAATAGAAGATAGATATAAGTGTTTACAAATAAAATATGATAAAATAGGAACACACATGGTAACTTAATAGAAAATGAACGTCAGGTTACAGGAACTGGATGGAAGGTGTAATGGCGCTGCCAAAGCCCAAGGAAGAACCTTCTTTTTTAACCGAAGGTCGGAGGCACCTAGCTGGAGCGAGCGTCTCGGTGATATTATCACTTATATCGACAATACAAGAGCTTTACATAAATGAAAATACGCATATAAACTTTCATGACAGATTTTTTAATTTTACTGGTAAATAGGTGGTTCTGTGCACGGAAATCGGATGAGAATCAGGGAGATGACAGATGGAAAAATGGAAAAATGAAAATGATGATTCTGATTTTGAACTTAGATGTTGGAAATGGAGGCCAGGGCAAGTTAGTGAGGTTGTAAAAGCGCATAGTTACAGTTCTCTGTGTTACCTGTGCAAATGCACCTCGACCCAGCAGGGCGTCTCCTTGATGGAGGTACGCGGGTAGTCGGGCCCCCAGCCCTTTACGAACGACAGCCGCACGATGCACAGCCGCCGCAGGTCGTCGACGCCTATACCGGCCGCCGCGGTCAGACCTGCAAACGAAGGATTTTAATTAGAGATTAGAGATTTTGGATAGTCTTTTTAAAACTTTCTCGGTGCTTAACATTAGAATGTTTAAAAACGGAAAATTAACCGTGGTTTTCCATTTTTGTAATTCAATGCATTTTAATGCTCACACGACTGATGAACTTGCAAGTGGTGGTGGAAAACCAAGATAAATTTCCCGTTTTTAAACAATTGAATTTTGAATTTGTATTTATGTGCAGGCTGATTCACCTGATTGTCTTGTAAGAAAAAAATACCGTTAGTAGGGCGCTGTCTTGGATAGTCGTTACACAAACCGTATCGGCATATTAGCAGCTGTTACTAAAAGACGTATTAATAACTGTAGCACCAGTGTCCATAATCTCGTTCGTCCCCACCTCGTTAAGAAGTAAAACGGCATTAATTTACGTGCTGCGTTCTTCCTACTTGATGACGAGTATTCTATGAGCGTAGTAAAGTTTGTACTTACACTTGTTGACCTGCGGGTGCGCCGGCTGTATGTGGCCGGCCACCGCGGCTGCCTGCGCAGCCGCAGCGGCCTGCGCCGTCGCCGCCTGCGACTGCATCTGCCGGTGGCACTGGCGGAGATCAAACACCTGGAACATACGTGAACAAACGGAAGAATTAAATAATGTAAGCGATTGCGGGACAGTTGGCTAGGCGGGCCGACAGACGGTGGGCAAAAACAGTCACAGAGTGATGGACAATCTAAGTGACATGACAAGTGGGCCAGCCCGATGGTTCAACGACATCGTGAAACTAATAGGAACAAACACTGGCACAGGACCGTGAGGATTGGCGTAATAGAGAAGAGGCCTATTCCCTGCAGTAGGTGGATGTCGGCTGAAAATTATGATGATGATGATGATGAATATCTTCCATGCTGGACTGGGAGCGAGAGAAAAACTTAGAATGTGCTAGCTGCATTTCCTCCCGAGCATGCTGTAAAAACCAGCTAAGGGATCTGAGGGTTTCAGTATATTGTAATTTAGGCGATGGGCAGACAACCTGTCACTACAGCAATATACGTACAAATCTTTCTTGAATGGCCTCAAGACTTTGTCAGACGAGGCGGAACGGCCTTTGTTTAGGTTGTTTACGCTCTGCCTACCCCATTAGGGATAAAGGCGTGATTATATGTGTGTATGTCTGTATGATGATGAATTTACCAATTCGGCCCAGGCGTTTCCATACCTACCGTACAAGGAGGATAACCTATGGAGTCAGCACGCGGGGGCAAATGCACTCACCAAACATTAGCCCCTCTTGTTGGCCACAATATTTGTCCTTGCTACTATAGACACTATTTTCTACCCTGTAAGGGACTAAGGCTTGACCGTGTCCGGCCTTGTATGTATCATGTAAGAATACATAAAGTGTAAAGTCACGGTTCGAAAAGCTAGCAAGATATAAAATGATACAATGTCATAACTTTCTACCGTTGATTGATAATCATAACGCCTAAATGTACACCAGTATAGATCGACCAGAAAGAGTTCTAATAAAATGAGGGTGCTACTATCGTTTATATGGCAACATCAATACTACGACCCAAACTGCCTCCGTGGTCTTGTGGTCAGAGCCATGGGCTTACGATCCGGAGGTCTTGGGTTCGTCAATTTATCACTTTGTGATATTTTCCCCAGTTTGGTTACGACAATGCAGGCTGAATCCACCTAATTGTCTGTAATAAAACGGATTCCGTGCTTCGGAGGGCACGTTAAGCCGTCGGTACCAGTCACTGTTTCTAATAGTGGTCGTTACAGGTCGATGTTGCTCCACGTCCGTAGGAACTACCTTAAAGACCCTACACGTGACCCCGGGCGGTGCTAAAGGTGCAACAAAACCGGCTGCTGCACTGTCCTCTGGACCTCGCGGCAAATAATGCCATACGATAAATAAATACTACGACATGAATAAATTTGATACATACATATAATCACGCCTTTATCCCTAATGGGGTAGGTAGAGCGTAAACGACTTAAACAGAGGTCGTTCCGCCACGTCTGTAAGAAACCCGTAAAATGTCTTATAGTTATAGTGAAAACAACCGCGAAAGTTTAAAATTAAGTGTTACCAAACAGTTTACTCTCGAATGAAACTAAATCCGTAGAAAACTTTGTAGACGTGATATTTTTGACTCATTTACTGATAATTATAGAATTTTTAACGTGAACAATGTGTTTTGGAGCATTAGAATACCAGTGTAGCAGCAATTCGTATGTAAAGGTCATAAATCTGCAAGAAGTTTTTCGACATCCGATATTCTGCCACACATCACTTAAAAACTATATACGGGGTATAAGGGACAGCGTTCCCTCCATTGCTGTGTCCGACGACATCCGCGGGGGCCCGGCCGAAGATAAGCTGTAGTACGTATCGTAAAGCCTACGGTATATATGGAGTATAAGGGACAGCCTCTCGCAAACTGATAGGGGTAGCTCAGACAACGGAACTGACCAACTATCAGCAGGTTTTTTTTTCAGGAAGTTGATTTTCCATACAAATTGTCTGATAGATAATTTTGTATAGGAAGTTCAATTTTTTTTCCAAGAATTCCCAGGTGATAGTTGTACAGTTTCATTGACTCAGCAACCCCTATCAGTTTGCGGTTCACTGTCCCTTACACCCGGTATACTACTTCCCTGGCGCCTCATTTTATTGTCTTGCCTATTTAATTAACAACTCACTGATTCAAGCAATATCAAACGTTTTTATCCATGAAAATCTATCAATTTTCGTAAAAGTTGCCGTTTGTTTTGAGAGTTAAATTGACGTTTGTCAGTTGATGCAGTGTTGTCATATAATAAACACTTCAGTTCCTCTTTAATTAATTTCAACTCTTTGTGGCTGACCTATAATTGAAGTGACGTTCTGTCATGTACATTGTTTACATACTTACATAATTAATTACTATGCATATCTACCTCGGTGGTCTAGTGACGTAAGCCATGGGCTCCTAAGACTCGAAGGACGCTGGCTTGATTCCCACGGGGAAATACAAAGTTGATATTTATCAATCACTTTCTGACGTTTCCCTCAAATGAGTCCAATACAGCATCACCAAACACTCTATCTCGACGCACGGATATTGGTTAGAAAAAAACTATATCAACTGTGGCTGAATCACGTGACTGTCAG